>OX375866.1:46032816-46144943 GCA_947359475.1 Heligmosomoides polygyrus bakeri | reverse complement strand
AAAAATCTAGGGGTTATTTGGGGCGCTGATTACGAATCCGACGTTCGTTTCTGAAAATTCCGCGGACTTGAGCAGATTACTTCCCGTTTGAAGGTGGTCGGGTCAGGATCACCGATCACCCTCAGTTATCGGTATGAGCGGTCCCCTCGCGTAATCGTCCAAATGTACTTTAGCATCGTGTTCGGCACCCCGAATAAGTCCCCGACCCTATACAAATTTAAAGCAAAATCAATGATCCTGACCCGACCACCATCAGTTATCCAGAAAAAATCCAAAACCTACCGAAGTCGACGGAATTTTCAAAAACGGACGCCGGATTCGTAATCATAATCGTAATGATTACGAATCTGGCGTCCGTTTTTGAAAATTCCGTCGACTTCGGTAGGTTTTGGATTGGATGTTCGGGGTGCCGAACACGATGCTAAAGTACATTTGGACGATTACGGGAGGGGACCGCTCATACCGATAACTGAGGGTGATCGGTGATCCTGACCCGACCACCTTCAAACGGGAAGTAACCTGCTCAAGTCCGCGGAATTTTCAAAAACGAACGTCGGATTCGTAATCAGCGCCCCAAATAACCCCTAGACGATTTTGGACGCTGTTTGCACGAGGAAATTTGGACAGTTTCGAAAATATCGGTTTTCGATGACGTCATCATCCGCGCAGCTCGGCCTAGCGCGCCCACGTCCTCGATTGTCAAAAAAATCGATATTGCCAAAATCGGTCGAAATTGATAGCATTCGATAGAGATGTTCAAGCAGAACAGAAAGGTGTTATTGGGAATGTCGAAAACCCAAATATGGGCGAGTAAGAGGGCAGGAATCTTCAACCGATAAGTCCGCTGCCCTAAAACGGCAGATGGGGCTAAGGCAGTTTAGGCAGGTAAGAAGTTCCGATCCCGTCACCGTAAAGTACCTTAAGTGCTATGTTCGCATACGGATTCTGATGCCGTTAGCTCGCGGCGTCTTCTCGCAGTGGTCCACCGAAGTCGGAAAAAAATGCGTCACGCAAGCCTCGCCTGCATATTCGCCCTCTGTTACTTCTTCCATTCACAAGCTATATCGGTGTTCTTTAGCGCAGGACTAGAACGTTTTAATGACTACAAAATCGACAAGTTGCAGCCAGATCGATTCGATCTCGCCAGAGTTACTGCGCTCCGAACACGCCCTTGTGTCCTATTTGGCACAACAACGGTCGATGTTCTCCGCGTTATTACTCGCCCAGATTACCGTTTTTCCCACTCCAATTGAAACCATTCAATTCTGCATGAAAAACTCTATCGAATGGTATCAAGCACGGTCCAACTCGAAGATATCGATTTTTCGATGACGTCATCGTCCTTCCGCTGCAGCCTCGTCCTCGATGCGAAACAGCCAAAAAATTGATGTTTCCAAAATCGGCTGAAATTGATACCGCTCGATAGTGCTTTCCATGCTGAACGGAACGGTGCCATTGCGAGTTTCGAAGACTCAAGTCTGGGCGAGTAGGAGCGCAAGAAACTCTAACCGCTAGGTTTCGCCGCTCTAAACGGCAGCTGAGGCTAGGCAGTTTGGGCAGCTGAGGAGCTACGAGCACGTCGTCGTAAAGTACCTTAAGCGCTCTGTTCGCGTGCGCATTTTAAGGCCGTTAGCTTGTGGCGTCTTCTCGCAGTGGTCCACGGAAATCGGAAAAAAATGCTTCACACAAGCCTCACCTGCATTTTCGCATCGCTGTAACATTGCCCCCTCCTAAGCTAGGCCATTCTACCTTAGTGTTACAATAGACCGTTCGACTGCCTACGAGACCTACAAGCTGCAACCTGAAAGGTTCCAACTTGACAGAGCTATTGTGCTCCGAAGACGCCCGCGTGTGCAATTTGCGAGCGGTCGCCCCCCCCCTCGATTGAAAGGTTCGATTCTCTATGCATGTTCATGGCGCACTCCAAAGGCTCGCTGGACAGCCTTGGAGCAACTCCTGAGTAGGGCGGCAAGAAATTTCTGATAAAACTGCCTAAACGATCAGTCTACAAGCCGTCCCCCCTCGATTGAAAGGTTCGATTCTGTATGCATTGTTCACGGCGCACAGCAAAGTTTCGCTGGGACAGATTGGAGCTAATCCTGAGTGGGGTGGCAAGGAATCTCTGATAACATTCTCCAAACGGCTCGAAATAGTCTTGAAAACGTCGCAGTTCCCAGTGAGAGAAGATAGAAGCGCAGGGGACATGCGCTCGCCCACTCGATTGATAGGTTAGGTTCTGTGTGCACTGTGCACGGCGCACTCTCGGGGCATTCCTGGCATGACAGAGCACTGGCGACGTACACCATCTTTGAGATACTCCGAAAGCACGGATATCCTGGGAAATAAGCTGCTCTAATCGCCCGTCCAGCCAATTTTGGACCACCAACGGCGAAAATACGGGTGGTCCGGTAAAGTATTACAAATGTTTGTGTAGAACTCGAAGAGGCAAATCGAATGGTACCAACCTTTATTCAAGAAACCTAAAACTAAAGGAGTTAAGAGCGTGCGACGCTTTGCGACGCCATGTTGGCGTTTTTTCGCCCGCTTTTGACCGTGCGGCGCGAGCGGTATTGTAGTCGTCTGCGAGAGATAATAAGAAATTGCTTCCCCTTGTCTTTTCAGGGAAACACGTCTTAATATTCTAGTAATATATGAACTTCTCAATGGCCATAATATACAGAAGTACTTCAGAAGTCGGTGATTTGCAGATCTGAAAGAAAATCTCTTTGCTTCAGCCTTTTTTAAAAACAGAAATATTTGACGACTCTAATATGTCACGTGGTAACATCTGGAGCCAGCGAGCTCCCCTATAAAACAAAGAGTCTAACATATGCATGCGACGAATAAGCGTACTGCTGAAATCTGGATGGAAAACCTACCAACACGTCGTTTACAAGGCCTAAATATCCAGTATTTTGAAGATTTTATTTCCTTTAATTTTATTCTTTTTATTCTGTGTTTCTGATTGTTGAGAACACCCCGTCCTATTTCCTTCTTTAAGCTTTTTTTGCTCTGATTACAATAGAAAACTGGTTCTACTATATAAAATAGAACATACGAACAACATACTATTACTATTACTATCTGGATTATTCATGGATTGATATTCATGATTAAGTCTTTTGCTTTCCGATTCCTACTTACCTCTAAATTAAAGTATATTGCAGCACTTAAATTGTCTACTGTGTCCATTACATGCTGGCTGTGTTATATACTGAGTGCTACCGTCTATATTCTCCTTGTGAACTACTACAATCTACGAACTACTACATGCTCACTACATATATCTCTATATATATATCTATATATACATATTTATATTCTACCATCTCTCTATATATATATCGGTGGCTAACACCGTATCCGACGACATTATCGACGTTCCAGAACTGCATCCGTTCAAACGGAAAAATAAATAAATAAATAAATAAAATTAAAACGATCACGGAAAAGACATTCGCAAATGACTTTTCAAGACAGTTCAACTCAAGTAGGATGTTATAAGAACTCGATGGTATGACGAATTTCCTCGAAAATATTTTACAGAACATAGACCGAGGAGCATCATTGAATATAGCACTACCTCCGATAGGTACCAGCTGCAGGCAGATGCACGCACAGGAGCATGTTCAATTATCACTATCTATAAGCAGGTATCCCATTCCTAAACCGTTTTTATCTCTTACCATCTGGACAGAGCGTTGTCTGAGTTGCTGAAGACTCGAATGACGATAGCTTGAGAACGAACCAGGCCGAATGACATTAGGAGGATAACCTTTGCTACCGCGGAAGTGCACATATGACAAAACAATAAACAATAAACAATATGGAGTACCATAGTGAATATTAGCGAGACTAAAACAGGTTAACACCTTAGCGTACACCGAATTATCACTAACCGCGGCTGGATTCATCAGGGTGCGGTGAGAGGCATTGTCCAGACTTGGATTTTCTTTAATTGTCCCTGGGATGGTGACTGCCTGAGAAGCAGCGCTCATCCTAGTACATAATTCCGACACTCACCCCAACGCCTAGACTTCTGCACTTTTCCGCCATATTACACTCGCATGGATTCTCTTGCTAGTTCCTCGTTTCGTGTACAAAAAGTTGCTCATACTTCATGCAGACTTTTTTTAGACTGTAAAACCAGAAATCTCAAACTTCCCTCTTCCTCAAACCTCGGCTTTGTAAGCTGTTAGTCAGGCAAGTTTTTTTGTGACAATACGAGGTTTTTAGGTGGATCTTTACTTAGCAGGGCCTGACGTTTCGACTTCTCGTCGTCTTCAGCTGCCAACTGGATCCACTGCAAGAGTTGATGTTCGCCAACGTCAGTTAGCCAGTAGGGACGGATCCTGCTAAAAAAAACCAAACTGCGGAATGAAGAAGCTCAATGAGCGGCATTACCAAACCGCTATTTGGGATGCGCCACGCATTTCACTTCCATGGAATGTTGGAATCTTTGGAATCAAGCCAATAAATAAAATGTGGTCGATAGCGCAGTATAGAACAAATCCGTGTTTGATCTTTCTCATGCGAGCATGATATCTATTCACTGATAGAGACTTGCTTGAGTTTCTCATGAAGTAAACCTACAATTCCTACTGCAACTGGAGATCAAGCGTTCTTCCGGATCCGTCACCTGGAAGCGAATTATGTCGACGCGGAGTAAATTGACTTCGCGTTCCGTTGTTAACTATTCTAAATACTTCTTCCTCTTCTTCTTCTTCTTCTTCAGCGTTTGTCCCGCTTTGCGGCGGGGCTTGCACTTCTGGTATGGTGGCGCCACTTCGCACGATCAAACGCTTGATCGGGGTGGATACCAGCTTCCTTTTAGTCCATGTGCAACGTATCAAGCCAGCGTTGCCTAGGCCCCTTTAGGCCGTTTTCCGGGCATGTCTATGTTGAATCGACAGATTATTATTTAGAATAGCGACACCGTTCGGAAGATATAATTCGAATAAATAATCGCTAACTAGTCTAAATACTAATCGACAGATTTCCTCTTGACCTGCCTAATTCCGTGGAGCGACTATGTTTACGAGCCCAATTAAAGCAAAGCAATGGGCCACTTATTCTGAGAACATCAGTAGTTTTCTACTCCCTTTCCTACACCTCCCTCAGCATTTGTCTCAGCCCCGCTTTTCTAGTGCTTCGTCGTCATTTCGTCCTATCCGACATTTAATCGCGCGAGCTCCAACTAGTTTTAAATCCCGTACTCATGAGAGCCATAATACGTGTAAGTTCGTTACCATCCATCCTAATTTAGCCGAACTCGTTTACTTTATCGTTGGGTTCTCCGTCCTCTTGATGTTCAAACTTTCAAACTTCTACGCGATGGCACTAAGTTAGGCCGCTTGGGTTGAACTTTAGCTTTACAAGCGCATGGACGCCGTTAGCATAAAGCACCGTCAAAATGAGTGATTTCAGAAGATTTCGTTAACCGGAGTCCGCGAAGGCACAATTAGGAGCTGGGCGAGAGCTGAACCCTGGTGTGGTCGAAGAGAGATGGAATTTCGCTGAGTTGTCGAGCTGTCGTGAGGCGAACCAAATAACTTCAGGCTATTCGCGAGCACTGATCTCCCTCGGTTGAGAACTCTTCGGGCTCTACTGTTGAGAGGGATCTCGGGCCGCTTGTAGCAGGGCCATGTGACTCGTTCCCGGATGGTGGATGGGGAATGAAACGTGAACAAAATGCGACCGTGTACTTCTCAGAGACGCAGATGGGATGCAGAGGATGGAGTCCTTGTTCCTGCTGTGTCTGGTCGACACGTTCCTTCTGCGTGGGACCGGCATGTCCCTGCACAGCGTGCGCGGATGGTAACTGTGTCGGCCTGGCCAAAAACTTGCACTCCATAGACTGGAAGTACACCGTAAGGAGATTGAAGGCCGCCTTAAAAGTCTCGCATGTTCCTTCGCCCGGAGTTCCTCGCTCGCACGACAGAGCCTGATTAGCTACTTGCGTGTACTCCAGTCAAACACGGCAGCACTAAAGGCCTCATTCCCCTGACCGCTAAGGAGCCCCCCCCCCCATTTCTGCAGCGATTGGAAGGACGAGTACGGAGAGACTGCTTAAATCTCAGGGCCTACCAAGCTGCGCAAACTGAAAAGGACTAGGATGACGATCACTTATAACACCCGCACGCTCGCATCGGAAGCATCCGTTGTGGATCTGATGATGCAAGCCAGGAAGATCAAGTACGACGTCATCGGACTGACCGATACGAGAAGACACCATCCCCTTCACGCCGCCTACGACTCCGGAGAAGAACTGCTCCTCGGAACATGCGACAGCAGGGGAGTAGGCGGCGTTGGTGTCCTCGTCAAAACGCACTTGGCCATGAACATCGATTCGTACGAGTCTCTGACAACCCGAATCGGACGTCTGCAACTGAAGCGATGTGGCTCCGTGCCAGCTTTAACTGTATTCGTCGAGTATGCCCCAACATCCGACTACGACGACGTAGAGGTCGAAGCCTTCTACGTGGAGCTGGAGGAGTTCTATAAGGAAGATCACACCTTCTACAAGGTGATCGTCGGCGACTTCAACGCCAAGATCGGACCGCGAAGGTCGCCGGAAGAACTTCACATCGGAACTCCTCTACTCATCGGTTTGGAGTGGAACGAGCAAGGTGAAAGGCTGTCTGAGTTTATCATGTCGACCAAGACCATCCATGGAAACTCGCAGTTCCAGAAGCCTCCCTCCCTACGATGGAGCTGGGAATCCCCCGGTGGCCAGTTCCACAACGAGATCGACTAAATCATCTTCAACCGCAAGAACAGGGTGCGTAAACAGTATTGACGCACAAAAGACGGTTGTGGAAATAGTATTGCGTAAGTTTTAAAATATTCACTTGAGAAATATGGAAAATGATCTTGCAAACACGATAGAATAACTCGTAATCGACATTGGCTCCTTTACTGTGAATACAGGAGCGAAAACGACGGAAAAATTCATGAGCCCGCGCCGCAAGCACTTGCTTGCATTTCGTTCCGTGCTTTGAATAGGGTAGCCTTCTGCGACTGGTCACTTCTGTTGAAAGTAGCCCATACCTCGTTCTCCAAAATCGCCTAAAAAGAGTAATCCAGCGGAACCATGTTTAAGCTGTACTCGTCTGAGGAGTTGCCTACACCTGCGCGCGTTATCTGTTGGCTGTTATCGGACAGAGATTGATAATTTTGGATTTGAACGTTAACGTGCTTGAACTTCTTGTAGTCATCATCTGTTATGACAAAGTCGTGGCTGACTGGGTTGCTGACCTCTTTCCCCACCAACCGTTTCGAACAGCGCCTAATTCTCTTGTTAAGGAACTACTAAGCTCTTTGGGTAACAGACAAAAAAGGGCCACCGTGACAATGACGATCATGTTTCTTCAGTTTTTTTGTGAGTGTTTTTTGATCACAATACAGACAACAAAACTAACACACAAAAACATAGAGGGGTAGAAAAAGAAAGCTGGAGCTGAAACAAAAAGTAGGTGCGTCATTACTTTTTACGCACCCGGTATTGCTCTCATGGACAACATCGACGAGGAATACGACCGCTTCGTACACCATCTTCGCGATAGTGCTAAGGGGGTCGAGAGCATGAAGACCACCAAGAGACACATGTCTCCAGAAACTCTCGAAATGATACGCCAGCGTGGAGCAACATGAGCGTTGGGCAACTATCAACTGACGTCCGAGCTTACGAAGCAATCCATATTGGCGATAAGGAGGATCTCAAGGACAGCAGGGCGAAAGTATTCGCTGAAGCTAGAGAGGCAGGGTTGAGCGTCCGCAATGTCCGCTGAACTTCGACAACTTTAGACCAAGATGGCCGCTCTCCGACGTCCTGACGGAACCGTCACCCCTTCCAGAAGGACCATGGAGAAGGTCATCCACGACTTCTTTTCCGATCTCTTCGACAGCCACCTTCACCTGTCATCTTCCGACGAATGGATGCGTCGTCCCCTCTGTTCTCCCTTCTGAGATCCCTTCTGTGCAAGGTTCCACCTCAGTGGAAGACCTGCAGAACCGTTTTGCTGTACAAGAAGGGAGACGTGCACGACATTGGCAACTATCGCCAGATCTGCCTGCTATCTGTAGTCCACAAGCTGTTCACTATTGTCATTCTAAATAGCATTAACAGAACGTCGGGCAAATGTCGGCCATGCGAACAAGCAGGATTTCGGAGAAGATTCAGCACGATCGACCACATGCACACCATTTTGAAGCTCATCGAAGTATGGCTAGAGTACAAGCCGCTGTGGTTCGTCCATCGACCTATAGATGGCATTCGACTCCGCCGAAACTGAAGCGGTCGTCGAAGCCCTGCTCACTCAGGGCGTTCCTACTCAGACATCGGAGTACTTCGAGAGCTGTACAGTGGATTTAAGACCAAGATTTTACCATTCTACAACGAAGTCGTCATCAGCGTGAAGAGAGGGGTTCGGCAAGGGTATACCACATCCCCGAAGCTCTTCAGCGCCACCCTCGAAAACGTCATGCGCGAACTAGAATGAGAAGACATAGGAGTGAAGGTCGACAGCCGGCAGCTGCATCATATTCGCTTCGCTGACGACATCGTCCTCACAACGCCGAACATAAGCCAGGCTGTCCGCATGCTGGCTGACTTCGATCGTGTATGTGGGAACGTTGGACTGTAGCTGAATCTTACCAAGACGATGTTTATGAGGAACGGACAAGTTTCTGATGCCCCATTCACGCTCAACGGAAAGAACATCTCCGAGTGCTCCATCTACGTGTATCTGGGTCGTGAAGTCAATATGGCCAACGACCTAGCACCAGAGCTGAGCAGGAGGAAACGAGCGGCTTGGGGAGCTTTCAAGAGCATCGAGCAAGTCGTGAGGAAGACGAAGAACGTCCGACTCCGTGCCCACCTATTCGACTCTACCGTTCTTCCTGCCCTAACATACGCCTCAGAGACCTGGGCTATGCGAAAGCAGGATGAACACGCGATCAGCGTCGCGCAGCGTGGAATCGTGAGGACGATGCTCGGAGTGATGGAGCTCGCAAAAGTGGGAGAAGGCCTCCGGAGTTCCGAGCTTCGGCGACGTTCGAAGATTAGAGACGCTGTCGCGTGGGCCAAGTCGTCGAAAATTAGGTGAGCCGCCACGTAATGCGCTTCGCAGACACCCGCTGAACGAGAGCCGTTACCGACTGAATTCCGCGGGAAGTTCGACCCACGCGTTCATCGGAGCTCCTAAGCCCTGACGAACGTTATGACGCTCTTCGTGTCCTCGAGCGAAGAGGATCCACTGGAGCACTCTGGCACGCGACAGGGACAAATGAAGACGCTGCTGGCGCCCCTCGAGCAACTCGATGATCAACCGGACGACAGGTGATTCAGGTGAATGATTACGATTACGTTACTCCGTTTTATGAAACTTAGCCATTGAAGCAGGATGAGGTGTGCAATGAGTTTGGAGTCTATCTGACAGGTGCTTTCAATTGCTTTTTCATTATATGAGACCTACCACCTATTTTTGAGTTGGGTTTTGTGTGAAAGTCATGAGAAATTTGGAGCGGCGGTCGTGAATTTCAAAAATTTGTTGGAAACGTTCTGGTTTAAAAAATCACATTCCTGCATGGCCACATATTAAAAGTATTAAATTCGAATCAATGCAGTAGCGTAAATTTGCTCTGTAGCTGCTATAGTAGTATAGGAGCAGAAGTTTGCGTAGATCTCGTGGAGACGAATCGAGCTGTGCCAATCGTTTCTCGAAAAACCTCAAATTAGAGGAATTGTAGGCATGCGGGGGTTTGCGACGAAAAACTCGTCCGCTGCAATGGACCACGATTTTGAAATTAAATTTAAAATTTAGGGAAATTTGGTTGACTTTTGAAATTTTTGACATTTTTTACGCTATCTGGTAGGACCTTCAGGTACTGAACTCAAAAATGTGCTTGTTTTCTCAAACAGTTAACTTTGAAGGGAGTTATTTCGAAAAGACGAAAAGCAGATTCCTAAAAAAGCCGCGAAAATGCGGCTTTTTCGGGTTTTGATCAAAAGCTACGACCGTAAAGGTATATGCAGTTTTAAGTGCAGTTAGATAAGGCTTCCGCAGCATGGAGCAGTGCATTTCAGACGTCTTTATTGTCAACACTGAAGGCAGTGAAGCCTGGCTAATAAGGGGATAAATAAGTGTTTCTAAGTGTTTTCAGAGTTTTAACAATAGGACGCAGTCTTCACCATGTTAAAGTGTTGTAACATCGACAGTACATACTTTGCTTATTTAGTAAACGTGTAGACCTTTAATTTTAATGTTAATTTTTGGTAACATGTCACATCTTATCTCTTTTTACCCTGCTGGCGCAGTCGAAGGAGGTACCTGCTGACGTGTGTATTCCAATTCCAGATCCATGTTTTTGGCCTCGCTCAGGCCAACCTAGCATTCCATTTGTCCAGGGTCAGTGAATTTAAAGGCCTGAAGGTCAAGGCATGGACTTGCTCATGGGATGGCTACCCTAAGTCGTTCTGCAGGTTGAATCCCTTCGTCACCTAACGATGAATTCTTTCAGAAACAAGCATTCATGCCCCTCGATATCTTATGAAAGTAGAAAGCGCGGCGCATCCCAAACAGGGCTGATCAGCGCAGTCCTTTATTCTTTACCGCTTATTTTCTCCGCAGACCACCAATTCTGAACCTCGTTCGCTTTGAAGCTGCCGCAGGACCGCTTTCTAGAGGGGCACCCGGCCATTCCCGTATAGCACTAGCAGCAGTAGCGACTTGAACGGAGGAGATTACGAGGGTACACCTCGCCGTGACTTGATCGACGGCTGAGGATGAAATTTCCTCCTCAGCGGGTTTTTGGCTGACCTCGGAGTCCTCGCTGTAACGTTCTCCAACCTCGCTGTCGGCGCGAAAATATCAGAATAGGATTTGCATGTCAAACGCATTGAGTTGACTGCAATTTATGCAAAGGTGCACAGCGATCAGACCTCAAGAAAGCCGTCACTTAGTGGCAAAGGACGTTGAAAATAAAACCTACGGTAATATGCCGACGTTTTGCAACTGCTTGAGGGGTGGATTGGTGACACTATACAACACTGCCTGTTTACATACTGATTGTTATTCATGTAAATCGAGAAATAATTGGAAAAATTTTCGCCTATTAAGTGACCTGTTTTATTCGTTTTATTGTTTGATTTGTTGCATATTTTATTGTTCTATCTGTTATTGCGGGTCATATTTTAGTGCACGAGTTCTTTAAAAGTAAATCGCAAAATGACGGGAGGGAAGGTTGAAAGAAAGGTAATGATGTACCCCTTCGCAAAGGTATTTGGAAAATAGTACACTGGTAAATAGATATGTCGATTCGCAGAAGCGTAAGGAAGTGAAGCACTGAAAACTGAATAGAATCAACGAGCACGAGCTTTGTTCGGAGTCCAAATCTACTCAACGTATTGCTTTTCCTGGCGGGGTAGCAGGTACAGCTTTCGAATTTTCTCTGATCTTCATATGAAATTTGAATCAATTTCAGACTGTGCAAGAACACTAACATCAGTCTGTGTTGCCTTCAAGTTTTCTCGGATTCTCAGAATGGCGTCAGAACATTTGGACTTGTCTCTGTGCAGTGGGTCTGGAAAGTTGAAAACAGAAAACCTGAGATTACGAAGACCCGCGCAAGTCAGTCAGCCACATTTCTCCACGAGAAGGTGCGCCACCATGAAACCAAACTTCTCGATGTCAAGACCGAAATCGCAGTCCGAATGCGTGCCAAGAACGTAGGGGAGTCACCGAGTTGCAGTCGAGTGAGAATGACGATCGATGTCATGTAGCAGATGAAGATTGTAGTCTTCTCCATCAAAACGGATCCAGGATACAATTTAAGGGCAGCAGTCTATAATCTGCGGCATTCCTTGGAGAAGGCTTACCATTCATTCTTAACGGAAATATATAATACTTGTCGTATTTGTATAATAAATGGGAGAACCCTCACCTTTAAATGTTATGAGAATTTTAAAACTTCCAGATAAGTCTAGTGATTATAAGATTACTGTTTCTCCACAGCAGAGAATTTTTCAGTTTCATTCTAAAATAAGTGCTTTTAGCCACAGTGTGTAAAATTCTCTGTCAGGGATTCAAGGACACATAAATAGACTCTGGTGTGGTAAATTCTAATGTCCTATATACTATTTGCCGTATGAAAGATGGTCTTGCTTTTCCTTATTTAAATCGTTTACTAGTGCTCAGCTATGCCACCAAGATCCTCGAGGAGCCCGTTCTCTGAATAACCTTAGGGAGACGGGAATTCCTCTGCGACTATGGTTTTCGTTGTGTTCGATCAAAGGCTGGCACACTTCAAATAATTCCTCCTGAACAAATCTGAGGCACAATTGAAGAAAAAAGGCAACGGCGGAATCTACTATCCTCGTGTTTTGAGGCAGAACACCCCAAATTTAGGGAAATGAAGAGAAAGATGAGGTGGCCACGGGTTAGTTGCGTTATCTTCTGCTGTTTCTTCAAATAACAGATTTCGTTTTATAGAAAATGATTTCTCTCCTCAACGCGTATGGCTCGATAGACAACGATCAGTCACTTTTGCCCTCAAACCATTAGATGTCAGTCAATTCTCACTATTAGCTGCGGGGTTTGAGCTTCGGACTGAAGCCAGATTCAGCCTCGGTTCATCAGAAGCGTAGCCTTGCCGCTCATCTTTCCAGGAAGTTATTAAGTTGGCAACTAAATTCGTGGACTCTCATGTACCTCCAACAAAAGTGTTTATTAAGAAGTAACGAACAACAATTTTCAGTCAAAATAGCGCGAGACTGCTTCCCATTTATAAGCTGGCTGGTCCATCCCACAGCTGTAGAGTTCTTCTGCTTTACAGACCAATAATCCTTAGAGGTGCGTTTTGAACGGGTGCACATTAATAAATCGGCTTCCAACCAAGGAGTGCTACACAGAGCAAAAAAAGGCGGCTGGCAATCTGTGCACAGCCTGTGCTGTAAGGTGAATGAGTTATACGCTTCCAGCCAAGGTCTTCGGTTTTTTGAAGCGTCTCATTGGCGACGTCTGATCTGGCGTTTTCTTCCTGAAAGGTAATTCCGCTCATGAAAGGCTGTCTAACCCATTCTAAAGGAGTTCAGCCTGCGTGCGGCTATGCTGAGAAGAGTAGATTGCAGCATCAATGCTGGAGCCGCTCTTGATGATCTCCCAGAAGTGAGCATCTTGACACCACCAAATGGAGAACACGTCGCGAATCGGAAGCTTCAAAAAATCGAGGATCTTGGCCGGATCGGCTAATTCATCCACCTACAGCGCAGACTGTGTGCTGAGTGATTACCACTATTTAATAGTTCCGTGCAGGTCCTCTTGGTTGGAAGACGATTTATTAATGTGAATCAGGTCAAAATGCACCTCCATGGACTCTTGACCTTAAAAGCACAAGAATTCTATAGCCGTGAGACCAACTACCTTATGAATGGGCAGCACTTCTACGTTCTGAGGGATCTTATCTTGATTAAAGATTGCCATTTGTTATTTATTAATAAGTATTTTTATTGAAGAATTTTGAGAGTCCACGAACTTAGTTGCCAACCTAATATATTCGTCCCCATAGCCCCCATCTAAAAACACCTGCGAGCTCACGATGTCGAAACGTGGCTTCTACGATCTCGGACTATTTCATGCGGGTGGCTGTAGCTGTGCTACGCGGACGATGGGTAGGCACTCACATGCAGTCCCTCTTTCGGCTCCTGGCGAGATTTCGACGACCCAGGCCTCAACACAACGCAGCTCAAATACGAGCAGCGCAGGAGAAGATAAAGACAAGTTCTTCGCAAGGCCTTAAACTCAAACGTTCGGCTTTCAGAATGGGAAACGTGGTCCTGAGGGTCTATCTTGTAGTACAATTTCTGAAAAGAAGCTGCCAAAAAGAATCTGTCTTCCCTACTAGCTTACTAGATTGATGGTCGGGAGAATGGGTAGACCTAAATATGCTTTGGATTATTTTCCTATGTCTTCTTTCAGCAAGGGATTCTGTTGGTATCTTAATTGTTGCTCGATGAACGAAGAACAATAGCAACTGCTAACGAAAAGTACTAGCAGCTTTCGAAACTCAAGTACTGTCCTGGGAGCAAGACTGAAGTTGAAGACTTCAGTCTTGCTCCCAGGAAAACTTCTTAATGGGAACGGGCTGCGCATAATTTTCATATAAAAAGAGCACTGTAAATCCTTGCCTCTAGGTGGAAAATATTATTCGTCTATTCATTTCCGTAGCAGCATATACACATCTCACGTGAGATGCAGTTTCTATGCTGTAATTATCGCGAGCGATGTCGAACTTGTTTTGTTGAAGCAGACAACCGCACTGCACTACTAGAGGACGCATCTGGTGTGCTGCAGCCTTTACCTTAGTGAGCACTCTGGTTTTCACTGTTAGCATCTATTTTCAGACCACGCCTATGGAAATTGTCTCTTTCGTGGTAGTTAGAAGAAAAGGCTTTGGAATAAACTGAATAGATTTCTAATGTTACCCTTCTTTTCATTCTCTACGTTCGTTTCATAGCAAAATTTTAACCGAAGTACACCATAGTGCTGCTCTAAACCTCGCCTTCCCGTCGGTGAACTGATGGTTTGGAATTGTGGGAAATGATTCATACACTTAGTGCTGCCCAACGTCGTTATCATATCCTCAAAGAATTCTCGCTGGCCCGTGGCTACCTAGCGTCCGAATGAAGGTTGGGAAACTTCGAGAGCAGGGCATTTCCCTTTGAAGCAGTTTTTCATGCGTTCCCTCGAGTCGTGCTCAAGTTTTCCACAAATGCCGTTGAAAGGAAACGCAGACGGATTCCGCCCGAATAGGCATGAAAGGGGCACCCCTCCCAATTCATTCGGATTGATTTTCGGTCTCTGAGAGCCTCCCAGTGGGCCTTCTTCTCGGGTAACACGTGTCGCCGGGCCAAATTGTTTTGCTTCGCTTAGCCGATGGCTGCGAGGACCGCCACGCGCCTCTAAGAACGCCTGATAGCCTATTGGCCCAAGTTTTTGGATGTCCCTCGAGAGCCGTAGAGAAAACTCAGGGCAGATAACAGATTGGCCAGCCGAGGGAGCGCAACTGCTATTTGCAAAAGAGATAGATAGCGGGACGACAAGAGAATTCGATGACAAATCTCTTGCAGTTTTTCGGCCTCTATTAGTTGATGAAATGTGGAGCCTAGCAACACTCGAAAAGGGGGTCTCAGACAGCATGAGCAGGTCGTCCGCCGAAGTCAATTATTTTTCAAAACAGCGAGCAAGAAAAGGTGCTAGGCGTACTGCATACGCATACGAGGAAAAATCGAAAAAATCGGAAAAATTAAGAACTACACCTAAGAGTACTTCGGGTTATCGTGTAGTTTCTTTGCTGTTTTGCCTGATTCATATGCCATCTCCTAGTATTTGTGTTCCTGCCTTTAAATGACATTGTTCACCCTACATCGCGACTGAGGGCCCAGATTTGTTTCATAAAAGTTGCATTTGGCAACGATGTGGTACGCTCCCTTCGCCTGAAAACGTTTAGGAGTTTTAACACATTTGCTTAAGCCTGGAGCGGCTGGTATAGAGGCTATATGTTGTTACAGGATGTTTTGTGTTTCGATCAAAACTCTTGCGCCAGGCTGTACTCGATCCCGCATCTTCTGCTTTCCGGGCAGCGATGTTCGCCTTACACCACCGGCGCTGTTTGACCGCTCGTAACATCCGCGATATCCTCGAGGTGGCTGGTAGTACGAACATACAAGTTTTCGCCGCACGCGCGATGAATCGCCACTGACGCATCGCTCCTATTATGGGCTATTATGGGGGAAACGGAGCTTTAACAAACTCCCGACTTATGTTGTATTGTATCTAGATATATGGGTTTTAGAAATGAAGCTTCGCCTCATGAAAGAACCCAAAACCGTTTCACAATAGCAGCAATGGTCTATTGCTTGGATTAGGTCATCCAATTCCCACCCAAAATAACCATTTCCTCTAACTAAGTGCACCGGAGGACCCTCAAATAGCTGTGCAGAGGTATCCAAAGCAGTTTATGCAGTTAAAAGAGCGTTAGACTTTGTAACTGCAGCAGCACACACTATGTAGAGGTCGCGCTTGCCGCAGCAGTCGCCGCGGCTGCCGCGCGCTTTTGTATGTTCAGCTTGCTCCCCCTTCGAGGTCTGTCAGCACCCACCCGTGATACGGGATGGGCCGGCCGCTTGTATCAGCATGGGACCGGTTAAGGTGAAGACCTTACTAGTAACAATGCTTTAACACATTTGCTTAAGCCTGGAGCGGCTGGTATAGAGGCTATATGTTGTTACAGGATGTTATGTGACAGACCTCGAGGATATCGCGGATGTTACATGCGGTCAAACAGCGCCGGTGGTGTAAGGCGAACATCGCTGCCTGGAAAGCAGAAAATGCGGGTTCGAGTCCCGCCTGGCGCAAGAGTCTTTATCGCAACAAAATATCCTGTAACAACATTTAGGAGTGTTATTCGTAAATGACCAAATCATTGCATCGTACTTCGAGGAATACTTTTGCCTCGACTAACTCAAAAGGCTCAACGCACGGCGTACTCCATGAAGCATTGATACTGACGTCGTGATATTTTCAAGCCAATTTCAATTGCTTTATTAGTAAGACTGCTACAACTATAAGGTCCACATTGAAAAGATCAGTCCATCTTTCAAGAAGCACGCCTTCCTCATTGGGAACACCTTTAGAAAAACACCGGGCCTTTTCATAATTTCAAATCAAGAGTAAAGATGGGTGAATTCTAAAGGAATGAAGACGAGCTAAGCAACGTATAAGCGATGTGAACAAGAAATGAAGTACTCTTCTGACACGCCTCCGAACAACTACATCTCGAAGGTGAGTAATGCACTTAAAAAGGGTCTCTCGAAAGAGTCGAGCTCATACCATATGATCTAATCATGAGTGGAGTAAAATACGGGACTACTCACTCGAAGAAGCACTTCAAGATTCTCACATTCTAAGCTTCAGTACTTCAGTTAAACGATATACAAATTCGTTTTCGAGGCCGAAAATTGTGCGTGGGCGACAATGTGAAAAAAGCAGAACCGCTCGACTAAAAGCGTAACTCATGCATTCAACAGCTAACATCAACTCGAGTTTTGGATGATTTACCCCTGGCATGTCCGTACTCGGGCGCGGTAGCGCAGTCGGAGGAGGCGCGACTGTCACGAGCACACGATACTAGGTTCCTGGTTCGGATTTCACGCCCAGGCCAACCAAGCCTTCCATCCCTCCGGGGTAGGTGAATTGGTACCAGACTTGTCTGAGAAGGATAAAGCGATGACTTGTTCATCGGCTGGCCACCGCAAGTCATTGTATGGCCAAATACGCATTGATGTCGCCTCCACCACATCCCGTAGAAGTAGAATGCGCTGGTGCATCCCAGAAGGGATTGAGTAACGCCGTCTTTTATTCTTTATGTCCGTACTCGAAATCCGTCTAGAATATTCTGAGGTGCCTTGAAACTGAGATTCCTTCCAGGACACCGTAAGATACTAATCCAATTCTTCACATAAAAACTTCAACAAAAAATGATACGCAACAGATTCAATGTTTCTCTAAGTGTTCTTGTGAAGGTGGAAGAGGCGGATGAATGAAGTGAGATCCACGCGCTACCTCGAAAGAGGCCCAATCCGACGGCCATTAACGGACGAATCTTGGAAACGAAGTTACACGCTTCTTCTCTGCCTCCCTCACGCGGTTTCTGAGGCAAATCAACGAGTTTATCTCGCCCATCGGGTGGGCCATGCAGCGAAAACATAACGGCGAACTGGAGGCGATATCACTGCAGGAACGCGAAAATCATTGACGAACCTGCGAATCCAACTCTTCTTCGGCTCGTGGTGGTGCATCTGGAGCATGGCTAACGGCGACAGAATCGACACTTTCGTCATTGGGTCGACCATCTTCACTGATGTTTCGCTGGCTGCCTGTGCTCGGCCGCTGGAGCAGCTGGGAGACGACGTCCGATCAGATGGGCGTGCCAGCGAACCTGAGGGCTACACGCATCAAAAGGCTCCACTCAGTTTCGAGCAATCTACAGTGGTACGAAACAACGAGAGGAGGAGACGTGGGAGAACAGAACAGAGAGCGGGGCTCTGGAAAAGACTGGGATTGCACAGCATCAACAGAGGCGCCAAATTATCAGCTTGATGAGAGTATCTTCCCCATCTGCTAACGGATAACGAAGACAATGGGTCACTGGAGTGCTCACATGGGTTCTCGGCAATGAATGTTAGCGCGATCCTCTGGAGTGTCCAGCGCGACATAGAAGGGAAACGTTTCATTTTCACTGCACAACTACTGAACGTTGTTAAATGCACCGTGGCAGCAAAAGCAAGCAGTGTTACGGAGAAGTAATCCTCATATTATGTTGTTAGAAAGGTCTGATAGTGTTGTCCTGGTCACCAGGGAGTTTGGAGGTAAGGTACGGCTTTAACGCTCTACCCTCTAGGTAGGGTGTTCTTGCTTAATCCACACAGAGTAGTAGATTACAGCTTGTTGTGAGTGCAGGACAAGCCGCGCAGCCGTTCACCCTCACTAAGATTGTGAGGTCTGGGTTCCACCAAGCACAACCAACCCTCTACCCCGCGGAATCAACGAACTGACAACAGCTTGCCCGCAAGGATAAACTGCTCAAACGACACCTCCTAATACACGCATCTCACTGTGAAAGCCAATTCTTCTCCCTCCACTTCAGCGTTTGCCCAGTTCGTTTTCCCTATGCTTTGATTCCGTCCTTTCCGATCCCCCTATTGATAAATGAACGTTGGCTACTTTCAGGTCAGAAAAACGTGTATGTACTGTTGCGTACTTAAAAAGTGCAGATTCTGTCAAATGGTTAGCAATTGACGAAAAAGCTCTTCCTAGATAAGGAACTGCGATGCCCAACCGTTTTCGAAATCCTTAAAAAATATGAACAAGAATAAACATCACTAGTGTCAAAAAGTGTCTCAAAATGTGTAATCTTGACTGGAATAAAAATCATGCCACATCAGTCACAGCAAAGTGTCACAGCTTATTTTAAAGAGTAGAAGAGCGAAAATTTTGCTGTTGATCCTGCTGTTCATTCTCTGTCGCACTGTTCATTTCCCCAATATGTTGCGACACCTAATTGGTTGGAGGTGTTAGCGTCATTCTTTGAGGACAAAAGACGCACGGATGTAGTGTATTTTGATTTCTCAAAAGCATTCGACAAAATCCCGGTTAAAAAAATGGTGCTGAAAATGGAAGCAGTGGGTGTACATCCCCTGGTCATAAATTCGATTCGGGAATTCTTATTCCAAAGAATATATCAAGTTAAAATCAAGGGCCAATACTCCAAGATATTTCAAGCATTTAACGGCGTCCCTCAAGGTGGGGTCCTGTCCCCAGTTCTGTTCTTGTTGTATACCTTCGACCTTCCAAATCACTTCAATAGTCTCGGGGTTAATATCAAAATGTATGCTGACAATGCAAAAATTGACAGAGAACGAAGGAGATGCCCAATCAGTCCAGTCTGCTGTTGATTTTCTCGGCTCTTGGGCAGAGTAATGGGAAGTACGACTTTCCATAGAGAAGACACATTTCCTGGTTATTGGATCGAAAAGCCAACCTCAATCTCCAGGATACATGAATAACGGCCACCTTCTGAAGAAGGTTGATGAATGTTCGAGATCTGGGTAACACTATTACAAGTGACCTTTGCTTTTCTAAGCATTGCAGAATGTTGGTGAGGAAGGCCAGTTATCGTTTGTATAATATTCTCATGGTTCTAAAATCTAATATCCCCGAAGTGTACATAAAGGCCTTCAAAACCTATGCAAGTCCTATCGTGCAAGCTGGTACAACTGTCTTTAATCCAACTAAGAAGAAGGATATTGAGCTTTCAGGAACTGTACAAAATAGCCTCACCAGAAAGCTTATGATGCGGTGCTTCTCCAAGGATTACAGTTCAGTTCCATGTAGACATCAACAGGCTCTTTATTTCCGTCTTTCATCACTGAACACTAGGCGAAAAATTGCGGATCTTATTATGCTGTGCAAAATTCTAACCTAAAAGCTGGCTATCGATCCAGTAGATTTTATCGATGGTGAACTGACACATTCTGTAGGAGAAAAGGTAATTCTTCGGCTCCCGATTGCTAGATCACGAATTAGGTCAGGTTTTCTAACTTATCGGATTCTCAAGAACTTGAACTTGCTACTTGGCAAGTACGAAGACCTGACGAGGTTGTCTGCTCAAATAAGGGAAAATTTCGACCATCTAAAATTGCGCCTAATTGTTTTTTTAATTTTTTTTTAATGTAATTTCCTGTAATGCTTTGAGGCGGGTCTAAACGTTAAACCACCATGTTATTCCTTGTTTAAAATAAAGGGGTTGATCTAAGTGCATAAACTCTTTAAGTGTGGCTAATACCGCGGAAGCTCTCTTATCCACCGCAGTTATATTTCCTGTAAGATGAGACCATAGGATCAAAAGTTGGATTGATGGAGATTGCACGTGGTCATGGCGTCACTCGTGATTCTCGTGGCTCGCGAAAAATTTTCTTCTTGTTCGACAAAATCACGTATAATCAAAAACCACCCCTACAGTACCGGATATGCCGCCCTGTCCAACCAGCACAAGCGGCGCAAAAGCGCACCGGAAAGCGACGTTTTCCGCTCGCCACGCGTTGCGTCTGAGGCAAATCGCGTTGGGGCGCGGCATCTTCAACTTCTGAACGTTATGCTGATGGAAGGAGTCTATCCACGCGTTTGGACGAGCATGGCCTACTGCTTGCAACTAACTTCCGGCATGGCGCGCGCCCTGAACAATGCATATAGGCACGGCAGGATTAACCGCTCTTCAGCTACATCGCTGTGCTCTAGCGATCTGCTAGACCTTCTTGCTGGCTACAAAAACCGGCACGCTGCAGCCGGAACGGTGCACATGACAGAGTTATCGCGCTCAAAGCACGCCCGCGCGTAGCAGTTTGGCGGTACAACTGGAAAATCCTCCACAGTCGGTGGAATTGCAAACTCATTGCATGTTACACGTGTATGAGGTAATTGGTTTGCTATACTTTCCGTACCTTTCTCGCTACTCTCAGACCCATTCTCTCGCACCCACTCGATTGATTCTACCGGGCATATATGCATTGTTCCCAGCGCGCGCCATGCCGGCCGTTTGTTCCAAACGGTAGCTCATGCTCGTCTAAACGTGTGGATGGGCTCCCTCCATCAGCTTAACGTCCAGAGACTGAGGATGCCGCGCCCTACCGCGGCTTGCCTCAGACGCGACGGGTGGCGAGCGGAAAACGGGCTTTCCTGCGCGCTTTTGCTCCGCTCGTGCCGGTTGGACGGAACGGCGTGTCCGGTACTGTATTGCATCAACAGATTTTACCAGTAACAGAAAGTTCTCCTTAGTGAACGAGATACGGCTCGCGGCATTATAAACATGGCAAATCTTGGGTAAACGAAAGTTCTGGTTAGAATGAAAGGTTCAAGGAGAAATTCGTTAAAAGCTGCTCATCACTGGGAGGCAAAACTTCGCATAAAATACTCCCCTACCAGTGAAAATCGCGACATAATAGAAAAGCAGATTTTCCTTTCCTGCCTTTGGAGATAAGCTCCAAAACTTTGATGTAACAATGGGGTAAAAAAATATTATGCCTACTCAGGCAGTGACACGCGCGGTTGTTCACCACTATACCATGGTGAATTTGGACGCGTGACAGCGCTGTTCGAGGAGGTACCGGCCGTCGTTTGAGGTTTCTGGTTCGGGTTTGGCACAGGCCAGCCCAATAAAGCATTCAAGCATCCTTCTAGGGCAGGTAAATCAGTACGAGACTTGTTTCGGAAGGATGATGCTAGATTTGTTAACCGTCTAGGCACCACAAGTTACTGTATATAAAGGCGAAATACGCATTCAAATTGAATCCATGCGGTCCTGTTGAATTCCAGTTCGCAAACCACCAAACAGTAAGTGGTTAACTCACGGCAGTGCTTTACCATTTATCCGTCATGATCTCATTTGGAGATCATGTTTACTCGGTACCTGGCAGCAAGGTACATAACTGCTTGGCGAACTCTGGAAAAGAAGCACTACGACTCTACCGATTGTGGTCGGTAGAGTATGTTATGTTATGTTGTTATATGTTGTTCGGGAATCTGAGTGACCTTGAATCGGTTTGAGTTAACATTTTTGTCGTTGTTGTTCGCTTGTTGCAACTGATGTTGCCGTCAAGCTCAAACTCTCTTCTAGCTTTCACATGCACTCGACATCCCGAGCACTGAATATGTACAGACCCCGTTTACTACGCTGAAAACTCTCAACTGTGCTAGTTCAGACTTCCAATACTGCTCCAGCCTTAGGCTTGGTCCATACGATGCTACTATGAGGGAACTGTGTACAAATGCGAGCAAAACTTCCGACTCAGGTGGGTTTCTCTCTCTTTGTAGCGGTTCAACAGGCGGTTCGTCTCGGCATTAAGCAGTCAATATAGGCAGACAGCGTGGAAAAATTTGAGAGTGGTAGTGGTGCTACTTCCTGTTTCAGACAAAGCGCACGCTCCTCAGCAGGAAGGATTTCGGAAGGGCATAGAAAGGTGAAGTCCCGAAGCCGCAATGCTAATCCAGTTCCTGTCAAAGCAATCTGTCACTTGGACCTTTCGCACAGACAAAACCGGGCTTTCCTAATACTCGCGTGGCCTAAGCTACGAGTGAAGTAGCTGCTGACGAAACGCCGATAAGGAGACAAAAACTTCTTATTCGTGTCTTAAGTTGCCGCAGATCTGACATTGGTTTTACTTGCTTTACGTGTCTCTGCTGTTGTTGTTGTATTACTCAATTCTGACGCTTGCGCTTATCGCGAGCGTATTGAATAAAAATAGGAACGAGGGCATCTACGCGGCAGGGTGCTCGTTCAAAGATGTTACATCCGTGTCAGAATGCTGTCTCGAATCTGCGCTCGGCCTGTCAGTTCAATGTCTAGCGCTCATCCTGCAAGGTAATAGGAATTGTAGCCGAGCAGGTCAACGATTGACCGTATAGCTGTTGAGGCCTGCATGCAGCTATTGCGGCTGCACTACCAAAATCTCCAACTTTTCGGGTTATCTATACAAGACGTTGAAGAACTTTTACGAAACGTGGTTAATGTAAGCACATTTCGGTTTCGAAATGTGTTCTATAAACAAACTCGAGGTCTTGCAATGGGGAGCAGGTTGGCGCCACTTCTCGCCATCTTATTCACGGATCAACTTGAACGACCAGCCTTATCCTCTCGAGTGCTATACTTTGGCCGATATATTGACGGCATTTTTGTTGTTGGAAAAACGAGAGCAACACTGAGGCACACCCTTAGGCGGCTGAACTCTGCGTTCCCTACAATCACTTTAACATCAGAATCTCCTACTCCAGATGGGTTCTTGCCATTTTTGAATACGAAGATCAGGATATCGGAAGGTCAGGATAGTAGTATGTGGCCCAAGAAACCGGCATCTCAGAGCATCATTGTTCACGCTCGGAGCTGCCCTCCTCTATATGTGAAAAGAAACATTGTTCATCATATGGTTGCTACATCTTACGCCTTGACCTCGACGAATTATCAAGAAGTGGATGATGAAATCACCGAAATTCTGCGGCAGAACGGTTACGCTTCAAAGGAGTGCCGTTGTTGGGAACCCCACAGATCTCTCTGTGGATCTCCTCTGATCATGCCCTTCATCTCGGATTCATTCGCAATGGACGTCAACCGTGTCGTGATGCGATCGGGGCTTCCCATAAGTCTCATTTTCCAACCGCCACCATCTTTGCGATGCTTACTCACAACGTCACGTCCATACAAGAATCAATGTGAAAGAAGTAATTGCATGATCTGCGAAGGAGACAACAACGTGTGTGAGATGAAGTGTGAGGTCTATAAAGTGGTCTGTATGTCCTGCGAAGAATTTTTTATAGGTGAAACAGCGAGACCACTATGGAAGAGAATGGATGAGCACCTGAGAGCTCCGCGTAACCCTCAGAGCTACCCGGACAATCCATTCTCGAAGCACCGCACCCTGAGACACACGCGTGAGCCACTGTCGCAATTACGGATTTCCATCCTCCACAAAAATCTGGCAGACCCCGTGGAGAGGAAGATCAAGGAAGCGCTAGAAATAAAACACTGGGAGTCACCGATTAACAATAGGGAAGAAATGAAGTATGCGATGAGTCTTATCATTCTATAGGGGCTAGCGACGTGACCGTTGAAGACCATCGTGACATATAAATGACTATAGTTACGACTCCACCATATATAAAGAGTCCGAGCACCCCTGCACTTCATTTCCGGCCAACCAACGTCCAAGAAGACCTTCGCCCTTCCCTCCCCCTTTCAATCCGTCGTGGATCCCAGGTCCTATTTCTTGCCGCTTTACTGCGTGCATGTGCTAAGTAGCATTATTGTATTCAGACTTGAAGAAGGGCTTATGCCCGAAACTCACCAATAAAGATCAACTTCGAGCTTCAAGCAGTCACATAAATCGAAGACAGAATATGAAGCTCAGGGAACCATCCATTTTGAACAGTATAGCTGCGCTAAACGCAAGATATCAGGCGAATTTTCAATCAGCCGTGGCGTTTTAACTGAAATGTCGCCATCGCGGCCTTAAATATTTGTTCGTTATTCTGCCCCGATTTCAATTATTTGTCAAAATATCAGCTCCGCTTAATAGAATAATACCAGCTAACCAATGTTTGCCTCTTTGAAACCAAAAGGATGCGCAATGAAGATTTGCGTCGAAAAGGAGCGCGCTCCGCGGTGAATGCAAACGGTTGACCGTTTAGCGATGCTTCATGTCAACAGCTGGTCATAAGCGACACTCCTTGTTGTGGAGGAAGCCTCGTTGTCCCCTTAGTGTTAGCTCCTCACTTGATATCAGGAAGTAGATCTTCAACGGAGACCTAAGCTATTGCTCTGGTTCGTGTGTGGCTCGACCTATTAGGCCGCCAAGAGACGAAGTATGTGATTGTTTTGGGAGAATTAATCTCTGGCTGAACATCAAGCCATGAAGCTGTGCTTCATTGAATCGATATGCTAACCCTGTTTCACATTATGTGCATGCACCACGTAAGATTAAAGCTCTTCGGCTGAAGCTTAACTTCATAACTTTAAGGTGCACCAAAAGGAATCATACCTAATCTGATGATCTGAGGCTATCATCCGCGTTGAACTCACACCGGAGCCATTCTTTCCTCAAAATATCACGTCAAACAAAATGTTCGAAAGTCTCCATGAAAAGTGAAGTGCACAAGAGAATTTTTGAATAGCCAAAAGTCCGCGATCACTAACATTGCCATTCAGTTCTTTCTTCTAAGTAAATACATCAGAAAGGTGGTATCTACGAAATCTTGGAAAAGCGTTTACCTAATTTTCACAGACTAAAAAACGTTTCCCTCTATTTCGAGCCTTGTCTATAAACACATCTGGTTGTTGTCCAATTATGTGTCCTACACGGCTTGACCTCCTCTGTTCCTGTCTTTAGTTACGATATCAAAAAAATATATATCTAAAAATAAACCGGAAGCTGGAGCCCTCGCCCTCAAGCGCACTAGTAGCGCTCTCTAGCCACTTAATTTACGCAGCTCATGGAGTGAAAAGTGAGGTCATAAATCAAATACCTTTTAAAATGGCAAATACCTTTCAAGATGGCTACCATTGGGTTAAACAAGCGGAATGCGTAGAGCGTCTGCCGCTGGCATGTACATACATATATGTGTGCAATTAGAGTATAGTTTCCGTGCAAGGCATATTTTTGATCCTCGATGGCCAGACATTGTCTTTCCCTTTCAGAGTCTCGGCGTATATTTCTACCTAAAAGCAACGGATTCACATCTTCACAAACAACCAATGTCAGAGTCATGTAATCATGGAAGAGGAGAGGGAACATGGAGAATGCAGCACAACAATCCATAATGATGAGCCCAGCTCCTTGCTGAGCTCCACTCCCCCACCAGCCAGAAGCAGATCTTATGGTTCCTCTTGAGCTAGTAAAGTGTTGTCCGCAAATATTATGATAAAATTATGCGACCTTGTTAGGAGTCCTGTCTTAAACTCTACAGCACCTTTTGTCTTGAGCCCAACGCTGGGTAGCATATCCATGATTCTCTGCTCCTTGCAGTTGTATGGTTCCAGTTCTTCACATTAAAGAGTAGTGGACTTCCATGTAAGACGACGGCTAAACCATGCCAGACGGCTGTCAGATGACTGCGGTAGTAACTAGGGTTCTCCCGAGAATCCTATGGGGAATTGCGCGTCTCTTCCTTTCCTCTTTTCCTTGAACCTTTGGACGATTGCACGAACAGTTCTGTCAGACATTTGAAGCTGCTGAGAGATGGTCTTGTTTCGTACGCCGCTCCTGTGTAACTCGATGACAGCGATGCTCTTGCTCCTGTCCAGGATACCTTGGTAGCAGCAAACCAATCCAAGGGAAAATTGGTTGCGAATAGAGACCGATCAATAACATAGACAGACGCCATTGCTGTATCAAGTATGGACGTGGTCTGATCACGATCAAACGTGAACGTTGCGACAGGAACTTAGCTTCCACCCGAGGTGTGTGAACCACACATCTGAATCGTTAGTTGGGTTTGAGGTACTACAAGAGCCTACTGCTAACACTGCAAATAACACAAAAGTTTGTGGAACGCTTGCGCTACAATGAACGATTAAGGAAAAGGGTCGGGTTTAGTCAATCCTCCCCTATTCTTGCATTCTTCTACTACGGGTTATCGCGAAGGCAGTTTTATCGAATATGTGACTTATTCATTGAGTTGTGGTAGCCAGCCGATGGACATGTTAGCGTTTCATTCCTCCCAGATAGGGCTGCTACCAAAAGGCAAACCCCGAAGGGAAGGGAGCTGGTTTAGACGAGGCCCGAACTAAGAACCTCGCTTCGTCATTCGAAAATTATTTCCGCGTCAAAGACTTGTTTCAAATGTTGCATCGCAGAATGTTTACGAAGTGTTATAAGATCACATATGCAAAAAGATGGTAAAGTGCTGTAGTTATCAGAAAGAATAGGGGTAAGCTGTGGCGCTAATCAATTCCAGTTTGGTGCGCCACGCATTCTACTTCTACTGATATCGTAGTAGGCATTTGAATGCGTATTCGGCCTAGACTTGCGGAAGACTGTCGATGGACAAGACAGTGTTGCATCGTTCCCAAGCGACTCTATGTAGTACCAACTCACCGACCCTGAAGGGATGGAGGGATTGGTTGCGCTAGGCGGGAAACACGAGCGAAGAACCTCAGTTGGGCGTGCACACCATAGTCGGTGCCTCCTCTGACTGTGCTCGAGATGCATCACGACTGGACTGGACTTATATATCAGAGGCGGCCATTTAAAAGTTTGCAGCACGTTCAATGCTCAGCTCAGTATATCCGTTATGTCAAGAAAGTATCAAATTCTTGCTTACAAATTCGACCTTTGTCAGTCTCTATTGAGGTCTACTTTGAAAACGCTACACCTGTTGTAAAAGCCTGATATTACTTGATGGCTCTCGGCTACTGGACAGGCACTCAAGAAGCTACCTATTTCCGACGTGATGAGTCACACATGAGTTGTAGGTGTAAGGAGGGTGTTAACAGCTTTTCAGATGCTGATGTTTTGTGATCAGTAGTTCCCCTCACTCCTGCCAGCACGCTAGCAACGAATGGGCATAAGCAGAGGCAGACAAAGTCGCGTGCGTGACAGGATACAATCGGAAGGCACACCATGGAAGCGAGAGCAATTCTACGTCACCAGTCGACCATCGAGCCGCACCGTACGACGGCTACATACTGAGAGCAAGCATGTCTGGTGTATCTTTCAGTGATGCAAGCACTAACAAAACGTTGAGAGCTAATCCACGAGGATCTAGGTGGAACCGCTTCAAGTGGCTTTTTCGCTGATGATTCAGGGGAAACAACAGAATAGAAGCGAAACGAATGAGCAGCTGAGCCGCGTTGTCTTGCCTGCAGGAAGAAAACAAGCTGGGACTGCAAAGTTTGGAGCGCGATTAGAGAAGCTCCATGGTGCTACAGCACAGTGACAAAAGCTGGAGTAATTATCAGCTGAAATCAGAGAAGGCAATTCTGATTGGGCGCAAGAATAAACTCACAATAAGCGTAGGTGCAGAAGGACACCGTAGTGCAAAGTTCCACTTTTGAAGAAAACAATCTGACATGAATGCGACTCGATTAGATTTGTCTGCGCTTACATAGGAGAACACGCACTTTCTGTACCTCGAGAACCACCTATCTAAAAGGGTTTGCCAAGAGTGGGATTTGGACTCGTTCATTCTGCTACGATCGCATAGTGAGGCGTGAGAGACATGCAGAAGGATCGGCAACGATGGGAGAACTTCTTGGTGGGCAGCTCTCCGGTGGCTGAGTGTTAAAAGCTGAAACCGATCACACTTATCATCTAAGCGACACAGAGAATTGTATTCGAAGCAAGAAGTAAGAAATAGCCCACACGCTGCGAATGTTCACTTCAGAAGAAGCTATACTAGCAGTTAGTTAAAGCGACTTTGTGATGAGTGACGGCGATGGCGAAGAGTTGTCTGGAGGGCGGAGGCAACCGGCGGCGGAGGCCCTACCCTCCTCTCATCAACATCAGGGTGGGAGTAAGACGCTTGAACCAGTTACATCATACGCTACACGGTAGACGCTGATATTCCATTGATTCTACGTTAGCTACTGATTTGCATCTTCTTCGCCAAAAGGAGCGTAACACCAAAAGGAGCGTTCAACAAAGCTCCCCATTTTCGTGGAAATCGTGCCTTTACTGTAGGCTAAATACATATCGAAATCCAAGGCTCCGGCTCAAAAACTAGTAAGAGTGCCTTTGTGCACTGAAAAGAAATATTTGGTTGTCCCATAAGTCCCCGCCGTTTTTTTCAACAATTCACTGCAGATTTCGCCGACGGTCTCTTGCATAGCGCTGCATAGCTTTCGAAAGAGAATGATTTGCTCTATCAGAACATGTATTGCATTTCTTTTTTCATCATGGATTTTGTCAATTTTTAGGTCGTTGAAGTGAAAAGTAAAAAAGTGAAAAAGTAGCCATTTGCGCACTTGTTCTCTCCGCTTAGGTGTGTAATTTTTTGCGCAGTTTTCTACAGCACTTGAAAGACAACGTTCTGTGCTACAAGAATGTGTGCTAGTGCTATTTGCTCGTTTGTCCTTTATTGATTTTTAGGTAACCGAATTGGGAATTCCGACTTTTCCGTCCGAAATTTTACCAAAAATCCGGTTCTGTGGTTGGACTTTTTTGTTTGGTGTTATATGTCGTTTGGAAGAAGATGTCTTGCTCAGTAAGAATTTGTGTCGCGTTTGTTGGCTCACGCTGATTTCTGTCGAATATCAACAACTGAAGAAGGAGATGGAGTTGTTGGTGACGACGATTTTTCTCTTTTTGGCATTTTGTGACATTCAGTAGAAATCAATAAACGCAACACATATTCTTATAGAGCAAGACGTTCTCTTTCGAATAACATATAACACCAACCCAAAAAGTCCAACCACAGAGCAGGAGCTGTCGGCAAAAATAAAAAAAATCCTCCTTCGGACGTCCCAATTTGATGACCTAAAAATCAATAAAGGACAAATGAGCAAATAGCACTAACACACATTCTTGTAGTACAGAACATTGTCTTCAAAGTGCTATAAAAAACCTGCTCAAAAAAATTACAAACCTAAGCGGAGAGAACAAGTACGTAAATGGCTACTTTTTCACTTTTTCACTTTTCACTTCAACGACCTAAAAATTGACAAATTTCATGATAAAAAAGAAATGCAATACACGATCTGATAGAGTAAATCATTCTCTTTCGAAAGCTATGCAGCGCTATGCAAACGACCGCCGGTGAAATCTGCAGTGAATCGTTGAATAAAACGGCGGGGACTTATGGGACAGCCTAATATCCAACATTGAGGACTTCTTCACATCAACATCTACTACCTACGTTATCTATAGGCTAGCCGAGACATCCTGATTAACATCAGCAGAACGCTGGATGAGGGACAGCAAACGAGCAAGCAGGCCTTTGGAGGGATTCAGCACGAGCAACGACATACAACCCGATGCGAAGCCCATCGAATTACCGCGGGAGTACAAGGCACCGCTTTGTCTTACGCTCTTTGTCTAAAGAAGGCCTTGGCTCTGTCGACACTGAATCGTTCACCGAGGCCGTGGTCATACAGAGTGTTCCTATGCACTACAACAGAGTTCTTAGAGAGTTGTACAGCCGATTCACTACCAAAATTTCACCTTTCCACAACAGCGTAATCTCAGAAGATGCCGGTGAAAAGCCACCAGATGCCCGAAAATGTCACCCGTGAGCCAAAATCGGAGGACAGGGGAGTGAAGATCAACCAGTGATAGCTACACCATCTATGCTTTATCTATGCCATATCCTAGTGATAAGACGAGCAGTCACGAGTAGTCGAATTCAACGTGTATGCGGAAGGAAGGAAGCAGAACGAACATATCGAATCGATCTTGTAGTCAACACTCCGAACGACGTGTTACCGGAACTGAGCGGGAGACCACTAGCGGCTTGGAGACGTCAAGAGCGTTGAAGTAGCGAGCCAAACGACGAACGTCTGCTTCAGGACTCACCTATTCGACACACTAAATACACTGAGCTGTCCTTCTTGCACTCCTACGCCACCTTAAATGGCCCTTAGGTGAGTAGGGCAGATAAGGAATCCTCGTCGCGGAAATCGTGCCGGAAGTAACGCTATTCATCCAGGTGATAAGGAGCACCTGGATGAATATCGTCCTAGGCCGGCGTTCGAGCATCAGGGACTCCTTTGCTCCAGCGAAGTCTTCGAGAATTAGCTGGGCCGGACAGGTGCGTGCCTGGATCAGCGACAGTGCGGAGAGAAACATCAGCAAGTAATTGCTCTTCATCCCCGTTTGAATGCTGTAGCTCTGACGCCATTTCGCAAAGTAGAAAGCAAGGATTGAAAAGTGCTGGGCACTCCCAATTGAATACCACAGTCGGACACCGCCGGATGATGAAAAATTAACGACGCAGAATTTTTTCACCACGGCAAGAAGCCCCAACTGACCAAACTTTGTACTTCCCGGCAGAGAATGGCATTGTCGTGTTTCTTACTCCTGGAAGTCACCTAATCTCAAAGGAGTCAATTATTCGATGACTTTCATATACTCCCGAATATGATGCCCTTGAAGAAGAAATGTTTATTAATTGTTGAATATAGATTTCATGGGTGAGTATTGGTGGAGAACGAAACGCACTAGGATTTGTTCGATCAAGCAGAGTCAGTGGAGTAGGTATCCAGACCAAGTAGCCGGGCGATTGGAACGGATCACGTCAAGCCCTGCAGTCTGGTCGCGATTAAAAATCTTTAAGACTGCTAATAACTTCAGTGGAAGTCTCTCCAAGCTTGAAAAATGAATGGGTGCTCGTCGTTTCCGACTGCTTCTTGCGATTGGCGGGCTTCAACCTGGTAGTGGAGAAGAATGAAGCGCACGACATTGGTCAACAGAAGAGGTCCCATTCTTCTGTACAACAGCGCCCGCCCACACGTTCGCATATCAACATGCGAAAATTAAACGAACCAGGAGGTGAGGTTCTGCCTCACCTGCCGTACTCCCCAGACCCTCCGCCAACTGTCTACCACCTCTTTAAGCACTTTCAGAACTTTCTAGCTCGCATAGCCGTCGCAAATCAGGACCACGCAAAAACAGCCTCTCTAGAATTCGTCGGACGAGGGTGGCGCATTCTCTTTAGTTGAATTCCTTCGCATTAGAATTCATGTCTATGAATTATTCGCCATTTAATGTGAGTATGAAGTAAAGCCCAACAGAAACAGAAACGTTTAATTACCCATGTTTAAGACATCGACATAAGAACAGCAAATCCTTGATCCTATCGGGGGCAACGCTAAAGCAAAGCGTCGGCCAGGAAACGAACGCTGGCTGCCGTCGTGACAGTTGAGAGTCCTACCACTGAAATGAGGTACAGGTGGGGATTCATGAGAGGTTTGCTACCAGATCAGGAGAGCTGGACACTGTAAAGTCTTATCAATGCTCTCGACGTAATTGTAAGGAGATAGGAACAAATAGAGCAATGCATGCCGAAAAGAAGACAGTTTCAGTGTTCCACCCGTGAAGGGGGAGCGGGGCTCTTCCACATGAATAAGCGAAATCGCTTCTGTTCCTGTTGTGTCAGCGAGGAATACAGGTAAATCTCTGCCCAGAGAGAGAGAGAGAATTCGTGAGGGTAGCGACTTTTGGCTTATTAACGACGTGGCGCTCCCTTCGGAAAATTTGGGCAAAACACAACTCTGATCTGTTCGAAGGGATTGGTACAGTAGATGATTCTAAAGTATTGACCAGAGCAAGACTCTTTAAGATCATCATTTGGCACGCTTAGCAGGAGAAAATGACCGAATTTGGTGAGAGAAAACATCTGCGGAGATGTGGTGCGAACGATTGGGCAGCCGGCACCCACATGACGGTTCGGCAATGGACGCTGCTCAATCTTACGGAGGGCGACGTCTTTGGCATGGTTCAGGAGCACTTGGACCGCTCCAGTTGATTCGATCCATGCTCATTCATGCTCCTCATCAAATGCTCTGCCTTTTCTGACACTGTGCTTGGGTCAGAACGATGCCCAGCGATCGGAACATGCCTGTGCTTGTCGCTCAAGATCTAACGAGGAAAGGTTCCCAACCCATGCTGAACTTTTGCGATTTGACAGGATGTAGGACCGTGTGAGCGGAGTCCAGAATTACAGCTAATTTTTGCTCAGTGCCTATTCAAAGACCATAAAAAGAGGTGTAGGAAAGTGTGCGCAACAATCATCAACTCCTATGACACCCCACGGTATGTTCTTCGGTGGTGCAGGCAATGGGAGTGCCGCTTCAGAGGAGCCCATCGACGGGCCTTTGAGTTCGAGTCCGTTCCTGCCAGTATTTTTGCGCATATTAGTTTGTTGCTATTACGTTCTTATCATCATCAATGTCGGGTGGCGATGTCCGTTCCTCCTCGTGGTGCCACTGGAAACTGCTTGCTTTTGCAAGCCGAGCCAAACACGGACATTCGAATGCAGGCGACAGGCCCTAGTGACAGGCCGGCCTACGAAAATTTTGTGTCACATCATATGGTTGATGACGTTACAGAGTTCTCGAGATAATGCTACGGCGTCGGCGGGAGCCGACGCGCACTCGCAAAGCCCGGCGAGTGTGAAAAGTGTGCGAGGGTCCCTGATGCGAGGACGGCATCGGGGAGCTGAGCTAGTCCGAAAGTCCCGTAACGTAGGCAAGACCCGCGTAGCAACGTTGAATGTGGGTACGTTGACGGGCCGCTCGTGCGAGTTGGTAGAAGCACTGGAGCGAAGAAAGATAGATTTCTGTGCGGTGCAGGAGACGAGGTGGTCCTGCAGCAAGTCAAGGGACATAGGACGTGGCTTCAAGGCCGTTCTATGTGGAAGTCCCAGGACCACCAGTGGTGTCGGTGTGATCGTCTCCGAGCGTTTCCGTGATGCGATTGCAAGCGTAGAACGTTTCGATGACCGCTTGATGAAGATTGTTGTCGCCGCAGAAGAGCGACGATGCCATTTCTTTCTGCGTATGCTCCGCAGACAGGCTGTTCCGAGCAAAATAAGGACGAGTTCTGGTCCCTGCTTGATGAGAAGACAGCGGAAGTACCGTCACAAGATATGGTTGTTGTGGCAGGTGACCTTAATGGTCACGTCGGAGCAACGAAAGACGGCTACAACTGTCATGGTGGTTTTGGATATGGGTCGCGCAACGCCGATGGTGAGCGTATACTTGAGTATGCAGACTCGCATGACCTCACCATCGTGAACACCAAATTTAGAAAGCGTGACTCCCACCTCATCTCGTTTTATAGCGGGAATGCTAAAACGCAGATTGACTATGTCCTTGTTAGGCGTCGCGACCAAGGCCTTGTCACAGACGCAAGTCCGTGCCGTATGAGACGGTTGCCACGCAACACCGTCCACTGATCTGCTCGCTGAAGATCACACCTTCGAGGTGTAAACATGCCGAGCGATGTGGGTCGGGTAGAATCAAATGGTGGCGACTGAAAGAGAAGGAAGCGGCAGTTATTTCTCGCATTCGGTTGCCGACAGTGACAACTGTCGACGAAACCTGGAAGGACGCTACCGATGCGATAACTCGGGCTGCACGCCTTGAACTCGGCACAACGAAGCCTGGATGACGCTGGGTCGACAAGCAGGCATGGCTGTGGACTGATGATGTCAGAGAGAAAGTCCGAGAAAAGAAACGGCTCTATCACGTGTTTATCGGTGATAAAACAGTCCATAATTGGCGGAACTATCGAAAAGCAAAGAAAGCGGCAAAGAAGGCAGTGGCCGCTGCTAAAGCCGCATACTACGCTGATGTCAGCAAAAAATTGGAAACGCGCGATGGTGAGCGTTATATTTACCGACTCGCCAAAGCTCGCTGTCGCCAAACAGAAGACATTGAGAAGTTCTTTGGCATTAACGACGAGAGCGGTCATCTTCTGATGGATCGTAAGAGGGCTGTGAAGCGATGGCACGACTACTTCGAGGAAATCTCGAATGTAGAATTTGAACATCCTGCTGTTCCTTTTGCATCACCTGTATACGGTCCCGTTCAGAAGATCACAGTGAGCGAAACTGAAGCAGCCCTGAGGAAGATGAAGTCAGGCAAAACCACTGGTCCCGATGACCTGCCAGCTGACCTGTGGAAGTCGAAGGGCTGGTGCCCTGCTGACTGGCTGACTGCGTTTTTCAATCAGGTTGTTGCTGAGAAGAAAGTGCCTGAGGGTTGGCAGCAAAGCACGACCATCCCGATTTGGAAGAAGAAGGGCAGTCCTGCAGACTGCGCCAGTTACCGTCCAATTCGTCTTCTTTCGCACACCATGAAAATCTTTGAGCGAATTGTCGATGGACGTATCCGGGATGTCGTACAGCTTTCCACGAATCAGTGTGGTTTCGTATCTGGCTGTGGCACCGTTGATGCCATTCACGCCGTTCGTCTTCTGCTAGAGTAGCACCGCGAAAAAAAAACCGGTGCATTTTGCCTTCCTGGACTTGGAGAAGGCCTTCGACCGCGTTCCGCGAGATGTTATATGGTACGCGTTACGACAACATGGTATCCCTGAAGAGCTTATTGAGTGGGTGCGCATTTTATACTCTTGCCCAAGGAGTCGAGTGCGAGCGCCAGCGGGCACCTCGATGGAGTTTCCCATCTCTGTAGGGGTGTATCAGGGATCTGCGCTATCCCCACTGCTCTTCGTGGTCGTGATGGATGCAATCTCACGAGATCTCCAAACGGCAGCACCTTGGACGCTGCTGTATGCTGACGACGTCATGCTTGCATGTGAAAACAAAACCGAACTCGAGCGACAGGCACAGGCGTGGTGCGATCGTTTGGCATTGTTCGGTCTCAAGCTAAACGTCAAAAAGACGGAATACTTGACGACGGATGTGAATGAGCACGGATCTATTAAGATCGATGGTACTGAGCTCTCACGAGTGACATCTTTCAAGTATCTTGGGTCAACAGTCAGGCAGCTTAAAGATGGAGGTGAATGCGCGTGTGAGTGCAGCCTGGTCCAAATGGCGCTCGCTGACTGGGGTGCTTTGCGACAGGACAATACCTGAGCACCTCAAATCGAAGGTTTATAGAACAGTAGGCCCAGTAGCGACGTACGGTGCTGAGTGCTGGCCCGTGACGAAGGAAGTTGAAAGCCGCCTCAGTGTAATGGAGACGAAGATGCTACGGTGGACGGCTGGAGTTACGCGTTTGGACCGCGTTCGTAACGACACCATACGACAGAGGTTCGGTGTCGCCCCGATATTCGAGAAGCTGCGCGAAGCTCGTCTTCGATGGTACGGCCACGTCCTTCGCGCTAACGACGACACCGTGTGTAAGATTGGCCTGAATCTTGTGGTCCCTGGAAAGCGGCCCAGAGGACGCCCGAAGCAACGTTGGCTAGATACGTTGCGCTTGGACTTAGAGGTGGCTGGTGTGCACCCTGATCAAGCATTTGATCGGGAGAATTGGCGTCACCACACCAGAAAAGCGGACCCCACCACCAAGCGGGACAGACGCTAATGAAAATGATGATGATCATCATCACAGAAGTCAATTTCAGACCATCAGTACTTATAACAAGCCAAGGCTGTCTACTTGCGCCTTCATATGTGCTCGTTCTTCAACGACGCGTATCTGCACTATATATATGGTTTCGCTAAACACAAAAAGGCCTATTGGTCCTTCTTTTTAGTTAATAGCTATGGTAAAAGACTATGAAATAACTAAAAGCAAGCGCTTGTCACACAAACTAGTCGTCCGATAACGCATTCAGGTGAGAACGACATTTTAGTACACTTATGTATCGATATGGCGCGGGTTCACAATAACCAACCGTAGAGAATGCTTAGCTGCGTGCAGCTACGGTATGGTTGGTGATATGGTATGATATGGTGGTGCAGATATACATTGCTAAAAGAAGCTAGCACATATGAGGGCGCAAATAAACAGCCTTGGTTTGTTGTGAGGAGTCGAAAGCCTAATCTACAAAAAAGGTCAGCAGGAGGATATCAACAACTGCCGACCCATCAGTCTTCTCTCGGTTGTGTACAGATCTTCACCAGATACTGCTTAACCGTATGGAGCGTTGCTTGGATGAGTGTCAGCCAGTGGGGCAAGCAGAGTTTCGAAGGGATTTCCCCTGCATGGACCATATTCAGACTGTCTCACAACTCATTGAAAGGAGTCGCGAATACCACATCCATGTCTTCGAGGATTATCGGAAAGCGTTTGACTCTGTGGAAATCGACGCCATTCCAAGCGCACTTGCGCATGCTGGTATACCATCGCCCTACATCCGACTTCTCGACGAATGCTTCTTCAACAGATCGACTACCATCCAGTTGTTCGATCGGAAGCTTAAAATTCCTATCGGGAAAGGAGTACGGCAGGGAGACAAATTTCTCCCAAGCTATTCACAGCGGCACTCCAGGATGCCATAAAGGACTTGAACTGGGACGATAAAGGCTACCTTGTCGACGATAAACGGATCAGCAACCCTCGCTTCGCCGACGACATTGTTCTCATCTCTACCAGCATGGCAGAAGTAGAGGAAATGCTGAACCAGCTCAATGTGGCAGGTATGAAGATTGGATTGGACATGAATATGTCCGAAACCCAATTTATGGTCAACCAGTGGTGTGACACGGGACTCGTAAGGTTAAATGGAGTCGCTCTACAACAGGTCGACTCCTACGTCTATCTGGGAAGAGAGTTGAACATGGATAACGACCTCGCTCCTGAAATCGCCCGCAGGAGACGGCATGGGCAGCCTTCAGTTCGATTCGCGAAGTCACCGATCAGGTTAAGGATCCCGGCCTCAGGGCCTCGATATTCAACACCTCTGTACTGCCTGCGATGTGGTACGCGACGAAAACCTGGCCCGACAATAAGACAATCGCCAGAGCGATGCAAACTACGCATCGTGCACTGGAGAGATGTCTTCTAAGGACAAGCCTTCGTCAGCAATGGCAAGAAGGCCTACGAAGCTCGGAGCTACGGGAGAAGTCGCAATTAGCAGACCCGCTGCAGTACATGAAGAAGTCCAAATATCGCTGGGCCGGACGCCTTCTTCGACAAAAAGACGATAGATGGAGTCTCCGTGTCACAGAATGGCTCCCGAGAGACCATAAGAGACTACTGGGAGGACCGCCAACGCCAACGATGGGCAGACTCATTCTCAGGATCTTTCAGAAAGCGGAGTTTGCCTCACTGGATGCAACCAGCCAGAGATCGAGCGGTCTGGAAGAGTTGTGGTCCCCACTGAGAAGACCTCCAGCCGACAAAAGGACTATCAAAGTATCAAACTAAGTAGGTATTGATCGCATGTAATTGACTTCTGTGAACACGAGAAAGAATAATGATAACAAACTAATGTGTGCAGAGATATTGGCAGTATGCGGACTCGAACTCAAAAGCCTGCCGGTGTGCTTCTATGAGGCGGCACTTCGAACGTCTACTCCACCGAGGCACATCTCGTGATGTGCCACAGGAGTTGATGATTGTTGCCCACGCGTTTTTACACCTATTTTTCGGGTCTTCAAACGTGAACGATTTGAAGCTGGAGCGACCGCCGTAGCACACAAAGCTCCAGGTTAGTTTAGCACTTTTATTTATTATCCATCTAACTAGTTCCTCCCCTCTCTCACTGATGAGCACAGGCGGGAGGAAGGCTAGTATTAGCTGGACTGCGTCTAAGGGACCGTGCGAATCGAAGGCCAAACCAATTCTTTGTGTTAATTATTATATTTATTTACACTAACACACCTTTGCTTTTTCCTTGGACGCTAACTAGCGTAGTCTGCAGAACTGCCCTTATTCGAAATAGGTATGCTTCTGATTTGCAGCTCAGACGCATTCTTCCCCTCAACACCCTGGTTGAAAAACTTTTTCATCCAGTCAACAGGGCACCAAGCCTTCGACTTCCTCAGCTAAAGCAATATGCCCAACTTTCTTGTCTGTAAGGTTTGCTGTTCATTACCTCCTTTTGCGTCCAAATGAAGGAGGAGTTACGGGCGAAGCAGCAGATGTATTACCATTTAAGTATATATGAACACCGAACTGAGAATTTGTTGTTGCAGTAAGCATTATAAACCCTCTGAGATTTGGAATATTGAAAAACACAGCGTTTCCCGGAGGGACTTATGCTTTAACCATCATTTCCGTCTACTACAGAGCCTTTCCAGAAACAACCATTAGGTAGGCAGTTCCTAGGTAGACTCCGTACAGGAAAACGGATAGTTAAGTCGTCATCTTCTGACTCGCCTCCAACGCCTCCGACGAACTCCAACTCGCGGTCATCACCCGCGAGTTGTTTCCGATACCTGCCAACACTTCCCTACATAACGTCCGTTTACACCGACGCCTCTAATACCACAAGTTTTACCACTTGTTCCGATTATTGCTGTAAACGAAAGTCGGAGTTCACGTGTAGCAGCAACACCAACTATTACAATGTTCATGTATAAGAAAGGAAACCAAGGGCTAAAGTGTGAAAAGTTATAAAAATCGTCAAAGCCTTTTCCTTCAAGCTGGAACGATTTCAAGGCCCGTAATGACAGACAGTCCGGTAGAGCAGCTGTCAAGCAAATCATCTAGCATTAAGAGTTAGTTGTCATTAGCTAGGAGTATCCAAGCCGGAAGCGGGGCGTGCAGCGCAATCGGAGGAGGCGCCAGCTGTCACTCCGAATTGAGTGTCTTTGTTCGGGTCCGCCTAGGCCAACCAAGCCTTCCATACCTCCGAGGTCAGTGAGCTGTTACCAGATTTGTATGAGAAGGATACGTCAATGACTTGTCCCTCTGCTCGCTACAACAAGCCAATGTGAAAGCAAAATACGCATTCATGTTGACTCGACCGACATCCTGTAGAAGTAGAATGTGTGATGCTTACCAGAGGGATTCACCGCAATTAAGTGAATGTTTGAACACTGATATCCACTGCGTGGACCTGTTGACAAGACCAAATGTCACCCAAAGCGCTCAAGAGTAAGACCCAGAGAAAGGCGATCCATATTCCATTCCTGTTAGACATTGGTTAATGCATTTGTCCTTCTGCGCTGCATATCCTCTAATTAGCCCATCCCTCACAACATTCAGCGACAGATCAAATACAATGCTAACACAAGTTACGCTTTTCTTCTCATGGCCTACCCGGAAAGGCTGAGGCACCGACTTGCCTAGTTCTCTGCACTGCACTCCCGTGGCAATAGCAACTCCTCCTTATGCTCGCGATGTGGGTTTTGCTCTGCGCGGTACAACCTGACAAAGGGCGTTTGAGAGAGGATGGGATTGTATTCGGACAAGCGAATTGCCATGAAAGCCAAATCCGATTCCGTTGATGCGACCGAATAGTCCTTGAGGGCAATCGAAGAGGGGAAGTCAGTAAATCTTGATTTCCTCTCGGGCAGGGACAGTAGACTCCTAGATGACGCATACAGCTTTCTTACAAGAACTTGCAGTTAGCAGAGCACAGCTGAACCTACTCCAGCAGCGAAACTGCCGATAAAGCGAGCACAATTTCAGAGAGCCTTCACAAGACTTGTTCATAATCGGTGACAACGACGTGTTTTTGTGAGAACCTTGCCAAGTTATGAAGAATGATTCAGACTGTCAGGCTTGAATCACTCTTCATAACCTCGCTCGATCCTCGTTGCTCATAAGAGTCGTCGTTGCTCTAAGATTTTACTCTCAACACCCTTGCAGATAGCTCAAGCTTCGTGATTTAGCAAGTGTGATTTTCAGGCCTTGCGGGCTGCTATCTTGTTGATTTTGCTCTACTACCTCATACTCACAAATACAACTCTTGCGCTAAGCTGTTCAGTTTCAATTTTTAAAGAACGGCAAGGTGGATAAGTCACTTGCCCACGAAGTGTTCAATTCAGAGAATAGCGATTAGTAAAAATCAATTTGATGCAGATTCTAGAAGTTTCGTGAATTTTCTCGCCGATACAGTCCTAAATTGCTGTCCCAAACGATATAAACAGCTGGTGATGGAATAGCATTCTTTTGTAATTTTCCCCTTATTTGCCTCTTGTTTTTTTAACGCTTTGTGTTTATGCAGGTACTCCAAAGAAGTATGGCAGAAACACTAAGCTCAGATGTTTTCAGTAATTGTTGTTCAAGTGCAATTTATTAGGTTCTTGCATATCAAAAGGCCGATTTTGCTACCTCAATTTCTGGACGATTTTTCATGTCTTCAAATGTCCCTGTTTCAGGCATTGTATGTAGATTCTGGAAGCGCATAATCTCCGGTTTCTTACCATTTATAGCCTTTGTAACATTAGTTAGGATAAGAGAGACTAATCGAGGGCGCTGGGAGGCTGGCGCGTCGACGGAGGCGCGCTGTCCGCAATCGCGGACGGCGGGCTGCCGCGAACGCGCGAACCTCGGGAAGGAAGGTTCGGGAAGAATCGACAGTCGTCTTCTGCGTCTGGCCCGTGCGGCCATCGGTGTTCGTCGGGCGTCCCACGCCATCTTCGTCGTTTCTCCACCTCGGTCCTTGTGCTCGTCGGCGTTCCACGCCACCTTCGTCTTTGTTCCCCGCCGACCGGTGTTCTCCGTTGTTCTGGTTTCTGTGGGGATTTCCACCTTCGCCTGGCCCTAGGGATTCTCCACGCTAGCCGCGTGGCTGTGGGATCCGCGCTGGGTGTGAGCCTCCTTTGTACCCCTGTTGTGCTCCTTCCAGGGTTGGGTGTGTGCGCCCGCTAGGAGCGTAAACGTCGGGGTGAGGCAGGTCTGTTTAGGTCCCGTGCTACATTAGTCGCAGTCAGCATCCGGGTTTGCGTCCGCATCGTCGTGTGCCACGAAACTCGTCCCCTCCCTTCCTTGGGCTACTACTCGCACTACAACTCGCCGCTACGTCGAAGCCAATCACGCACCAACTCGCACGTGTCGCTGGTGGCGCTGCCAGAGTAGCCGTTATCGCCGTTTCATCATCAAATCGCCAGGGGTCGAGCACCAGGGCCCGCGGTCACGGATTCATTCGCATTCCTCGTTTGACATCATCACTGCGCCGTCATTACCTCCATTTTTAGTTGCTGTTGAGTTCGTTGTTGTCTGTTTAATAAAGTTTGTCTGATCACTGAGCACCTTTGTGAAATACCAGGGGTTTCGCCTAACTTTATCTTGGGATCTAAAACTACACAAAAAGAACCTAACTCATTACTGTTTCTGGCCGAGTTTTTTTCCTCGCTCTTACAGTAGGAATCAACGTGATATTCGAGTGCTCTACTTACATGAGTTGAAAAGTGACACAACACCACGTTAGCAGCTTGTAATATCAACGCTGCATTTTAGGAGGATTTCGCTGAAGATCGCACACTTCGCCCTGGTTCGAAAGGTTTCGCTCTGGAGATGAAAGTCTCGAAGATGAAGACCGAGGTAGACCGCCATCACTCCTTAACGACGGCCAACTTAAGGCCGTGGTGGAAGCGTATCTGCGTCAAACTGGGAAAGAGCCAGCACAGCATTTCGTTGTGTACTGCAGCGCTATCAGTCAAAATCGATCGAAAAAGTAAAGAAAATGGATAAACGGATCCCACACGAACTGACCGCCGGGCAGGTGTTGAAGCGCCACCACGCCTGCGTTTCCTTTAGGATACGCAATCTAAGGGTGCCTTTTTGGACAGGATCGAAAAAGGACCCTTTACGACAATCGTCATCGCTCTGCACAATGGCTGGACAAGAATGAGAGTCCTAAGGAGATTCCTAAACCAGGTCTCCATCCAAGGAAGACCATGGTGACCGTATGGTGTACAATGGCTCGATTAGTCCATTACAAGTTCTTGAAGACTGGAGAGATTATCACAGCGGAGAAGTACTGTGCCGAGGTTGAAGTGATGCTCCAGAAGTTGATAGAAGAACAGCCGGCTTTGGTCAGTCGAAGAGGACCAGTCCTACTGCATGACAACGCGCGTCCGCACGTTTCAAAAATTGTTGTCCAGAAACTGGATGGATTGGGATACGGAGCTCTACCACATCCAGCACCAGATCTGTCCTTGAGTGTGATTTTTTCAAGCATTTAAACAGTCATGCGAAGAAATTGGAGAAATGATGATGTCGATAGTGGCTTTTTTATGTTTTATTAATTATCGTAGTTTTAAATTTGGCAGAGATGGAATGTCTAAGCCGCGTTGGAAAAGTGTATTGATTGTAATTGTGTCTATTTCGATCAATAAAATTGCTTCCGAGCAAAGATATGATTTGTCAAAGTTTCAGTCAACACCTGCCATTACATATGCAACGACCTAATATTTACTTGAAAGGGAAAAACTGGACAACAGGTGTTGAAGTATCATAGAGATGCGTAGTTTCATAAGGGTGCGCGGGATGCCTTAGTTTCACTAACAACAGTATCTCAAGGACATCAATTATAAATTGTTGTCCTTCACGGCCTAACAAGGGAGGCCAATGAACCTATTAGGAGTTGTAGGGGGTTGCGTGAGAAGCACCGTAATGGTTTTCAAATTTTCTGCGGACATCTGGGCAGGTCAAAAATTGCAAAACACCGTGTCATTTCAGTGCTGGCCGATAAAGCAATGCAGACGTCTGGAGCTGCCATGTCGTGGTAAGAGTCTAACCTGCAAAAGGTTTAAGGCTGCAACAGTGGCGGAATTACAGCGATTTCACAACCCACTTGTTAGCGATACAGTAACCGAAGCGGAACATTGAGGTGCGCCACTCACGAGCCAGGTGGCAGCGAGTGGACGGACGAGTGGATGTGGGGCGGCCTTGCAGGAGGAGAGTTATGGGTTCGGATCCGGGGGTTGGTATTCTGCATTGGTGAGCTTGCTCTCCGCTCTTTTGCCGACGTAAAGTGCATCTTGAACACCGTAGTGTACCATACTGACGTTATAATCTTATTTTAACGATGATACGATTTAACAACGATGCTGACTGTTTTCCCCACCACTCCGTGCCAATCGAAGCTGTAGAGACTTGTACTTCCACGACTCTGGAGATCGAAAGCAATTTTGGCCCATACTTTGAGGCGGTGATCACAAATCTGATAAACATTTCACGTGGTCGCGTGATCCCGCATTTTCATGAATCGATGTCAGTACGTTGAATCTCTTTCTTCAGCTGATCAGGCTTGCTTTCCAATCTTCTACTTTGAGATGGAAAGTAGCCCACAAAAATGGAGAACTTAGAAAAAGAAATGGCAGATTTGTGGTCAGCACCCAAAATAACAGTGCTGGGCGATGTTCGAGCAAAAAAATCCTCCGACCCCTCCTCGACTTTTGGAGTCGCGATAGTATGTACAATCCTGAATGACCTTGTAATGCCCAGAAATTAACCTGCAGAAGCTATGGAGCTTTAATTATAGTTATATGTTAGAAATCTGACAAGAAGAAAAAGTCAGGTTTCCGTTGTATAGAGCTATGTCGGGTTCCCAAAAAATCACGCTTGTCTCGCTGGAGAAGCTCTTGTTAGTCGCTACACCTATATGATTCTTTTGTAATGTGCTCTGCTTGTTTTCAAAGTGTTCCTCATTTTAACCTCATTTACGAACATGATCGAGGTGTGTTGCTTCATTCCATCTCCTGGATGTGCTGATCAGTCTTCGGGTTTCTATAGAGAACGCTTTCTTGTAAATTTTACCACTTCTACCATCTATTCTAAAATGTATCATTTTGATCCCGAAGTTTGGTCTCATTGCAGCCTATTTTTTCTCGACCACTCTTCCATACTGTTAGGTAGTGGGGTGGGGGGAGGGTGGACATTGCAAATGTAGCTACTCGTAGTAGCTTTACGATTCCGTAGATAGAGAGTAAAATCCCGTCAAACTTTGTATTGATGGTTAATTGGGGTGGTGTTCACGAATCTGGCAAATGCTTTCGGTGTTACGATAGAATAGGTGACGGTGAGTATGTACAGGTAAAGAGATGGATACAGAATAACTGGTACTATCGTGACTCAAAAAGTCGAGGAGAGGTCGAAAAACAATTTCAAACATCGTCCACCACTGTTGTTTTTTTTTGGATGCTGAGCACGAATACGGTATCCATTTTTGAAAATCCTGCCGACCAGGTAAGTTACTGTCGGTGTCGTGAATAAGGATGGAGGGGGCCATGATCATTGATTTTGCCCTTTCCTCGCCTATGGAAACTATTTAAGCAACCGACTACGAATTTGCAATTTCTTTTTCTAACCAGGGAAGGGTCTCAGACATAGGTCTGAATTGGAGGAATGGATAGTACTACGAGAACCTCCACCTTTCATGTAGTAGAAAAACATGTCTCGTTTTTGCTGAGTCCTTGAACCCAAAGAGCTACGGGCCCTCGAAATTGGGGGTACAGTATTGCACCTTCACCCCTACCAACCATAACCTACCGTAATCGGCCGAAATTTGAGAAACGGATGTCAGATTCGTGATCAGCACCCAAATAACCCCCTTGGGCGAGGTTTGGGCCGAAAAGTTTTTCGACCTCTCCTCTACCTCTGGAGTCGTTAAAGTAGTGATGTGAAAGTCGTGCTTTATGGCAGTCTAAATCAGCTTACTTCCTACACATCTCCTACACATTTATTTCAATCTAAATTGTCAAAGAAAGGTTTCTGTGAGCTGTGCTTCACTCACTTTTCTCAGCTTCTGATTTATACAATGTTTTGAGTTTTTCAGCGAGTGTTAAACAATGACCTTACAACAGGTACGGGTTACAGCAGGTACGGGTGACTAGAGATGTCGAGGTCATAATCACCGATTTCGCCCAAACCTTGCCCAGGGAAGTTATTTGGGGAGCAGATCGCGAATCTGACATCCGTTTTTCAATTTTCGGCCGATTACGATAGGTTACGGTAGGTACGGGTGACTAGGGCCGTTGAAGTCATAATCACCGATTTCGTCCAAACTTCTCGCAGGGGGGGGAGGTATTGGGATGGTGATCACGAATCTGAAATCTGATTAATGGTAAGGTCGTGGTCACCGTTTTTGCTCAAACTTCGCATTGTGTACGAATCTGATCTTTATTTGACAATTTAGAGTGAAATAAATATGTAGGAAATGTGAAGAAAGATAATGATAAATATTGATAAAGAAGGCGGCAATCATGAAAAAATGCAAAAATATTGCATAGCACGGGGCCGAACACTTGACCCAGCACCTGCTGAGCCACCGACTCAACTACCACATAGCCTTTCGCCGCGTCCCATACAACAGCGCGCACGCATGCAGTTGGGCACCTGCTGACGGTGCGCTACTGTACCCCCCCCCCCCCTCCTTCGAGGGCCCGTAGCTCTTTTGGTTCAAGGACTCAGCAAAAACGAAACGAGTTTTTCTACTATATGAAGGGTGGAGATTCTCGCAGTGCTATCCATTTTCCCGTTCAGACCTACGCCTGAGTGTAGAGGAACTCTACTTCTTTAGTGATAGAATAGTGTTATCACGTAGCTGATCTGTTCACTCTTAAGGGCTGCGCACACTTCTGCGGCGTTGCCGCAGCCCTATCCTTCAACATGGGGCAAGGACGCAGAGGCCGCCGGCAACGGCAGCCGGCGCCGTCCCGCACCCGCACACCTTTGCGGCATTGCCTCATCGACGGCAACAATGATTGAAATCAATGCCGCAGGCAGAGACTCTGCGCTCTAGCCGATCGCGACGGGGAACAGGAAGTGGAAACACATGCGTCCTTTAAATTAGGAGATCGATTATGGCTATCAGCTGGGGCCGTATGCTCGTCTACCCTGAGTCTCTCCCAATGGGGGATTGGGGCGTGATGTGATATGTTGATATTGATTGATTTTCCCCCAACAGGGGAACACGAGCATACGGCCCCAGATGACGATGGAGATTCTCAGCTGAGTTCTTCATTCGGGCGCGTCTCTCATCGGAGCGCGCTTTCCTTCTATGCGAGTAGGTCCCGACTGGAGTTCGCTGCAGCTGGGAGGAGCGCTGCAACTTGAAGGCTCCGCCCCACTTTTGCCGGCTGCCGGCTGCGGCAACGCCGCAGAAGTGTGCGGAGCCCTTTACTTGTTTTAGTGTTTTAGTGGTAGAATAGTGTTATCATGTAGTTGATCTGTTCAATGTTTACTTGTCATATCGCATGAATGCCGCAGATAGTTTTCTTTTCTTTGTTAGTTATGTAGAATATGCCATGAGAAAGTGATAACGCTCCGTATAAAAGCGGAGCGCTAAGCTATATCAAGTGCGGTTCATATCCTCGCCCAGATAAATCTCGTAGCTGTTCGTCTTCGTCGTCGTCTTCCGTACACTGAGACCCTTCCCTGGTAAGTTATCTATTTTTTGTGGGCTACTTTCCATCTCAAAGTAGAAGATTGGAAAGCAAGCCTGATCACCAGGGATGTGCGAAATTTCCGTTTCCTACCATTTTGAGCTCTTCCGTTCCGTTCCGTGTTCCGCCTGTTTTTGGACCGGGAGGCGGAAACGGAAATTGGCGCTGTTCAACATTAGTTTTCTCTTGCCAACAATCAGCTTATCACGTAAAAGTTCTCTATCATATAATTGTGAGAGAAATACTGTTTGACAACTCTAGTATTAATATTCCTGAAATCGGTTAGACTACTGAAAAAAAAAACTCAAAAATGCATCTGAGTGCATGGCAAAACTAATGTGTCAGCAAAGGCAATGTATGCATTGAATGCTAAGAAAATGCATTCAACATTTAAATGGCCATAAAATTCTTGATCCACTATTTACAAATAGCTACAAAAATTTTCTAAGCATATAGCGCAGTATCATGAAGCAAAGGGTTGTGCCATGCGCTTTTCTGCTCAAGATTACATCAGCGCCCCTGATCGAAGGTGTACATTTCATTTTTCAACTTTATTAGGTGTGATATTCATCGATATAGAGTTATGCATCGCATTATTAATGAAGCATAACGAATATCTACCATGAGCCATTATTTTGATTGACAAGGGTGACTTATTGAATTCTACAACAATCCTTCGAGAACCATCTAGGAACTGTCCAGCTGTGTCACCTTCATATCAGGAAGCTTCTAGGCTGGCACAGACTGAATATTCTTACGGAATTGTGGACTTACCGTGACTGATCAGTCATCCGGTTATCATCTTCGATCCCAGAATGAATTCTGAGTACTATTATAGTTTTGGTGATTAGAATATAACTGCTAGTCTTGAGTCTGCAGATATCTGTGCAGTCATCCATGATGCGACAGGCTTCTAAAAATGTTGAGAGGAATGCCTTTCCTGGTTGGAAAATGATCTAGGTGACTGCACTAGGTCTGGACTTCTCCCGAGTGAGCTTTTAAAAGCTGGTCTGTAAGCAACCAGAGTGGTTAAGTTGGTTAAGTCTACTGTTCAAAAAATTATAGCAACAAAAAGTCAACGAAGACCTGTCACAAGAACTAGATATGGGAACAGCGGGGGGACTGCACGTTGAAATAGTGAGAAATAATAAGACAGGACCATGAATTTGTTTTCGTTTATTGCTCTAGCCGTAGCCAATAGGTTATCATAACAACATATGTCAATGCCTTTCTATGTTATGTTATGTTACGATAACGATGAGCATTAATCTGTAGAAGATTCTGCTGCTCGCTAAGATCTAAGCAGGAAAAAGTGCAATAGAAGCTGCCTCTGACGTAATTTAAGATGCACTTTTGAAAAAATGGCGAATATGTGTCATTTCCGTTCCCGCGCTTCGTATTCCGATTTGTGGCCATTTCTATGCGTTCCCGTTCCGCCTTTCGTCTTCCGCTTTTTCGAGAAAAATTTCCGCACATCCCTGCTGAAGAAAGAGCTTCAACGTACTGACATTGACAACCTTGATCACTTATGAAAATGCAGATTCGTGATCACCGCCCCAATGTATGGGCGAAAATTGCTTTCGATCTCCAGAGTCGTGGGAGTACAAGTCTCCACACCTTCGACTGGCACAAAGTGGTGGGGGAAACAGGCAGCATCGTTGTTAGATCGTATCAGACGGGTTAAAATAAGGTTATAACGTCAGTATGGCACACTACGGTGTTTAAGATGCACTTTACATCGGCAAAAGAGCAATGAGCAACCAACCCCAGCAATGCAGAACACCAACCCCGGATCCGAACCCATATCCCTGCTCCTGCAAGACTCCCTCAAACCCACTCGGCCTTCCAGTCGCTGCCACCTTGCTCATGAGCGGCGCACCTCAATGTTCCGCTTCGCTTACTGTATCGCTAATAAGCAAATTGTGAGTTTGCTGTAATTCCGCTACTGCTTCAGCCCCAAACCTTTTGCAGGATAGGTTCTAACAACGACGTGGCAAATCCAGACGTCAGTTTTGCTTCCTCAGCTCGCATTGAAGTGATACGGCTTTTTGCAATTTTCGCCCTACCCAGAAGTCCGCAGAAAATTTGAAAACCACTACGGTACTTCTCAGACAACTCCCTACGACTCCCAAAAGGTCACTTTGAAAATTGTCACGGGACGTTCACTGACCTCCCTCGTAAGTTTGAGAAGAACGCGGAATGATCTTCTGACAGCTTAAAGAATTGGTAATGGCATTCTTTACTCGAACGTCGGCGATGAACCGGACCTACTCATTAGGCGGCATACTGTAGCGACTTACGATGGCGTTTACATTGTTGACAGAATTTCATTGTATAGTGAACAAAAAATAAAGGAGAAAATGTCAAACACCTCAAGACTCTTGCCACCTTGATATGCTTTGTTCCGTAATTGCAGGGGGTGGAATTCTTGGTAATGTTCAACAAACAAGCAGGTTATCTGGGTCAGGAGATTCTGCTTTACAGGAATAACTTGTTTGGAGGACAATTGCTCCATTAAGCTTCACCAGCAAATGCTTCTCCTTCGATTTGTCAACCCGTGAAAGCGCAACTAGGAGTAGGGCACCCAAGTTTAGATTGGTGGATTATCGAGCTAGCCTTGAGTTCCATGAACAGCTGCTAATGAACGGCTTATGACCAGGTGCGGCTGAACTTATCGTTAGTGAAAGAAGAAGTGCTTCACTAGTCGAATCGGGGTGATTGGGGGATAAGTGCCACACTTTCGCCTTACTGCGACTAAGCAACCCGTGGGATCGTACTGCGCTTCTCTTATCCTCTAAAATCGACCAGTAACTGGATTGACCGAAACGGCACCTGTGACTTCTGTCTGTGAATTTTCTTCTATAGTTCTATTCATCGCACTTCCTTTGACAGTCGGATGGGAATCCACCACGTCTCGAGACAGCGTTCTTCATCCCTCAAAGCCACTTAAGACTTCCATGCCTCCGTGATTCAATAGTTGCTAGCATGGTTGTTTGTAAAGTGTCCAACTACATGTTTACCGGCTGGTCACCGCAGCTTGTTCAGTGGTCCACTGTCTATGACACATACAACACAATCCGCTACCTGGGAAAGAAATGATTGATCTGAGTGTGCCAATGTTTCTGTGCTGAACGAGGTTCTATGCTCGGTTCTGTTGCGCGATCGAACGCGTCAGACTTTTCGCCGTCTTCGGAGGCCTAAAATTTGCGAGAAATTCAGCGGAAGGTTTCAAAACATAGAGCTCTTCTCTACTGCCTAATCGTAAGTTGCAGGGCTTCCTCCTCTTGAAGCGAAAGCGGTCAAATCCAAATTGCCCACTCTGATTTGTATGCGATGAGAGAATACAGTACTCGATTGTGGCAGGTCCCTCCGCGATTTGCGACACTCTTAGAGAAAAAATCAAGGCGGGGGACACGTTAGGCCTATGGTATACTTCCGTCCGCTGCAGCGACGCGGGAGTGCACAGCGACGTGGCGTCTCGCGATCTTGTTGTTTTCAAAGGTATTTCGTCGATGTCGCGTTTTGCTAGGAGGTTTCCGCCATGCCTATGCTCACTAATGCATTTATTTCGTTTCTCATTCCTTCCACAGGCACGGAACCCGACTCTTCTGTGCTTATCACGACGTCACGTTCTCGTGACGTGTCCAGCACGTAATCGACCCCGTTGAGGCCCAATTTTTCCAAAGCGATGTTTTGCTAGGGGGGGGATCCCGCCATGCCTGTCAACGGTCTACAAAAATATCTCCTCCAAAAAGTAGCCATTCAATTGGCGCCTTTCTGTACCGGACATGTGAAAAGTACCTCCCTGTGACTTGTCCCGCACAGAAATGTGGATCTCGGTGCCGGCGAGGAAGTTCACAGGAGAAAAAAGTCCGAAATGAGCCGAGACACGACGGAAGCCCTACGAGGAGAACAAAAGCAAAAGCAAAACATCACCATACGTGTGTTGAACTGTGGTACGGTCACGAACCAAGGAAGTGTCGAAATAAGTGAGCGGAGGTGTACAGAATAGGGCACGGCAAGCACTCCCCTCCGCGACCATCGCTGCCCCTCGCATGGGAGTATGCCCGCTCCCGCCACTCGGAGGTATAAGGCCCGTTCATACTTCGACGCCGAGCGACACGACGCTACGTATGGTGGACGCATTGATTGAGCGACACTAATGATCAATTTTGCCACTTTACATGCCGTCGCGTCACTTGGCGTCGGAAGTATAAACGGGGTCTAACACCGACGCGTCGCGGGAGCGATGGCGCGTCAACCGACAACCGTCCCCCACTGCGCCGTCCGCCGCTGCAGCGAAGGCGCGTCATTGACAGTTGCCCCGCGCCCGTCACTGGAGCGACGCGGGAGTATACCATAGGCCTTAGGCGTCTGCCTCGTCTACGGTAGTGTGAGCGGCCGCCCTCGATTGTAACAGGACAGCATGGGCAAAAGTCTAACATTAGGTCCTTCAAAAAAGATCTATCTATGTTCTGGATTGAGAAACGAATCAGAGGGTAGCTCAGGTCTCAACGATGCCTTGCACTAAACTTCTTCCGAACAGAGCAAAGATTGCCGGCATATCTACTCATCAGCTGACAACATAGCTTGGCGGTGAGACTATTTTCTCCCAGTAGGTGACCTGTCATTCAAAGCTAGAGTCGATGTTCTGCCGCGGTGCCATTCAGGGGAGTGGCTTGACTCTATCACACACCTTTCTTCTGCGTTCAAGGAACTGCCTTGTGTAGGTCAGATAGGAAGGAACCATGGGTAACAGCTGGCTCAAAGTACAATTGAGGAACCACGTTATATGATTGGTTGGCCCGCCTACACAACTAATAATAGGTCTTATTTTATAAATATCTGCTGACATTGACAGCATATCGTGAGAAGTTAGCTTGAGAATCTCTACAACTAGCTTCTACGATAGCTGCGGAAAAGGGTTATGCAACGACAGTTTCACGATATAGAAGACCTGCTGAGGACCGAGCTCTCTCACGTCAAAACAGAGTTCCGCTATGCCTTCCGTTTATTTCTGATAAGCTTACTGAAGCGATTCAAAGTTGTATTACTCGTGCATTGTTGCAAGATGATGTTATTCTAGTCAACATTCCCTCAAATAACCTCAAAAAGCAACTTGTGTGAAATAGACTTTACAACAGGCAGTACATGTCAGATAATTGTGTTATTTGCTCACATACCAGAACCGGCGATTGCTCAAAAAGAGGAATAGTTTGTCAGATTCGGCGTAGTGAGTGTGGTAACACATACAATGGGAGACGTAACCGCTGGGGATACGTATCAAAGAACAGCTGGCTGGGTTACGACGTGGTAACCTTTTAACACCGCTCGGCAAGCACGGAGTTGAAGTTCACAACGGTAATGACTTTGATATCGAGTGCAAGATTTTGGCGTTCGAGGCCGAGATTTCTTCGCGCAAAGCCCTCGAAGCGCTTTGGATTTCTACCAGAAATCCCGGTATGAATAACAGAAATGAGGTCTGTCTATCACCAACGATCTCCTCCCGTTGCACCGCTCAGCTAGCTCAAGGACCAGTGAGACGGGGTCCTAGTGAGTCTCATTCGCTACTGGTCTGCTAACAGCGAGTTTTAGCAACTGCTACACTCAGTGATGGAGAGTCGTGTGAGTTCATTATTCAGCATTTGTTGAATTTCGCGCCGTTCTTGACTTTAGGTCAAAAATGACAACGCCGGTGGGGAGCGTTTGGTCGGCTAGGTAACAAATTAAAAAAACTTCGAGCTATCTTTAGGCATCTGAAGACGACGAAGCGTGCGAAACGTCAGGCCTAGAATAAACCTTTCCACCTACCAACGTCGCTGGCACAGAAGCAGAAACATGAAAGTCCGCAGTGTTTTCCAAGTGCTATTATCGCCAAAAAAGCAATAGTATGCTTGTATGCCCATTGCCTACCGCTGGATAAATAGGAGATAAGTAAAAGGGGAAGAGGGAAAAGCAGGCAGCAGGTTCAGCACGGAGTTTAAGTTTGGCAGCTACGACGAGTACAAATACTGTGCTTTCCAAACAGTTGGATTTGGATGCGATGCATTCCCATAAGAGCTGCGATAAAGGTCTTTGGCCATAGAGGTTTCAGAATATTTCGTGTCAAGTGCGGGAGACATCTGCTTGACTTTACCTTTCTTTGAATTATTTCCATGTCCCAAATAACGTTTTGAGTCGATTTCCCCGAGCTGCACATAGCTTCGTCGTGCAACAAAAAGCTGCACATCAAGGAAGAAAAACAATAGATTAAATAAAGGATAATCGATCCCTTTTGGAATGCACCACACATTTTATTTACTTCTACGGGATGCTTGGGAGGCCATTTGTATGCGTATTTGGCCTGCACAACGACTTGCGCTGGCCAGTCGATGATCAAGTCAGTGACTTTCTCCTTCCCAGGCGAGTCTGGTGCCAATTCACCGACCACGGACGTATAGAAGGTTTGGTGGGCCGAACCATAAACGTGAAATCAGGCGCACACGACAAGAGTCGCCTCCACCGACTGCGCTACTACGCATCCCTAACCACAAAACCAAACAAATGAAGCTACGAAAGGAGGAAGCATTGGGCACAACGGATAATCTATGACCCTTTCACTAGAGCTCATCAATGTTGATTTGGATGTAGTACCACTTACACACCAAGCTGAGCTGATGGGCGTTATATCTGTATATCTACTATTTTTACATGCGGGATGCAAGATATGTGATCTCCCTCTGCAACTTGCTAACTTCCAGCTCCGGTGGTTACCTCCTCTCTTTGGAAACTCAAATAAGGATGGATGAAGTAGTTGTAATCACATAAGGACAGAGAACGATCAGAAATTCGCCAACGAAACCACTTGACATCGACAAGCTGCAGGTGTAAAATGGGTACTGCAGTGAGTATCGAAATTGCGGAGGAAAATTAATTACCGAGAATTCTCACCATCTAGCTCTCACAAACTTTGAGATATTAGAGCAACACGCATGTGCACAATCTCGGCACTTAATCGTAGGATCGAAAGCAGCTGTTTGAGATGTTTAATAACTTCCACGTCTTTTTTGTGGAATTTGGAAATTGCTGGAAATTGGAAGTGGGATAATGGTAGACGTTCTTCTTAACGTAAGTACGTGACTACATACATACGAAAATTTATTTATTTATGTAATCATAGCGCGGGTACATGGCACACACGCGTAAAAACAGAAAAGGGAAAATAATTAAGGCAGTACTGGAAAACAGTAGAACACAGAACATAAAACGAATACTAGAAGCTACAGGAGAATGTCTGTCTGTAAAAGCAACTACTACAATAACTTAGTTAACAGAAGTTTCTGGAATTCACACAAAGATATGGACAGAAGGTGCTCGTTGTCCGCAAGCAGCAAGTTGAGCTCGCATAAGCTTCTGTATGTCGGAAATGTGAATCTTGCCGTGGTCCTTGCAGAGGGACATGTAGGCGGAGTTTACTTCTTCTTGTTCTAATTACTTTGCCTCGGAAAAATTGGGAAGGGTTAACGTGAAGTTTACCCGTGGGAATCATAAAAAGCACTTTCAGGTCAGCACGTTCCTTCTATATAGCAATGATTTTATACCTAGCATCATAATTCTTTCTCGTCCGTTTGGGTTGAGCGAGCAATTTAAGCCAAAGCATCGCATTATTAAGTTTCGTGTGTAATTATTTTAAACGCTTTCCAGTATGTCGCTATCCCTCTTCTTGGAAGGACTGAAAACTGTCGTTCCTGACTCAACTACTGGGCGTACGTATGCCACATAGGCTCGCAGATACGTCTCAGGATTTTTACTTTTAGGAACCTTGAAAAAATTACATGCGCAAAAGTTCGCGATTTTCACTACAGAATTGTAATGCCCATCAAAATTGAGACTCTTATTTATTAAGAAACCCAAGTCTCGAACATTCTCTGCCACTTTGGGATCAATGGCTTTTAGCTTATAAACAGGTAATGTTTCCGTATTATTCGCCCCAATAAGTAAGCAACAGGACTTCTCCGGTGCAAGTGGGAGTTTGCCCAACTAATTATGTAGTCAAGTGCTTGGATGCTGTGAGTGTCCTTGCCTTCCTTGATGGCTTTGAATATTTTTTATATCATCAGCGTACATTTTGCAAGTTACCCCAATCCGTCGATAGTATCTGAAAGCTCATGAGTGTAGCGAAGTTCCACAGGGAGTGAGAGCACATCTCCCTGTGGAACACCAGTGCAGGCGTTAAACAAGGAGGATAGTGCTCCTTCGATCCGGATCTGGTATGTTCTCCCGGTAAGGAAATCGCGAGTCTATTTAGTTATCTTAGGATGAATGCCAACCATATTCTGTACAATAATCTGGATACTGAAACTTTATCGAAAGCCTTCAAAAAGTCCAGATACGCCACATCTGTCCTAGTATTATTTTCCATAGCTTCGGTCAATCATTAAGAAACGTGAGCATTGAGGTTTTACAGATCTTATTTGAAAAAAAAAACAAATTCGTTATCTGAAGTCACCTTGTAGTTCTCTAAATATGATATGATATGTTTCTTGATAATTTTTTTGAACGTCCTAGCAAACACTGAAGTAATACTTATAGGACGATAGTTTTTCGGATCGCTCAATGGAGACTTTTTGAAATAGGCGTACCGAAAGCGTGCTTCCATCTTTTGCGCACTTCAGACGTCATGATGCTGGAATTCAAATGTGCTCTAAAGGATAAACTATGTGACCTAAAATCTTTTTAATAAAACCTAGTGAAATCAAGTCCGGAGAAACAGAATAGGATCTTGACCATTTTGAGATTATATCATAAATCTCCTCCTTGTGAACCACGGTGAAGTGTACATTTGAGGAAAGGAGTAAACAGAAAATGAATTCGAACTGAACACACCTTCACCCTGTGTTTGAGGTGCTGAAGAGTTTGAACTCAAAGGTTTGCCGACGTGCTTAAGGAAGTGCCAAGCAAGCAGATTTGCCTTGTCAGATAGTGATGAATACGGGGTGTCATTATTATCAAAAAGAGTGAGTATGACTGCTTTTTTCCACTGCCGGTACTATCATATCTATAGAAACTGTTTCTATCCTGAGATCCAAGAGTTTTATTCTCAAAGTAAACATTATACCTCAGAATGGCTTTGTCCATTTTGTTGCTATATACAGCGTAGTTATTCCAGTCGTTTACCTCATTTGATGCGGAGGCCACATGCCACATGTTTTACTACTTGCGTTGCTGTTCCATTCTATGCAAGTAATTCGGAAGCCTTATTTCTCCCTTTCTTGTTTTCTGAAGAGGAACATATATTTCAACAACATGGTTGCGAATGCCTTGAAAAGTCCCATATTTATCTTCCATCGTTTGAAGATGCTACAAACTACCTATGCAGTCAGTGCGAGGAAATCCCCAATATCGTCACAGTTTGCACCATCAAAGTCCCTTTTCCATTCAAATGTTTTTCAATCAACATCAAATGAAATGCGAAACGTTACTGTGGCATGATTGCTACTTCATAAGGGTGGACCAACGCAGATTTCATCAACAAGCCCTTATTTGTTGCACATGATTAGGTCAAGCAACGCACTGCCTCTAGTTGCGGAAGGTACGAGCTGCTCTAATGGCAAAAGACGCCTCAAGTACGACGCATATTCATTGAGTACAAATCTGGGAGATTAAAATCACCAAAAAATGCTCGGAACGCAGCATGAGCAAAAATCACTGATGACTTTTGCAAGATGGGCAGAGCCAGTAGCGTCACAAGTTGGTGCTCGACACTCCTACAATACGGAACAGGTCAGAGTGATGTCCAACGTCGCAAGCTAGTAGCTCATACTTATCAGCAGCTGATTCATAAAAAATTAAATTACACGATAAGGAGTTCTTTACGAGAAGAAGTACATCTCCGCCTTTTTTTGCGATTATGATCATACCATACGCCTGTATATTGAGAACATGCTACTCCTAAGGGAGGATTTAACTCATTTTGAGAGGCCAGCTGTGTTTTACCAGGATACTATCTCAACGGTAGGTCGGAACGGCGCAAGTGTTGTATATAGGCAGAACCGCCTTTCTCTGGGTAGTAACAAACTGCAGGTATCTCGACCCCAATACAACTCTGCACAGAGTTAGGGGCGACGGAAGTCGCGGGTTGGCGCCCTGTTGATTCACGTGCTCCGCAGCTGACGGGCGCGCGTGGGATGAGGGCTCGTACCGCGGGCAAGCGCAGTGCTCAGGTGGCGTAGTAGGGAAGAGCCCGGACTCGTAAACGCGGGGTCGGGGGTTTGGATCCTGCAGACTGCGTTCGTTTTGCACTTTTGCAAAATCCATGTTTATCATATAGGTAATCCACCTAGGGGTATTATAGTGTGTTATAGAGCTTGTTTACATATAACATATGCTTCAAACTACAGATTAGCTAAAATGTTCACTTCTGTGTGTCACTTATTTTAAGCCTATTTTGTGTGAAGCTATGGTTATGTAAAGATAGATATTTGGTGGCACTAGTAAAAAGTTCCGACTCCAAAGACAAGACTTCGGTCAAAAAATTTTTTCGCTGAAACTTCGTCTAGGGGGGTTATTTGGGGTGCTGATCACGAATCTGACATTCGTTTTGGTGCAATCCCTGTCAGGGGGGGGGGGCAGTCCGTTATGAATTGTTAACGATAGCTACGCATGTGTACATACAACATGCAATACAACATATGAATGCCTTAACTTACCTGATCCCCTCCCTTGGAAATGTCCGAGTGTTCCGCTGAAACATTGAAAAAGTTTTAATATGGGACTATGCACGGTGGAGGAGTGGGGGGGGGGGGGGGGGGCACTATGCACTGCAGCACGGTTGTTATCCAAAACTCTATTTGCTTTGGAAAGAAATCGCAAACCGCTATGCACTAATTGATTAAGGTAATAACGTTGCTTTAACGTGTTTTCGTGGTTTTATAGTATTGTAATTGTTACAGGTTTCTGTTCAATCTGCTGTGTTTTCATTACTCCCTCCCCCCGACTAGGAAAGCAATTTAGAAAGCTAATTTTGGTATTGGAAGGACAGCAATGGATAATGTAAGCATATTTATACATATTCATATGTTGTGGTGTATGTTGCCTTTCTTTAAAAGTTGAAATGGACTGCCCCCCCCCCTGACAGGGATTGCACCTTCGTTTTTCACGATTCTGTCTCTACCTGCCGTCATCGGCAGAAACTTTAAGAATGTAATCCTGTGCCTTCCTGTATCTATATTATTCAGCCGAATCGTGAAAAACGGATGTCAGATTCGTGATCAGCACCCCAAATACCCCCCCCCCCCATAAACGAAGTTTCAGCGAAATCGGTGACCCTGCCTGGACCACCCTTGTTAACGGTATGGGTGGTCTCCGACCGAAACGTGAGAAACGGATGTCAGATTCGTGATCAGCACCCCAAATAACCCTCTAGACGAAGTCTCAGCGAAAATTTTTTTTTGACCGAAGTTCTTGTCGGTGGAGTCGGAACTTTTTACTAGTGCAACCAAATATCTATCGTTACGTAGCCATAGCTTCACACAAAATAGGCTTAAAATAAGTGACACACAGAAGTGAAGATTTTAGCTAATCTGTAGTTTGAAGCATATGTTATATGTAAACAAGCTCTATAACACACTATAATACCCTTAGGTGATTACCTATATGATAAACATGGATTTTGCAATAGTGCAAAACGAACGCAGTCTGCAGGATCCAAACCCCCGATCCTGCGCTTACGAGCCCGAGCTCTTCCCTCCCACGCCACCTGAGCACTGCGCTTGGCCGCGATACGAGCCCTCATCCCGCGCGCGCCCGTCAGCTGTGGAGCACGTGAATCAACAGGGCGCCAACCCGCGACTTCCGTCGCCCCTAACTCTGCGCAGAGTTGTATTGGGGTCGAGATACCTGCAGTTTGTTACTACCCAGAGAGAGGCGGTTCTGCCCATATACAACACTTGCGCCGTTCCGACCTACCGTTGAGATAGTATCCTGGTTAGTCAGGAGGACCACATCGTAGTTATACTGATAGAGCGCCAAAGTCAAAAAATTTCAATTCTTCCTAACGACCTAATATTCGAGAAAAGGTAGAGAGGCTTGGAATGTTGTGTGCTGCGAGCTCTCAGTAGTTTCCCTGCGAAGGACCTATTCCGTTGATGACATTTAGCTGTGAAGGTTGAGACTGCTGGACCTTTTGAGACAACGAACTATCTTCTCCACATTCTACAGTTGACAACCCTCGTTTGCTTAGCGTTCACCTCATCTGCGCTCTCTCTCCTCCCTGGGGAGTAAGGGTAAAGGTAAATGCTCCTTTGAAACGGAAAGAAGCGCAGACGAGGAGCACGTCTAATTGCTTCAGCTTGGAACCGCCTTGGACAACTTTTGCAAGCCTTGGCCTATTCTGCTGCGGCCGTCCCACGCAATAAACAGCTGCAGGCTTAGATTCATCGTTTCTTAGAAAATCAAGAATCTTAAACACACAATCAAAATCGTGACTATTTCTAGCTAAAGAAGCTTCCAATTTTTAAGAACTTTTTAGGAACATAGTCGTTTTCCACTATTGCCCTCCTTTGTAAAGAAGAATTCAAATGGTGAGCTGAAAAGTCCGAAAACGTGCAGCAGGGCTTGTTTCCGATTGGCCTAGACTTCGCCGACGATTCTTCCCGCTTGCACACGTGCCCATGACGATATCCCAATCCAATGGATCTGAGAGTGAACTTGGTTTTCGTCTGTAGTTAATGGGCATCGGGTTTACAGACTTCTGCTAAACAAGGCACGGAGCTGCAAGAAGTAATTGTCTTAATGGCTTCTTTGAGTGAAACAGCGTCCATCCAGTAAGAAATGGTATCGAGTAACCGTCCAAAACTTCTAACCCTTCACAATCTGCGCCGAGGAGTACTCATCTGCGCCGAGGAGTACTTATGTTCAACGAAAATATGTCACTCCTTAAAGATAATGTGTCGCTCGTCCTCAGATATGATACACAGACGTCGGTGTATCAAGACGAATTAATTCAGTTCATTGTATACTGAGCAATACCTGCAATTCAACTACGATATCAGCCGTCAAGGCTATGCCAGGACCTTAACGTTGCTTAAGGTTTGCGATGGCACTATGTTGTCTGTGCTTTTTTCAGCACTTCCACCTATTTCAGGACTCTATTTTTCTGCACTACAAACTTCGTTAAAAAGGAAGTGGTGGCAAATGGTGCTGTGAAGACAATAGTTGTGCTGTCCCTTTGTGGCCTCACGATTGACAGTCCGTAGAATGTCAAAGAGCCACAAGTCCATCGTTCTAGAATGGCAGCTAAAGTAGGAAAGTGTGAGTGGCAAATTTGTCCTGCGATAGCACTGAACCTCTTTAATACCTTCCGCTATGACTGCAGTGTCAAGCGGGTTGCATATTTGAATAATAAATTCAGCGCAGTGTCAGATGCTACTATGTGCCTATGAGACATTTTCTTGAACGAAATGTAGCGTAGAAGCCTGATTAGGAATAAACTGACCATTAAGCAAGGTAAGGTATTAGCGGTCACGCAAGAAATACAGAAATAGAAATATATCATAAGCCCATAAAAATTATTATAATAATACAAATTAGGTAACAGTTATGATATAATATATCGCAAACCACTTCTTTATTATAAGCAAAATGATTGAAATGAAAATTGTAGGCGAACATGCTACCTGCGAAGACTTCCTCGATCAGGAAAAATTCGTTCACAGAGATAATAAGTGCGAATGGCGGTTTGGCGTTATCAAGTGTTTTTTGTGAACGAAGCTGACGGACCGCTTCACGTGAGCTGTCAAGTGTTTTTCGACACTATCGTCCAATCGTAGATGGTCTGATCTGCAGAGGGATCTGCAATTTCTCCAGAACAAGGCACACACGTCAGAGCAACAGCCGACGACATGCCAACCACAGGGCTCGTGGTCCTGAAAAGCAGAAATATGTCATGCTAGTTCATATCGGGTTAATGGTGCTTCCAGTAAGGAACGCGTTGCCTAATAGTGTAGAATGGAGATGAAGAGATGTGAGGTGCAGCAATTTCAACACCGATGACAACTTTAGTTTTGAAAAACTGGAAAACGTTGGCCTGCGTGAGCTGGGCGAACTGAAAGACAGGTCACCTGGTAACGCTGCTGCGTATTCCATGAAGCTAACGCTGTGCCGGTCCAGTGTGTTGTACTTTCGTACAGAACGATGCGGGACTATTTTTAATGTGGATGGATATTCTTTCGCGTTACGACGGAGGTGAAACTCATCGAACACAAAGTGAGCTTTCACGTCCCATTTTGCGCCACTACTTCCATGGCAAAGTAAAGAAGGAGCGGTACTTGTGAAGCAGCAGAGGGCCCGTGGTGCCGTGGGGTGCCGGGAAACATGTTAGCGCGCCAACCCCACGGCACCACGGCCCTCTCCCTGTCCTGCAGCTGTCTTCAGTCGGATGTAATTTCGATAAGACTAAGCTTGCCCTCTGCACGATTTCTTTATGCTACTTCACCGGTGACTAGCAAATGGAGACGAGATTTGAAGAGGAGAGACCAAGTTTAGTTTGCTCACGACAAACTCACATCACCAATGGAGGCAGTAAAGTAGGCGACTTTCCTCAACCGTTTTCCATTTGGAAATATATAAGCTTCCCAGCGACCAATTGCCTTGAACTTAAGGTCAGCTTTATATAAAGCCAGTTCTGTATATCGTTTCTGTAAGGAGAACGTTTTTTGGGCAATAACAATTTCCTTCGGGACAGTCCCAGTGCAAGAAGCCATTGTCACCCCACCCCCCCCCCCCTATAACGTCACATGGAGAGAACGGTGCCAAGAATTACAAAATGCATACAGCCACAAATTGTGGCTGGTTTCCCTTTTACTTGGCCAACTTTGCTGTCGTTTTACGGTGTGTTGGTCAAGTTAATTTCTCCTTCATCGATCGTTTCTGTGCCCAAAATCTAAACACCGTCAGATCGGAGGTGTTAAAGGATAGAGCACTGCGGAGGTCCTTCACGGTCCTCCATGTTTTAGCAAGTAAACCCGGGCCGGCTTCATCAACGATTAAATCCGGAACTCTACAAAAGGAAGAGACGCACGCACGATATGAAATTCGTCATAGTATATCTTACCCTCCCGTGTATACTGCTAAGTAGCTGGAGGACTGTCGACTATCGTCGTGGGTATCTCAGCCTGCCCACGAGTATTTCTTTACCTTTACCATGAAACTGATGAATCCTGCTCCTGTAATTAAGCGTAGAAAAGCAATTTGCACAGGAACCATGAAAATCAGAATATGTGCTCTTCAGCGGTGAGGCGATTACAATGAAAGGTTCTTCGTTATGAGCTGCAGTTCCATCATGCGCCACTTCCTATGTATGTAACTACTATCGACTGCGCACTAAATGAGCAAATAGAAGAGAAATGTGAAGAAATCAACCAATTATCCTAGCTGGTTACCTCCTGGGGCCGGATTCATCTGCGACTCACAGCAATTTAACAAAGAAAATCCAGGCGAACTCCCTGATAGTGCGACGAATGCTTCACCATATCGCTTGATAAGCCACGCTACCAGGAATTTCTTCTGCATTTTCTCTATTAAATTGCTGTAAGTCGTTGACGAGTCTAGCCCCTGGAGAATTGCGACCACATTTAGTGACCAGGAAGAAGAAATGAGGCAATGTCCCTTAGTATAAGACTGAAGAATCAGTCCTATAATAAGAGACACTTCAAGCATCATTCCCCCATATATTCTTCACCATAATTAAACTGCGGTCAGCAGCCAACTTATGGTAAGAACCGGCTTCCTTTTTGCGCGTTCTAACTGTACACTTTACGTTTTCTGCCTTTAATAAGATTCTAATTACTTGCGATACATACATGACACTATTGGATCGAACCCACACATTGCGGCGTTCCTCGAACAGAGACTGCAACTCACTGTGACACATTCTATGGAAGAGCTTACTGCGTCGCATTCGTATAAACGTCAACATTCTATTTTGCCGTAGCTGTCGGACATACAAACAGAGTTCCACTCACTGCTATAAAGCCCAGTTCTTCAGTTAGACGGACATCTTTTTATTATAAACGGGAAATTTTTGAGGCAAATTTTTAATATGTACTTCTAGTAGAAAAACAAAGCAGACGTTTATCACAGCAAAACAAACGTTTAAGTCAAAATAACCCTTTGTTTTAATAAAATTCATATTAGAAACTGGCATCTGCATATCTTAAGAAGGAATGACTGCACCATTCGAGTTTGCATAGGATTCGTGTCGCTTTGGCGAGAGCTATGTTTTCACGTTCGTTTTAAGGGGTAGTGAATAGATTGTGTTGCACATTCCGACTGGCAATCGACTAATGCCGAGTCACGTAGCAGTTCTGTTCCTCTCGCTCGTGCCCTTCGTTGAGCACTGTTACGCTATCAACCAAATATGCGTCGGCTCCATATTGGACGATTGCGTGAAACATTTCCGTATGGTGCGCTGTCAAATTTTTGGCTTTCAGCATTGTGTAATAAAGCTACAAATACAATATAGATACACATGTTTTAGCCAGATGTCATCCCATTCATGCTGCATAATAGGATAACAAGTGCTGAGCTTGATTTGAATAACGTCCGATTTGATGTAGAAAGGATAAGTGTGGGGTTGTACGTTTTTACTATACATATGTGCGAGAGCGTGCATTTCGGTTCGAGAAATGCACTCCTATTTAGTTCCGTTATTGCTCTCAAAACGCAGCCGCGGGAGGAATTCGATGCTACGTCGGCATGGATGTACTTACGCGAACGGGAATCGACTCCATCCAATTTCATGCGGCATCCGCAGCTTTCCTCAACGCTGACGAACTACAAGTGGTCCAATGTCCCTTAAACGTATTTATGCTCGAGGATGAACGCTGAGTAGGGTGGTTTTGCAAGCGAACAACCTTACTGAGGAAATGTAAACGACGTCAAAAATAGTTTGCAAATCCGCCATCATCAAGAGGCTATGAAATTTCGTCGAACACACTTAAGCCATAGTATACCGATCCATAAAAATTCGAAACCTTCACGCAGAATAAGGATGAGGTGGTCCTATTCTTTTGGGCGTCTGACGCTAAGATGAAGGTCTTGGATGGTGTCAATACTGCTAGTTTTCGGATGACACGCACGTCATTCTAGTGTAGATACGACGACGAGGTCCAGCGTAACGTATTTTAAAAAATTGAACTTTTCTTTCATCGTCTAATCTGTCAGGAACATATTTTCTTCAAGAAAGTGCATTGAACTAGACTTCCGCCGGAGTTCACCGCACATTTGTTACGGCTTCGAGGTGGGCATGCCCGCAATTTTCGTTCGTAACCAATATTTAACAGATATCCTAACATGGGATATGTTTTCAAAAGCTGGGTGCGAAGAGCAGCCATCGTCATCACCATTTTCGCTAGCGTCTGTCCCGCTTGGTGCTAGAGTCCGCTATTCAGGTCTGGTGATACCAATTCAACGTTTTGCTGCGACCGACATCAACTAACGAGTTCGTAAGTTCAAATTACAGCTTCCTTTCAAGTGTAGCTCCGCGTTACTTTGGGGTCCTCCGGGTCATGCGGAAGAGCTCAAGCCTATGTTTAAACGGCGGAAGTGAACACCACTGCGAGAATTTCCATCCTTCAATTAATTTAAAAATATGGTGGCGATGTCCGTTCCTCCACGTGGTGCCACTGGAAACTGTTCGCTCTGCGAGCTAAGCCGATCACGGACATTCGATTGCAGGCGACAGGCCCTTGTGACAGGCCGGCCTACGAAGACCCATGTCACATCACATGGTGTATGACTGTTCAGGTTTATCGAGATAGTGCTACGGCGTCCGCGGGAGCCGACGCGCACTCGCAGAGCCCGGCGAGTGTGAGAAGTATGCGAGGGTCCCTGATGCGAGGATGGCATCGGGGGGCAACTGAGCTAGTCCGAAAATCCCGTAACGTAAGCAGGACCCGCGTGGCTACGCTGAATGTGGGTACGTTGACGGGCCGCTCGTGCGAGTTGGTTGAAGCACTGGAGCGTAGAAGAGTTGATTTCTGTGCGGTGCAGGAGACGAGGTGGTCCTGCCGCAAGTCAAGGGACATAGGACGTGGCTTCAAGGCCGTTCTATGTGGAAGTCCCAGGACCACCAGTGGTGTCGCAATAATCGTCTCCGAACGATTTCGTGACTCGATTGTAAGCGTCGAGCGCTTTGACGATCGATTGATGAAGGTCGTTGTCGCCGCGAAGGAGCGACTCTATCACTTCTTCTCTGCGTATGCTCCGCAGACTGGCTGCTCGGATCAAGCCAAGGAAGAGTTTTGGAGCCTGCTTGATGAGAAGACAGCAGAGGTACCGTCGAAAGATGTCATCATAGTCGCTGGTGACCTCAACGGGCACGTCGGCGTGACGAAAGACGGGTACGGCTGTCATGGTGGGTTCGGTTACGGGTCGCGTAACGCAGATGGTGAGCGTATCCTTGAATATGCGGAATCGCACAACCTCACCATAGTGAACACCGTATTTCGCAAACGCGATTCCCACCTCATCTCGTTCTATAGCGGGAACACCAGGACTCAGATTGACTTTTCCTTGTGAAGGATCGCGACCGAAGCATTGTCACAGACGCGAAGGTCGTGCCGTATGAGACGGTCGCCCCACAGCATCGACCGCTGATCTGTACTTTAAAGATCGCCCCTCCGAGGCTGAAGCAGGTCGAGCGATGCGGTGCACCAAGAATCAAGTGGTGGCGAATGAAAGAGAAGGAAGCAGCTGTGATTTCTCGCGTGCGGTTACCGACAGTGACAACTGTCGACGAAACTTGGGAGAAGGCCACCGACGCGATTCGTCACGCTGCACGGTCGGAGCTCGGCATCACGAAGCCTGGACGACGGAAGGTCGACAAGCAACCCTGGCTGTGGACAGATGACGTGAAAGCCAAAGTTCGAGAGAAGAAGACGCTATATCACGTGTTTCTCGGCGAAAAGACTGCCGATAACTGGCGGAAGTACCAAGAAGCGAAGAAAGCTGCAAAGAAGGCCGTGGCTGTTGCAAAAGCCACTCATTATGGAGATGTCAACGAGAAGCTCGAGTCGCGCGATGGTGAGCGGTATCTGTACCGACTCGCAAAGAATCGCCATCGCCAGACCGAGGACATCGAGAAGTTCTTCGGCATCAATGATGAGAACGGCCATCTTCTTATGGACCGCAAGAAGGCATTGAAGCGATGGCGCGATTACTTTGAGGAAATCTCTACAGTAGAATTTCCTCATCCAGCCATCCCCTCAACGGCTCCTACCCACGGCCCCGTTCAGAAGATCACCGTGGAGGAGATTGAAGCGGCTTTGAAGAAGATGAGGCCAGGCAAAGCGACTGGGCCCGACGACGTGGCAGCAGAACTGTGGAAGTCGAAGTTTTGGTACCCTGCTGAGTGGTTGGCGAAGTTCTTTAATCAGGTTGTGGCGGAGAAAAAAGTGCCTGAGTGTTGGCGCCAAAGTACGACGATTCCGATTTGGAAGAAGAAGGGCAGTCCTGCAGACTGCTCCAATTACCGTCCGATTCGCTTGCTTTCGCACAGCATGAAGATCTTTGAGCGAATTATCGACGGACGAATTCGTGACATCGTCCAGCTGTCCAGCAATCAGTGCGGCTTCGTGGCTGGCTGTGGCACCATTGATGCCATTCATGCCGCCCGCCTCCTGATAGAGAAGCATCGCGAGAAACAGAAGTCGGTGCATATCGCCTTCCTCGACTTAGAGAAGGCCTTTGACCGCGTACCGCGTGAAGTGATATTGTACGCCTTGCGACATCATGGAGTTCCCGAAGAGCTCATAGAGTGGGTGCGAATTCTCTACTCTTGTCCAAAGAGTCGAGTTCAAGCTGCAGCTGGAACCTCGATGGAGTTTCCCATCTCTGTCGGGGTACATCAGGGTTCTGCGCTTTCCCCACTCCTCTTTGTTGTCGTCATGGATGCCATCACACGAGATCTTCAGAACCCCGTCCCTTGGACGTTGCTTTATGCTGATGACGTAATGCTCGCTGGCGAAGATAAAGATGAACTCGAGCGAGAGGTGCAAGCTTGGTGTGATTGCTTGGAGCGGTTTGGACTCAAATTGAACGTGAAGAAGACCGAATATCTAACGACGGACGTTACTGAATCCAGCTCCATCAAGGTTAACGGCATCGAGCTCCCACGCACTTCGGTCTTTAGGTACCTGGGATCAGCAGTCACGTCTGACGGCAAACTGATGACTGAAGTGAATTCACGCGTGAGTGCAGCTTGGTCCAAGTGGCGCTCGTTGACTGGGGTGCTCTGCGATAGGAAGATACCGGAGCGCTTGAAGTCGAAGATATACAGAGTAGTCGTCCGGCCAGTAGCGATGTACGGCGCTGAGTGTTGGCCTGCGACCAGGGAAGTTGAAACGCGCCTCAGCGTCATGGAGACGAAGATGCTGCGTTGGACGGCTGGAGTCACGCGCATGGACCGCATTCGAAACGATGCTATTCGGCAGAAGTTCGGTGTCGCGCCGATAGCCGACAAGATGCGCGAAGCTCGCTTGCGATGGTACGGCCACGTTCTGCGTGGAAAGGAAGACAGCGTCCGCAAGATAGGCCTTAACTTCGAGGTAATAGGAAAGCGGCCTAGAGGGCGCCCGAAGCAGCGCTGGTTAGATACGTTACATGCGGACTTGAAGATTACTGGTGTTTACCCTGATCTAGCGCTGGATCGGGAAAGGTGGCGTCATAACACCAGAATAGCGTACCCCGCTACGATGCGGGACAAACGCTGAAGAAGAAGAAGAAGAAGAAGAAGAAGAAGAAGAAGGATTAATTTAAAAATATGCCTCTTCTCTCCAAACTCCTCAAACCTGCAGTGTTAGAAGCACTGAAAGTTTATTGTGGAATCGCAAAGTCGCACAAGGCAATACATTGCAAACATAAAAAATGCAAAAGTACTGCAAGATCAAGGAATCCAACACCTGATTCTACGCCTATGAAGCAGTGTCTCTGCATCTCATTTGCATACCCGATGTTCAGAAAGTACTGACTTGTGCAAGTGCACGATTCCATAGTAAGCCTCCAGGATTCCTAAAGGCCCCCACACACTCTTGCGGCGAACGGCGGGCGGCAAAAACGATGAGTCACGCCACTCCTGTAGTCCTGCCGGCTGCGAGGTACTGTATTTCTATGCGGAACCTACTGCTGCTATTCGCCTTCCCCCTTCTGTCTGCACTATGGGCTAGAGCGCAGAGAGACTCTGCCGATGGGCAAAAAAATCGGCGCGAAATCAGCGGCAGTGGCAATAATGATGTGAATCATTATTGCCGCTGCCGATCCAGCGGCGAGCTCTGCTCCCCTGTCGTATGGTTAATAATAGGGCCGCGGCGTTGCCGAAGAAGTGTGTGTGGGGCCTTTAAGCGGTTTCTATACTCTTGCGGCTGCGCGTGCTTCAATTTTGAACTGTGGTGCGATTGGAGCGTTGCTCTCTGAAAACCGCTAGTCTTCGCGCATCGCCGCGCCCGTTTACTTTGCGGCGTGATTCGTCGACTACAGTATCCCAAAGTTCTGTCAAACTAAGTATTTATATCACAGTAACAAAGCTGATTTCGATGCGGCGCCGCATCCTTTTCTAGTCCTTGTAGAGTGAAAATTATCATTGTGGCATTCAAATTTGCCGTTCAGGAACATGTCTAACACTCCTATCTGATAGGCTGGGCGAGAGCTGAACAAAGAACATTCATTCGGCATGCACGTAACAGCTAACGCCTTACTCGACCCGCTCCAAACCCCAATACTTCCGCAGGTTAAAGACCGCCCTCGAATCTTCATAAGTTCGAGTTCCAACTAACAAGGGAGGTCGATCAGCGTCCCGTAGCAATTTTAAAAGTGACCTATTGAGGATAGTAGGGGACTGTAAGAGAAGCACCGTAGTGGTTTTCAAATTTCCTGCGGCATCTGGATAGGGCAAAATTGCAAAAAACTGTTGCACTTCAGAGCGGGCCGATAAAGCAAAACTGACGTCTGGAACTGCCATGCCGTGATTACTATACTTGTGCTTTTTTAAAATTTTTCGAATCTCTGAATAATCGAATAACCCCATTTTTCGAAAATTCGAATGAGCGAATAATCGAGTAAGCCCATTTTTTCAGTTATTCAAATTTCCGAATAATCGAATAACCCCATTTTTCGTTTATTCGAATTTCCGAAGAATCGAATATTCGAAAAAATCGAATAATCGAGTAAACTTCATTATTACTTAATACAACCCGGTGTAAAATAGGTTCACCTCGATTTGTCCATTAGTACCCAAGAACCCGCTGCCGAGTCTCAGTAATGTTACCACGTATCAGAAACTTCTATAGAAGAATTCTAAGCAGTTTATCTTATCAGTGCAGGATACCACGAACTTTAACTGAAAATTTAAAAAACGGAGACCGGTGCAAAATATAAGTTCGCTTCATAGAAAACCTGATTAATCACAAAAGTCCCTACAGACAAAGTAATATTAGTACTTCATCACATCACCTCTGTTGTAAACATTATCGAAAATTCTATTTGGCATACTAATAATTAGATTATCAGTAACAGTTTGCTTAACATTTGTCCATGCATCAAGTATGGCGCTCTTCAAACCAGAGACCAAAGTGCAAGTGGTTCTATTTTTGTACACTTTGTGTACAAGAATGCCCCGCAGGTTCCCTATCGGGTTGAGATCTGGAGAACAACTAGGCCACTCCAAGACTTGAATTCTGTTGGAGTTAAGCCAACCTGTAGTTGACTGCGATACGTGTATGGATGCATTATCTTGTTGGAAAGTAAGGTTGTTTCTACGAAATCTTCTGAAATATGGCAGAAGGTAGTCTCCGAGCAATTTCTGGTAGTCTTCACTGTTAATCCTACACGAGACGAACTCCAAGGCAACAAGTTGGTATCCAGAAAACGCAGCCCAAACCATAAGACTTCCACTGATGAAGTTGCGCCTGTGGAATACTCACTTCTCTCAGCTCTAATCTCTCCAATAGTATCTGTACCCGTCGAGGGGCGGTCTTTATGCACGAATGGTCGCCGCGCCCGCGACAACGACTGTCGCGTGCGCGATGAGCTCCGCAGCGGTCGTGGGAGCTGTGCCTCATGACCTGCTGCAGTCGCTAGGTTTGAGTTGTTGATATCCCTTTCTCCTGTTGCAGGAGATGCGGGAAAACATGCTCTGGTTTAGAAATTGAGTTCGAGTTATAAAACTAAGCAACGTTCTAATGCTCAATTTTATGTGATGCTTCTTCAGGAAAAGCTGAAAATATGACACACGATCGCAGTGAAACTGAGTTTGCACACACTTTCTAACACTTGATGTGCAAGTTTTGATGCAGGTCTAGATACCACTGGCCGCTGAAGTCACCCAATCGCGTCCGCGGCGACCATTCGTACATAATGTCCCGCAGCCGTACCCGTCGGGCTCATCAAGATTCCACTTCTTTTACACTAATGTAGAGTTCTGAGAAAAGAGGTCGAGTATCATCTAGGCGCAACTTTGGCGGTGGAAGTCTCACGGTTGGGCTGCGTTTTCTGGATGCGGACTTGTCTCGTTCGTCTCGGAAGTTCGTCTCGTATAGGATGAACAGGGAAGACTAACAGGATTTGCTCCGAGATCATCTTTTGCCATATTTCAGATTTTGTAGGCTCAACATCATTTTCTAACAAGATAATGCATATATACACGTATCGCAGTCAACTGCAGATTTATTTCATTTGTTTATTTATTTATTCAATACGTTCGCGATAAGCGCAAGCGCCAGAAAAAAAGTATTACAACAACACAACAACATGAAGACACATCTAGAGTGAGTCAAACCAAGGTCGAACAACAACACGAAGACATACATAGAGTGAGATAAACCAGTGTCTGATCAGTGATTAATTAAGGCATGAATAAAAAGTCTGTTAGGCCGAACCGAATAAGCCGGCAAGGCTGTAATGTGTTAAACTTCATAACTCAACTGCGACTTCTTAACCCATTGACGACCGCGCGGGTCGACTTTGGGTCGCAGTTTTTCTGTCGCGTGGGACCGCGCGGGCCGATTTTGGCCCGCGGTTATAAAACGAGTTCGCTGCGGCCCATTCCTCGCTTTTTCATAGTTTACTAGTATTCATTAGATATGTTGGATCCTACCAATGCTATCTGCACAGTGGTCCGGGAGTCGTTTGCTTCTAAGCATTGATAAAAACAAATAATCAACACTATACACTAATAAAGCTTCCCAAAAATCGATACAATTCACAAACTCCTTCTCACATTTTTCAAAAATGGTTATGCACGAAAGAACTAATGACATTTCTTGTAAAAATTTTGAAACCAATTTAGACTAAAATTCTTCAAACACTTCCTATATCGTGTGGTCACCTTCTTTGCACGATTCGTGGCGAACCAGTACCTTGTAGCAGCAAATACATCTTCTGCGTCCTGATTTCGGACCTGTTCTAGCCTTCTCCAATATTTGGCTAAACCATTAAGAGGGAGTTTCATTTGGAATATCGTAAAGCAGTGATTTCATTAGATTCACGCGCGCGGTCCCGCGCGGCAGACACGCGATTTCTCGCGTGGTCGTCAATAGGTTAAAAGATCGCTCAAGCTGACACAGGGAAGAGGAGGACGGCATACATCTCGTCGCCTTGAGGTATGCGCTGGCTGCCCTATGAGGAGAAGGGCTACCTTCAGCTTACTCCTAAGCGGACTGATAAGAATCTTCTCAGGCTCACCCTTTGTTTGATAAGCACGCACGCAGATTGAAGAATTTGGAGCCTCCAAAGCGCGAGAAGTGGATTAACTTATACAACCGACAAATATCAAAGAATTAACTGCGAGAAGCCAATGTGTGAAGACCCAGGTATTTGTTCCTTATCGATGCTTAGGTACTTAGAGTAAAGGAACCCGCCCGCCAATGCGAATAAGAACCTTGCGAGTGTAGTTATTCTGTACCTTTTCCACAAGGTTTATAAGAGGTTGGCTAAACTCCAGCACAGTTCAACTTTTGGAGTGACATAGTTGTCCTCCAGATCTCAGCCGATAGAGGACTTGTGGGGCATTCTTGTTCACAAAGTGTACAAGAATGGAACCACTTACACTTCGATTTCCGATCTGAAAAACGCGGTACTTCATGCATGAGCCAATTTTGAGCGAACTGTTAATGATAACCTAATCAATAGTATGCGAAATAGAATTTTCGATATGATTGCAACAAAGGTGATGTAATCGAATTCGAATAATTATTCGAACCTGCAAAACTGATTAATCGAATTCGAATAATTATTCGAATTTGCAAAGCTCGAATAATCGAATTCGAATAATTATTCGAATTTCCGAAACTCGAATAATCAAATAATCGATAATCGAATTCGAATAAATTATTCGAATAATAGTTACAATCTAGCCTGTAAAAGGTTTGGGGCCAGAACGGTAGAGGAATTACAGCGATCTCTCAATTTGCTTGTTAGCGGTACAGTAACCGAGGTGGAACATTGCGGTGCGCCGCTCACCACCAAGGAGGCAGCAACTGGATGGCTGAGTGGTTACGGTGGCGGTCTTTCACGGAAAGGGTCAGAGGTTCGGATCCGGGGTTAGGGTTTCTGTATGCTAGGCTTACTCGATCCATTTTTGTCGATGTAAAGTGTAACTTGGCCACTGTAGTGTACCGGCATTATAACCTCATTTTAACCTGGATGATACGATATAAACACAAAAATAAACGCGCAAAGCAACAGCGTTCATAATACATTCGATTGGCCATTGAGAAGAACAGGTGATTTCCGTTGTAAGGGCATTAAGAGTGGCACAGCCCCTGGGCCGGAGTACATCTCAGCCGACCTTGGGATGGAGGACATCCGCTACACGTTATGTTCGTGTTTAAAAGGGGCGAATTCTCGATTAGTGGAGGAATTTAAGTACTGTCCTTCCTCAAAAGAAGGGTGACCGAGAGGATCTTCAAAACTGCCGTCCTATATTCCTGCTGCGCGTGCTTTACAAGCTTCACGAAGATAATTCTTGCACGCATGCCAAGGACAGTGAATGAAGTTCAACCTGTGGGGCAGGCTAACTTCCGCAAGTGGTTCGGCAGCAGGAATCATGTCCGGACTGTCTCAAAGATCACTAAGGACTGCCGAAAATTCCGCTCCTTATTCTCACCTTCGTCAACTAATCCTGCAGCGTTGAAACAAACGCGGCTCTCCATGAGTTCGACCATGGAGTGCATTCGTTCTACGTGAGAACATTAGCAGACTGCTACGCTGGATGGAAACGGCTACTTAGCTGTTCCGCCGTTTCCATACCATCCCGTCAGGAATGGGGTGCGACATGCAAGAGCTGTAGTGGATAATGAAGTCGCTCGACTGAAACTAAATTTCGTGTAGACGGAAAATCCTTCTCTTCATTTTGCTGACGGCATCTGAACTTGTGATGGGTTCTGCTCGCTGGGCTTGATTATCGCCCTTGGTGATGTAATCTATTTCAGTCCAAATATATATTAGTATATCGGAAAATAGAGCATACACGCATATTTCCTCGCTCACCGGCTATTTATGCCGACCGAGTGACACCATTCCCATATCAATGGCAGGCCCTTCCTTGAAGCTTTGCAATTGATACGGACTCTTTTCCCGGTATCCTATATTTCAAACATACAACAAATACAATCGAGGTGACGCGGAGCGAGACAGCATCACACTCGTTTCGAACCGCTATAGCAGAGGCGACGCTTGCTGAGCTAAACGAGGCAGGGGAAACGATAGAACTGCAATTAAACCGAAGGAAGATCCAGTTCATGAAGAACTCTACTGCGAGGGAGAAAGGGTTCACGAGGACGGCTCTCATCTCACAAAGACGTCGTCCTACGCGCCTCGGACGGTAAATAAACATGGAGACGATATGAAAGGCGAGTTGAATAGGAGGCCAAGAGGCGAATGGTTCCTCTTTCCCTCTTAATCAGACTACATACCATCTGAAAGGCTTCGATCACCAAGCAAACCCATTCGGCTCGACAGAGAGTCTGCTAACCGGACTGTCTCTGCTCACGCTGTGGCACCCGTCGCGCGCGCGGCCGATAACCGTTCGACGGAGGCCGTCGTCGGCGGCCCAATGGACGGGCGGAGCACACAGTCGGCCAGATTTACTGGGACTGCAATCAATAGGGTGTTCAAAGGATTTACAAAACCAGTGTAAAGATACATGATGGTGTGAAACAAACATAGCTCTACATCAGTATTTAATACGCTCTACCTCAAGCTTATCAATGCTACCGTTGATGCGATGCTCTTCAAATTTAAAATTGAGAATAATTCTTCGCAAACCTACCATGAAGCTGTGGAAGGTACATTTTCCGGTTAAAATTTCACACAATTCAACTACGTCGTCCAAATACCTTCTAGAAGATCTCACTTTTTGGAGCGAAAAAAGTGTGTATCACACCGTTGAAGACATGTCTCCAAGCCAACATTATACGCAGAATTCAATTACGAATTTTATATTCACAAATACAGTGTCTCTCAAAAAATGTATACACTGTTTGAAAGGTGATAACGTTGTTCAAAGTAAAGATACTGAAGAGCTTGTTGGCTTATATGAAAGCGTAAGAAAGTAGAAATTTTCTGATAAATAAGCGGTATGGATTGCGCCATGCACTCGTCTGAAACATTGCATTTTATAGTTGATTGACTGTTTTCGCTTAAACACTTCTTATATTTTCTCCATGAGGTGACAGCTTCGATTGATGTGAGCTTCTTTAAAGGTTCGAAAGTTAAAATCACACTACGACTTGCGAAAAATCCAGAGTTTCCTAAAAAAATGCATGTACTATTTGAGAGGTTTTACCACTGCTGCTAGTGAAGCTTTTGAAGATGTTTGAGACTCATATGAAAGCACAGGGTGACGAAACTTCTGTGGCGCGCAAATAACCAAGATTGCGCCATGCACTCGACTGAAACCTTGCATTTCAGACTCGATTGATTATGCATGGGCTGACTGCTTGTAAAATCACTATATGGTCCATTTACAGAGGTAATGACGACGGTAAGCTGCGTCCAGGGCTTGGTAGCAGCGAGCAAGGAGCAATTAATAACCATGACCTCAACCCCTCGAGGTATTGCGTCGGGGCTCGCTAGCAGCAAGCAAAGACAGATTAACAAACATGACCTCGACCATTGCCCCCCCCCCATAAGACCATATATGTTTAGCGACCTCGATTATTCCAGGGCTGAAGTTTCGGACCGCTTGATTGACATCCACAAGGAATCGATAATTTGATCAATATCGATTGATGGTGAACGAAACCTCAAAAGCGAACCTTAGGTTCATGTTCGGCAACCTCGATTACCCCAGGGCCGATGTTTCGGGCGGCTGTCGATTGCTATCGACCGTTGGCTACCGCCAATACGCCGTGTCACTCCAGTTGTGATGAACGGAAACACACACACGCTCATTTATATATAGTAGGATAATAGTTATAATTTTTGAAGGTATATAAACGACGTAGTTGAATTCTATGTGAATTTTAGCATGGAAATATACCTCTCACAGCTTCGTCGCAGATTTGCGAAGAAATATTTTTCAGTTTCAAATTTGAAGAATCTCGCATCAGCGGTAGTGTTGAAGTTTGAAGTAGAGCACACTAGATAGAGCTCGAAATTCTGATGTAGAGTTATGCTTGTTTCACACCAACGTGTATCTTTACAGTGGTTTTGCAAACGTTCTGGACATCTTATTGACTGCAGTCCCAGCAAATCTGGTCGACCTGCGTGCTCCGCTCGTCCATCGGGCCGCCGTCTTGGGGCCCCCGACGACCACTACGCACCCAGGACCACGCAGAGAGCGCTAGCACGGTGTCCTCTGAAATGCAGTTGGCCAACTCAGGCAGAACCTCGCAGCCTACGATCAGACAGACGCAAGAAGAATGCCTCATCTTGGTGAGCCAGCGGTTTGCGTGTGGAAGCCTAAAGGCCCCCACAGAGTTCTGCGGCAACGCCGCTCGCCGCTATGGTTAAGGATAGGGCAGGGACGCCGCCGGCAGCGAGCTCTGCGTCTCTGCCCTATGGTTAAGGATAGGGCCGCGGCGCTGCCGCGGAACTCTGTGGGGTCCTTAACAGTCGAGGACGATGACGTTTTTCCATCATCGTCCTCGACTGCGAGCGGCTGCGTTCTATTGGGTCCCGAGTACTCCATCCTCAACCCGTCGACCATTACTAGTTCTGCTGTCATTCTGCTCTCCATTATTGCCTTAAGCTGCAGGAAGGCAGTATTCTAGCCGACTGTTCAGAGAGCTTGCTAGTTTAAACGATTTTCTTTGCAAGTTAGCAGTGATGGCAAGGAACGTGGCAAATCAATCGGCGTCCTCGTCGGGTCGTGGCTCTGGCATTGCAGAACGGACGAGATCATCGTCAGCGGTGGAGACAGCGGACGCTATCGAACAACTGCAATCGTTGATGGCTAGAGGAAAGGTCCCAGCATACGTCAAGCAAGTCGTGCAGCTTCTCATAGAAACAAGGACGGACATGAAGGAGCTCAACAAGAGGAACGCGGAATTGTTGGAAGAAATCCGATGTTTGAGGGAAGAGAACGAAAGAGAAGATTGCTGCTTTGAAAGATCTGCTGAACGTAGTTCTAATGTTGAGATAGGCACTGCCTCGAAGAATGTAGATCATGAACTTGATAGATCTATTGTATTGTCGCATGTGATTGAATCCCCTTCATCTAAGTCATCCGAACGCTTAGCTCACGACTTCATTTTTGTTGTGTACTTACTTGCTTCTCTTGATGTTGAGTGTACACCGATATCTGTCTACCGTATGGGAAGGGTAGCGCAGAACAAACTCCGTCTCGTCAAAGTCGTGCTCCCAAGTAGCAAGTTTCAGCGGTTGGCAGTAAGGGGTGCTCCGCGTCTGCGCTTCTCGACCACTCAGAAGGGTGTCTACCTCGTCCGTCGTTTACGTCCTTCGCTAACATGGGAGGAGAGGATGCACAGGCGGGAGCTGCGCCAGTTTAGTAGGGGACTGAGAGATGAGAGCACCACCGGAGCAACTCGAACTCACGATGGTCCTCATACCCCGGCTTCTCCTACAAATTGCAATGCTGGCCGTGTTACTTCGACTCCATGCAGCACTGGCCCCATGGGAAACTGTTGAGCGTTCGCCGGAGTAACAGTCTATGTTTATTGACAAACGTTAGGTCCTTTGTAAGAAATAGTAGTGCTTTGGTTACGAATTTATGTCACCATAACGACCTGGTTGTGCTCACAGAAACGTGGCTAAGTAGCGAGAATGACCTAAAGCCTCTTTTAGGCGTAGCCAGTAACCACTACGTTGGACTTAGGTGTGATCGCACTTCGAAAAAAGGCGTGGTGTAGTGCTACTGCTGAAGAAAACATTTTCGTACTGTGAAGTGTTTAAGGAGTCGGTAGCAAATTGCTACGAGATCTTAGTGTGTGACCTAAAACAGGACCTTACTGAATTTCGGGTCATATGTGTATATAGAGCCCCTGACTGTAGTGTTTCAGGTTCATATCAGTTGTCTAAAGCCATAAGTGACTTTTCTGCGGACAATGTGACAACCCTTTTACTTGGAGATTTTAATCTTCCTGATTTGATGTCACATAACAGCCGTAATGTATCTAAGAGTTTTTCCGAGATGTTCGATACCCATGGTTTCAAACAGCTTGTGTCAGCTCCAACTAGGGGAGACTCAATATTGGACCTTGTTCTGTGTAACAAGCAAGGTTTCATCAAAAACTTAATCACAGGTCGTTGCGTTGGCAGTAGTGACCACGGCACAGTTATATTCCAGCTAGATTTAGAACTTAAAAACAAGGAAGATAGATGGGTTTCCCAACTTCAAAAATGCTGACGACTATCAAATTGGAGCATATTTAGCCAACATTGATTGGATTGGTATATTCAATTCTGGGAGTACAGTGGACCAGCTATACGAAACACTGCTGGCAACATACATCATACGATCGACTTGTACGTCCCCATGCGGAAGCTGTGCATTGATGAATTAGACCTTCCTACCCATCTCAGACGAATGAATCGTCGTCGTTTTCTTCTTTGGAAGACGGCAACTACGGCAGGCGAAGCTGAGGACTGGTCGATGTATGAGCTTCTGTCAAAAAGCTGAGTAAGGCTCTTTATCGTTATAATGTTTACATTGAAAGAAAATTAGCTGAGTCGAAAGATAGGTCAGCCTTCTATAAGTTTATAAGACTTCGTACTGGAAAGGACGATGCAATCCCAACCTTGATTAAAAGCGATGGAAAAGTGGTCTACGATGAAGGATATAAAGCTAACCTATTAGGCGAAGTGTTTAACGAGGTATATAATAAGGAAGAGATAGGGGCGAGAACACACTTGTTATTGATGTGGAAGAATTGCCGCATTTCCCACAAATGAACGATACCGTATGGTTTTATAAAGAGGAGATTATTGAAGTGTTATCTAGTGGCCAAATTCATCCTCATTATCCCCGGATTTCCTTCCATTAAGCTTTATAAAAAACATTGTGCATCAAATCGCTTATCCTTTGGAACACATATTCAATCTGAGTTACACTAGAGCAGAAGTTCCTCTTAGATGGAAACACGCGTTTGTCACCCCAATTTCCAAGAAGACTCCGCTCAGCAATCCCGGTAACTATCGGCCTATAAGCATCACCTCAATTTTTGCTAGAACCTTTGAAAAGATACTGAAGAAGCATATCTTAGCGCACTTTGATACCAACAAAGTAATTTCAGAAAATCAATTTGGGTTTTTAAAAGGTAGATCCGTAGAAACGAGCGTTCTCACTTCCTTGAATGACTGGACTAAGTCAATTGAGGGCAAAAAACGCACGGATGTTGTGTATTTTGATTTCTCAGAAGCATTCGACAAAGTTCCGGTAAAAAAATTGGTGCTCAAAATGGAAGCAGTGGGTATTCATCCCCTGATTATAAGCTGGATTCGGCAATTTTTATCCGAAAGAACATATCAAGTAAAAACCAAGGGTCAATACTCCAAGGTATTTCATGTATTCAGCGGCGCCCCTCAAGGGGGAGTCCTGTCCCCAATTCTGTTCTTGCTGTATACCTTCGACCATTCAAATTGCTTCAATAGTCTCGGGGTTAAATGCAAAATGTATGCTGACGATGTAAAAATTTACAGAAGAATTGAGAACGAAGGAGATAGCCGAACAATCCAATCTGCTATTGATTTTCTCTGCTCTTGGGCAGAGAAATGGGAATTACCACTTTCAATAGAGAAGACCCATTTCCTGATGATTGGACAGAAAAGCCAAGCTCAATCTCCAGAAAACATGATTAATGGGCAGCTTCTGAAAAAGGTCGATGAAGTCGAGATCTGGGTTACACTATAACGAGCGACCTTTGCTTTTCTAAGCATTGCAGGATGTTGGTGAGAAAGGCCAGTTATCGTTTATATAATATCTTCAGAGTTTTAAAATCTAATATCCCCGAGGTATACATAAGGGCCTTTAAAACCTATGTACGTCCTATCGTGGAAGCTGGCACAACTGTCTTCAATCCAACTAAGAAAAAAGATACTGACCTTTTAGAAGGTATACAAAATAGCTTCTCCAGAAAGCTTATGATGCGGTGTTTCTCGATGGATTACACTTCAATTCCATGCGGACATCAACGGGCGATTTACTTTCGTCTTTCATCACTGAACGCTAGGCGAAAGGTTGCAGATCTTATTATGTTGTATAAACTTCTAGCTAAAAAGCTGGCTACCGATCCAGTAGATTTCATCGATAGTGAACTGACACGTTCTGTAAGAGGAAACGTCATTCTTCGACTCCCAATTGCTAGATCACGAGTTAGATCAGATTTCCTCACTTATCTGATTCTCAAGGATTTCAATTTGCTACTTGGTAAGTACGAAGACTTGACGAGGTTGTCTGCTCAGGCCTTTAGAAGTTATGCCAAATAGTAAATGTTGTTGACGCCTTCCAGTCATTATATGTTTAAGTGTTAACAGGAAGATGTGGTTATTACGCACTTGTTCCTCAAGTGTTGTTTTGTTCATTTTTACGCTAGACATCCGTCTATGCCCATAAATAAATAAATAAATAAATAAAATGGCGATGGGCCGGTCACATCATGAGGAGAAACGACGACGACCATCGACGAAAACAGCACTGGAATGGATCTCGAGGGAGGTTAAGCGTCCTTGTGAGAGTGCCTATGTGTTCGTCTCACGACTAACCCAACCAGTATCTCACTTGGGAACGGATCAGGTTGTTCGTGAACGTTACCTTGTTCGAATGGCAACAACGCCCTTGATAACGATGGCGAGACAGCGAAGCTCATGGCAGCAATGCTGTGGCCCATACCACCAGTAAATACGGGCCGTGTAAGTGTCTAAGTAAGTGAATAAAGTATGTTTATGCAGTGTTATTATGTGTTAGCTAACTATGTATAGTCATAGCAGCAGAGAGTAATTTACTTGCTGCTGGCACGCCATAAGTTTGTCATGTTTTAAATAATTTTTGTGGGTTTATCCTCGATACCTGTCAGCACCCACCAATTAGGTGGTGGGTGCTGACAGGTATCGAGGATATCGCAGATGTTGCGTACGGTGAAACAGTGCCGATGGTGAAAGACGTAGCATCGCTGCCCGGAAAGGAAACATTTCTTCCGCCCAATCCGCCTCGCCGAACGACGATAGGTAGCACTTATCTCTCGACTGTCATATAACGCCCTCTCTATTCTGCCGTAAATTTAAGAAGCTTATGAAAGCACGGCAACGAATGGAATAAAAACCTGGCAGACTTTTCTTTCCGGGGTGTATCGGAATGGGGACAACGCGAAATGTAGGTAGCATGAGGAGGAGACCTGTGGAGTCAGGTAAAAGTTACTGATCCAAGACCTTTGCTTTCAGATATTGTTCCATACCAATGCTGCCACAACGACGCAAGTGGTGCAGAACACAGGTCATCACCATCGTAAACGCCAAAGTGGTTAGTAGCAACATGAATTGCTGAAATCGTTGACACCATGTACGACGTACAGCCTGAGCTGCACACTAAGTTTTATAGTCTATTGGCCTAAATTTAGGCAGCATCACCTTCTACAGAGACTAAAGAGTAAGTCAAGGTGAGATAGCGCGTCAGAAGTCACCTCAACTTTTGCAAGCTTAAGAAATACTCTCGATCACATAGTCAGTGGGGCCTACTTTTATGTAGGGCTTGATCTCCCACGTTGTAGATGCCCTCTTCTTACCGGCTTAATTTGATTAGGGGCCTTTTGGGTGGAAGGAGGGCACAACTCCGGGCTTTGCTAGTGGCTGTTTGGAGTTCGACCGCAGGTAGCTTGAACCTGACCTCGAAGTCTTCCGCCGCCTGCCAGTGACTCCATGATGGCCCGTTGCAGTCGACGTTCGGGACTTGATCTTATCACCAAGGTACTCCTTGACTCTAACACATGGGCGTCCACACCTGCTAATCCACCGCCCCTGCACAAGACGAAATCATAGCACAGGGTGATCAAAGGACAGTTTCGAACTAACCGTCTCGTTTCATTGTCTGCTGGTACGATGTTTGTGATCTCAACCAGAGGACGCCTACTGCAAAAGTTCACCATGGAGACCACAGGAGAGAGCGGTTCAAAATGGTGGTCAAGCTAGTGGCGACCAATGACCAAACGGTTGCTGGCAACGCCTGGAGGCGTTCTGAATCCATACAGAAACCTCAAAAGTGAGCGGAATGAGCGAGTGATTCTATGTGGATAGTATGGGAGATTATACCATGCATCAGCTAGCCATTGATTACGACCCCTGTCTCTTGATAACGGCCATGCTACAGACTGCTGGATCCGTCGGGCTCCATGTATAGCGACTGTCCCTATCTTTCTGCTCGGTGATCGAAGTCTTTCATATGCTAGGCAGCTACAACTCGACATGTCCTTTGCTTTCAAGCCCTGGAGGTTATAATCCGACCCGTTGGGCAACAGATATCTGTGAAGCATTGTGTAGAACTCAAACATTATTATAAAAGGATAAAGGATAAAGAACGGCGTTACTCACCTTTAGCATTGAGTAATGCCATCCTTTATTCTACTTCTACGGGATGTCGTGGAGGCGAACCAAATGCGTACTGGCCTAAGCAATGATTTGCGGTGGCGATGGAAAAAAATCAGTGTTTAACATTACCAAACAAGTCTACTACCGTACATCCACACCGTAGGGATAGAACGCTTGGTTGACCTGAGCAGGAAAACCAATCCAGGAGCCTGGAATCAGGTGCACGCGACAGCTGGCACCTTCTCAGGCTGCGGTACCACTCTCCACGCAAGTACATGAATCATATTATATATGACCAGTGTTACTATATATATACATATATATATATATATATATATATATATATATATATATATATATACGCTCAGAGACACGCCTAACGGCGTGTCTCGCACTTGCGCGCTTCGTGCGCAGCATCACTGACCTATGGAAAGTAGTTCTTGTAAAACATAGAATTCACTAACATCTAGGACCTAGAGCGTACTTTATCGGCATCAAGCCGTTCACCACTTTGGTACCTTCATCATAGACATTCTCTCCGGACCGTCCAGTAACGCCATCGGTTTGTGCTGCGCGCTACTTCTGTCCCTCAGGCTGCTCCTCCGCAACCGTATTCATGCTCAACAGGTAGCGTTTCCCGATATCGTTGACATGTCTTCCAAAGCCAGGTTCCCTTTTACTCGTTTCGTCTTACTGGATCTAATTACTTGTCCGCCTTTACTGGTCTTTCCTCCCCCTCTTTAGTCCCCACCTTCCTGGTCCAACTCTTGGCCCACTTTGTTTTCACTATTGACCCCTACTGGTCTCTTCTTGTTCCTTTCCTTCCTGTTCACTCTTCTGGTCCACCCTAGAGGTCCCCTTACTTCCATTTTCCACCACCCACTTAGTGGTCCTCCCATGCTCACGGCAGACGTCGGTGACACGTATTCAGAATCAGGACGCTTGTTGCGCGACATAGGGAGCCCGACTTCTGGATCCAGAAGCTCAGAAGCGCGCGCAGTCGCCGCTGTGTCAAGCAAGAAGAGGCTATGCATATGACAGATTAATTGTTCTCCGTATGAATTCCTTTAGGCCTATGGTATACTCCCGTCCGTTGCAGCGACGCGACGGCTCGCGATGCGCGTCGCGAGCCGCCGCCATCGCTGAGGCTGACATAGTTCACGCAGTTCTGCAGACGGGGACTTTTGCAGACTTTTAGCGAATCAGCTGTTCAGTGCATTTTTTCTTGGTTTCCTTGTTTTCTTGAGCGTTGCGTTCGCGATTTCGCGCTCTTTTCCCGTTTTATCGCGTTCTGATCCGTATGCCGCTGCAGGATTGTTGTTTTAAAGGTATTTTGCCAATGTCGTGTTTTGCTAAGGGGTTTCCGCCATGCCTGTGCCCACTCATGCATTTCTTTTGTTTCACGTTCCACCCACAGGCACGGAAACCGACGTTTCTGTGCTCGACACGACGGGAGAGGGTTCTCGTGACGTGTCCAGCATGGAATCGTCCCAGTTGAGGCACTATTTTTTGAAAGTTATATTTTCCTGGGAGGGAGTTCGTGTATGCGTTGATTCGCTTTGGCCTAGGTACCTATAGCTTACATACCTGCTTTTTAGAAACAATGCTATGAGAGTGGCGGTCATCATCATGCTCGAGGACATCCAGCTCCGCCGTGAACGCGTATAAGTCGGAGAAATCAGTGACTTCAATCTAACCCAATGGCCCTCATTAGGACCACATTTGTGACATATACGAATCTCAAAAGAACTCATGCCGAGTGCAGGAGAGGACTGATAATAGTGGTCTGAATAAATCTGTGCCTGAATCGAATTGTTCCTTGTTATGATAGAGGTGATAATACAGGAAGAAGAAAGGGGAGATGCACTATGGAAAACTCCTTGACCACAGATGACGTGATAGAGAAGTGTGGATGTTGTGGTGTGGATTTATTACGAAAGCTCAAAAGACGCGAGAAGACGCGGAAAAAACCTAGCTAGAACAACATGACTTTCGGCTCGACAGTGAATACACTAGAATATTAGTCGGCTCGCCCAATCACATAAAAATGTGATGCCACGCGGTACACGACAATAGGAATCGAACGGCCACAACCGTCGAGTCGAAAGATCTCAAACTTGGGTAATTAAACCTTTATCGCAATTATAATATAACGCAACAAGAACGTAAACAATATACAACAATGATACACGCGATAAGTACAACAAATAGTGAGGATCACTCCAAATGGTTGCTTCCCACCTTCTTACGAGCGTGGTCCCGAGGAAAAAATAGGCGATCATGAGTTCATCGAAATCCCCTATAGACACTCGCTCCCCTAAGACTCCTTAGTTGACATCGATCTTGCTCCCCTTTGTGGCCGTCGACTAGAACCCTCGCGCTCCCTAGCTTAGTCCCAGCCGACCCATGACCCAGAGGCACCAATCCTATGAGCCCTGAAGAAAGAGAAAGAAAGGCAAAACACCGCCTAGCGGTCGACGACAGCGGCCCACTGCTTCGCGCTGCCTTCTCTCGCCCTCGCTTCCCGCCACGACCGCATCGACCTGAACGATTATCGATGGGTCACGTTTGCGATCACTGCGGGTGCCTCGAAGGAGACGGCAATGCCGTCAACGTCAATGCGCTTCCCAAGCGCAGCCCGTAGGTCGCGCCTTTGACCACGCGAAGGGCTCAAAGGGGACGAAATGAAGGGGTTAAAAAGGTCGGCTTTGCCGACACTCCCGCCCGCCAGGGGATTGCTGTTCCAGGAATTAAAAAGGGCAGGCGAACGATTCACAAGAATACGGCTTTGCCGACTAATTCGCAAGAAGACGGCTTCGCCGACAGCTTCACAAGAAGACGGCTTTGCCGTCACTCCCGCCCACCTGAGAGTGTTGTAGTAGATTTTGTTACAGGTGGGCCAGCTCCAGTTGGCAGTGCTGGATGTCGTTTTCCAGTCGATTGAGCTCCCTTTTTGCTTCCTGCATCCTTTTCGGAATGCTGCATAGCGCGGAATGATGTCTGCCCTCTGTCGATTTGCAATCTGCGAAGACGGTGTTCTTCGCCTTGGCACAGTAGAAGCATTCCCTGTTCACATAAGCGCAGTAGCCTCTTCGTTCACAATGCTCCATGCAGCGAGGGCATCGTCCGCGCTTCCTAACAATTCGATGGCGTTCATCGCCATCCGTAACCACCGGGCAGGAATCCGAATAGTGGCAACCGGCTTTCCTGCAAAACACGCACTCCATCGTTGAGCAAATGCGTGGCGACTGCCATTCGCACTTCCTTTCCGGGATGGATCTCAAGCCTTTTCGTATGGCTCTCGCCCTTTCCTTGAGTTGCTTGAGTCGCTGTCGAAGAAACGCTCTGATCTGCTGACGTCGTTGTTGTTCTTCGTGTTCTAGATGGCATTCCTTTATCAGTTTCACTCCCTCTTGGGAGTTCTTCTCCGAATTGTCCACGTCATGTCGGTGGACATTCCCTTCTTTGGCGATCCGCTCCCCACATGCTTGATCGTCTGTGGGGGTTTTCCGGATCTCATTTGCTTCCTTCTGTTTCCCGAGACAGTCAACCTGGTTCTCGAGCTCCTTTATTTTTTTCTGCAGCTGCCGCACCTGCGCTTCCTTCTCTTTTTCGAGACGTTCGAGCTGGCTATGGAGCTCTTTTACTCGTTCTTGCAGCTGCGTCGTCAGCTCTTCCTTGTTGTCCACATGTTCCTTCGGCACATTCAGTTGTCGTGCCAGCGTCTCGTAGGAACATTCTGCTTCTGGGTCTTGCTTCATTATCGCCTCTTCCATGGGCCTGAGAAAATGGCTCCCATCATCGATGGCCACCTGAAGAGTGCGTTTTTGCTCATTTGATGAAACGCTCTTGTTCTGACGCCGATCACCGATCAGAACTTGTGCTACCTGTCCTTCAAGCTGGACCTGTCCTGTTAATAAGTGTCCTAAGCAGGTGGACAATAGATGCAGGCCTGAAGGAAGTCGCACTTGCGCTTGGTCTTGGCGTATGAACTGCCATGAGTGGTCGTTTCCTAGTAGAATCCTTGGCTTGACTGTACGCGCTTTCACCATGTTGACCTTAAGCTTCCTCTCCTTGATGAATGCAACGTCTTCATCCAGTATCGGAGGCGTGCGTAACGCGCTTGTCAAAGTAGTATGAGTGAGAAGCTGCAACACGTGTGGCTCCCCATTGTCATCCCATATCTCCAGTGGGACCTTCCTTGTTGGGCACTCAAGCTCATTCTCTGAGCCGAATGTCCGTACGCGCAAAGTTGTGGCGCTCATCGTTGGTAGATTGAGTTCATCCGCCAACTTCTGGTCGATAAAGGAACACTCGGCCCCCGAATCTAACAAGGCCGGTATCCTTCTCAACCTACGTGTCGAAGGATCCATGATCGTGAGCTCCCCTATCGGCAGGTATGTCTCCCTGACACTTGTGAGAGATTCGCTTGCATGGAACTCCGCTATTGGATCCTCCTCTTCCTCGTCACTATCGACTTCTTGATTGTGATAGTGATTGCTGAGCTGTTTAGCTGCCTGTGGTGTGGAGTCCGGTTTCTCGATAACCTTAGCCCTCCCTTTTGCTCCCACAGAAGCTTGCTTGTCCTTACGCGCTCCTGGTGGCGTACCGGGTAACGGTGCTGTTGTCTTGTTGTCAGACTTGAAACAGCAGGACGTGTGGTGTCTTCCTTGACATGCGAAACAGACGCGCTTCCTGCACTCCGCTGTGCTGTGCTGTGGAGAAGCGCAAATGAAGCATAACTTATGCTCCCTTAGGTAGTTCGCCCGCTCTTGAGGCGTTGCGTACCTGGTACATGCTGCGGCTTTGTGATCCTGGCCGCAGTACATGCATGGGAAGGTCCTACGCGGAGATTGTCCCTTGGTCGGTCTCTCCTCACGTAGTCGTTGTTGCGCTGTGCTACCCTCCTTTGAGATAAATAGCGCGATCTTCTCTTCGCTGGAGATATACTTGTCCAATGTGTCAAGAAGATTTTGCATTAGAAAGGGTTCCTCCATGGAACACTTCCTTTCTAATATCTTCCTTTGGACGTGCTCGGGGAATTTAGACAAGACTTGCTTGATGAGCCATTGACTGTCTACTTGCTCCCCTTTCTCCCGTAGCTGAGAAATGATGACTTGCAGTTGATCGAGTGGCGCACGTTGCTCCTTGATGGCTGGAGAATTCAACGTGGCTGACTCCAATCGCGCTATCAAGTGGTGCATTAGTTCTTCCTTATCGCCGTACTTCGCTTGGAGGAAGTCGACTGCCTTTTGGTAGTTAGCCTCTGTGATCTGGAACCGCATTATTGCTTGAAGAGGCTCTCCCTTTAATGCGCTGAGGAGGTGGTTGAACTTGAAAAGCGCTGGTATGGGTTGTGAGTGGACGTTGGCATTGAACAGGATCCAGAAGTTATCCCAGTCCCATATGCTTCCTGTAAACTTCGGGATGGGCAAAGTCGGTAGGTCGATCCTCCTTGCTTTCTGGGTTGTGTCGCCATGCCCGCTTTCCGACGCGGATGACTGAGGAGCGCTGCTGCTCCCATTCGATGTCCAGGATCGGATTCGACCATGCAACTGCAAAGTTAAGTCGAATGCCGCGGAAAGGGTTGCTTCCGTCATGGTCCTGTATTGCTCGAAGTCATTTAACTCCGAGGCTGAAGCTCCACTAGCTGCCTTGTCCAATGCGCTTACATACTCTTGTAGTGCTACCTCAACCTTCTTCGTGCAGATATCCACTGCAGCTATCTTTCCTTGTGTGGCCCTGTAGTCCTCCTCGGTCGTGCTCCCTTGTTGACGTGCTTCCGCTGCTATTGTTTCCAGCTTCTTGCAGTAGTTTGTGAGCTTCCTTTTGCACGTGCTCAGCTGGACTTCCATCGTCCAGTAGTAGCCAGTAGACTACGGCTTCACACAAGTTAAAAGTTATGAAAAGATTGAGAAAGTAAAGATAAATTACTTTTATAGTTTAATATTCCTACGTGCGCTTCCTTTCCTTAGAAATTTGGCGCGCTTCCAAAGTAACTTATCCTACAAGCGTCGATGATGCAAGCGCTCCCTTGGAGAAATCGTCAACTTGCTGCACTATTTTTTTTTCAAGTTCAATTTCCCACCTGTTCTGCTCGTTGTCCTCCTTGGCGCTTGCTCCACTTGGTCGATGCACCAAATTTCGGCTCGACAGTGAATACACTAGAATATTAGTCGGCTCGCCCAATCACATAAAAATGTGATGCCACGCGGTACACGACAATAGGAATCGAACGGCCACAACCGTCGAGTCGAAAGATCTCAAACTTGGGTAATTAAACCTTTATCGCAATTATAATATAACGCAACAAGAACGTAAACAATATACAACAATGATACACGCGATAAGTACAACAAATAGTGAGGATCACTCCAAATGGTTGCTTCCCACCTTCTTACGAGCGTGGTCCCGAGGAAAAAATAGGCGATCATGAGTTCATCGAAATCCCCTATAGACACTCGCTCCCCTAAGACTCCTTAGTTGACATCGATCTTGCTCCCCTTTGTGGCCGTCGACTAGAACCCTCGCGCTCCCTAGCTTAGTCCCAGCCGACTCATGACCCAGAGGCACCAATCCTATGAGCCCTGAAGAAAGAGAAAGAAAGGCAAAACACCGCCTAGCGGTCGACGACAGCGGCCCACTGCTTCGCGCTGCCTTCTCTCGCCCTCGCTTCCCGCCACGACCGCATCGACCTGAACGATTATCGATGGGTCACGTTTGCGATCACTGCGGGTGCCTCGAAGGAGACGGCAATGCCGTCAACGACAATGCGCTTCCCAAGCGCAGCCCGTAGGTCGCGCCTTTGACCACGCGAAGGGCTCAAAGGGGACGAAATGAAGGGGTTAAAAAGGTCGGCTTTGCGGACAATGACTTTGAAAAAAAATCGGCCTTCGATTGGCACATTTCTGTGCCGGATATGTCAATAGAACCCCCATGTGACTTGTCCGGCACAGAAATGTAGTTTTCGGTGCCAGCGAGGATGCTCAGGGGCGAAAAAAAGCGAGGATCGGCACAAAAGTAGGAAAAAGCGGCCTCGAAAAATATCTCCTCAAAAAAACTAGCCGTTCAATTGGCACATTTCTGTGCCGAACATGTCAAAAGAACCTTCCTGTAACTTGTCCGGCACAGAAATGTAGATTTCTGTGCCGGACAAGTCACAGGAAGGCGAGGAAGTTCAGAGGCGAAAAAGGCGAGGATCGGCACAAAAGTGAGAAAAACGGCCTAGAAAAATATCTCCTCAAAAAGCTAGCCGTTCAATACGTCGAAAAAACCCAAAATGAGTCTAGCCACGATGAAACTACGATGAGAACAAAAGAGACGTCACATGATCACCCATCATCACCACACGTGTGTTGAAATTGCTGTGGTATGGTCACGAACCAAGGAAGTGTTGAAATAAGTGAGCGGAAGTGCATAGAATAGGGCACGACAAGCACTCCATCCTCCGCGAACATCGCTGCCCGTCGCACGGGAGTAAGGCCTGTGGTATACTCCCGCGTCGCTCCAGCGACGGGCGCGGGGCAACTGTCAACGTCGCGCCTTCGCTGCAGTGGCGGACGGTGCAGTGGGGCGCGGTTGTCAGTTGACGCGCCATCGCTCCTGCGATGCGTCGCTGAGGGGTGTTATACCTCTGCGTCGCAGGAGTGAAACATACTCCCGTGCGGCGGCCGTCGCAGCCCGTCGGTTGTCGCATTGCAGTGCGGGGAGGGGGAGCGCTTGTCGGACCCTATTCTATGCACTTCCGCTAACTTATTTCGACACTTCCTGGGTTCGTGACCATACCACAGCAATTTCAAAACGTCTGGTAATGTTGGGTGGTCATGTGATGTCTCTGTTGTTCTCCTCGTAGGATTTTCATCGTGGCTAGACTCATTTTGGGTTTTTTCGACGGCTTGAACGGCTAGTTTTTCGGGGAGATATTTTTCTAGGCCGTTTTTTCCCACTTTTGTGCCAATCCTCGCATTTTTTTCGCCTCTGAACTTCCTCGCCAGCACCGAGTTCTACATTTCTGTGCCGAACAAGTCACAGTGAGGTTCTATTGACATGTCCGGTGCAGAAATGTTCTAAATGAAGGCCGGTTTTTTCGAAGTCATGTTTTTCTAGCGTTTTTTTCGCGTCTTCGCTGACTGCAGCATTTCTTTTGATTCTCATGTTCTACATAGGCACGGAGACGCACATTTTGGTGCTTTACAGGTCATTAGAGGGTTATCGTGACGCCTGAATACAGAGATCTGCCATATAAGCTCCAAGTTCTTCAAATTGATATTTTGAGCTGGGTTTTTCTTGCCCGCGCTCTCTTCGGCATTTCTTTTCAAACAAGAGGAAACGTGCTCGTGCTCAGAGCCATGCTCTCTAAGCGTACTAAAGTGGAGGTGATAGAGAAGCTGTTCCATAACAAAAATTGAGCCTGAACTGGGGACGATTCCATTCTGAACAAGTCACGAGAATCCTCTCATGTCGTGTCAAGTACAGAAGAGTCGGGTTCCGTGCCTGAACGAACGCCCACGCAAATCAGAAATCAGTCAAAAGCGATTGATTGGAAAGATTGGAAATAGATGGGGAAAATTGGAAAAATTTCTATGCAAATAGGGAAGCTCAAGCTCTCATCAACGTCAGAGTTCATAGTTTATTCATGTCAATCTTCCGAAACCATCCTCTCCACTTCCTGGGTTCCGAACCGTCTCATCATTCTGTGATTGGGCAGATGAATGTCCTACTCGGAGCTGAACATAGAGCTTTCTGATGAGAATCCACACCACACCACTGACAGTCGTCTGGGAATGTTTAGGCCTGCTACTGATTTTCTCACTAATGTTGAGTCCTGCGAAATCGATGGAATGGCGTCAGTTGTGTGCTGACCATGATCGTCAGTAGAATACAACTGAATCATTCACCAGACTGCTCTCAAAGCAAAAAGGTCCTCAGGAGGTAATTATTTCGAGAGAGTAGGAAGAGATCGTAAACCGACCATACTCCTTGGGCAAATACAGTAGCCATCAATTTACACCATTTTCTTCACAAAAATTAGCTTCCTAGTTTGCACATCTTCGGATAGGAAATTCTATCACTATTGCGAATGTGACATTCCTTTCAAAAATGGGTGCTTTTGAAGAAGGTTATATCAAAGCGGCGCTTTCTCCCCCAAAACGGCGCAAAAGTCGCGGTTTTGGACAAAAGATAGAGCTGGTATTATATTTTTACATCCTGCTTTTTAATGCGTAGAATCCACACTTCTTATAGTTTTAAGAGCTCTGTGAATTTTTCAGAGACGTCGAACAAACTCCGAAATATGGTAGGTTATGTGGAGCCATTGCGTTCTCCGATATCATCGATCGCCACTGAAAATTTCTATCTTCTGAAGGAAAGAACACGCGAGAGTGAAATTGTGCTTCGTGGAATTTTAAGTCATAAATATTACACTGTAAAAAGCTAAGCTTCTTCGCAGCGATCTCCGATATGATTAGGACGGATCGTGTTTAAATTTTTTGCTTTTCAAGAAAAATTAATTAATTTCTACCTGAAGCACATCACGCACACAGTTGAAATCTTGCCACAAGAAATTTCAAATCTTGTTTAATGCACAATGTGAAAATCATGGTTTTATGAAACGAATAGATTGGACCGACCTCTGGTCGATATGGCACCGACGTCATAGAAGCGACGGAATCCGACGTTCACAAAAATGACAATAACTCGGTAAGTTTTGCAAAATTTTAAAAAGCAAATGGCTTTTTAAAAACTAGAAGAGAAAAGCTTTCACACACTATAGAAATCGGTTTTCAAAAGCTATGTCTTCATACGAGGCGGAGGCCTTCGATTTTTGTGCGAAAAAAAATGAAGTGATTTTGTGTTAATAATTCTATCTCGGTAGGCTTTTCGATTTAGAAAAAAAACTAATACTTTTTTAAAAACTGAAAAAAGCACTTTTACACGTGTAAAAGTCGGCCTTTAAAAAAGGGGTCTTCATAGGTGGCGGGGGTTCGATTTTTGGCACGTATTACTGCAAAAATCGAACCCCCGCCACCTATGAAGACCTCTTTTTTGAAAATCGATTTACACATGGTAAGTTAGCAAATTTCTCCTATTTTTCAAAAAACTACTGCTGTTTTTGAATTTCAAAAAATGTACCGAGTTATAATCAATTTTGTGAAGAACTTCTCGTAGACTCTGCACCGACGACATTGGAGCGATTTTACATAATTGATCATAATTTTTTTTGAAATTCAAAAATAGCACTAGCTTTTTAAAAACTAGAGGAAAAGCACATTCAAATCATATAAAAGTCGGTCTTCAAAAAGGGGTCTTCACAGGTGGCGGGGGTTCGATTTTTGGCAAGTATTTCTGCAACAATGGACCAGAAATCGAACCCCCACCGCCACCTATGAAGACCTCCCTGTTGAAAACTAGTTTTTATGCGGTTCGAAAGTGCTTTTTTCTAGTTCTTAAAAAGTTGTTGCTATTTTTGAATTTCAAAAAGCGAACCGAATAATGATCAATTATGGGAAATCACTCCAATGTCGTCGGTGCAGAGTCTACGAGAAGTTCTTCACATAATTGATCATAACTCGGTTCATTTTTTGAAATTCAAAAACAGCAATAGCTTTTTGAAAACTAGAAAAAATGTGCTGACTCACCATATGCAAGCCGTTTTTCAAAAAATAGGTCTTCATACGGGGCATGGGGGCTTGATTTTTGGCACGTATTTCTGCAACAATGAACAAGAAACCAGACCCCCACCGCCCCCTATGAAGACCTCCCAGTTGAAAACTGGCTCCTATATGGTTCGAAAACGCTCTTTCTCTAGTTTTCAAAAAACTTATGGCTTTTCTAAATTTCGAAAAACTTACCGAAACATAGTTATTTATACAAAATCACTAAATCACCCGCCACCTATGAAGACCCCTTTTTTAAATGCCGACTTTTACACGGTTTAAAAGTGCTTTTTTTAGTTTTTTAAAAAGTATTAGTTTTTTTTCTAAATCGAAAAGCCTACTGGGATATAATTATTAACACAAAATCACTTCAATTTTTTCGCACAAAAATCGAAGGTCTCCGCCCCGTATGAAGACCTTGATATTGAAAATGGATTTACACACTGTGTAAATCCATAGCCCTTTTCTTCTAGTTCCTAAAATGCCATTGGCTTTTTCAGGGAAAACTTACCGAGTTATTGTCATTTTTGTGATCGACGAACTTCGTCGCTCCCATGACGTCGGTGCCATATCGACCAGAGGTCGATCCAATCTATTCGTTTCAGAAAACCATAAGTTTCACACTGTGCATTAAACAAGGCCTGAAAATTTTTGTGGCAAGATTTCAACTGTGTGCGTGATCTGCTTCAGGTAAAAAATTATTTTTCATGAAACATGAAAAATTGCAAATCGATCCCCCCTGATCATATCGGAGATGCGAAGCGAAGAAGCTTAGTTTCTGATTGTATATTAATCACATCTTGAACTCTAAAATGGCACAGTATTCACTCTCTGATGCTCTTCCTTAACCCATTGACGACCGCGCGGAAAATCGCGTGTCTGCCGCGTGGGACCGCGCGCTGGGACCGCACGGAAGCTGCAATCTCGTGAAAACACTAATTCACGATATTCTGAGTGAAGCTCCCTCTCCAAAAGCTCCCTCTCATATTGGAGAAGGTTGGAACAGGTTTGAAGCAAAACTTAGAAGATGAATTTGCTCTTGTAAGAAGGCCTACGAAGAAAAAGGACGCACGTTTGCCGCGAATCGTGCAAATAAGGTGACTACATGTTGTAGCAGGTGTTTGACATATTTTTGTCTAGACTGTTTTCAAAATTTTCACAAGAAATATGACTAGTTATTCTCTGCATGACTATTTTTACAAGATGTGAGTAGCTGTTTGTGAATAGTGCCCATCTTTGTGCAGCTTGAATAGTGTGTGGTGCTTATTATTTGATTTTATCAGTGCTTAGAAGTAAATGACTGCCGGACCACAGCACAGTAGCATTGTTAGGATCCAAAATATCTAATGATTACTCGTAAACTACAGGAAAAGCAAGAAATAGGCCGTACCAAACAGTTTTATAACCGCGGGCCAAAATCGGCCCGCGCTGTCCCACGCGACAGAAAAACTGCGGGTCGAAAATGGCCCGCGCGGTCGTCAATGGGTTAAGAAGATAAAAAATTTTCCGCGAGAAGACCATCTTCACTGGCGGTCGATGATATCGGAGAACGCAGTGGCTCCACGTAACCTACCATATTTCGGAGTTTGTTCGACGTCTCTGAAAAATTCACAGAGCTCTCAAAACTATAAGAAGTGTGGATTTTATGCATTAAAAAACAGGATGTAGAAATAGCAGCTTCTATGTGATTAACGGTGTCAAATATTTTCGGCAAATGATACAAATCGGAGTGTCTGTTCATATAGAAGATCGTTTAAGAAAAACAGGTTTATTACTGTGTGTCAAACTGTGGCTTAAAATTTTATACGATACAACTTCACTTTCTTATGCTGGTTCCTGCAGAGGAGAGAAAAGTCGTTCCATGACAAGTCCATCCTCCAGTTGTCATTCCGTCATGGCTTCGAAGAGCGCTTCCAAAAATCTTGTAGGAAATGCACTTAATTTTCCTTAGTAATTGACACTTCAAATTTTACAGACTGCAATTTAGGACGAAGATATCGCTCGTTCAGGCATAAAACTGTCGCATTCATGACTTCCTGAAAAATCTGAAAAAATGGAAACTTCTAATTGACACCAAATTTGGGTGCAGAAAATCTTTATTTTTAACAAGTGATACAATAATTATTTGAAACTTCTTTATAATAATTTTTACAACTTCGAGGTACGAAGGAGAGATTCCAGGTCTTCCTAGACATTCCTGGAAAAAACAACCTATTAAGAATTAAAAACGTCGCCTAAAAACCTGAAAATTAGAGAGAATCCTCTGGCAAAACCGGAAGGCTACGACTCCCCTCAATACGAGGCCACAGTACGACCCCCCCCCCTTCGATTCCCAAAACTCAAGCTACCCTGACCACGAACGCTAACAGCAAACTATCGGAGAACATAGAAGCAATCACTTCTAAACTGAGATCGGTAGTACGTTTCCTTTTTCATTCCATAGATGAAACATGATTTTGTATGGGAAAAGTCGTTAAATTTTCGGTAAATTTGGGAATTTGCCGAAACATTCCGTTAAGAGAATTTGTCGCGAAAATGCCGGTAAATCCGTGAAACCGGTAAATCGTTAATCGATAGACGCACACCTCTGATTCATACGTTGCTAGATCAATTCGTAGCTCCTTAAATGTCAATCACGTTGTTTGCTCGCTATACAGGTCACTTCTGACCAATAAACCATGACCTATACTATCTCTCACTCTACTTGACCTAGTTTAGGGTGTATATAAAATCGGATATCGGTTTAGAGGATTGTGCACGCGACGCGCGACGCGAATTTATGGTAAGCTACCATATCGATCGCGTGACGCGATGAGTCAATTTGGGAGCATAGAAAACATCGCGTCGCGCGTTGCGTGCACACTAAACGATCCCTAAGACCTACTACAGCCCCTGCCTTACTAAGGATCCTCGGAGATAAATGCAATACCGCTATGCTACTATCATCACAGTAATGAATCCTGCATAGAGCTAAAAGGCGAAACAGGATATCATCTGCACATTCTTTAAAATAGAACAAGTGACGGCCGACGAAGACAGGATTCCCTCAAATAGCCATTCACAATGCTGTTACACATTGCTTGATAACGAATACCACTAGCGATCTTCGCCATTATTAAACATTTTCTCCGCATTCAGTGGGACGTCATCGGTAAACTATATCTTGTCAGGTTATTCGAAGAAAACCATCACAGCAGTGGTCTCTGTCAAACAGTTCCAGAGCGGCTAAGCATATCCCTTCTTACCGGAGCTTTCCTCTGTCGTTGAAAGCCATCCGTGACAAATCTTGATTTTTCATGCTTCAACCATCAGCAAGAGAACGCATGATTACCTAGCACTAATGCCAAAAAGCGCAGTTGATTGCATCTTCTCCTGGCTAATAATCCATTTAAAAGTCAGCATTGGAGAATCAAAGACGTTGTCTGATATCCAGGAGGTTGAAAACTACAGGAAGGCTTCGATTACTTCCATGCCGAACGATTTTGATAAGTGGATCAGTGTATATTGAACGGCCTAACGTTTCGATCCGTTCGTCATCTTCGGAGGACTAAATGGCTTGCGCATTCGGATGTTGCTATCTTTATGACCAAACGCCTAATCGACTCTACCCTTCGGATATCGTCTTGAGGCATAACAGAAAATCCTGAACCCATGTACGATAATCTCTCCGCTGATCCACCGCTTGTGCAGAGCGATGCCGCTGCCGCAGTTAGTCGACAAATGGTGACTGAGACTCAGTATACTGTTCCTTCTACACTATGTATACTGCGTATACCAGTGTCGTTCTCAACCATATCACTGTTGCCACCGATGGCTCTATAACTCGTAGTGCGGAAGGAAGTCATCGGTGACAGAACGACACTCATTTCGGTGTTCATTTGTGGATTTCGTTAAGGAATGGAGAACACCTTCAGCGCTTTTCTAAACGGCATATCTGTCTCGATAGTCAAAATCCTATACTTCACATCAAAGTCGTTTCCCGTCATGTTCCTCCACTTTATGTTTGCCCAGAGGATTCGTTAGGGGGGACGATTAGGAGGTACACCCGCCCCTGCTGGGTTCGTGCGATCTTCCTCACATCCCCTTGCTCACCCACCCCCAACCCCCTAGGCTTCACCAAGAGTCTAACGGCTGCCCTACAAAACCGTTGATACGCAAAACAAAAGTTTCCGGTCCGCAAAACAGCGGTGTACCTCCTGACACCACGTCCCCCAACAGGGGCGGGTGTACCTCTTGTCGCGCTGCCATTCGTTAGAATACTTCCCCTTTTGCAACCTAGATGTTCATCGACAGGAATGGCAAGTACCCTTCTGGTTTCCCCAATGTATGTCTGGCTGCATGTCCGGCATTCAACCTCATAGATAACGCCAACCTTTCCTGCTTTCCCTAAGGAGATACAACAGGGGGGGGGGGGTTAGGCACCGGAAATTTTTCGTTAAATTCCCGATAAATCGTTAAATTGTGTGTGTGTGTGTTTTCCAGCCCTGGGAGTTTTCAAGGTCGTTGAACACGAATCTGAAATTCGTTTTTAAAGTTTCGATCTCCATCAATCGATATTGATCAAGATATCGATTTTTCACGTATGCCATTCAAACGGCCCGAAACTTCAGCCCTGGTGTAATCTAGGTTGCTGAACACGAATCTAAAGTTTGTTTTTGAAGTCTCGATAGCCGTCAATCGATATTGGTCAGATAATAGTTTTTGTGAAGGTTGTCCAATTCTCGATTTTTTCTAACTTGCCCCAATGGACGTAGTTAAGATGCGGCCGATTGGCCGCGCTGACGGCTTGTGTAACATAAATAATTCACTAGCAGCAAAGAGTGGGCAGCAAAATAAACCAGTATTCGGCGACAAATTACAGTTCAAATTAGGTAAGTTAGACCCCGTGGTCCCTTCCCTTTCTTAGTTTTCTGCAAAACCGCTTTGTATGACTGTTTTACGATCATGTATAATCTCGATGAAAGCAACAGCCTGCTAAACACCGAAAGAGTGGCGCAATTAGGCTCAGTTTTTAAATACGGATATATAGGCAATAGTAGGTCCAGTTACATCAGGAGTGGCCTAGATCAGTTTGCCACTGGAGTAAAGCAAGCTTTTAATTTCGTAGAACACAAAACGTTGAATAGCGTTCTGCTGTGATCTCATGGTAATTGGATTTGTTGATGTGCTTGACGGTTCGACGAAGAACTTTATAGCTCCCCTAAATGCATTCCTTTGAAAAATTCAAATGCGCGATAGAAGGCATTAGAGATAGAGTGAATCTAAATGTAAAAAAGATTTTAGCGCTGTGCCTGACGTCACATGGGCAAGCCATAGGGCCTGTTCATACTCCGTGACAGGAGCGATGGCAGCGATAGAAGCGACAAAGCAAAGCATACCTATCGATTTTACCCAGGCAGCGCCTCGGCACTGATCGATACGTATCCTTCGCCCAGTCGCTCCCGCCTCTGCCGTCGCTCCCGTCGCGAAGTATGAACAGGTCCATAGTCAAACCCGAACAGATTTTTTAATTTTGTTTTTTGGAACGCAGAGCCTGTTCATACGCGACGGTAGCGATTGGTCGGCCAGGTGAATCGCTTCCGTTCCTCCCATCGCGAAGTATGAACAGACTCCTACGGCTGTGCTAATACGGATTGTTTAATTTTACTCTTGCTGATTTCGAAAGTGTTCACTAGCAATCCTAATCGGGTTGGTGAAGCCTGCAGTACCAGTGAAGACTAAAAGGAAAAGTGATAAACTTGTTGAGAAAACAGTCCGCCAAAATTCTTCGTTGAATTTCTGAAAATTTCCATTACATCGTTAGGCCAGATTTTAACGAAAAATGCCGCTAATTTGTTAAATCATTAACCATTAAATGTGCACCAATGGTCGGAAATGATAGGAACACACAAGGGTGCTTTATCTCGGCTTGGCTAATCAGGTTGGGATGCCCTGGGGTGACATAGCACCGTGTACCCATTCTGTACAGCTATTTGACATGCTAGCTGCACAGACTCTCGTCGTTCTCCAGCACCACAGCATTCGCAGTTCTGAACATTTTCTTCACATCCGCAGGTTTAACTGCGTTGGGATGTGCAGATGGTACATAGACCAAGATGTTCTTAGAACTCTCCTTGCGGTACCACTTCACTCGGATCATGCCAAAAAATTGCCCGAAAATTTAAGCTGTATATTCAGATATGGAAGCCAATCGTTTTTCGATGTTTCTCTTGTAATCTTTCATCCACGCCGACTGATGATTCAGAAGATTGAACCACTCATCCGAAATGGATAGTGCAGCTTATTACGTCCTGTAGGAGATTATCACAAGTCAGCTCAGCATCATCCAACGTAAGGTACACGTCCGAAATTTCGTACATCCGAGTTCCAAGGAATTCTCGGCGAAAAGAGCGGTGATAACTGCCACAACTGCCATGAAGCGAAGTGTGTTGTCAGGAAAGCGGAGTCTGTTGGAAAACACTTATTGAGGACATATCAGTGAGAATCTCGAGCTGCGCAATGGTTTGCGGTGCCTGTACCGGCTCGCTAAGAATCGCTATCGCCAAATAGAGGATATCGAGGCGTTCTTCAGCATTAGCAATCAGAACGGCCATCTTATTTCGGACCGTAAGAAGGCAATGATGCGACGTAGCGAATATTTCGGAGAAATCTCTACGGTAGAACTTCCCCATCCAGCCACCCCTTCAGCGGCTCCGAACCACGGTCCCCTTCAGTGGGTCACCGTGGTGCAAACAGAAGCGGCTCTAGAGGGATTAGGGCAGTCAAAGCTGCTGTTCCCAACGATCCAGCAACCGATTTTTAGAGGTCGAAATTATGTAACCCTGCAGTGTGGTTGCCGAACTTCTTTGACCAGATTACAGCAGAAGACAAGGTACATGGGTGGAAACAACGCACGATCGCGGTCCGGAAGAAAAGGCGTTTAACCTGCTCAAACAGCGGCACAGTTCGCTTGCTTCCGCAGAGCATGAAGATCTTTAAGCGAATATTCGATTGACAAAGTTGTGATATTGTCCAGCTTCCTAGCAATCAGTGCAGGTCTGTATCTGGATGTCGCACCATTCATTCCGCACACGCCACACGACTTCTGGGCGGAAAGAACCGTGAAAAATAGAATCTGCATGTGCATTTTGCTATCCACAACTTGAAGAAGTGCTTCGATCGCGAGCCACTTGAATTTGTATGGTACGCCCAGCAACAAAACAGCGTTCCTGAAGATTTTGTACAGTGTGTAAGACAGAAGGCACGTCGACCGACGAGCAGAAGATAATGGACAGCCGATGATCCACACCGCCGACGCCGCTTCCACGCCGCCGGACCACGTACTGTCCACCTCCGCCAAGGCCCGGAGCGGCCGTTTTAGTTTTTTTGTTTGTTCTCTTTCGTTGTTTGCACAATAAATCCTCATACTTTTGCTCTCGTTTCGCTCCATCGTTACCCTACTCGGGGGCCGAACCGGTCCAACCTCTCTCCGGCTAACAGTGGATATTGTAGAAGGCTCCACCTTGCTGGTTAGTCGACAACCACGACGAGTGTGAAGAAGGAGCACCGTGCGAAGAGATGAATTTTAGTTAGTATTAAGCAGTTCGGAAAGTAGCATAAGAGCTCGACTTGGGAAACGAGCAAAAGAGGTAGCCGTGATCGTGCTACCGGAACAGAGTGAGTAGCCGTGATCGTGCTACCCGGTACAGACTGAGGTAGTGAGTGTGTTCATTTGATGATGTATAAGGAGCGGTGAGAGTGCAAAGTGGTGCTCATTGTGGCCAGAAAGGTAGCGTCTAAATTACAGGGCAGCAACTGATGCAAGGATTCGAGTATGACTAAAATGGAAGAGACCATGCTGGCCCAGGAACTGCAGGGGAGAGAAGAAGATGGTGAGATGAGGATGGTTTGAGAACTATAAGACATGTTATAACGATTTGTGACAATGAACTGAGCAAAACAATGAGAACTATGATGCGGATAGAGATATGCTCACAAGTGGTGTGAGGGAGCAAGTAGCAATAGAGATGTTGAGGTCCCACTGGGGAAAGAAGTACATGAGCGGAGTGAGTGAAGAAACGGTAAAAATTTTGAAGGCGGCAAATTTACTGGAGAGCACAGCTCTAGAGTCCTGTTTGGACGATGCACTGAGAAACAAGAGCATGGTGCAAAATATAGGTAGGCAGCTACAGTGCATCGAAGAAAAAGTGGAAGAAAATGTCATAAGATTGCAAGAGCAGCTAGGGCAAAAGGAGTTGGAGCTTGGTGCTCTTAAGCGGGAAAAGTAGGTGAAAGTATGTTGCTTCAGATGCAGTGTATCCAATAATACGACGCTATCGAGCAAGATAATTTGAACTGCGATAGTGCCAGATCCACAAATAACGGTGAGTATGGGCAGCATTCTCGATTTAGCCGTCTGAATGAAAAAGTAAGCCATAAATGCTTACATAACGGTTCAGAGGCGAGCAGTTGGTTAGCATATTGGATCCGCACGAACACGCCCAGAGCCAACTTCAACGCAGGAACTCTCAGCCAAGGTGGGACAGATTTGTTAGAGAGGCGGAGAGAGTGTCAGAGTGTAAACTGTGAGGACGAAACCATAGTAGAAAGTAGGCGCAATAACGAGCCAATAATGGAGTGTATGCGATCGATGGCTGTACCTAACGTACTGCCATTTGGTGATAGACTAGATGAGAACTTTAAAAAGTTTTTGGCAGCATTGTTCCTAAAATACACAAGATCGTATTGGTCAGATAGGCAGCTGGTGCAGTTATTTGATCCATTTAAGGGGGAGTGCACAAAATCATGTTCGAAACTCTACATGAAACTGTCAAACAAGGAGGCCTAGACGATTTTATTGAAGAGTTTAAAAAGCGGCTGATGATCGACACGAATAGTGCTTGCCTTCAGACGATGAACGAACTGCGCGAACTAAGAATAAGGGAAAACCAATCAGTAGCTGAATTTTGTTCAGTGTTAGAGAAGTTAACGAACAGAGCATACGACGAAAAAGAAACGGACATTGTTTCGCTGCAACGGGCCGAAATTTTGTGCCGGCAACTATCTCATTGGCCTGGATCGTATAATTTGAGAAGGGTATTAAATACTGTAGAAAAAGGAAAAGTTTATGAGGAAGTGAAGGCAGCTGCTTTGTGTCTAGAGCGGAGTGTTAATGTGAATATACGAAGATCAAGGTCCCCGGAACTAACACAGAGTTGGCGACAGGCACCCACGGCAGATGAAACTAGAAACTGACAGGCGAGCAACCAGTATGGGTACTAAATATGGAAGTACCAACCATGTTGATCATCACCAACTCAGGGAAAGGGTCGGAAATGAAACAAGGAACTGCTACATTTGCGATCAGCCTGGCCATTTCGCTCGAAACCGTAAAAAAAAGAACGCTTCAGCCATCAAATCCCTGGAAATGGAAATGCGCGGAACGGTAATCATGCAAGAAGAATAAACACATTCTCCGCAAAAATAGAAGGGTGGCTGAGGAGTAAAGAAACGGCAAAAAGGAATGAAGGCAAGATGAGATTATGCGGGCGAAAATATAACGAAGACGTAGTTTTGATCCGCATGAAACTGACGGCGTTACTTGACACTGGTGCAGAGACATCTGTAGTTTCACTAGGTACATTCGAAAGGGCGAGGGCAATGGGCATCGATGTGGACAATTTTGTAGAGCCCATGACAGCGGTAGACGGCACAACAATAAGAGATGCATCAGGGAACCCGATAAATTTCTTAGACACGGTAAAGATGGACGTAACGTTGAGAGGAGTTACGAGGCCAGTAGCTTTCCACGTAGGCAAGGCAGAGGATGAACTAGTGATCCTAGAAACAAACGCGCTTGAGGCGTTTGGGATTCATCTGACGGGTCCCACACAGAAGCAGAGGTAGGCGAAGCAGAAGCAATAGTAGTGAAAAGAACACACATCTTTCCAGGAGCGTCTAAAGTACTGGCCATTGCGGGACGATCAGACAAAGAGCAAGATTTGCTGTGGTCAAACAACAGGTATATTTCATATGGATTATACGCTGTCCAACGAGGTCTAGCCAAATTGAAGTGATGAATGATTCAAATCAAGCGGTAGTGCTGCAACCCGGTGAAGTAATAGGGAAATGGTCGAACGATAAATGGTACTCATCTAAAATGAAGGATAGCAAAGAGGAAAATACAAAACTGGACGACAAGGACCAAATGCGAAACACCCTTTCGGTTTCACTGTTAGAACAGCATGCTCCGTTGGATGGTGAAGCCAGAAAATGTATACTTCAGTTCTCTGACGCTTTCGCCACTTGTGATGAGGAATTGACGTAGACCAACCTAGTGGTGCATGAGATCGATACAGGTGATGCTGCACCTATCCGACAGAAAATCCGCACAGTGCCTTTGGGTATTCGGGAAGAGTTCAAAAAATGTTAGGTGATATTAAAGATATTATTGAAAAGAGTAGGAAAGACGGAAGCCTGAGGTTTTGTGTTGACTATCGCGAACTTAGTAAGCTAACGAGGCACGATGCATATCCATTACCGACTATCCACACGGTTTTTCAAATCTAAGAGATAAAACGGTGTTTGCAACATTACACATGGCCTCTGGTTACTAGCAAATAAGGCTTTCCGACGATGCCAAAGAAAAAAGTGTCTTTGCAACGAACGAAGTTCTATAGCTGTTCAACTTCTGCCATTTGGCCTAAGCACAAGCTCTGCAGAAATTCAAAGAATGATGGATTTAGTCGTAGGAGGAATAGAAATAAAAGACAAAGAAATCTTCGTGTATTTAAATGATATTCTGATCGTAACTGACACGGCCAAAAGGCATCTAGAAATCATGGAGATACTATTCACAGCGTAACGGGAGGCTAGGCTACGTTTAAAGCCTCAAAAGCGCACTTTCATGAAACACAGAATCAATTATCTGGGTCATGTTATTGATGGAAATGGTATACATCCAGATCCTGAGAACATTAGTAAGATTCAGGAGTGAAAAAAAACTAACGCGAAAGAATTAAAAACATTCCTCGGACTAGCCTCCTACTACAGAAAATTCATACTCGAGTTTTCTCAAATAGCGAAACCACTGCACGAGTTAACCAGCCAAAATGTGGTGTGGCAATGGAGTGGGAGGCAGGAGGAGGCATCTGTATCTTTAAAGAAAGCGTTGCGTAGTGCTCCGATTTTGTGCCAACCAGATGTAGAAAAAGCGAGGAACGGATGTAGACCGTTTATAATCTATACAGATGCCTCAACATTAAGATTAGGCGCCGTTTTAGCTCAATAAAGAAATGATACTCTCTTGCATCCTCTGTATTTCATGTCTAAAGTATTGAAGAAGGCCGAGAAAAACTACTACATAACTGACCTGTAACTGCAGCTGTAACTGCACCCAAGAGATTTCATTTTTTCATATATGGGCTTCACACGATTGTACGAACTGATCCTCTTCCGCTGACCAGTTTTCTTTAAACGAACTAAGTGTCAGGAAGAGTATTGTGATGGACACTGGAAATTCAGAGGTATAACGTGACTATGGAATAGGTAAGTGGCAAGGCCGACGTCATTGTAGATGCACTGTCTCAAAGTGAAAGTCAAGGCGTAACAAAGCCACAAGTCGCGCAAAATTAAGCCATTATAGCCCGTATCGAAGTGAGCCAACAGCAATAAGAAGGGTTAGACAAACTAAGAGATGATGATACTTACCGCCCTATTATTACGGTGCTAGAAGCAAGTAACACCAACCAGTTAACAAAACTGCATAGATGCGCTAACAAGTTGCAGTTGCAGACTTTACAATAAACGACGGAGTGTTAAAATTAGCTACTCACGAAGGCAACTTAGTGACGATGATGCCAAAAGACGAACTTCTTCTTCTTCTTCTTCTTATTCTTCAGCGTTTGTCCCGCATCGTCGCGGGGTCCGCTCTTCTGGTGTTACGACACCACCTTTCCCGATCCTGCGCTTGATCAGGGTGGATACCAGCTACTTTCATGTCCGTGTGTAACGTATTGGACCAACGCTGCTTCGGGCGTCCTCTAGGCCGCTTTCCAGATACTTCCATCTCAAGGCCAATCTTGCGGACGCTGTCTTCTTTCCCACGCAGAACGTGGTCGTACCATCGCAAGCGAGCTTCGCGCATCTTGTCCGCTATCGGCGCGACACCGAACTTCTGCCGAATAGCATCATCTCTGATGCGATCCATGCGCGTGACTCCAGCCGTCCAGCGCAGCACCTTCGTCTCCATGACGCTGAGGCGTGTTTCAACTTCCTTAGTCGCAGGCCAACACTCAACGCCGTACCGGGCGCTCAACCGGGCGCACGACGGCTTTATAAATCTTCGACTTCAGGTGCTCTGGTATCCTCCTATCGCAGAGCACGCCAGTCAGCGAACGCCACTTGGACCAAGCTGCACTCACGCGTGAGTTCACTTCAACAATCAGACCGCCGTCAGACGCTATTGCTGATCCCAGGTATTAAACACCGAAGTGCGTGCAAGTTCTGTACCGTTAATCTTAATGGAGCCGGACTCGTGCACGTCAGTCGTTAGGTACTCGGTCTTCTTGACGTTCAATTTGAGTCCGAACCTGGCCAGACGGTCGCACCAAGCTTGCACCTGCCGCTCGAGATCGTCTTTCTCTTCGCAAGCGAGCATCACGTCATCAGCATAAAGCAGCGTCCATGGAACAGGCTGCTGAAGATCTCGCGTAATGGCACCCATGACAACAACAAAGAGGAGTGGAGAAAGCGCAGAACCCTGGTGCACCCCAACAGAGATGGGAAACTCCATTGAGGTTCCAGCTGCAGCTTGCACTCTACTCTTTGGGCAAGAGTAGAGCATCGGCACCCACTCTATAAGTTCCTCAGGTACGTTGTGTCGTCGCAAGGCGTACCATATAAGCTCACGCGGTACGCGGTCGAAGGCCTTCTCCAAGTCGAGAAAGGCTATATGCACCGGCTTCTGTCTCTCGCGATGCTTCTCCACCAGGAGGCGGGCGGCGTGTATAGCATCAATGGTCCCACAACCAGACACAAAGCCGCACTGGTTGTCGGAGAGCTTGACGATTTCACGGATTCGTCTATCGAGGATTCGCTCGAAGATCTTCATGCTGTGCGAAAGCAAGCGAATCGGACGGTAATTGAAGCAGTCCGCAGGACTGCCCTTCTTCTTCCAAATCGGAATCGTCGTACTGTTGTGCCAACACTCCGGTACTTTCTTCTCCTTTACTACCTGGTTGAAGAACTCAGCCAACCACTCAGCAGGATACCAGAGCTTCGACTTCCAAACATCGGCTGCCAGATCATCCGGCCCTGTCGCCTTACCGGGCTTCATCTTCTTTAGAGTCGCTTCTGTTTCGTCCACGGTGATCTTGCGAACGGGACCGTGAACAGAAGCCACAGAAGGGATGGCCGGACGAGGAAATTCCATAGTGGAAGTTTCCTCAAAGTAATCACGCCATCGCTTCAGCGCCTTTTTGCGGTCTGTCAGAAGATGGCCGCTCTCATCATTGATGCCAACAAACTTTTCAATGTCCTCGGTTTGGCGATGGCGGGTCTTAGCAAGTCGATACAAATACCGCTCACCATCGCGCGATTCGAGCTTTCGGTAGACATCACCATAATGAGTGGCTTTCGCAACAGCCACGGCTTTCTTTGCAGCCTTCTTCGCCTTCTGATACTCCTGCCAGTTGTCGGCTGTTCTTCGCCGAGAAACACATGATACAGCGACTTCTTCTCTCGAACTTTCGCTTTCACATCGTCTGTCCACAGCCATGCCTGCTTGTCGACTTTGCGTCGTCCAGGCTTCGTAGTGCCGAGTTCCAACCTTGCAGCTTGGCGTATCGCGTCGGTTGCTTTCTTCCAAGTTTCATCGTAACTGTCGGTAACCGCACGCGAGAAATCACAGCTGCTTCCTTTTCTTTCATTCGCCACCACTTGATTCTTGCAGCACCGCATCGCTCGACCTGCTTCAGCCTCGGAGAGGCGATCTTTAAAGTACAGATCAGCGGACGATGCTGTGGGGCGACCGTTTCATACGGCACGATCTTCGCGTCTGTGACGAGATTTCGGTCACGATCCTTCACAAGCACAAAGTCTATCTGAGACTTGGAGCTCTCACTATAATATGAGATGAGGTGGGAGTCGCGTTTTCGGAAAACGGTGTTCACAATGGTGAGGATATGCGATTCCGCATACTCAAGAATACGCTCACCATCGGGGTTACGAGACCCGTATCCGAAACCACCATGACAGCTGTACCCTTCCTTCGCAGCACCTACGTGCCCATTAAGGTCACCAGCGACTATGATGACATCTTTCGACGGTACCTCTGCTGTCTTCTCATCAAGCAGGTTCCAAAACTCATCCTTGGCTTGATCAGAGCACTGTGGAGCACACGCAGAGAAGAAGTGATAGAGTCGCTCCTTAGCGACGACAACGACCTTCATCAATCGATCGTCCAGTGCTTCAACCAACTCGCACGAGCGGCCCGTCAACGTACCCACATTCAGCGTAGCCACGCGGGTCCTGCTTACGTTACGGGATTTTCGGACTAGCTCGGTTGCCCCCCGATGCCGTCCTCGCATCAGGGACCCTCGCATACTTCTCACACTCGCCGGGCTCTGCGAGTGCGCGTCCCGCGGACGCCGTAAAACTATCTCGAGAATCTTGAACTGTCATGCACCATGTGATGTGACATGGGTCTTCGTAGGCCGGCCTGTCACAAGGGCCTGTCGCCTGCATTCGAATGTCCGTGATTAGCTTAGCTCGCAGAGCGAGCAGTGGCACCACGTGGAGGAACGGACATCGCCACCATGCCAAAAGACGTACGGATGAAAGTTTTAAAGAGGCACACGCAGGGGCAATGGCAGGTCACCTGAGTAGCAGGAAGTTGTATGCCTGTAAGCCTCCTTAGCAAACGAATGTTTTGGAAGGGCTGCAACAAGATGTAACGCTATAGACGAAAGCATGTCAGGAGTGCTTTTTAAATAACATCCATGAGAAGCTAATAACTCCTCTCAAGCCCATCGTAACTAAGAGACCCTACCAAGTGATAGGAGTTGATTTAGTGGAGTTGGGATTGTCAACCAGTGGCAACAAGTATGCCCTCGTTGTAGTTGACCATTTCACAAAATTCGCAGGAGCTTATGCGATACCGGATAAAACCGCGAAAACTGTTGCCCTCGTTTTGTTCGAACGTTAGATATTCGAATGTTGTAGATGGCCGGAAGTAATCCATGCGGACCAGGGAACGGAGTTTGTGAATAAAGTGATGACGGATATTTGTGCAGCGGTGAATATAAAGCAGACCACAACAAAGGGATACAACACCAGCGGAAGTACCTTATGAAACGTCAAAACTACCTATTTCTCTCTGCCCATGGTGTCGTATTAGCTTTCATGTACCTCAAGTCGACATGTGAACATGTTCTTTTTGCCGTATTGCAGTACTTCCAATTCGTTCATACGCCTAAGGTGGAAGCAAATATGAACGAACTAACAGAGTTCAACAACATGGAGTTAGCCTTTACGAAAGGAAAAGTGTGGTCCGAGGTTAAAGAAGCAGTGGAGTCGCCGCAGGAAACGAAAATGATGTTGGCACCTGATGGATTTCGAAATATTTGGACCATATTCGAAAGAGATGCCGATTTAATGGTGCGAACCTACAGATCGTTAGAAGACGTGAGCACGACTCTCAGTACGCCGGAACATTACGCAGCTATCATATGGATTGGCCCCACGAAAGAGCAAAACGAGGGGGAAGCTGAATGGTTGAAAGTAGTGGCTTCACTTGGAAAGCATATCAAGGCCGGTTCAAGGATCGTTGGTGTTTCGTCACCACGTGGGGAAGAAAATTGGAAAGAAACCCGGCGAACGCAAGCTGAAGCCATGAGACTCCTGAAGCAGTCGGTTCAAATTGCAGCCGACAATGTTATAAGCAAGATTCCACAGGATCTTGTACTTGTGTTCGATGAGCCCTTCGCGGCACTCGCAGCATCCTCACGTTCACGGAATAATGACGTCTACCACATAGAAGCAGTCAACGATATTATCGTGCCCTTCAGGACAAACTGTCCGCCGTCGTTAAGCTGCCCAGCTTGGTACTGAAATCTAGACCAACGGAATGAAGGATTCATCCTCAGAGAGGGCGTAGCACGCGTCCCTACCGAGCACGAAATTTTTCAAGATGGCGCGGTGCGCACACCAGCCCCCTCCCCCATAGCAGGAACGCAATAGCTGGACAAGAGAAAAGCAGTAGTGGCGAGGACGCCACTAAAAGGAGAGGCGCATGTAAGACAGAAGGACGTTCACTGACGAGCAGCAGATAATCGCCAACCGATGATCTACACCGCCGACGCCGCCTCCGCGCCGCCGGACCACGTACTGTCCACCTCCACCAAGGCCCGGAGCGGCCGTTTTAGTTTTTTTGTTTGTTCTCGTTCGTTGTTTACACAATAAATCGTTATATTTTCGCTCTCGTTTCGCTCCATCGTTACGCTACTAGTGGGCACGAATACTCTTCTCCAAAGGTCGAGTGCTATCTGCAGCAGGGACTTCGTTGGGATTTCCTATCTCTGCCTGCTAGCGTACACAAAGGTTCTGCACTTTTCATACAAATCTTTGTTGTCGTTACGGATGCCACTAAACGAGATTTTCAGAAGCTGGTCCCATGGACGTTGCTTTATGCTGATAATGCATACGTAATGCACGCCTCCGAAGATAATGACCAACTAGAGCGGCAGGTGCAAGCTTGGTGCGACCGCTTAAGGACGATCGAGCTCAAATTTAACGTCAAGAAGACCGAGTCCAGTTCCATCATGATTGAAGGCACTGAGCTTTGACTTTCAAGCAGTTGCGATCCCCAATAGCGTCTGACGGTAGCCTGGCGTTTAAGCGAACTCACGCATGAGTACACTTCCGTCCAAACGGCGCTCGTTGACTGGCGTGCGACAGAAAAGTATTAATGCGCATGAAGGTAAAAATCTACAAAGTCATAGCACGGCCAGTAAAAATATATGGCGCTGAGTGTTGGCCTGCGCCCAAGGAAGCCGAATCCCGGTTCGCAGGAAGAAGAGAAAATGCTGCGCAGAGTGGTTGGCGTTACGCGTCCGAACCAGGGTCAAGCGTGGGGTTCGATTTTTGCCGAAAATTTACGACCCCCCCCTCCTTCGGGAACGGATTTGGTACGATCCCCCCTAGTCTTTAGTACAGTTTTATTTCCTATCTCCATCGATTTCTTTTCAATTTTTATGTGATTTTTGTGCCCATTAATAGGTTCATCTTTCCAGGTGCGACCTCTTACGACACTGCTTACGACGCGCACGTGGATATTCGCTCGCAGCTTCATTCACAGATGATCTGATTGATTTATTGTATGATTAAATGACGTTTTTGATCAAAGCAAAATGAATGAACTGATGTTCTGAGTTTTGTTCTACAATCAAGAATAAAAAACTTTTGCCGACTGTGTTCGAACTAATCACTAATGTTTAGATTTTCCGTCGATCTCATGACCACGCCACAGATATAGGAAAGTGAAAGACAAATTCAATGCAATTTTTTATTATTTTAAAGAAACATTTCGACAGTTGGTCTGTCATGGAGTCGGATCGATTCTTCGTATCCCTTGTTTTAGTTCTTCGATCTGTTTTTCAGGAAACGTTCGATTCTTTCTGCCTCTCGTTTTAATTCTTCGACAGCCTGAAAATTAAAAACAATTTGACAGGAAATTGTTGAACTCCTATTCTTGCTTCAATTCCATTACGTACCCTTTTCACATCCTCGAACTGGAAGTCGAGGCGGTCAAGCACTTCCATGGCGATGTTTTTGGTGTACATGTAATCTTCGTCCATGTCTTTCCAAACCTTCTCCATGCCAGTTATGTCGTTTTTTACATCTGCGATTTGGAGGCGAAGTGTTCGGCATGTGACCTAAAAAACAATCGATTCCCATCAGTGGAGCAGACTTTCAGATTGAACGTAGAAAAAATTCCTACCGATTCTATCTCAGGATTGTTTGCGTTGCAAGGATTAGACATTCTGAAGAGCTTTTCTTTTTAATTGAATAAAGTCTTCACACAGCAATACGTGGAGTTTAAAACTCATTCATTTAATAAAAGCACTCCAACAAAAGCTTTATTTTTCTCCTATTATTCTAATAGAAGATGTCAGTCATAGGAGGTGTTGATGCTCCCAATCTCTTCTTTCCAAGTATAATACTCCAAGGTGAGTTTCTTGGACTTCAACTCAAAGATCACATCAAAGATTGTACTTTATAAAGCTTCGAGTGTTAGTTCCTAAGGCTGACATGAGTGATCTCCCTACAAGAATTTTTGAGCCACACTCTGAATCGCCGACGGAGACGCAACTGAAGGATGGACTTCTCTCGGAAAATTTTTCTACCATCTGAAGGAGGGAACATCTGAGAGTGAAATTGTACCATACAAAAATATAGGTCATGATTACTGTCCAGTAGAAAACCCAAGCTTCTTCGCAGTTATCTTCGATATGATTAGTGGAGATGACATTCAAAATTCTCGTTTTTCACGAAAATAAAATCATTTTCTACCTGAAAACAGGCCACCTGTATAGTTAAAATTTTCCCACAAAAAATTTCAAGTCTCGATCAGTTCACAGCAAAAAAAACTATGATTTTCTGAATCGAACAGATTGGATTCACCTATGGTCGATCTGGCTCCGACGTCATCGGAGCGGCAAAATTTGACGTTCACAAAAATTATCATAACTCGGTAAGTTTTTCAAATTTTGAAAAAGCCAAAAGCTTTTTGAAAACGTGAGGGAATGCGCTTTCTTATCATATATGAATCGGTTTTGAAAAAGGGGATCTTCATGCGCGGCGGGGGTTCGATTTTTGGGCGAAAAAAATTGAGGTGATTTTGTATAAACAATTATATCCCGGTAAGTTTTTCGAATTTTAAAAGATTTAATAGCGTTTTGAAAACTAGAGAAAATGCGCTTTCGAACCATGTAGGAATTAGCTTTCAACAGGGAGGTCTTCATAGAATGCGGTGGGGGTTCGAATTCTGGTCCATTGTTGCAGAAATACGTGCCAAAAATAGAACCCCCCGCCCCGTATGAAGACCCCTTTTTTGAAATCTAGTTCTTGTATGGTTGAAAAGCATATTTCCTCTATTTTTCAAAAAGCAATTGGGATTTTTGAATTTCGAAAAACGAACCGAGTTATGATCAAATTTGTGAAGAACTGCTCGCAGACTCTGCACCGTCGATGCTGGAGTGATTTCACAAATTTGATCATAACTCGGTTCGTTTTTCAAAATTCAAAAATTCCAATTGCTTTTTGAAAAATAGAGGAAATATGCTTTCTAACAATACAAGAACTAGATTTCAAAAAAGGGGTCTTCATACGGGGCGGGGGGGGTTCTTTTTTTGGCACGTATTTCTGCAACAATGGACCAGAATTCGAACCCCCACCGCATTCTATGAAGACCTCCCTGTTGAAAGCTAATTCCTACATGGTTCGAAAGCGCATTTCCTCTAGTTTTCAAAACGCTATTAAATCTTTTAAAATTCGAAAAGCTTACCGGGATATAATTGTTTGTACAAAATCACTTCAATTTTTTTCGCTCAAAAATCGAACCCCCAACGCGCATGAAGATCCCCTTTTTCAAACCCGATTAATATATGGTAAGAAAGCGCATTCC
>OX375866.1:45929139-46032616 GCA_947359475.1 Heligmosomoides polygyrus bakeri | reverse complement strand
TTGACGTTCACAAAAATTATCATAACTCGGTAAGTTTTTCAAATTTTGAAAAAGCCAAAAGCTTTTTGAAAACGTGAGGGAATGCGCTTTCTTATCATATATGAATCGGTTTTGAAAAAGGGGATCTTCATGCGCGGCGGGGGGTTCGATTTTTGGGCGAAAAAAATTGAGGTGATTTTGTATAAACAATTATATCCCGGTAAGTTTTTTCGAATTTTAAAAGATTTAATAGCGTTTTGAAAACTAGAGAAAAATGCGCTTTCGAACCATGTAGGAATTAGCTTTCAACAGGGAGGTCTTCATAGAATGCGGTGGGGGTTCGAATTCTGGTCCATTGTTGCAGAAATACGTGCCAAAAATAGAACCCCCCGCCCCGTATGAAGACCCCCTTTTTTGAAATCTAGTTCTTGTATGGTTGAAAAGCATATTTCCTCTATTTTTCAAAAAGCAATTGGGATTTTTGAATTTCGAAAAACGAACCGAGTTATGATCAAATTTGTGAAGAACTGCTCGCAGACTCTGCACCGTCGATGCTGGAGTGATTTCACAAATTTGATCATAACTCGGTTCGTTTTTCAAAATTCAAAAATTCCAATTGCTTTTTGAAAAAATAGAGGAAATATGCTTTCTAACAATACAAGAACTAGATTTCAAAAAAGGGGGTCTTCATACGGGCGGGGGGGGTTCTTTTTTTGGCACGTATTTCTGCAACAATGGACCAGAATTCGAACCCCCACCGCATTCTATGAAGACCTCCCTGTTGAAAGCTAATTCCTACATGGTTCGAAAGCGCATTTCCTCTAGTTTTCAAAACGCTATTAAATCTTTTAAAATTCGAAAGGCTTACCGGGATATAATTGTTTGTACAAAATCACTTCAATTTTTTTCGCTCAAAATCGAACCCCCAACGCGCATGAAGATCCCCTTTTTCAAACCCGATTAATATATGGTAAGAAAGCGCATTCCCTCACGTTTTCAAAAAGCTTTTGGCTTTTTCAAAATTTGAAAAAACTTACCGAGTTATGATAATTTTTGTGAACGTCAAATTTTGCCGCTCCGATGACGTCGGAGCCAGATCGACCATAGGTGAATCCCACCTGTTCGATTCAGAAAAATCATAGTTTTTTTTTGCTGTGAACTGATCGAGACTTGAAATTTTTTGTGGGAAAATTTTAACTATACAGGTGGTCTGTTTTCAGGTAGAAAATGATTTTATTTTAGTGAAAAACGAGAATTTTGAATGTTATCTCCACTAATCATATCGAAGATCACTGCGAAGAAGCTTGGGTTTTCTACTGGACAGTAATCACGACCTATATTTTTGTATGGTACAATGTCACGCTCAGATGTTCCCTCCTTCAGATGGTAGAAAAATTTTCCGAGAGAAGTCCATCCTTCAGTTGCGTCTCATCGGCGATTCAGAGTGTGGCTCAAAAATTCTTGTAGGGAGATCACTCATGTCAGCCTTAGGAACTAACACTCGAAGCTTTATAAAGTACAATCTTTGATGTGATCTTTGAGTTGAAGTCCAAGAAACTCACCTTGGAGTATTATACTTGGAAAGAAGAGATTGGGAGCATCAACACCTCCTATGACTGACATCTTCTATTAGAATAATAGGAGAAAAATAAAGCTTTTGTTGGAGTGCTTTTATTAAATGAATGAGTTTTAAACTCCACGTATTGCTGTGTGAAGACTTTATTCAATTAAAAAGAAAAGCTCTTCAGAATGTCTAATCCTTGCAACGCAAACAATCCTGAGATAGAATCGGTAGGAATTTTTTCTACGTTCAATCTGAAAGTCTGCTCCACTGATGGGAATCGATTGTTTTTTAGGTCACATGCCGAACACTTCGCCTCCAAATCGCAGATGTAAAAAACGACATAACTGGCATGGAGAAGGTTTGGAAAGACATGGACGAAGATTACATGTACACCAAAAACATCGCCATGGAAGTGCTTGACCGCCTCGACTTCCAGTTCGAGGATGTGAAAAGGGTACGTAATGGAATTGAAGCAAGAATAGGAGTTCAACAATTTCCTGTCAAATTGTTTTTAATTTTCAGGCTGTCGAAGAATTAAAACGAGAGGCAGAAAGAATCGAACGTTTCCTGAAAAACAGATCGAAGAACTAAAACAAGGGATACGAAGAATCGATCCGACTCCATGACAGACCAACTGTCGAAATGTTTCTTTAAAATAATAAAAAAAATTGCATTGAATTTGTCTTTCACTTTCCTATATCTGTGACGTGGTCATGAGATCGACGGAAAATCTAAACATAAGTGATTAGTTCGAACACAGTCGGCAAAAGTTTTTTATTCTTGATTGTAGAACAAAACTCAGAACATCAGTTCATTCCTTTTGCTTTGATCAAAAAAGTCATTTAATCATACAATAAATCAATCAGATCATCTGTGAATGAAGCTGTGAATATCCACGTGCGCGTCGTAAGCAGTGTCGTAAGAGGTGGCACCTGGAAAGATGAACCTATTAATGGGTACAAAAATCACATGAAAATTGAAAAGAAATCGATGGAGATAATGGCCGGGGCAGACGAGTTGTTACTGAAAACCGTTCAGGTTATGAAGAATTCGATAACAGATAAATATACTATAAATACTGAAAGAGTTTGAATACTGAATTAGTGTTTAAAAATGTTAAGCACATTACAGCAATTACATGTACTAACTTTTCATTCATATCATACCCGAAAACGACCACTACGTCAATTCCCCCCCCCTCCTCGAAACTGAGTCACAGTACGACCCCCCCCCCTACAGATGAGGCCGCAGTACGACCCCCCCCCCCCTTCGATTCCCGAACCTCAAGCTTGACCCTGGTCCGAACTGCATCCGAAACGACGCTCTTTGGCAGATTATCGCTGCTGATTTATGACACGGCAATGTCATAAATCAGCAGCGATGGCATGACCACGTTCTATGAAGGAAGGGAGACATCGTCCGTTAGATAGGCCTCGATTTTGGGGTGCCAAAAAACGGCCTAGAGGGCGCACGAAGCAACATCTGCTCGACAATTACACGTGGACTTAAAAGCAGGTGGTCCGATCAAGCGCTCAATATAGAAAGGTAGACCGGAGTTCGGATTCATGAACGACTTACAGCAATCAACAGAGAAAATTACAGCCGAAATCCCTGATACCGTGGCTTATTAGACGGTATCATGAGCGATAAGCCGCGCTATCAGGAATTTCGGCAATAACTCCTCTGTTAAAATGTTGCAAGTCATTGATGAATCTGGTCCCAGAAGGGCGAAGCTTACAACTAAGAGAGACAAACACAGAAGGAGAAGGGTCCGTAAATTGCCGGGAATGTCTAATGGAAAAAACGTAGGCTTGTCACTGTCTGGGCACTATATGTCATTCTACAGGCTGAAGGGACCTTCAAATTTCTTCCTCAACATCCCGTAGAAAAAGAATATGGGCGCATCCTAAAGAGAAACTGACTAAAGCCTAAGGAAAATGGTTGAAGTGCGAAACTCGGGATGCCTCAAAACGAAAAGCTGAATTTTACTTTCCATTATCAGATGTTAGTAAATAAAGCGAGCCGCCGCGCCGCGTCTACAATCTTTTCAAAATTCTCAGAACTAAAAATGACAAAATTCTTTCAAAGGCAAAACATATGTCCCGTACATATGTCCGTATAGTGGAAAATGGAACTACTATTAGTTGTTTCGATTACTTCTGTGCCGAACGAGGTTGTTAGGTGGACCAGTATTTATTGATCGGCCTAACGTTTCGACCCGTTCGTCGTCGTCTTCGGAGGCCCGCTGATCCACCGCTTGTGCGGAGCGACGCCGCTGCTGCAGTTAGTCGACAGATGGTGACCAGAGTCACAGGCGGTGGAACAGCGGGCCTCCGAAGACGACGAACGGGTCGAAACTTTAGGCCGCTCAATAAATACTGGTCCACCTAACAACCTCGTTTGGTACAGAAGTAATCGAAACATCTAAATAATGCCGAGGTTTTACGAAGAGAGAACTTGGAGAATACTACTATTAGTATTAACAGCTTTGGAATTAGCACGGTGTGCATCATGACTCTAATCAAGGAGTGCTTGAGTTGCAATAATTTCAAATGGCCTGGTCGATACTTTTCACAAATAAGGGTTCTAGCTATGGGCCAACGACTTGCTCCGGTTCTTGCCGTTTGCTTTATGAGCAAAATAGAGCAACCACTTCTAAGACGTCTTCCTTGATATATTGTAGATACATTGATGATTGTTTTATTACAAAATGAACACAGTCCGAAAATGGAGGAGTGTTTCAATTTACTCAATCATGAATCCCAATGCATTATGGTTAGGAGATAAACTCCAAAAAATGGTTGGCAGCCGGTATTTGAACCCGCAAACTAAATTGTCTCGCAGTATCGCCAAGGTGAAGTAGTACTGCAAAGAAAGATCTAAGAATATACTGGTTCACGCGGCTTCTGCACATCCTAGAACCGCGTAGTTGTAAGCAACATGTTCATAACTACGCACGTGCGCAGCCCCCGAAGAGCGACAAGAGTCATTACGATTGGCTTCGAAAATTGCTCTCCAAAATAGCTATGCGGTACCACAGCACCGCAGAAGACTCTGCTATGTACAGCATAATCCACCACGCCGAGATAGGGTACCCCTTTGTCTTCCCTTTAGCTTTGACACCATCACTTCTGCCATACAACGGAGCATAGCTCGGACTCAGCTAGAAGACGATGTTGTTCTTGTTAACATCCCGAATGACATCAAGCAGCAACTAGCCCGAAATAGGCTCTACGATAGAGTGCATATCAGAGAGCTGTGTTGTATGCCCTACAGTAAGTTAGGAGACTGTGCAAAGTTGGTGCAGTCTATCAACTTGAAGGTGTGGCATGCAACCAAATATATTAGGTTGTCCCATAAGTCCCCGCCGTTTTTTCAACGATTCATTGCGAATTTCGCCGGTAGTCTATTGCATAGCGCTATACAGCTTTTGAGAAAGAATGATTTGCTCTATCAGAGCATGCATTGCATTCCTTTTTTCATCCTGAATTTTGTCAATTTTTAGGTCGTTAAGGTGAAGAGCGAAAAGTGGCCATTTGCGCACTTGTTCTCTCCGCTTAGCTATGGAATTTTTTGCGGAGTTTTCGCAATATTTGGAGGACAATGTTTTTTCTACAAGAATACATGTTGGTCCTATTTGCTCACTTGTCCTTTATTGATTTTTAGCCCATCAAATTGGGACGTCGAAGAAAGAAAGGAGAAGATTTTTTTACCGACAGCTCCTGCTCTGTGGTTGGACTTTTTTGCTCCGTGCTATACGTTGGTCGAAAGAGAATGTCTTGCTCTATAAGAATTCGTGTCGCGTTTGTTGGCTCATGCTGAAAATTCCAGAAAGAGAAAAATCGTCTTCACCAACAACTCCTTCTCCTTGCTCAGTTGTTGATATTCGACAGAAATCAGCATGAGCCAATAAAAGCGACACAAATTCTTGTGGAGCAAGACATCCTCTTTCGAACGACATATACCACCAAGCAAAAAGGTCCAACCACAGAACCGAGCTGTCGGTAAAAACTCGGACGGAAAAGTCGGCCGTCCCAATTTGATGGCCTAAAAATCAATAAAGGACAAACGAGCAAAGGGGACCAATACGTACTCTTGTAGTACAAAACATTGTCTTCCAAATACTATGAAAAGCTGTGCAAAAAATACGAACCCTAAACGGAGAGAACAAGTGCGCAGATGGCTACTTTATCACTTTTCACTTTAGCGACCTAAAAATTGACCAAATTCAGGATGAAAAAAATGAATGCAATACATGTTCTGATAGAGCATATCATTCCCTTTCGAAAGCTGTATAGTGCTATGCAAGAGACCGCCGGCGAAATCCGCAATGAATCTTTGAAAAAACGGCGGAAACTTATGGGACAACCTAATACTAGGTTGGAAAAAGTCTTTTCATTTTTTTCAAAGATTTATTACTTTACAACTACAATGTCAAGTCAGTTGAGATAAACTCTATTTTGTTCCACTACACTTCTCCAAAGACTGGGTACTTTTCTAATTCCTCTCGCTTAAAGAATGCAGTACTGGAGTCGTACCTTTGCTGAATCCAATTTTTGAGTTCTTCATCCGTTTCAAAATATTTCTCTCCAATTTCTTGCTTGAGAGCAAGGAAGAGATGGTATTCGGTAGGGGCGAGGTCAGGGCTATACTTGGATGTGGCATTACCTCCAGCAGCTCCTTTATTGTTTCTCTTGTGAGTCTTGCAACATGTGGTTTTGCACTTAGTGTCTGACGAGGCGTATGGAATCCAAGCTCCAAATTTCCATGCAAAGCGAAGACCTTCAGATGGATTCCCACTATCCTATGAGACACTTCGAGCTTCTCTGCCAGTTGACGTGTCGTCTACCTACTATCGGAACGAAGAAGATGGAGTAGTTCAGTGTTGTCCAATTCAGTTGGCCTTCCTGACCTTGCTTTGTCCTCGAGTGAATAATCTCTCTTTAAAAACTTACCTAACCACTCATATATATATATATATATATATATATATATATATATATATATAGAGAGAGAGAGAGAGAGAGAGAGAGGTCCACATGAAGTGTTACAAAAAGTCCATTTTCGACAATTTCTCTTTTTCTGTGGTTTGCTGCGGTGATTCGTTCTCTCCGTATCTTTTAGTCCACCTATGGCCATTCTTATTCCCCGTTTCTAGGTAAACATGGTTTCGCTTAGGGATCGTTCAGCAGTGGTCGATACATTCAAACGCGGATCGTCCGTTTCCACGACTTCAAATATGCTTGAACTGCATCGGATTCAAATACACCGCTTCATCCAACGTTTCGAAGAGACTGGAGGGATCTAAAATCGTCCGAGAGGAAGACCACGACGAACTGCAAGGACTTCTGCCCTTCGAAAGGCCGTCAAAGACATATTACACCGAAATCTTGCAAGAAACAATAGAAAACTAGCTAAGGAGCACAGCGTAATTCGTTGAATTATGCAACGACTGACGAGTGATAATCTGTGACTGTATTACTACAAATCTGCCAAAGGACAGCACCTCACGGAAAAACTGAAGGCTTCAAAATTGGAGAATTCAGGAAGATGAAGGCCCTTACGCGCGGTGACAAGCGCGACTGACAGACGACAAGCTATTTAACGTCGAAACACTCCAAAACGCGCAGAATCAATGGAAACTGCTGCCAAAGGGATTCGTAAGGATGAGCTCATTTCCCACAATCCTTTATCGTGTGGGCTGAAATGTCGGGCCAGGGCAAGACCAAGCTTGTTTTTATTCAAAAAGAAATTAAGATCAAAGCCGAAATCTACGAGAAGCAAATCCTGGAAAAAGTGGTAATACATTGGGCACAAGAAAATGTTAAGGACATGGATTGGACCTTCCAGCAAGATTGGACACCAGCTCACGGTGCCAAGAAGATCTGACGAGAAGAAGATGGTGACGCCATTTCTCCCGATCAAATGCTTGATCAGGATGCACACCAGCTATCTTTAAGTCCAAGCGCAACGTATCGTATCTCGTGCCAACGCTGCTTCGGGCGCCCTCTGGGCCGTTTTCCAAGGACTTCAAGGTTCAGGCCAATCTTACAGACGGTGTCGTCGTTAGCGCGAAGCACGTGGCGATACCATCGTAGACGAGCTTCACGCAACTTGTCGGCTATCGTGGCGAAACAGCAAACCTTTGCCGCATGGTATCGTTGCGAACGCGGCACAAACGGGTTACTCCGGCCGTCCACCTTAGCATCTTCGTCTCCATTAAACTGAGGCGGCATTCAATCTCCTTCGTCACGGGCCAGCACTCAGCACCGTACGTCGCTACTGGGCGGACGACTGTTCTATACACCTTTGATCTGAGGTACTCGGGTATTGCCTTATCGCAGAGCACCCCAGTCAGCGAGCACCAATGGGAGCAGGCTGCACTCACACGCGCATTCACCTCCAACATTAGGCTGCCATCGCACGTGACTGTTGACCAAGATACTTGAAAGATGTCACTCGTGAGAGCTCAGTACCATTGATCTTGATAAAGCTCATTCACATTCGTCGTCAAGTATTCAGTCTTTTTGACGTTCAGCTTGAGTCCGAACAATGACAAGCGATCGCACCATTCCTGCGCTTGTCGCTCGAGTTCGGCTTTGTCTTCACATGCAAGCGTGACGTCATCGGCATACAGCAACATCCAAGAAACTGCGTCTTGGAGATCTCGTGTAATTGCATCCATGACGACCACGAAGAGCAGTGGGAGAGCGCAGACCCCTGGTGCACTCCGACAGAGATTGGAAACTCCATCGAGGTGCCCGCTGGTTTTCGCCCTCTCCTTATTGGGCACGAGTAGAGGATGCGCACCCACTCAATAAGCTCTTCAGGGACGCCGTGTCGTTGCAACGCGTACCATATAACTTCTCGTGAAACGCGGTCGAAGGCCTTCTCCAAGTCCAGGAAGGCAAAACGCACCGGTTTCTGTTTCTCGCGGTGCTTCTCTAGCAGAAGACGAACGGCGTGTATGGCATCAGCCGTCCCACAGCCGGCAACGAAACCACACTGATTATTGGAAAGCCGGACGACATCCCGTATACGTCTACCCACGATTCGCTCAAAGATTTTCATGGTGTGCGAAAGTAGGCGAATCGGACGGTAGCTAGCGCAGTCCGTAGGACTGCCCTTCTTCTTCCAAATCGGAATAGTCGTGCTTTGCTGACAACTTTCAGGCACTTTCTTTTCAGCAGCAACCTGATTGAAAAACTCTATCAACCAGTCAGCAGGGCACCTGATCTTCGACTTCCACAGGTCGACCGGCAGGTCATCAGGACCAGTGGCTTTGCCTGACTTCATCTTCCTCATGGCTGCCTCAGTTTCGCTCACTTTGATCTTCTGAACGGGACCGTGTGCAGGTGAAGCAAAAGGAACAGCAGGATGTTCAAATTCAATATTCGAGATTTCCTCGAAGTAGTCGTGCCATCGCTTCACAGCCTTCTTACGATCCATCAGAAGATGACCGTTCTCGTCGTTAATGCCAAAGAACTTCTCGATGTCTTCTGCTTGACGACAGCGAGCTTTGGCGAGGCGGTAAAGATAACGCTCACCATCGCGCGTCTCTAGTTTTTCACTCACATCAGCGTAGTGTGCGGCTTTAGCAGCGGCCACTGCCTTCTTTGCCGCTTTCTTCGCTTCTCGATAATTCCGCCAATTATCGACTGTTTTATCACCGATAAATACGTGAGCGTTTCTTTTCCCTGACCTTCTCTCTGACATCGTCAGTCCACAGCCAAGCTTGCTTGTCGACCCATGCCGTCCAGGCTTCGTTGTGTTGAGTTCGAGGCGTGCAGCCCGAGTTATCGCTTTGGTAACCTGTTTCCAGGTTTCGTCAACAGTTGTTACCGTCGGCAACCAAATGCGAGAAGTAACAGCTGCTTCCTTCTCCTTCAATGCCACCATTTAATTCTAGCCGTCCCGCAGCGCTCGACACGCTTACACCTCGGAGGTGTGACCTTCAGCGAGCAGATCAGTGGACGATGTTGCGTGGCAACCGTCTCACACGGCATGATGCATATCTTTGCGCAGCGATGAACTTTGCATTGGTCTTGGACTGAAATAGTGTGAATCGACGTCAATCTACACTCCTCAATTGTTTTAGGCCTTGGTCGCGACGCCTAACAAGGACATAGTCAATCTGCGTTTTAGCATTCCCGCTATAAAACGAGATGAGGTGGGAGTCACGCTTTCAAATTTGGTATTCATGATGGTGAGGTCGTGTGAGTCTGCATACTCAAGTATACGCTCACCATCGGCGTTGCGTGAATAACCAAAACCACCAGGACATCTGTAGCCGTCTTTCGTTGCTCCGACGTGACCGTTAAGATCACCTGCCACAACAATCATATCTTCCGACGGCACTTCCGCTGTTTTCTCATCAAGCAGGAACCAGAACTCGTCCTTGGTTTGCTCGGAGCAACCTGTCTGCGGAGAATGCGCGGAAAAGAAATGACATCGTCGCTCTTCCACGGCGACAACAATCTTCATCAAGCGGTCATCGAAACGTTCTACGCTTGCAATCGCGTCACAGAAACGCTCGGAGACGATCATACCGACACAATTGGTGGTCCTCGGACTGCCGCACAGAACGGCCTTGAAGCCGCGGCCAATGTCCCTCGACTTGCAGCTGGACCACCTCGTCTCCTGCACCGCACAGAAACCTATCTTTCTTCGCTCCAGTGCTTCTACCAACTCGCACGAGCGGCCCGTCAACGCACCCACATTCAACGTTGCTACGCAGGTCTTGCCTAGGTTACGGGACTTTCGGACTAGCTCAGTTGCCCCCCGATGCCGTCCTCGCACCAGAGAGCCTCGCATACTTCTCACACTCGCCGGGCTTTGCGAGTGCGCGTCGGCTCCTCGGACGTCGTAGCATTATCTCGAGAGCTCTGAAACGTAATTAACCATATGATGTGACACAAAATGTTCGTAGGCCGGTCTGTCACTAGGGACTGTCACCTGCATTCGATTGTCCGTGATTAGCTCGGCTTGCATAGGCAAGCAGCTTCCCGTGGCACCACGTGGAGGAACGGACATCGCCACCTAATTCATGAAGAATGCCGTCCCGAAAATGCCCATGAGGTAGATCTGGGCCGTATGCTATTCTCGTCCGACTCGGGGGTGGTACCCGGCGCGAAAAATCGATGGCGCGTGATGTGCATACCGGGGATGCGGGCGGAGACCGCCTCATACCAGGCCGGGGACGATTGGGGAGAGAATAGCATACGGCCCCTGGCATTGAGTCAGGAAGATTGGATAGATAACGAAGTACAGGAAGGGTCTTGCTCTGTGTCTGCGTGCGAACGGTAGAAGGTGTGATAGGATTATGAAATCAGCAATCAGTACTGGCTAGTGTGTTTACAAGGAGAACGATAAAAAAAACTTTTCGAAGTGTGAAGACTTTTTTCCAACCTAATACATTGAGTAAACTGGGAGAGTACTGGCGGTTCTCTTGAAAGAACACTTGGCAGGTAAAAGGCGCGGCATTTTGACTAGTCCACCGAGCAGCACAGAGTGGAGGGGCATAGGGTAGATTTTGACGTGAAGTGCACGATTCTGACGTATGAGACTGACATCTCGTCGAGAAAAGCTTTGGAAGCGTCCCGAATTTTCGCAAGAAATCTAACGCTTACAGCCGAAATGAGTGTCCCTCGATCACTAGTGACTTCCTACCATTCATTCTGCATTGTGAGCTATAGAACGACCGGTGATGACATGCGTGTCCCTATGAGTGCCTCTGGTGTACTCAGTATAGCCAGCTCGGAATGACACAGTGTCTCACTCGGCAGCTAACAACCGCGGTAGCGACGTCGCCCCGCGTGAACGGTGAATCAGCGAGTGAGTTTAGTTCTCATACGTCAGGGATTTTTTGCAGCGGGGCGATATGTACGGCGGAGTTACCGAGGGGGCGGAGTCAAGTTTCTATCCTAGTGTACCGAGGGGGCGGGAAAATTTGTTTTGTCTCTAAAGTTTTGTTTTGTATCTATGACGATGTCTGAAAGACAACTCTCATTCCCAACGGTATCGAAAGAGCGAAACAGCTCGGCTTACCCACACTCAAGAGCAGGAGGAGGAGATATGATTTAATGGTGATGCATAGCATTCTTACAGGGAAACAATAGTTAACTAATCCGACTTTTCGATCCAATTCCCAGTAAAACTAGGGCTGGAACGTGAAAGCTTGCCGCCCAGGTCGCAAAAACTAGGATCGCGACAAATTTCTTCTCCTTTAAAACATTTCGCTTTTTTGCACGTTTGATTAAAGGCGAGGTACTCGAAATGCCCAGTAATGTCTTTAAAAGATATGTTGACCGAAGGCTTAAGAAGATGCAACTTTAAGTTTAGGTAGTTGCGCACCTACGCTCTTTTACTTATGTTTTAGTACTTAGGTTTCATGATGGCGCTTTTGATTGCCTATTTTTGTGTATTTTCATCCGTTTTGTTTGTCTGTTTCTATTGTTCATTTGTACTTCGGTTTTCACAGCTGTTGTTTTGAAAAGCGACTTTTGCTCGCGTCCCGAAATAAATAAATAAATAAAGCCGTTCGTTATCTTTTAACTCAACGTGACGTTTTGGTTTGTGGTTCTGGAGAAAGTATTCGAATCCGGATGCCATGTTGCGGAATAGTAGACGCGTTCCGCTGCGTAGAGTTGAGTCCCCCCCCCTATTCCTCTCCCTGCAGAATTTACCCAGGAACCCGGTGACCATATTATGAGTTTTTAGAGCGAGCTTGGCATTGTCCTGCTCGAAGAGTGACCAATTTCAGTAGAGATCTTCACCACTTGACACGTCTCCTGAATCTAAAAGTTGCCGCACGATCTTCAACCGCATCGCCCTCGCAGTGTGCCAAAAGTACAGTGATCGGTTGCCAACTGCGAGAACTGTCCACAGCTAAACTCAAAAGAAGCAGCTGGCTGGCGTCGCCGCATCACACGCTTCAGTATCATTTGGCTCCCCTCCGTGTGACTCACGACGTAACGCACGAATTAACCGCTTTATACAACGCAGGATAAGCAGTCCGTTGTCCATGAGGACGTGCCGGATGACGTACAGGTATTAAGACATTCGTTTCCGACATCCGTTACAATGTCGGAGTTGTGTTCCTCCAGCACTACGCTTCTTTATCCTCATCGCAAAACGCCATGCAGCAATCGATTACAACCTCTCAAGACCTAATGCCAAACTAAGGATCTAAATATATTTAGCGGTAAGTTCCATATTTCTTTCCGTGGTTGCCCCAGTACTCCGGATCAGGCGCTGAATCGGGAGGAATACCCAGCTCCTCATCGGAGAACTCGTCCAGGTATGGCATGTACCAATGCCCCTGAAATGGAATTATGAATGGCTGAGCGGGCCCCAACGACTACAAGCAACTCACAAGTAGATGACCGGAGTGGTAGTACATGTGGTAGGTTACCCAGAACCAGAGCAATGCTGATATAAAGGTAGTCACGCATCTGTCTATGTATGTGGTCCTCGTCGAGGAGCTCCGATAGGAAAAACTGCAAAACCACATCAGTTGGAGAGGAAAACCAGTTGTCAACTGGAGGATTTACTCACTCAGGAATTAGTATATCTCCTTTCGACGGAGTTCCACGGTACACTCCATCATAGGTATGCAGTTCGGGATTCTCCTGTGCTCCCATCTTACCACCAACAGGAACGTTGGGACCAAGCGCATCTTCGCCCCATGCTAGACGATGCCTGAAATATCGAGGCTGAGCCACAGCTACTGTTCGTCCAAATCCCTGCCAAACATATCAAAGTTCGTTACGGCTGCTTCCGTGAAATACTTCTAGGCCCCTAAAAATGGTGATGTAGAACAGTGCTAATTGGAATGGATGTGCCACGTATACATATACATCCACGAGATGTCGTGGAGGCAGTTTGAAATTGAATTTGGCCTACACAGTCGGTGAGCGTCCGATGGACAAGTCAGTGTTTTATCCTGTACCAGGCTTGACCGGGCAGGATAACTCGCTGACTTGTCCATCTGCTGACCATCGCAAGGCCTTGCATACGCCAAATGCGCATTCGAATTGCCTCAGCAACATCTCGTAGCCAAAGCGTAGCGCACCTTGGAAACTAATAACGACCATTGTGTTTTCTCCTGTTTGGTCTACACGACAACTGGTGGTGACCAGCTGGTGGACAACTCAGCCAGTTTGATGAGTGGTCGAACTTGAGGCTTTGAACCGCTGCTTTACATAAGGTGAAAGACGATTTAAAAACGAACCCTGAACACCCAATATCACGACCGTCGTTTGACGGAGGGAGGGGTTAAGAATATGACCCCATAATGAGCTTCAACGATTTGCTTCCAGGAGCAAGACGTTTGACTAGTCTGCTTGCCTCGACCTATATCCCTTCCGCTATCAAAACAAACGCACACCAGCTCTCATCAAAGTAGTCGTCCGTTACCTTAGAGGTCCAAGACTTGCTCGCCCTCCGATTTGTGCTCGTACTCGAAGCTGATGTATGGCTGCCAGTGCAAGCCTTTGGCTCAACATCCCTGTTGCAAAACTGCTCTGATTTAAATCAAAATGGCACTCAGTGAAGCATAAAAGTTATGATATCACACGGCAATTTCGACCGCGTTTTTCACAACAACACCAGCACAATACTTTGAGTATTTATGTTTTTACATGCAAATTCTGAACATGACAGTATGAACAACAACAACAGCAGCAACAACAACAATGACGATACGTCTCTATAATCACAGGAAAAACCTCCGCCGTGATGTTTCCATTTCGTGGCGCTGAAAGGGAAAATACATAACGTACAAAGTTGCAAACCGTCCGATTAATAATAGAAGATTTAGAAAGAGTGCCTACCTTTAGGACCCACTCAAATTCGCCCCATTTCGTGTCGAAAGTTCCCTTTTGAAGCCATTTCAATCTCAGCGTAAACCGAGGTCCTAGCTCAAGCAGAGCTGCTTTTTGGCCTTCTTTCTTGAACTCGTACCTTAACTTTCCACTTTTTGCACATAATGACTATATTCATGTCTCTTACTATTTGTAATTTAAAGCACATCATTTTTTTCGCTCGTTATCTAAGACCAACAGCTTGCGCAATAAACGAAATGAAATATTCTGTTATACGAATCTATTCTTTAAAATAGGTAGTAGTAGTCACTGAGATGCAATGGAGGGGGGTAAATCGTCAGCTAATCCAAACAACGACCGTACTATGGCACTTCTATTCGGTGAGGCCGGAGCTGAAGCACGTCACTCTGAAGGAACTCCCAACATTGGGCAAATTTGACACGAACAGCTTAGATGCACCTCCTAGTTAACGGTCAATGCTGAGTAACTCCTCAGGCACCACGTGAGTGTTTCAGACCCGGCCGCATTGACCGAGGTGCACCCGAAGGGAGAGTGGACGGTCGTTGCTCTGACATACGGCCACCTCTCATCTCCTGTGCTGGCCACATTATCGACTAGCACCCCCAAAAGTTATATAAGCTGTTCCAACACGATTCAAACGTTCCCGCAAAAAAATAAGTACAGCACTCACCGATGATGGCGGAAGAAAATATAATCCCTCTGATTGTGAAACGTCACAACACGTCTTCCAGTGAACTTTGGGTCGTGTGGGAAGAGACATGCAAACATTCGCGCTATGCTGAAAATATGAACGTTAAAGGCCCCCACACACTTCTGCGACAACGCCACGGCCCTATCCTTAACCATAGGGCAGGGACGCAGAGCTCGCTGCCGGCGGCGTCCCTGCTCTATCCTTAACCATAGCGGCAGCGGCGCTGCCGCAGAAGTGTGCGGGGACCTTAAGACATTCTGAGGAAAACCATTACGCTGTGGAATAAGCAGAAGACCAGTTGAGCTTCCTTACCTATGTCCTAGTCGAGTGTTAAAGTTGTTGAGCACAATTTCCGGATTGTGGGAAGATGGCTCGCCACAACGCTGCAAGAAATCATCTGCATCTACACGGTTTTGTAGGTCATTCAATGGACTCTAGGACAAGTGCAGAAGGTAGGAGTGGAGAGGTACGAAGGGGAGCGCCCAAAAACAACACGGCAGCTATGAGCGGGCAGCCACACCTCTAGCACCATTTACGGTGTATGAGGGCAAGAAAACAAAACGGTGATGCGCTTCGAATCTCATACCGATGACGTAATTATTCAGGAGAGGCTATTGAAGGAATAAATTTCGTAACTGATCAACCTCCCTGGGATCACCTGTATCACCTGTATCACCTGTCGTCCCGTTGATCATCGACTTGCTCGAGCGGGCGCCAGCAGCGTCTCCATTCGTCCCTGTCGCGTGCCAGAGTGGTCCAATGGATCCTCCTCGCTCGAGGGACACGAAGAGCGTCATATCGGTCGTTCAGGGCTTTCACGAAGAAGTCCGACCAACGCGTTGGTGGGCGTCCTGGTGTTCTTTTGACATCCCGCGGAATCCAGTCTGTGACGGCTCTCGTCCAGCGGGTGTCTACGAATCGCATTACGTGGCCGGCCCACCTAATTTTCGACGACTTGGCCCATGCGACAGCGTCTCTGATCTTCGAACGTCGGCGAAGCTCGGAACTCCGGAGGCCTTCTCTCACTTGCGTGAGTCGTGTCACTCCGAGCATCGTCCTCTCGATTCCACGCTGCGCGACGCTCATCGCGTGTTCATCCTGCTTTCGTATAGCCCAGGTCTCTGAGGCGTATGTTAGAGCAGGAAGAACAGTGGAGTCGAATAGGTGGGCACGGAGTCGGACGTTCTTCGTTTTCTTCACGACTTCTTCGACGCTCTTGAAAGCTCCCCAAGCCGCTCGTTTCCTCCTGCTCAGCTCTGGTGCTAGGTCGTTGGCCATGTTGACTTCGCGACCCAGATACACATAGCTGGAGCATTCGGAGATGTTCGTTCCGTTGAGCGAGAATGGGGCATCAGAAACCCATCCGTTCTTCATGAACATCGTCTTCGTAAGATTCAGCTGCAGTCCAACGCTTCCACATACACGATCGAAGTCGGCCAGCATTCGCTCCGCCTGACTGATGCTCGGTGTTATGAGAACGATGTCGTCAGCGAAGCGAAGATGGTGCAGTTGCCGGCCGTCGACCTTCACTCCCATGTCATCCCATTCTAGTTCGCGCATGACGTTTTCGAGGGTGGCGCTGAAGAGCTTCGGGGATATGGTATCCCCTTGTCGAACCCCTCTCTTCACGTCAATGACGACGTCGTTGTAGAATGGTGAGATCTTGGTCGTGAATCCACTGTACAGCTCTCGAAGGACTCTGATGTACTGAGTAGGAACGCCCTGGGTGAGCAGGGCTTCCATGACCGCTTCAGTCTCGACGGAGTCGAATGCCTTCTTCAGGTCAATAAACGTAAGGCACAGCGGCAGCCTGTACTCTCGCGACACTTCGATGAGCTTCGTAATGGTGTGTATGTGGTCGATCGTGCTGAATCCTCTCCGAAATCCTGCTTGTTCGCATGGCTGCCCTTCGTCCAGCGTTCTACTAATCCTATTCAGGATGACTCGAGTGAACAGCTTGTAGACTACGGACAACAGGCAGATCGGGCGATAGTTGCCAATGTCGTGCACGTCTCCCTTCTTGTACAGCAAGACGGTCTTGCTGGTCTTCCACTGAGATGGAACCTTGCATTCGGACAGGTAGCGTGTGAAGAGCCGCGCCAAGGTGTTGATGAGCGCTGGCGGGAGGTTCTTCAGGTGTTCAGCTCTGATCCTGTCAGGACCGGGTGCTGTACGTTTCTTCACCGACGAGATGGCGTGTCGGATCTCGGAAGGGAGAGCAGAGGGGATGACGTATCCATCCTGCGGAAGATGGCGTAGGGGCAGGTGGACGTGGCTATCGAAGAGATCGGAGTAGAAGTCGTGGATGACTTTCTCCATGGTCCTTCTGGAAGAGGTGACGGTTCCGTCAGGACGTCGGAGAGCGGTCATCTTGGTCTTGAAGTTGGCGAAGTTCCGGCGGGCATTGCGGATGCTCAGCCCTGCCTCTGCTGCTTCAGCCAACACTTCCGCCCTTCTCTCCTTCACATCTTCCTTTATCGCCGCTCTGCATAGCTTTGCAAGCTCGGACGTCAGTTGATAGTTGCCTGACGCTCGTGCTGCTCCACGCTGGCGTATCAGCTCGAGAGTTTCCGGAGACAGGCGTCTCTTGGTGGTCTTCAAGCTCTCGGCTCCTTTAGCACTATCGTGGAGATGGTGCACGAAGCGATCGTATTCCTCGTCGACGTTGTCCATGACGGCATCTTCCCAAAAGGCCGACAAGAGAGGTGTAGAGATCCCAGTTGATGGTCGTTCTGGGACTCCTCTTCTTGAACTTCGCGGCCTTCTCTCCTTCACGCGAAAAGCGGAACCTCGCGCGAAGGAGGCGGTGGTCCGATCCCGTGTAGAACTTGGGGACAACGGAGATATCGGTCAGGCAATACTTGCGATTGAAGATGATGTGGTCGATCTCGTTGTGGAACTGGCCACCGGGGGATTCCCAGGTCCATCGTAGGGAGGGAGGCTTCTGGAACTTTGAGTTTCCATGGATGGTCTTGGTCGACATGATAAACTCAGACAGCCTTTCAACCCGCTCGTTCCACTCCAAACCGTGGGTTCCGATGTGAAGTTTTTCCGGCGACCTTCGAGGTACGATCTTGGCGTTGATGTCGCCGACGATCACCTTGTAGAAGGTTTGATCTTCCTCATAGAACTTTTCCAGCTCCACGTAGAAGGATTTGACCTCGTCGTAGTCGGATGTTGGGGCATACGCGACGAACACAGTCAAGGCTGGCACGGAGCCACATCGCTTCAGTCGCAGACGTCCGATTCGGGTTGTCAGAGACTCGTACGAATCGATGTTCATGGCCAAGTGCGTGTTGACGAGGACACCAACGCCGCCTACTCCCCTGCTGTCGCATGTTCCGAGGAACAATTCTTCTCCGGAGTCGTAGGCGGCGTGTAGGGGGTGGTGTCTTCTCGCCTCGGTCAGTCCGATGACGTCGTACTTGCTCTTCCTGGCTTGCATCATCAGGTCCTCGACGGATGCTTCCGACGCAAGTGTGCGGGCGTTGTAAGTACAGATCGTCATCCTAGTCCTTCTCAGTTTGCGCAGCCTGGTTAGGCCCTGAGATTTTAGCAGCCTCTCCGTACTCGTCCTTCCCATCGCTGCAGAAATGGGGGCTCTTTCGGGGTCAGGGGAATGAGGCCCTTTAGTGCTGCTGTGTTTGACTGGAATACAACACGGGTAGCTAGTCAGGCTCTGTCGTGCGGGCGGGGTACTCCGGGCAGTCAGCCAGACTGACCGAAGGGACGGGGCGAGACTTAAGGCGGCCTCGAATCGCCTTACATGTATTCCCAGTCTACCGAGTGCAAGCTTTTGGCCGAGCCGACACAGTTACAATCCGCACAGTCACGGACACATCCACGCACACTGTGCACGAACATGCCGCTCCCACGCACAAGGAACGCATCGACCCGACACAGCAGGAGCAAGGAGTCCATCCCCTGCATCCCACCTGCGTCTCTGGGCAGTACACGGTCGCATTTGGTTCGCGTTTAATTCCCCTATCCACCACCCGGGGACGCGCCACGTGGCCCTGCGACAAGCGGCCCGAGATCCCTCTTAACAAGAGAGCCCGAAGGCTCTCTATCGAGGGAGATCCGTGGCTCCCTGGGATGCACAAAGATTTTGATTCCTAGAGGGGAACCAACGTGAGTTGAGCGCTACTACCTGGACGAACAACAATTGTGTCTGACTAATACAATGAAGTTCGGTGCTAAAATTACTCGGTGATATACCTAAGCAGACAAAATGTTATCTACATAATCGACCCACATATCTCCTAGCTGCGACTACCCAATGGTTGTTCCCCCCCCCCCCCCCCCTCCAGCTGAATCTGAGGCCAATTCTGCTGGCACAGAAGAATAGAGGATCTGTCGATTTCGGGTTTTCTTCGCTGTCTGGCCAGTCAAGCAGATTCAACGAGACCAAAACCACCACTACTTGGCCAGTCGTCGATGGTAGCGTAGATGTTGCGTTCGATCAAAAGCGATGATGATGCAATGCGTAGAATCCAAGCCGTACATCAGGGTTGCAGGTTGGAGTCCCGACTGACGCTAAAGTTTTGAACTCAAACAAACATCCTTGTAACATCATTCCTTCAAGAGACAACAACGAGCCATATTTACGGTCCTTGTACGTTAAGATGCACCTCCAATCACAATTTAAAGAGAGAAAGGTTTACAATGGCAGGGAACCGATACATTAGCTCTAACTGGGTAAGAAATGAATGATTGTTCCATCACTGCAGAAATGAAGGTTTTCGTATTTATTTCAGCCTAGGGCAGCTGTTATTGAAAAATTGTTTACCTGGAACGCAGGCACCTAGTGTAAGTTCTGATAGTAACTAAACACCATTGATCAAATAGGACAGGTGTTATGTACTTGCTTACTTGTATTTAACAGATGCAGCTTACCGGAATATCTTTGGAGAATCTCAAGCTGTTGATCTTAAAATACGCTGTCGGTCCCTCGGGAAGATGGCAGAATATGATGCCGTCTGAAGAGCACGATCATCACAAATAATCTAATCTCTCCCTTTCTCATTCCCTCTCTAGAACACTCACTCGGCTTCTTCTGATCCTCATGTACAACTATAAGGTCGGTATATGATTTCGCAATGGCCTGCTTCACGACCTTTTTTAATGGAACACCCTTTCGTGAGAAAATCTCTGCACTTGGAATACACTTCTTCATCTCGAAACAAAATTTCCATGTTGTCTGAAAAACAAAAACGTCGAGTAAACTCTCTTCCAATGACAAAGAAAGGTGTAATCCTAGTTAGTGGTGGCTATTCTTAAGCGATTTTCCGACATAACGGAATACAAAAAAGAAACAAGGTATTTAGCGGGCTGTTGCTCGCTCCGAGATTCCACATGGTTGTGGAACACTCATATAAAAACGACTTCTGTGCTCTCCTCCGCCGACGCGAGGAGAGCACAGAAGTCGAAGAGGGAAGGAGAAAGAACTCCGGAGTCTGGCTGATCTAACCTACCCGTTTTAAGACACCTTGCCGGTGTGCAGCGGGCACCAGCCCACTTGGTGCCAAAACCATGTAGAAATAGGGAAACTACACCAACCTGGGGCCGCATTCATCAACCACTTACCGCCCTCTAACGGCAGAACTATCACCAAATACCGATGCTGATGAATGGCATATCAGCGTTTGTCGGTACTTTCACCGTTAGAAGGGCGGTAAGCAGTTGATGAATCAGGCTCCTGGTTGCTCAGATAGACTCAGTTCCCGAGTTCCTACATGGGAGGGGATTCTAAAAAGGACCATTCTCTGTGCAAATCTAGTAAGGGAGGAGCTCATATTAAATTACATCAAGAATAGACCATCTTCTAGCAGATAACGACACAGAAGAATTCATAGACGGGAACTGACGAGATCTGTAAGAGGAAAGCTCAAACTACGTGTACCACTTGCAAAGTCAAGACTTAGAACAGATTTCCTAACTTACAGAACTCTCACGGAACTAAACTTACTTCTTGGTAGATATGGCGATATTACGACTATGTCTGCACATGTTTAGAGCAGAGCTATTGCTTGTTGATGTTTTAAGTGTGATTTTAGCTGACTAACGTATGATAGCGTTTTGTTCGTCTGTGGTAGTTTTGTCCTTGTTTTTGTTTGTGTTGAATTTCTATACGTGAATCACGTTCACGCTTGAATAAATAAATAAATAAATAAAACAGATTACATCAGTGAAATAAAAAATAAACTAGACCAAGATACCGCCAATCAATCAACGTTTTTAATACAATGCCAGATCTATGGGCACAGACACGAGAATGCACATCACATCCTAACCATTTGCAAACGTCCCGACATGGCTCACAAATGCTGTAGATTCTCATGTGTTCTGTGTTGCTTATTTTGATTTCGTCAATGCAGTTACTTTCTACGGGATAAGTGAGTTCAGTATATTTCAATACTGAACACATTCAGTTCTTATAAAATTGTTTAAGAGTGGCCACCACCAACTAGGATTGTACCCAAATGCGTTCAAATAGGGATAAAAGGGTTCGCACCTTTTTCGCGAATGGAGACATCGTTATAAGAACTTTCGGAGTTGTTTCACGGTTAAAATACTGAGCGAATTCGTCGTGAGCTTCATCGTGCTCTACCTTAAAAGCAAACTTTCTTTGTTGCATAAAAACTTTCTTAAAACAAAAGCCACTAAACATGGAAAAGCAATAGCAAATATTCAAAGGATAAGGACACATGTGGAAGGTATAAATTGTAATCCACAGCACAGCGTTTGAGAGAAAACGTTGAATAAGTCACATAGAATAGGAGACCACGCTTACTAACAAGGGGACTCCACAAACTTCCCAGAAAATTTGCAAGTGACCTATTCAGTGTTGTGAGGGACTGCCTGAAAACCTCTGTAATGCTTGTCATATCTCCGGCGGACGTCTGAGGTGGTCAAAAATGGCGAAAAACCGTATCGCTTCGGTGTCGACTAATGTGCACAAACTGACCCTTGGAACTGTTTTGCCATGCTCAGAAATTAGTCTGAAAAGAGTTAGAGCTTCAGCCATAGTCACAGCAATTTGTTAGGTCTCTTAAAAACGCTATCTCTAGATGACTCCTTAAAGAAAAGTGGCTGCAAATAGGTGACCGATGGGGATACCCACGCCTACTTTCAGGAGCGGGCCCGGTGGTTAGATTGCGAAGGTTGTGTTATCGAATTGCTGGGTGAACTCTTAGCTTTATAAATTTAGAATACATTTTGACTTCGGTAGGGTATTGTCTTCGCTTTCTAACCGTTTTTAACCTGTTGTCAGATGTGGAAAAGGCTAGATTTCGTTACATGTGATTACGTAGCATTCCTCTTTGATATGGTTGATAACGGGCGTCGGATTCCTGTTCGGCATTCCAAAGAATCCCTAGGCGAAGTCTGAGCCAAATCGGTGGATTCGAAATAATTTTATTAGAGGTGCCTCTCAATTTGGGATGCATTATCGTCAACGTGTTAACTGGGTAACAACAACGGCGGCTCTAAACGAGACCAGCTTTATGGGACTCGCTTCCACCTTGTTCCGGAGCAGGTCCAAATCCAAGCCCACCCAGTGTCCAGAGGCTGGATGGAGTATCCACCAATACGAACTTTTCCTTGTAAATGGCAAACTACTTCGCCTCGGAAAATCGTATGAGAAAGGATATGAACGGAAAGACCATAACACTGCGCATTTGGTGTGCAGAAAGCATGAAATGCGAAGCTATAACACCAGCTAGGAACTAGATTGCAGCGAATGCTGAGAATGATTTTGTAGGGCTTCCTCTACTCTATCGAGCTGTTTATGTTCGGACAACTGCTCACAGTCACGTCCAAACTCTTCCAAAAAAAAATGCATTCGAAATCGTCCAAGAACCTGAGTAACAACCTAACATAATTCAGGTAAAATACCTCATCATCGTTATCTTGGACCATCGTTTCGTCATACTCTCTAGTGCTTTCAATAGTTTTCGGCACTTCTTTTTCCGGTGCGGCATCGCCGAGTACTTCTCGAAGCTTTTCACGTTCTGCTTGACGAGCTCGTTTATTCTGGAAACCAAACTTCGCTGTAAACAGCAAAGGGAGGTCATCTATCTACTGTTGTACAGACCTTCTTCAGAGCTTTCCTTAAAGCACTTCCTCTCTCAGTTTTTGGCAGATCCTTGAAGTCGTCCTTGCACACCGTTGGCTTCTTTTTAACCTACAAACCACATCAAATAAATAACTTACGCCATACACAAACATCAGCGATTCAAACAGAACGAAACCTTTCAGTTACAAACTGAGTACTTGTCCTGAGCTAAAAACAACTCCATTTCGCTAAGAGTGCCTTCGGAGAAATGTAGCTGTTTCATAATGTGTTCGAAAGACAAGCGTAACCTCAAAAGAGGGCATTACCTAACAATATCAAAACCAAGGGCTCTTCGAAATGAGAAAATGCAGAACTCTAATAGTCTCAAATTCCAAATTATTGCCAGTTGCGCTGAATAACTAAAAACCGTCCTTTAAAGAAAATCCAAGCAGGCGAATAATTGGTGACAAAAGTTCTCTTTCCACCACTATCCCTAGGCTTTTCTCGCAAATGGTTAGATGAAAATGGTTATGAACCAGAGTAAAGAAGCAATAGATCCATTACCTCTTCATATTGTTTCAGCAGTGTTTCTCTATCCAAGCCAGATATGTCCTCCTCCTTCTTCACCACCTTCCTCTTCTTAGCGCTCATGCTATATGTCGTTGTTCAACACTAATAGAAAACAATAAAGCCAAGAGAAAACGGAAAGAGCAAAGTAGGGCGAAATAGTGGAAGTGAACCCACTGAGGCAAATACATGACGCATAACCTGACTATTTATTAGAAACAGCAAAAGGTGCTCATGAAAGTGGCGACCTCTATACGACAGCGAGCAAATTCTCATCAAAAGGCCATAAATCCGCGTGACCACATTGATGAAGGTCTACCACGTAGGAGTCTACAATGTATTGCTCTTTATGTCCACTTATAACGCGATTCTCCTGAGAGCACATTTATCCGCGCTTCTACGAGCTCCGCATGCAAGCAACACCTGAAAATTTTACCGCTAGAGACTTTCGCTTCCCGACGGGAGAACGTGTAGCTAAAAAGCAGGTACCTTACCTCTTTACGTGAAGATAAACGGAGTAGAATCCCCAGGTAAGGATGGTCAATCGCTTATCACTTCGTCTGAAACGTGTCATCAGCAGAATACACACACTTTCATTCCCCTTCTCAGTGAAACATTAGAAACTGAATGGAGAACATTGCACAGCAAAGCCAAGCTTTTCCTAGACCGAGTTCGGCTAGCACATTTCACTAAATCACAACCCTGATTGCCTTAACTGGCCCGCGTGAACCTAGGCGACAGACATTGTTAGGCGTGGTGCTACTTTCAAGACGCTAAGTACACAAAGGGATGATGCCGTCTGATAAGCGACCAGTAATCTCAATACTAAAATGGACTTCCGAGTTTCAACGTAGGAATAATTTATCGTCCTCGTCATTCAGCAGAACACGCGTCGATGCACCGATACGGCTGAAAGCCACCCACGCACGAAACATGCACTGGAATGAGTCTCGACGGATGCAAAATTTCCACAAGATAGACCTCGAACAACGACTGCCAAGTGTTGTGTTTGACGTTCCAGCGGATTAATTCTCTTGGCTCCGCCGATTTCTTCAACAACTTTCAAATTAAAGATGTTGTGTATAGGCACATTAATAATAGAGTAATTTGAGAATTGAGAAGAACAACTATAAGATGAGTGAAGTCTCTCCTGGATGTCACCAATTTCGAATGGCAGCAGCGAACTGTACGACCACGCCAGAAGAAAAATCTATGGGAAATCATACTGTAGTCTCTAGCACACGCGAGGATGGGTCATTTAAGCAACGAAGTAGATAGCTGTACAAATCAAACTATAAAACTCGAGATATCTAAGAAGTACCTTCACAGGGACCCTCCAGAATCTTTTCCAGGTTCCCACATAGACTACCTTCAGTGTCCCAAATTTCACAATCCATATTGGCAAATCTGTGCTCATCGGTGCTGGAGATGAAGCGTGGGAAATCAGTAGGATTTCTCCAGTCCACATGAACCGTTATGGTCTCTTCAATGGATACCTGAAACTGCTCCATTTCAACCCAATTCATAATAACTTGTAGCCTTGATTTACCCGAAGTCGGATTTGAACAGCAAGAGACTCGTGGTCATCCTCACAGAATGAATACCCAACCAGCGCCATTTTTTCACCGTCCAACGACTTGATTTGAGAAATTGTCGCGTCGAGGACACCACAGTAGTCACCGTAGCTTTTGACGACATCCGCAAGAGTAGTTTGCTGAAAATATTAATGTCAGTTACGAATAGCCAAAGAAAGCTCTCTGCTCGCTGCCACCGCAATTTTCTAAAGCGTACTCACACGTTCCTGCTTAATAGATAATGCTTTTTTAAAGTGAAAAACCGTTGAAATTACACCAACGACGCAACTAATCAATACTAAAACAAGCTCCTAACTGACCAGTGAGTCAGAGTCTCGGTAGGTCCGCTTGATATGTGAGCATTAGGCGCTTAAGCATGATATCAAACTGAAACCAATCCTGAATAGAAAATGGATCCGGATGCATATCAAGGGAAGGATGCCGACGACGAAATTCTTCCGTAGCTAGAAGCTTCGCCCTAGAGGTAGCAAACCTAGGTTTTCTTCACAGTTCTAAAATTACTCTATTATTAGTGTAACCATACACAACATTTTCAAATTGAAAGTTGTTGGAGAACTTCGCTGGATGTGGAAGGACGGTAGACCTTCTCTCTAGACTTGGAGACAGATTTGGAAACTTCGAGATGACCAATGCTCCACGCTAGGATGGTAGCTAACATAGATATTTGCCATTCGTCAGTTATTATCACGTTATAACGCCTATGTGGAGAATAAAACCTTTCACACTATACACATCTCACCCTAGAAACAGACATATTACCTAACTGGAAGTGGAAAAGAAACAAAATGGATTAGACTCCATCTCAAGGAGACATCAATCTGTGATATGCGACAAGAGTATATTAAGTTTCCTTAGCGATTTAATGCAATCATCACCATAAAAGTACATCTCATGATCGTCATTTGTATACTAACTTCTCTTCCACCCATATCCAGCCTACTTACGTACTTGATCATAAAGCACAGGCATGCCCCAACATATGCAATCAAAGCCGGTCGGATGTCACCTAGGCAGCATCACGCCCTATCCAACCTCTTCATCGGAATCACCGGTTGAGTTCCACTCGAAAGAAAATCCTTGCTGGTAGGCACAGTTCACAGTCGGTGGCTGTGAAGGGAACTCCTGTCCAGGATGCAAAGCAATCCAGTAGTCTCCACTTCTAAAAGTTGCTACAGTTAATCTGGCAGCAAATATTGTGCTTATACGAAATTAGCAAATACTGAAATTAACAGAACTGACTGCAGCTTGAAGTGGATCGCAGGCGCATAAGGATCGGTGAGATCTAGGTTGTCGGTAGGCAGAGCAGCAACCTGCTCCAGCCATTTCCATTCCCACTCCAGAATACTTCCACAGCAGTTTTGCTCTCGAGTATCCGTCGAGTTCACATCTTCCAGGAAAAAACGCCACACCTCACTGGACAGCGGTAGATCGAGGAACATTGCTGCGAAGAGACAGTATGGGTGGTGTGCCCTCTCCGTTCTCAAGGCACTTAGCTTTCCCACCCATTTGTATGATATCAGCATCCCCCTATTATCCCAGCATACGATGACACAGCACATCAACAATAAAAGTAACGAGGTTCTAGACAAGATAACAGGCAGAAACCCAATGAGCATTATAGCAAAAGACCAGAATTTATAGGTTCATATAATGAATAACCTATTTCAAATAACAGTGATCAACAACAACAACAACAAGCAGTCCCACCATAACAAAGAGTAAATCAGGAAGGCATGTGTATATAAGGCTATAATACAGTTTTGTTCAAATTACTAAATCCTATCCCCATAGCTGTAACTAGCGCTTTCTTATCGCTTCCTAACTGCAATCCGTCTCTATCGTCCTCTTTATTATCCTCGGATCGTCGTATCCGGTCCCATTCTTCAACTTTGAACTGTATTTCAAAGAACGCCTTCAGGTGGCGAAACGCGTGCACACTGAAACCGAATGCCACTTGTTAAGTAAACGAGAATAAAATGTAAAACTGAAAATCTCAGTACCTATACACAGTCAGTGGGCCGTACAAAAACTTAGAAACGTCCTTCTGCCCAAGAGCCATAAACGAGCTTGCGAGGATTTGAGCCGAACTGTCCAAACATCCACCCTGAAATTTTATGCATAGATTAAGAACAGCGAGAGAATGGAATCAAAGGCTAGTGTAGGTCACCATCCTTGGCAGCCATCTCCATGACCCGACGATTATGGAGGCACACTGATGATCTGCTCCATACAACACTCTATAAGGGCCAACCAATGAACAGGTCAAGATCTGGTGCTCAAGAAACCGATTCTCTCTCTCCCCCCTTTTTTTTCAGAGGCCTTCTAAGAGTCACATATCAATAACAGGTCGTACTTTCTTACTTTCGACCGATGGAGGTGTACGACACAAACGCAAGCAGGATTTACATTCAAGGGTGCGATACAACGTCAAGTCGTGCTACATTAAAAGCTACATTCGGCGTACGTAGTAATAAGTCGAAGCAAACGAAACAGTTATTCTAAAAACTAATCACATCATCTCATACTTTTTTCTAACTTTTCATTTTCATTTCCTCTACAAAAAAGGTTTAGTATCGTGACATACTGAAGCAATCCTGTTCTGCGCTGAAATGCTAGCCACTCTGTGCAACTCTCCATACCACACTCTAAATCTCTTGCTACATTATCAGGAACAAATAAAGAATAACGAAGCAGGTCGTTTTTATTTATGTTACGAAGAGGACAAAATTTCTCTACGCAAATCTTCCCTGAATCCATAACCAAATGTGGCATTAATTCACACTTTTTTCGTGAAATGAATTCCAAACCGTCCAAACCGTTGAAAATGTAGCACAAAGTCCGCCCCTTACTTTGTTGGACTAGGCAGCACTTCAAGCTTAGGAAGAAGGGTGTTCAGTTAGGAAATAATAGGTTGTCGGGCACGTTCTCAGCGTTTTGAGTGCTTCACTTTGAAGTACCATAACTTTCTTAAATCTTGTCGGATTTAGTCGAGATAAACATCATTCGAGTCAGCACACGTTTGCCAACGGGCCGCCAGTCGAATTATTCCATCAGAGAAAAAATTAGGTGGTCGAGATTCGACAACATCCACGAAAGCTGTTTTGGCTTGGTCCTGATTGGTGAGCGTTCTACCAGCGAGAAAGTTCTGAAAGTGTTTGAAAAGGTGCTAGCCGGTTGGTGAGGGGTGTAGAGAATATGGCGGGTGACGCAGCAAAAGTCGCCGTAATTGGGCGACTTCAACGGCCAACGGCCCGCGGCCGAAGACTAATGGACCAGGATCTTGGAGCAACATTCCTCTCTCGAGAACTCGTCACTGTCATCTCGTCATCACTACAGCTATGTGAAAAGAGACCCGAAGACCACTAAACCTCGCATTTCCTATGCCCCAAAACTACAGTCAGACTTGGACCAGGGATACTGTTTACCGAACGATGAGCGACAATCCTCTGCAAGAAAGTAGAACGTGGAGGACAACAGAATGGGCGGAAAACGGAGGGAACTGGAGTAGGAAAACTGAAACGCAAACAAAAGCAAATCAAATTTTGTTTAAAAACACCGAAATGGTGTGTGGAATGATATTACCGCTCGTTCTCTACCTGAATAAAACTCTCACAACGGGTATCAATTTTCAACGAGGCATACACAATAGAGTAAAACATGCCTGCTTAACATCAAGGAATTATCTTTTAGTAAGAACTTGGGTGCAGGTCTAGAGCGAGAGATCCACCCTCTTTTTTCTAAACTTACGGATTTTTTTTTTTGAAATTTTCTTAAATGAAAATGGTAAGCACGATTACAGGAGTATTATTGCTGTAGAAATTCACTTAGAGTTGGTGCGTTTAAAAAAGCTGCCAGATTAGAGGGAGATACAGGATGGGCTCCTATCTAAACTTGCATCAGAACCTGCACATCATTTTTACTGCGGTAGTGTGTCTCATTTTCAGTTTCTCCTGAACAAGCATCATCTAAAAAAATTTACATTTTACCAACCCCTATATTCCGCGACTGCGCCAGAATGTTGTTTAGTAACTCTAACTCAATTTCTGAACCAGAGCATGTTCTCCCGCTGCTGGGATATCAACACCAAGGATGTGCGGAAATTTTTCTGGAGAAAGCGGAAGACGAAAGACGGAACGAAAACGCTCAAAAATGGCCGGAAACCGGAATACGAAACGCGGAAACGGAAAAGACACCTATTTGCCAAGGTGAAACAGCTGGGCAGTTTCAAGATGGTTCTCGAATCAATAGTTTTGGTCAGAATTCAATAAGTCTCCCTAGTCAATCAAAACAACACCTACTGGTAGATATTCGTGATGCTTCATTAACAAATGAATTGCATAACTCCATATGGATGAATATCCTACCTAACAAAATTAAGAAAAAAATGAAATTTAAGCCTTCGATCAGGAACATTGATGTAATCTTGGGGCAGACAACCTCATGGCACAACCATCATTGAACCCTTTATTTCATGACACTGCGCTATATGCTTACAAAGCTTTTGAAAGCTATTTGTAACTCACGGATTAAGCATTTTATGATCATTGAAATGTTGAGTGCACTTTCTTAGCATACAATGCATACATGGCTTTCGCTGGCCCATTAATTTTGCCCTGCACTCAGCCGTTTCCATTTTTGAGTACCTTTTCTTGGTAGTCTAACCAATTCCAAGAATATTAATATAGAGTTGTCAAACAGTATTTTTCTCACAATTATATGAAAGAGAACTCTTTTGAATTGATAAGCTTATTGTGTTCAAGGAAAACTAGTGTGGAGCAGTGCCCATTTCCGTTTCCGCCTTTCGGTCCAATATCTGGCGGAACGCGGAACGGAACGGAAGAGCCAAAAATGGCCCGAAACCGGAATTCGAAACATGGAAACGGAAATTCCGCACATCCCTGATCAACACTCAAAGCTAGCGTCTGCAGCAGGTCATGAGCGACAACTCGCACGACCGGAGCTCATCGCGCATGCGACAGTCGCTGTAGCGGGTCGCCGCGACCATTCGTGCACAAAGACCGCCCCTCCATACTTATGCATATAGCAGAGAGTATCTCTAAAGACAGGACTTCATTAATAGCCTAAAGATGTTCCTTGCCTTCACACTCGCCTTATGGTCATATCTTTCATTACTATAGCCATATTCAGTCACTGTGATTTTAGATAAATCTACGCGTAAAATGGTGTAAAAGAGGGCTACCCCGGTGAGGACGCGACTCCCGCTATAACGCGGATTTCTTCTGGTCCCTTCATACGCACTATAACGAGAGGGGACTGTACTTCAATAATCCTTTCAAGAACAGAAATATAAAACAACGTTGAACAATAAATTATTTAGTCAAATAGAGTGAAAAATTCTGCACAGGAAGCAGCATTAATGCGCAATGCAAGTTTAATTTTTACTTAGGTCGCCAGCGACGTCGCCGAGAGCTCCGCAGGGGGTGTTATACTTCCGCCGCCGACGTCGCCACAGACGGGCCGACGACGTCAGCGTCGCCGACGCCATCCAAGGGTGGCAGAAAATGCGCTCCGATGGGGTGTTATGATTGTGGGTTGGTTCTTCGTTCCCGGAACTGCCATCATCACCTCCGTACTTCGAATTACGAAATCGAGAAGTGCAAAAGACACCGTCTTGCCAACACAAAAAGCACAATTCATTAGAACACTGAGTGTTTGGGAGGGAGTGGGACCCTAAACCTTAGCTCCCCTTCATTTTGTCACTTTTCCTTTTTGTGTCCTTCTCAGCCGTTCTGTTCGCATTTTCTAGGCCTATTTGCTTCCCTGTAGAGCAAATAGGCCTAGAAAAAAATGGAACTGTGTAGAAAATAAGTAGTGTTTCCTCGCTTTCTCAAATGGTAATGCAAACCTCTGCGAAGAGCTTTTTCGAGATAGAATTCTTACTAATTAAGAGTTAAATTTTCCTTTGAACTTCGAGAATTTCCCGTAAATTTAAGTTAAATACGATTTAACGAAAAAGATCTTTGCTAAACCGACGCTTTTTTGACGTATGATAGGGATAGACTGCGCCATGCACTCGTCTATTATTTTGCATTTTACAATCTATTGATAGTGTTTCGCTTAAATACTTCCTATAATTTCCTTACAAAGTGACCGTATCGATTGATTTGTGCTTCTTTTAAAATTTAAAACCTAAAAACACACTATGCCTTGCGAAAAATACAGGGTATCCTAAAAATACAGGTACTTTTGAATGGTTCTAACGTTTTTCTTAGGACAGTTGTTTCCCTGAGCTTCATGTTTATATCTTCGTTATCATAGTAGTGAAACTAACACTGCTGCTAGTGAAACCTCTGAACACTTATCCATCCTTCTAAAAGCCAAATTTGGTTAGTAAGAGAAAAATCGGCAGATCAACAATGGTTGAGCAGGCTACCGTACATACAGAACAAAAAATCATCATCAAGTCTTGAAGCATTAAGAAGAATTGAGAATTAAAATTTCTTTTGAAGATTAAGAAAAGCTCAAAATGTATGCAAATTCGAAGCAGATGTGATCACTTATTAGCCTTTCTATGGGCAGACTGGTTACCAAATGATGACATTGAAAACCCGCTCTGAATACCCGCTGCCAAAAATGCGCTTCGATGCTCTCCTGTCAACGTCGTCCCCGACGCCGCCACAGAATTTGTTGACGACGTCGCCGACGTCGACCACGCGTCTGCGACGACGTCGGCGACCTCTGTGGCGACGTCGGTGGTGACGTCAGCGTCGGCGACGGGCTGTCGGTGACGGGTCGCAGCGTCGGCGACGCGTCGCCGAAGTATAACATAGGCCTTAATAATAGACGAACGAAAAATAGTAACATAAAACGCCAAGAAGTTTCACGACAACCTAATAATTGTTCAGATGATTTCTTATCTTATCTGGAACGGTTGCCACCGAAGACCGCCCCGCGAATGCGATTTTCGCTGCTGCGGGCAAGCCAACTATGCCTTTAACATTTTGTAAATATTCTCCAAGTGGCACCATCTGATCAACTAATTTTATGCTGATTGTTAAAAAACTTCATCTCCAAGTCACTAGGATATGGATATGGCATATCATTGATTCGGTAGCAATGGTCACCATCAAACCCGCAATCTCAATCCGCCTCAATTCCACCAATTCCTATGCTCGTGGTTTAGTTCTTATCTGGAATATCGTGTCTTGTTGCATTCTTATGTTACTTTGACACCAGACTGTGCAGACATAATGCACCGTTCTGAACAAGTAGAGACTGCAGAGTGATGGCGATCGTTGCGCTTGTCGCCGCGCACAGACGCCCGTACGTGCAAGACAGCGTTGCCGTCACTTGAACGAGAAGCTGCTACAAGGACGCTGGCTGCGGTCGTAACTCTACTGCCAAACAAGTCTCGAACACAACCACCTGCTGCCGGGGCGGCGACCTATCTGCACTATTCTTTTATAGAGATGCTGCGGTCGAACAAACAGCAAAAGCGGTGTAATGGCGCGAGCATCGCGCTCTGGTAGTAGCGGGTGTAGGTTCGAGTCACGCCCGAGCTAGAATTATGATCGCCACTAAACGTCTAACAGTTAGGAAATATGTAAACCAACGAAAACCAACCCGGTAAATTTCCTCCAGCAGAGCCACAGCGGCATTTATGCCCACATCCTCAGCCACTATAGGATCGCCAGGTTCTCCCTTCGGCTTCGACATTGCTTCGCCATGATAGGTGACTCCCTCTGTTGTCTCAGCAGTGAGAAAAAGTCCATAGCCAGGAGAGCTGAAAACTAGTGGAAAGCTGCGACTTCGTGGTTCAACCAGAACTCTTACAATATGGCGAGCATTTAATGAATATGCTGCAACGACTGCGTTATACAAAAAGACAGAAAGCAGCCTATCGATTGGATACCCCAGTTTCGCCGCCGGCTGTTGGAAGTGCCTCACGACCCAAAAATACAGAAGATTTTCTAAACTGGGAGGATAGTAGAAAGGCGAAAAGCTTCTCAACATCTAAAATGCCTAAAAAGCTACAGCTAAAAGCACTGAAGTGGGACGAGGTTTTCAAATTAACATATCTTTTTGACGTCGAAACTATGATAATTAAAGGGCACAAGAAGTAGGATCGCTGATGAGAAATAGAAAAGATCGTCTACCATCTACGATCGACCGCTTCAGTGAGACCTACACAGACATACCAATAATTGTTAGGATCAAACACGTCGTGTCTGAAAGTAAACACTTACTTTCCGCCAGAATCTCCTTTACGCTGGTCAACTGTTATGTAGACGTCTGAGATATAACCGTGAAGCATTTTCTTCGCTGCATCGATTATCCTGTACGCAAGTGATGGGGTCACCTTCGTGACATACGCTAGGCCTCGAATTTTGCACACCTTTCCAGGCTTTTCCCTCTGCAAAATTTTTCACCGAGATGCAGGACATCAACACAGAAGGGCTTCAAAACCAAAAGAACTGAAACTGTTTCAAATAAAACCTGAACTGGCCGCAGGGTCTTGACAATAGGGGCCGAAAACGTCACACATCCTCCTCCGGCCGGTTTCAGACCTCTCGCACTCACCTGGAAAGGCATGTTATTCTTAGGGAAACTGAAAATGCCTCAACCTTTTTTCTCAATTATTTTGGTAGTCGAATAGATCCGCGCTAACAGTGGGAAGAACTGACTATGTTGAACTTGACCAAAGCCCAATCTCCCCACAACGAATCGAGAACGATAATCATACCAAAACACATCTATGACGATCTATCTAATGTTAAAATTCTTCCTAGTTGATTTTTAGTCCTTTTTAGTTCATATAGATACGCTGTGTGCATCGCCCACTCACACATTGGTAACCCATTACTTTGCTATTTGGCTAATGGAGAAGCGAATTTGACTGGCTGTACCTAAATAGCTGCTGACTACATTAACCTCCCAGATGCTCATCTAATCTAACGAATACTAAAAACACGACAATTTTTGAGAAAGCATGAGTGCGGAAACTCTTAAAAAACACGAAGGAATCGCCACACATGATAGCTAAGAGTTAAGAGCCTCTTTGTTAATCATTCTCACTGGAGCTGCAGCGCCCCGAGTTACTTGGCGCTTTGCGGGCCTGTTCCTGCATCGAGGTTGCACATGCTCGTAAAACAATCGCACAACACGGCTCTGTGCTCTCCTCCACTGACGTATAGGAGAGCACAGAACTAGGCAACGGAAGGAATTCCGAAGCTTGACTGATCTAACGTATTCGGTCTAATATGCCTTGCCGATGTGATGCGGCTACATACCCACCAAGTACCGCTTTTTTAAGACATGCGCCGGATTGGAATTCGGAAGCTATGAATGGAAACGCGTGACAGGACACTGCGACCTTCTGGAAGCAAACACATGTTTCAAGGAGTTCTTCTACGCTTGAGAACTTGAAGAATTTCTCAAGACTAACCTGGTAAATAGAGATTAGCGGCCACAACCTTAGCCATTTGACAAGGACGCGAAGAAAGTTTGGTTTTGTTTTCATTTCACGAAAAAACGAACAAAAACTGTGTTGAAACTAATTTCCATCATTGCTACAATTAAAAAAATACGGGTGGATGCAAATGCGCACGATTTTGGGGGTGGGAACAACGGCAGTGGCCGCCATTTGGGACAAGTTGTCGCCTTGTCTCGCGCCCTCCGCGCCAACCATGGTCTCCTCGCTGTCTGACACATTCTTTCACCGCCAGCGTATACAACCATGCTACTCTAGTCGACAGGCCCCTCTTTCACGGGTGGATGCAAATGCGCACGATTTTGGGGGTGGGAACAACGGCAGTGGCCGCCATTTGGGACAAGTTGTCGCCTTGTCTCGCGCCCTCCGCGCCAACCATGGTCTCCTCGCTGTCTGACACATTCTTTCACCGCCAGCGTATACAACCATGCTACTCTAGTCGACAGGCCCCTCTTTCACATGTGTGCTCTCTCAAAACGGCGAATGAACGATAACAAATGACTGAAAAACTGAGGAACTCAAACGTTTTCTGAAAAACCTGGCATTAAAACAATTCCATATTCGATTATGAGCTTAAACATGCGTGAGACAAGCCTCGATTCTCTTGACTCAAATCAGCAAACGCGCACGTGGAATCACATGAGCATCGCCGCGACTGCTCGTCCCCAGTGCTGGAGACCCGCCCCCAAAATCGTGCGCATTCGTGCGCACCCAAAAAATACCCTCCACTTCAGTACCCAGAAGATGAGTATGCTAAATAATTACAAGGTGCTTCAGAAATGTGCCACCGCAGTACCTGTTGAAATAATAAAACAAAGACCTAACAGAAATATTTCATAGTGAGAAGGGGTTTGATGTGAGGATGAATACCCATCTCTGACATTTCACCTCGTTGATTGAGCATTTTTAATGGAAAACACACCTTCAACTCCAGTTTTTCGTCATTAAGCACAAATTTGTTGTATACTGAGAGCCAAGTTGCTTTTATCGCGTCCACGGACAGTTCTCCAGGAGCATTTGTGACTCCTAAAAAGAGGAAGACCATGCTGCTAGAAATACAGCCGTATAAAATGCACGGAGCGAGCAGACCTTTTAATTTCGCCGTGATAGGGTTTTTACAAAATGGTGATATTATTATCAGCGGCTCGAAGAAGTAGGACAGGCAGCGCTCGACACCGCAATCCATGGTCAGAACTCCTCCGGTTATGATGCCAGGGCGAAAGCGCACTTCCGTACCTTAACAGTACGTGAAAGAAGAATTCTTAACTGTGTGTTCAATGCCCACAATGTGACTGCACTTATACCCTTCAGATCCGTGCGGACCCCTTCTTAGCAGAGCGACTGGACAGCCTCCATGCTTTACGCAAAATAACGAAAACAACCTTTACCATTAGATGCAACGCCTAAGCATGCTCGGCAGTAAATGGCTCAAGGAGGGGTCACCGTGAAAGACAGCCCTGGCGACTTTTCATGTTGCACGAAATTAAATAATCTACGTAACTCTCGCAATAAAATCAATCGGTTTTGTTCGACCGGTCTACACCCTTACTGTCCGACGGTAGTAGCGCGCATCCGATTCCTTCCTGTCCTTCCTCCCAACAAACGGAGAAAAGGAATGAGAGTTAAACATGCGCACGCTCGTTGCACGAAGCCTTTAAAAGGTCTTCTAAAAATCGATCGCCTACTGCGCAAAGTATTGTCTGTGGCACGTCCTCCGAATCCGGACGCATGTTGCGCGACGTCTGTGACACACTCGCCGAATCCCGAAGCACGTGCCACGACGTCTATGGCATATCTTCTGCACCCAGGCACACTTAGCACGTCTCTGACACGTCTTCTGAATAAATGGCTTCAATGCCTTGATAATAACTTCAATGCCGTGAAGTTCCTGCTGAACCACTTGCCGCCCCGAATCATCATCATTTTCATTAACGTCTGTCCCGCTTGGTGGCGGGGTCCGCTCTTCTGGTGTGGTGACGCCAGTTCTCCCGATCAAGGCGTCGTGGCAGTCTTGATCAGGGTGCACACCAGCCATCTTTAAGTCCAAGTGCAACGTATCTAGGCAACGTTGCTTCGGTCGTCCCCTGGGCCGCTTTCCAGGGACATAAGGTTCAGGCCAATCTTACGGACGGTGTCGTCGTTAGCGCGAAGGACATGGCCGTACCATCGAAGACGAGCCTCGCGCAGCTTCTCGGCTATCGGGGCGACACCGAACCTCTGTCGTATAGCGTCGCTGCGAACGCGGTCCAGTGCGTAACCCCAGCAGTCCACCGTAGCATTTTCGTCTCCATTACAGAGGCGGCTCTCAATTTCCTTCGTCACGGACCAGCACTCAGCACCGTACGTCGCTACTGGGCGGACGACTGTTCTATGAACCTTCGATTTGAGGTGCTCAGGTATTGTCCTGTCGCAAAGCACCCCAGTCAGTGAGCGCCATTTGGACCAAGCTGCACTCACGCGCCGCCCCAAATCATATTCAGGCAAAAATATAAAGATGCTCTTGGGTCCCTTCACTGCTTTCCACAGCAATTAGGGCAATGGATAACGTGCTACAAAATTGTGCTGCAGTTTTCCCTTCTCCAGCCTTTCGGATTTGTGTGTTACTGGGTGGAGGTTGAGATTGGTGGATCTTGTGGGTGCCTATTTTTCATCGTCTCCGTTATGAAGGATAGGCAGACTGAATCCTACCCGCGACCTGACTTTTTAAACTATGCAAACATGCCAACACGGAAGGTTTTCCAGTTTAACAACATATAAACCTACCAGTTGCACTGATTTCTACTCTGGTGCCGTTTGTTATCCTCTCCAATAGAGCGATTAGCTTTGCTTCAAAATCTGAAGAAATCTCAGGTTCAGGGACGCAGTGGAAATTACAAAAATGACGCCTACAGTGGCAAGCCTACCTCTAATACCGGGCGCATCGTCGTCTTTTCGAATGTTTTTAATTGTGGTAGGACGTCCACTCAACACAGAATATGCGAGCCTTTGTCGGAAAAAGTTACATCCCTCAAATACGAGTTCTTCTGTGCTCATAACTTGTATCGCCCCACAGCGTACGTAGCAGTGCACGTTGAAAAGCAATCAACTTTCACGTCCCAATGAACAAGAGCCGAACCTTGAATGATAAACGAATGAAACGTTATTCCAGGACGATCAACGCTTTTAGCGGTTACATTATCGCTCAGAACAATTATCCCTCCCAATCTGCGAAATCCGAAACCTTACTACATCAACGCAACACACAGCTTCGACGAATAGACACTCCAAGAGACATTTCAAATTGAGGAAAATAGAAAAAGTCCGTCAGTTCACGTGCGCCTCGTGTGGTGCAGACCAAACCACCACTGTACGTCTACGGGCAAGGGTCAACCAAAGCAGCGGAGTGGCGAGAGTGCAGGGGAGACACTCCTGCTGCGCTCTGACCGAACGAGCTAACTCAGCGTTCAGGTGAGAGGTATAGTTGTGCTCTCGCAAAATTTTCGAATGGTTTCGAATACCTGCATTATCTGAACATTCGAATTCGAACGCATTCGGAAGATGCGATTTTTTGGACATTCGAATTCGAATATTCAGATTCGAATGAAAATCATTCGAATACCTATTCGAATAGGTCGTTCGGGCAGAACTACAGGGTGCGCCAAAATTATGGCGAGAGCACATGCACGAACAATTTGACGTCCTATTCGGAGCGTCTGCTTTTTTGTGCTTTAATTGTTTCTACTGCATCAATTTGTTTACGGTTATCTCAATCAAGCATAAAAATAAGTTGTTTTTCAAGATTGTGAAAGTCCTTGCCACCGTGCTTCAATCATTGAACTTTACCGTCAAGGCTTCTGGGCACGCTACCTTCACCAGCGTCTTGAACTTCATCGAAGTGTTCTATATAGATCCATTAAACACTACGAAGACCTGAGAACCAAGGATGATAGATACGGACGAAGAAGACACGTTTATTTGGCAACTACGGAAGACATCGTGAAGGTATGTGAACGAATTCTCAGGTGCCCGGCGCGCTCGGTCCGCTGGATGTCGCGAGAAATGGAGATCAGGGAGAACTATTTGAACCTTCTGAAGGACGAACTGTTACTCTGGGCTAGTGCCTCACTTTGGAAACCGCTCCTGGACCTTCCAACAGGATGGAGCTCCAGCTCACAGGACGTGGATGATGTAGGACTGATGCAAAGGCAACTTCCCGGCCTCCATCAGCCTCCATGAGTGGCCAGACAACTCTCCGAATTTGAATCCGACGGATTAAACCGTCTGGGCAGTTTTAGAAGCCAAAACCTGCGGGAAACCTCACCGCTCCGGGGATTCTTTGAAGGAAGCTCTCCAGAAGGCGTGGGATGAGCTCAATGCGCCATACCTGCGTGCCGCCGTCGATACCTTCCTGAAGCGTCTCAAAGCCTGCATCGACGCCGATGGAGAGATATTCGAATCTCAATGTTGTGTATAGCTCAAAATAGACTAATAAACATTGTTTCATCGTTGGTTTTTTGAAGGTGCTGCATTTTCGCTTTCGGCGTTTTGAATAACTTGTCGCCATAATTTTGGCGCACCCTGTATAGTGAGAGAGCACGCTCGTCGCCTGCGTCTCCAATGCTCGCCGGCCAATGCAGACACTTTGCAGTGAAGGGAACTGAATTTCAAAGAGAACATTTAACATTTAACATTTAACATTTATTTCATGTGAAACCACATGCACATGCATATATCAAACTCCGGTGTGAACACAAACGAAACACAATAGTGAAAGTCTCAAACGTACAAGTATGGTAGTGAACTGAATGAACTAGAACTAAGGTGATAGAAATATGAAGGGAAACAAGCAAAACAAGGAAAGTAGAAAGCGATAGAGAAAAGGAAACCACACTTCTATCGTAGGTAGTGGAAAACAGTCGTCTTGAACCTGTAAAATTCTGTAGGAATGTGATTTGATTTACTTAACTTAGCGAACTCCAAGCAGGCTCGACACGCAAAGCCATTGCGCCTAAGAGACGTTTTTGGACAGGTGAAATTTAGCCTAAAACCAGCTCCTCTCGTCGAAGACTAAACTATTTTGAAAAAGTCGTCAGGGCGAAGTCCGATTCTTCCATATAAGATGTTATAGAGCAATAACAGGTCATTCCTCTTCCTTCGGATTTCAAGGGTGTCGATGTTAAGTATTTTGTTCCTTTCTGAGCTTGAAGGGATGTCATTGTAGTTGAGACCGTGTGGTCTAATGAATAGTTTCCTCGTGAAACTGTTTTGCACCCTTTCAAGTTTTTCAATCACAGACTTCTTATGAGGGCTATAAACACAACTGCCATATTCGAGAATGGATCTAACGTAGATTATGAAGGCTTCTAAGAGAATATATGGATCCTTTGATCTTAAATTTTTTAAAAAAGAGATAGAGCCTGCGTTTAGCCGTTGCAGCCACCTGACAACAGTGGTCATCAAAAAAGCCTACGATCAAAAAGAAAGCCTAGATCCTTAACTTTATTCATATCCTCTAACATAATGCCATCGATTTTATAGTTATACATAGGATTTGTAGACCCTAAATGGAGCACTTTGGCCTTAGCAACAGATATTGGAAGACCCAGTCATTTACCCATTGATATATATATATATATATATATATATATATATATATATATATCATCGACACAGACTTGAAGATCAACGTTTCTCGTAATATTAGCATGATCAACTTCAGCAAAAATTTTGATATCATCCGCAAATATTCTATAGTGAATAGTGCCATATTTGCTAGTTAAATCCGGGATCTCAAAGGTATAAATATTAAAAAGTGTAGGAGACAAAACTCTTCCTTGCTGGACTCCACTAGGGGTAGATCTTGTAGAAGAAAGCGAGTTGTTCACCCGCACCTGAAAAGTACGATTAAAAAGAAAAGCTTGAATCCAATCAACGATCTTAGGGTGAACACCAACAAGTCTGAGCTTATAAAGTAACCTAGAATGAATCACTTTATCAAACGTTTTCTCAAAATCAAGATTTATCACATCCACATTTCCCTTATCATCTAAGATCTTGGACCATAAATTGAGCGTATCAATCATTTGTGTAACATTAGACTTATTCTTTCTAAGATCATGCTGATTATTTGATAGAATGTGATACTTATCTAAGTGATCTGTAATGAAATTCTTAACAATCTTTTCGAACACTCTAACGAAGATGGATGTGATACTGACAGGTCTGTAATTAGACGGATCCGAGTAAGGTGGCTTTTTGTGGATGGGAATGACTAGTGAATGATTCCACCTTTTAGGTACTTCGGATTTAAGAAAACTAAAGTTAAAAATAAATTCTAATGGCGCTGCAATGTGATTCTTCTTCTTCTTCTTCTTCTTCTTCTTTTTCTTCTTCTTCTTCTTCAGCGTTTGTCCCGCTTAGTTGCGGGGTCCGCTTTCCTGGAATGTTGGCGCCACTTTTCCCCATCAAATGCCTGATCAGGGTGCAACCTAGCCACCTTCAAGTCCTGATGCAGCGTAAGCCACCGCTGTTTTGGTCGCCCTCGTGGCCGCCTACCGGGTACATCAAGGTTAAGACCATTCTTTCGGGCAGTGTCATCATTTGCGCGAAGGAGGTGGCCGTACCATCGCAGACGAGCTTCGCGCATCTTCTCAAACATCGGAGTGACGCCGAACCTCTGCCGTATGGAGTCGTTGCGTACTCGATCCAAACGCGTAACTCCGGCCGTCCACCGCAGCATCTTCGTTTCCATTACGCTGAGACGCCTTTCAATTTCTTTGGTAACGGGCCAGCACTCAGCTCCGTAAATAGCTACAGGTCGGACGACTGCTCTGTAGATCTTCGACTTTAGACGCTCTGGTATCTTCTTGTCGCAGAGCACTCCCGTCAATGAGCGCCATTTGGACCACGCTGCATTCATGCGTGTGTTGGCTTCAACGAGTAAACCGCCATCGGACGCGATTGCTGATCCCAAGTACTTGAATACCGAAGTACGTGGCAGCTCAATGCCATTTACCTTAATGGAGCTGGACTCATCTTCGTCAGTCGTCATATACTCGGTCTTCTTGACATTAATCGTAAGTTTGAGTCCAAATCTCTTCAAGCGATCGCACCAAGCTTGTACCTGCCGCTGGAGTTCAATCTTATCTTCGCTAGCGAGCATTACATCATCAGCATAAAGCAGCGTCCAAGGGACTGGCTGCTGAAGATCACGCGATATGGCATCCATAACGACGACGAAGAGTAGAGGGGAGAGCGCAGACCCTTGATGTACTCCGACAGAGATGGGAAACTCCATCGACGTACCTGCTGCAGCTTGTACTTGACTCTTCGGACAAGAGTACAGTATTCGTACCCACTCTACGAGTTCTTCGGGGACTCCATGTTCTCGTAAGGCATACCATATCACTTCACACGGAACGCGATCAAAGGCCTTCTCGAAATCCAGGAAGGCAAGATGAATCGACTTCTGTTTCTCCCGGTGTTTTCTATCAGAAGACGAACGGCGTGTATGGCATCGATGGTGCCACACTCAGGTACAAAGCCACACTGGTTGAAGAACGTCGCCAGCCACTTCGTTGGGTACCAGGATTTCGACTTCCATAAGTCGGTCGCCAAATCACCGGGGCCGGTTGCCTTGCCCGGCTTCATCTTCTTCGGAGCCGCTTCTACCTCCTCTACGGGATTTTCTGAACGGGACCGTGTACAAGAGAAGAAAATGGAATGCTCGGATGAGGGAACTGCTATGTCGAGACCCCCTCGAAGTAGGTGCGCCACCGATTCAAAACCATCTTGCGGTCCATGAGTAGATTACCGTTCTCATCGCTGATGCCAAAGAACTTCTCAACATCCTCAGTCTGGCGATGACGGACCTTCGCGAGTCGATAAAGAAATCGCTCGATATCGCGCCACTCAAGCCTACCGTTGACATAATCGTAATCAGTGGCTCTTGCAACGGCTACCGCCTTCTTAGCGGCTTTCTTGGCTTCCTGATACAGACGCCATTTATCGGCTGTCTTATCGTCGAGAAATGCGTGGTATAATCTCTTCTTCTCCCGGACTTTTTCCTTAAGTTCGTTAGTTCACAGCCATGTCTGCTTATCAACCTTATGCCGTCCCGGTTTCGTAGTGCCGAGTTCGGAACGCGCAGCACTGAGAATCGCGTCGGTGGCATTTTGCCATGTCTCGTCGACGGTCGTGACCGTCAGCAACCGAATGCGCGAAGTCACAGCTGCTTCCTTTTCTTTCAAACGCCACCACTTGACCCTTAACGGACCGCTCCGTTCGACCTGCCTAAACATCGGTGGTGTGATCTTCATAGTGCAGATCAGTGGGCGGTGTTGTGTGGCGACCGTTTCATACGGCACGACCGTCGCGTCCGTGACAAGCCCTTGGTCATGATTTCGCACAAGGACAAAGTCGATCTGCGTTTTAGAATTCCCGCTGTAAAATGAGATAAGGTGGGATTCACGTTTTCGGAATCTGGTATTCACGATGGTGAGGTCGAGCGACTCCGCATACTCGAGGATGCGCTCACCATCTGCGTTACGTGAACGAAAAGCGAGACCACCATGACGGCCGTACCCGTCTTTCGCAGCGCCAACGTGTCCGTTCAGGTCACCTGCGACAATGATTACGTCTTGTGACGGCACTTCTGCTGTCTTCTCATCAAGCAAGCTCCAGAATTCATCCTTGGCTCGCTCAGAGCAGCCTGTCTGTGGAGCATATGCAGAAAAAAATGATACCGCCGCCGTTCTGCAGCGATTACGACCTTCATCAATCGGTCATTGAAACGTTCCACGCTGCGCTGCAATGTGATTGACAACTCTTTTAATAAAACAGAATGGAATTTTGTCCGAGGTGATAGCTCCCGAACTCGACCACTTACTAGTGAGACTGTTGATAGTACCACGATCAAAAGAAGGAGAATTTACCATTGAGGAGACTGCAGGAAAAGAATTACCAATAAAGTCAGCACTGCAACTACAAGCAAGAGTCTTCCTTACGAAAACCCGTTCAAAGAAGTCGGCTAACCTATTTGCCTTATCACAATCCTTGACAATTACTTCACCATTAGAGTTAATTAGAGCAGGAATACCTTTTTTAGGGTTGAGCCTAAAGCCGACAAGTTTATAAAAGGCTCTTTTGTTCTTGCTCCCAATTACCTTAGACTCTATCGAAGCATTGAATTTGTTAAGTCTACGATCAAAAATGAGAGACTTTTTCTTGTAAATATCTCACAACAGAGTGGAGTTGCATGACATAGCTTCCTTGTATGCCTTACACTTCACCTCATATAACTTGTTCAAATAATGAGGCAGCTTTAACACATTTGCTTGAGCCTGGAGCGGCTGGTAGAGAGGCTACATGTTGTTACAGGATGTTTTGACCTGGAGGACATCGCGTATGTTACGTGCGGTCAAACAGCGCCGGCGGTGTAAGGCGAACATCGCTGCCCGGAACGCAGAAGATGCGGGTTCGAGTCCCGCCTGGCGCAAGAGTTTTGATCGCAACAAAACATCCTGTAACAACAATGAGGCAGCTTGTTCTTAGCCAACGGTACCCTTATTATTGGAATAAACAAAGAGATAACGTGTGGTTTAGAATAAAGATGAACGTTTCATACATTGCATCCACCGTTGTGGAACAACTGAAAGACCCTATCCAATCAAAGCTATCTAAATAATTACCGATAGTCTCCGATAGTTAGCCTCTTTGAAGTTTCTGACAACTAATATTGTGGTTCCACCTGAGAAATGTTAACGCTGAATATGATGGTTGAGTGGTCACTTGCTCCAATTGGCGGAGTCCTATGAATACCTCTAACAAGGCAAGGGTCAGTGCAGAGAAGCAAACCCAAACAGCTATCTCCCCTGGAATTTTGTCGACTAATTGAGCATAGCCGTGTCTCTCAACCAACTCACGAAACTCTATGGATCCCGGGCAATAATGTCTATGTTTCGCATGCAAGGATATTGGGGAAATCATGGAATATTCGGAAAATTGTAGTCACCTAATAAAATACAAGATAAATTACAAGAAGACAGGTCGCTAATACTTTTAAATAGTTGATGTCCCATTGGTGAACCACATTTAGGCGAGGGATATACTAGGAGTACTCTGTATTTAATAAGAAGGAAGTCTAAATCGCAAGATACAATTTCTTAAGATTGTCCTTCACGCATTTATTGAGTCCTTCACGCTTTCCTTTAGGACGAGAACTGGTTTAAAGTCATGTTTGGCTAGCAGTGCAACACCGCCCCTCTACCAATGATACGATCACATCTAATAATGTCAATAATGAAAATGGAATCACCAACTAAAGACTGAATGACATATCTGGTTTCATCCACGTCTCTGTAAGCGCAACTACTCCGGGATCGAGTTGAGTGATGGAGAATGCTAAGGACTGACTCTTCTTGTAGCATGGCCTAATATTACTCAAAAGGCGTCTGATTCCACTACCTGAATACTGCGGAAACGTAACTAGTTTCTCTGAGAATTATTAAGAGCAATGTTCCGAAACAGTAGGACTGCCTGTAAGTCAAAAGCAAGATGTGCTGAATCTGATACCTTCTACGGGAACAGATGATTCCAAGTGTTAAGGGTGTAGAAGCGGCCCATCCTCAGATCTCCTTTATTATGCGTCTTCCTTCAGTAGAGGATTAGTGCACGTGGACATCATTAGATGTAGATCAGGAAGCGGCGATAACACACCTCATCTCGTTCTCATTTTCTCATTTTCTTTAGTCTCAAGTATAGCCAACCACGGTGGATCACGGTGGAATCCTTGCCACATGAGCTGGTGAAAGGAACTCACTTGACACGGAAGCGGCTGAAGGACGACCACCACCGTGAACGCAGTTCCTCACGTTCGGCTGAAAGATTGTCACCAAAAATGTACTGTTGGTTGATCTTTGAAGCGTGAAGCTCGAAGCCACGTGTTATGGAAAAAAGAGCATAAAATCTCAATCTTGCACGTACAGTAAGCGATATAACAAACTTTCCAGTTGCACGAAACGTTGCTTGTAACCATAAACAACGAATTTACTACTGTTGTGTTCTATCCAGTACATGACGGCTCCCTAGCCCAACGCAACGCAAACGTAATAGCAATCCTTTCTGTTATCCAACATGGCATTGCATTTACGCGATATTTTCCATCCAACTTGTGCCAGAAATGGTGAAAATCTGACCTCATCGATTGGGTGATAGACCGGCTTCCCAAGAAGGCACCCAAAAAGGGGTAGGGGTTCATTAGCACTCATTTCTCGAAGGGGTGCTAATGAAGAGCCAGTGCCCTTCATTAGCACCCCTTCGAGAAATGAGTGCTAATGAAGGGCACTGGCCAGGCCCGTTCCCAAGAGGTGCTCTAGCGTCGAGGTGCTCCGCTGTCCCGACTCTAGCATGGGCGAGCAGAGAAGTAGGGGCTATACGTGAAGAATCTCTAGTCAGGAGGGCACCGACGGCGCGCGACCAATCGACGAAAACATGAGTCATGGTTGTCCTTTGCCCTGTAACCATCACTATAGGGTTAAAATTTCTGGAAGGTAGTCATCGTCGAGAATCAGAATATCTCTCATATTGCCATTCCGGGGTTGTGTACTAAACATATCTTTAGCGTAGTAGGTGAAACTTGTTGAATGCCTACAGATCTCCGTTTCCTTCCTAGCTTACGGAAGGTGCGGGTTACTAAGGCCATGGTCACTGATTTCGCCCAAACTCCAGCGTAGTATGAAAAATGGATGTTAGATTCGTGATCGCACCCCAAATAACCCCCTCAAGCGAAGTTTAGGCGAAGCTGGTGGTTATGACTTTGACAGCCTTAGTCACCCGAACCCACCGTAATCGGCCGTAATTTCAAAAATCGATGTCAGATTCGTGATCAGTACCCTAAATACAACTCCCCCTAGGTGAAGTTCGGTCGAATTTTTCGACCTCTTTTCGTCCTCTGGAGTGCTGAAAGTACTATAGAGCCATCATTTTGCTACACCATTTTCGTTCTGTTAGTTGAGGAACTAAAACAAGAAGCACATTGCAAAATGATTCACTCCGGTGTGAAATCTCCTACTCCACATCGAGTCTGCCCCAGCTGATCGGTTACGCTATTCGGCGATGCGCCCTTCCCTTCAGCAGCGCGATTCGCCGAATGCCGTACCCGAAATTCCGTCAAATGTGGTGTTTTGAGGAGGCGGAGTATGAATGCAACGCGAGAAATCGATAGCTATGGCCTATGTTATACTTCGGCGACTCGTCGGCGACGCTGTGTTGCGCGGCTGCTACGCACTGCGTGGCAGCCCGCGTAACACTGTCGCCGATGTCGTCGAAAACAGCGTCGTCGAAGTATAACATAGGCCTATGTCGGCTATCCCGCCGGCTATGGCCGGGATGGATATCGACCGGGCGGCGTGAAAAATTGATAGCTATGGCGATCTGGTGCAGCGCCGCGTAGCGTCGCAAGTGTAAACTAGTGCTAAGGTTGGGGCGCGGCGCGACTGGCCGCGCTGCTGCGCGATTGCAGTTAGAATGTAAGGCGTCAGCGACGCGCGGCCACAACCTTCTGCTTACAACGGTCCGTGAGCCAAGGATGACGAAGGGGACTGTTCATGAGTCACTGAAGGACCAAAACAGAGAGGACTCGTCCGGCTGATCAACGGAGAGCATTTTGCTAATGCTGGGCTTCCTGTAGGAAGCGACGAATCCTCTCTTAAGACAGGGGTCAAAGTCGTCTGCTCAACCTACGGTTGAAACTGGTGAGCGTGGTATTGAGTCGAATCCCCTGCAATGCAAATGCCACTAAACGACACCTTATTTTGCAACATGGGCTGGTCCAAAAGTAAAATTGCTGCAAGATTCTCATCGTCGAGAATCAGTCAGAATTCTCTCTTATATGGCCATTCTGGGGTCGCTGTGCACTAAACGTATCTTTAGCGTAGTAGGTGAAACTTCTTGAATGTCTACAGATCTTCATTCCCCTTCTAGGCTACGCTAGTTATGGTTGACTAAGGTCATGGTCACCAATTTCGCCCAAGCGCCAGCATAATACAAAAACTGATGCCAGATTCGTGATCAGCACCCTGAATACCCCCCCCCCGGGGTGACGAGAAAGTTTTTTCGACCTCTCGTCGAGCTCTGGAAGTACCTGCTGAAAGTGCCATCATATTGCTAAACTTTTTATTGTGCTGGTTGGGAGCCAAAACAAAAAGGGCATAGCAAAATCATTCATCCCAGTGTGAAATCCCCAATCCACACCGAGCCTGCCGCAGCTGATCGCGCCGACCCTCGCCTTTCCCTCCAGCGGCGCGATTCGCCGAATACCGTAACCCGAGATTCCGTCAATTGTGGTGTTTTGAGGCAGCGGAGTATGAAAGCGACGCGATGCCGCTGAGCGGCGCAAAAAATCGATAGCTATGTCAATCATCACGCTGGCTGCGCGAGTGTAAAAGACGCCTTACGGCTGCGCGCCATAGGCCTATGTTATACTTCGGCGACGCTGTTGTCGGCGACGTCGGTGACAGTGTTGCGGGGGCTGCCACGCAGTGCGTAGCAGCCCGCACAACACAGCGTCGCCGACGCGTCGTCGAAGTATAACATAGGCCATACGCGGCTGGGACGGAGCAGAGGTTATGGGATGCGGACGGGACGCCACGAGTGCCTGAACTCATGTTTTCTTCGATTGGTCGGGTCGTCGGTGCCCAACAGACTAGAGAACTCCCCTCGCATAGCTGGCTACTATACGTAGGAAATCGAAAAAAATTGAAAACCTTATAATTGGAAATTCGATCATCTGGATACCGCTATGCTCTCGGACCCGGATTTTTGAATGATTTGGATAACTTCAATTTGGATGGCCTCGGATTTTTGGATGGTTCGTTTCGGGATATCCGAAAATGATTCATTCAATACATTAGGCCGGACCGAATGTTCGGATAATTGCATGATTCGGGTACCGCTAATTTCGCGGACGCCGGATTTTTGGATGATTCCGATCGGGATACCCAAAGTAATCCTAATTTTAGTGCTAGCATCAAAATCCAAAAATGTAGGAGAACAACTGATGCATCCAACTTTTGGTATCGAGGAGGTCACTCCTACCGAGGTGCTCTTGTTTCAGTACGATCGAGCCGCATACACAATCAAGACAACATTGCTGAATCATTTTCAGCCCTTTCACGGAAGGCTGCTTGATGTAGATTCCCACTGATACCGTTGCAACAGCACTTTTGGTGTTTTCCGTATTCCAAAAGCAAGATCGAGAAGTAGGCGTTCTAGTAACAGAACTTAGCAATGGCAAATCCTCTTGGATTACTTCTTGCCCCTTTTTAACGTTATGAACAGATTCATTCAGTATGTATTCCTTGACTACATGTAAGCGAAGCGAGCTGAGCGTTCTGTAACTTTCACGCCGGATTGATTCCAGCGAGCGGGGGCACGGAGCGATCGGGGAGAGGCGACGATGCGACGAGGCGACGACGGTGGCCGGCGGCATCGACGACGACAGCGACGACGAGAACACGAAGGACGACGCTAGCGGCAGCTCGACCGACTCCTGATCCCGAAGCTCTGTGATCCACTCTACCGTCAGTATTCCATCCGCTGCTATGAATACATCTTATTCTGAAACTAGTGTTTCTACCTCTCACGCTTACTGGTAGCAGCAAGTGGGGGATTACGAACTCGGGAAGGAGAGGTAAGAACTTTTCAAGTTTCGAGTGTTTTGTTCTGTTTCGACGCCTCGTAGAGGCATAAACAGATCTGGCCAATCTGATTATAAACATATAACATAAACAGATCTGACCAACCAAGATTTTGCCAAAGGCTGCCTGGTCAGTCGCTCGTCACGATCGTATGCCCCTCCTGCGTCATCGTCCTCAAACGCAGTGATTCCGCAAGTGACAGCGCCTTTGCAGCAAAGTACAGGCGGTTAATTATCAGTACTGACAGAATCAACGTGTCTGATCATTTCGGATAAATAATAAAGCATTGATATGAAATAGCTATCGGAGTCAGGAAACCTATTATATTCTGTTCCTCCTCTGAGCCCTATACAGGATATAATAGAGGGAAGAATAAAAGGTACTACAATGAACTCCCGGAGGATCGTCAGTAGGGCAGGGAGTTGTAGTACAACCTACCCGACCGACCGGGGTGGGTTTACAGCAGGTCAGCAAAAGGCGGGAAGAGATAGAAGGTCAAATGATGCAGGATCAAAACTTAATATTGGGCCAGGAGATTGTATATGAAATAAGGTTGTAATCTACTGATGAAGTACTACCGGAATAAGTTAAGCATGTTTTCAATAAAAGTACTAGTTTCTTTAAAGGTACTTGGAAACCTATACCTATAGCTAATGCATTTATTATTAAGTATACATCGCTTGTGTAATAATTTCTTTATGGTAACCTAAATCGATCAATGACTACATAAGTAACTTATGTCTATTAATAAAATCCTCCTTTGGACTGCAGTGCCTATAGATGCGTAAAGTTTCTGTGTATATTAAAGATCTTTTCAATCAATCGCTAGTGTAAGAACTGTAATGTGGAAACCTAATAACATTAAACTTGAAATGATCAGTTTTATTGTATTGCTTAGTGTATCTTTTCTTCCTGTATAGTAATAGTAAGATCTAAGCATTCGTTAGAATTGGCGTTAGTCCGACTAATATCTAAGGAGTTTTGGTATATGTTCATTACCATTTCTTCTACATATTTGCCTGACACAGCTGAACAGCTCCTAGATAGTTCTCGAAGCAATAGTTTTGTGTCAGAATTTAATAAGTCACCATAGTGAACCAAAATAACAGCTCATGGTAGATTCGTGATGCATCATTAAAAATGAATCTCACAACTCCATGTGAATACCACACCTGACGAAATTAGACATTGAAATTTGCACTTTGATCAGGAACACTGATGTAATCTTGGAGCAGACAACCGCATATCGCAACCTTCACTGAACCCTTTGTTTGATGATACTGCGCTATATGCTTACAATGTTTTGTAGTTATTTGTAACTAATGGATCAAGAATTTTATGAGCATTCAAATGTTGGGTGCATTTGTGGCACATTAGTTTTTCCCTGCACTCAGCCATTACCATTTTTGAGTGCTTACTTTGGTAGTCTAGCCAATTTCAAGACTATTAATACTAGAGTAGTCAAACAGTATTCCTTTCACAATTATATGAAGGAGAACTGTTTTTAATTGATAAGCAGATTGTGTTCAATAGAAAACTAGTGTGGAACAGTGCCCATTTCCGTTTCCGCCTTCCGGCCCAGAAACAGGCGAAACACGGAACGGAACGGAAGATCCCAAAACGGCCGGAAACCGGAATTCGGAACGCGGAAACGGAAATTCCGCACATCTCTGGCAATTAGGCACACCCCTGGTTGGCACTACTATATCCCCTTTTGGGATGCAACGTGTTCTTATTCCTACGGAATACCGAGGAGTTACATTGGATGCGTATTCAGAATTTGAATGACCTGATGTGACCAACTAATGGATAAGTCAGCGTTTCGTCTTCCTAGAGAAGTTGGCTACTAAATGGCCGATCCCCGAGGGATCCGACGATCGGATGACTTTGGCAGGACCCGAACCAGGAATTTTGAATTCGAAGTGTTCTGCATGTGAAACCAGACTTCAATCGTGTGTAGAGGAGCATTGGATTGTAGCCGAATCTTACCGATACGATGTTCATAGAAATGGACAAACTTCTGATGCCAAATTCGCAATTAGTGGAGCGAACATCTCGGAATACTCCAGCTGCGCATATCTTACAAGGGAAGCCCATGAACTTCCCCCAAAGATTCTCAAAGTGACCTATATGGTCATGTAGAGCATCGGACTAGGATCACAGAACTGTTTCGTTTTTGCTACGGGCCACTGGGTGGTCCAAAAATGGCAAAAATGGGACTTAGGGAGAGGTGTCGAGGGTTCGGTTCCGGAGGCGGAGTTTCTGCATTGCTAGGTGGTACTGTTGCATTTCTGTCAATATACAATGCATTTTGGCTTCGGTAGGGTACATTATTGGCTTCCTTAATCTACTTTCAACCTGCTGTCAGATGTGGAAGAAGCTTGTTTTGTCGTGTGGAGTGATGACGCGCGTCCATTACACCACGCTTGTCTCGCTGAGGAAAGTCCCGTTAGAGGTCATCCCTCAAATGACCTCATTGGAATGCTCTCAATCAGTTTTGGAAGTGCTTCTCGCTGTCATGCCTTTTGCGAACGCGGTCGACAACTGTTGATTTGACCCATCATCAAGACATGCACATTGTTCTTCGGATTTCCTTATAGACTGCTTTCTGTTCTTCTCGCTGTTCTCACTATTTCAGCTAACTGTTACTAAGTACACCATGTTTTATCCACCTCTTCTGATTGGTCGCCTTGCTGTGTATTTTTTCCTCATAACTCTCGTATACACCTGCGGGAGACGTGTTGGGGGCATAGCAGGAGCACTTGCACTCACTCCCTCAACTCTAGAGGTCGGAAAAGATTTCCGTTCAAAATTCATCTATAGGGTTGTTTTGGAGGCAGATCACCAATCTGGCAACCGTTTTCATCGAAACGATAGATTACGGATGGTTACTATAGGTATCTGTAAGTAAAGGAGTGCACGCGGAATAACCGCCACTGCTGCTTCCAAAGGTCGAGGAGAGGTCGAAAGAAGAATTTTCGCTGAAACGTCGCCCAGATGAGTTATTTGGGGTGCTGATCACGGATATGACATCTATTCTTAAAATTTCAGTCGATTACGGTGAGTTACGGTAGATATGGGTAACTTAAGCTTCTACGTTAGTAGAATAGCTTTTTTATCCAAGGTGATCAGACATATTTTCCAACCTTTGACATTGAGATGCAAAATGGTGCAAGAAAATGTAAATTTAGAAAAAGATGATAGATTTGCGATCAGCAGCTTAATTAATTCCCAAAAAATTGAAGTCTGGGCGGAATCGGTGGTCGTAACCTCGTCCCTTTTTCACCGCTACCCAATAATACGGCACTCTACCGAGGCCGAAATGTACTCTTCTTTTGTAAAAAATGGAACAGACCACCTAGCGAACCCCACAACTCCCTCAGGAACCGAACCATCGTCACCACTTACGAAGTCCACTTCGCTATCCACTCGACCACCCAGTCGATACCGCTGCCGTTGCGGATGAATCACTTGGATGCACACTGCAGCTTCGTCTAGGAACCGTAGGAAATTGTCGTATTACTATAATCTAACTTTAATTTGAGCTCCAAAACTTTTGTAATATGAGTTCAGGGCACGACAGGGCCATTCCAGGTGTCACCTTTGCCTTATCAGCCCGCCCTAAAGTGATACCATTTTTGCCATTTTTGGACCGCCCAATGGCTCGTAGCAAGGACGAAACTCAGTTTTGTGATCCTCGTCCGATGCTCTATAAGACCATGTAGGTCACTTTGAGAATCTTCTTCTTCTTCTTCTTCTTCAGCGTTTGTCCCGCTTCGTCGCGGGGTCCGCTCTTCTGGTGTCATGACGCCACCTTTCCCGGTCATGCGCTTAATCGGGGTGGACGCCAGTTACTTTCATGTCCGTGTGTAACGTATCCGACCAACGCTGCTTCGGGCGTCCTCTAGGCCGCTTTCCTAACACTTCCAACTCAAGGCCTATCTTGCGGACGCTGTCTTCCTTACCACGCAGAACGTGGCCGTACCATCGTAAGCGAGCTTCGCGCATCTTGTCCGCTATCGGCGCGACACCGAACTTCTGCCGAATAGCTTCGTTTCGAATGCGGTCCAGGCGCGTGACTCCAGCCATCCAGCGCAGCATCTTGGTTTCCATTACGCTGAGGCGCGTTTCAACTTCTTTAGTCGCAGGCCAACACTCAGCGCCGTATATTGCTACCGGCCGTACGACTGTTCTGTAGTTCTTTGACTTAAAGCGCTCTGGTATCTTCTTGTCGCAGAGCACGCCAGTCAACGAGCGCCACTTGGACCAAGCTGCACTCGAATTCACTTCGACCATCAGTTTGCCGTCAGACGCGACTGCTGATCCCAGGTACTTAAACACCGAAGTGCGTGCAAGTTCAGTACCGTTAATCTTAATGGAGCCGGACTCGTTCACGTCAGTCGTTACGTACTCGGTCTTCTTGACGTTCAATTTGAGTCCGAACATCGCCAGGCGGCCGCACCAAGCTTGCACCTGCCGCTCGAGATCATCTTTATCTTCGCAAGCGAGCATCACGTCATCGGCATAAAGCAACGTCCAAGCGACGGGCTTCTGAAGATCTCGCGTAATGGCATCCATGACGACAACAAAGAGGAGTGGAGAAAGCGCAGAACCTTGGTGCACCACAACAGAGATGGGAAACTCCATTGAGGTTCCAGCTGCAGCTTGAACTCTACTCTTTGGGCAAGAGTAGAGTATCCGCACCCACTCTATAAGTTCCTCAGGTACGTTGTGTCGTCGCAAGGCGTACCATATAACCTCACGCGGTACGCGGTCGAAGGCCTTCTCCAAGTCGAGAAAGGCGATATGCACCGGCTTCTGTTTCTCGCGATGCTTCTCCACCAGGAGGCGGGCGGCGTGTATAGCATCAATGGTTCCACAACCAGCTACGAAGCCGCACTGGTTTTCCGAGAGCTTGACGATCTCACGTATTCGTCTATCGAGGATTCGCTCGAAGATTTTCATGCTGCGCGAAAGCAAGCGAATCGGACGATAATTGGAGCAGTCTGCAGGACTGCCTTTCTTCTTCCAAATCGGGATCATCGTACTGTTGCGCCAACACTCCGGTACTTTCTTCTCCTTCACTACCTGGTTGAAGAATTCAGCCAACCACTCAGCAGGAACCAGAGCTTCGACTTCCAAACATCGGCTGCCAGATCATGCAGCCCTGTCGCCTTATCGGGCTTCATCTTCTTCAGAGCCGCTTCTGTTTCCTCCACGGTGATCTTGTGAACTGGACCGTGAACAGAAGCCACAGAAGGGATGGCCGGATGAGAAAATTCCATGGTGGAAATTTCACCCAAGGTAATCACGCCATCGCTTCAGCGTCTTTTTGCGGTCTGTCAGAAGATGGCCGCTCTCATCATTGATGCCAACAAACTTGTCAATGTCCTCGGTTTGGCGATGGAGGGTCTTAGCAAGTCGGTACAAATACCTCTCACCATCGCGCGATTCGAGCTTTCGGTAGACATCATTATAATGAGTGGCTTTTGCAACAGCCACGGCTTTCTTTGCAGCCTTCTTCGCCTTCTGGTACTTCTGCCAGTTGTCGGCTGTTTTATCGCTGAGAAACACATGATAAAGCGACTTCTTCTCTCGAACCTTCGCTTTCACATCGTCTGTCCACAGCCATGTCTGCTTGTCGACCTTGCGTCGCCCAGGCTTCGTTATGCCGAGTTCCAACCTTGCAGCTTGGCGTATCGCGTCGGTTGCTTTCTTCCAAGTTTCGTCGACAGTCGTGACTGTCGGCAACCGTACGCGGGAAATCACAGCTGCTTCCTTCTCTTTCATTCGCCACCACTTGATTCTTGCAGAACCGCATCGCTCAACCTGCTGCACCCTCGGAGGGGTGATCTTAAAGGTGCACACCAGCGGTCGATGCTGTGGGGCGACCGTCTCATACGGCACGATCTTCGCGTCTGTGACAATGCTTCGGTCGCGATCCTTCACAAGGAAAAGTCAATCTGAGACTTGGAGCTCCCACTATAGTATGAGATGAGGTGGGAGTCGCGTTTTCGGAAAACGGTGTTCACAATGGTGAGATTATGCGATTCCGCATACTCAAGAATGCGCTCACCATCGGCGTTACGAGATCCGTATCCGAAACCACCATGACAGCTGTACCCGTCCTTCGCAGCACCTACGTGCCCATTAAGGTCACCAGCGACTATGATGACATCTTTCGACGGTCATCCTCTGCTGTCTTCTCATCAAGCAGGCTCCAAAACGCATCCTTGGCTTGATCGGAGCAGCCACTCTGCGGAGCATACGCAGAGAAGAAGTGATAGAGTCGCTCCTTCGCGGCGACAACGATCTTCATCAACCGATCGTCATAGCGTTCAACGCTTACAATCGAGTCACGAAATCGTTCGGAGACGATTATTCCGACACCACTGGTAGTCCTGGGACTTCCACATAGAACGGCCTTGAAGCCACGTCCTATGTCCCTTGACTTGCTGCAGGACCACCTCGTCTCCTGCACCGCACAGAAATCAACTCTTCTACGCTCCAGTGCTTCAACCAACTCGCACGAGCGGCCCGTCAACGTACCCACATTCAGCGTTGCTACGCGGGTCCTGCCTACGTTACGGGACTTTCGGACTAGCTCAGTTGCCCCCCGATGCCGTCCTCGCATCAGGGACCCTCGCATACTTTCCACACTCGCCGGGCTCTGCGAGTGCGCGTCGGCTCCCGCGGACGCCGTAGCACAATCTCGAAAAACATGACTTGTCATACACCATGTGGTGTGACATGGGTCTTCGTAGGCCGGCCTGTCACAAGGGCCTGTCGCCTGCATTCGAGTGTCCGTGCTTAGCTTAGCTCACAAAGCGAGCAGTTTCCAGTGGCACCACGTGGAGGACCGGACATCGCCACCATGTAGGTCACTTTGAGAATCTTTGGGGGAATTTCATGGGCTTCCCTTGTAAAACGCGAAGACTACCCAGCCAACGACCTAGCTCCGGAGCTGAACAAGGGAAACGAGCGGCTTGGGAATACTTCAGGAGTGTCAAAGAATTCGTGAAGAAGGCGAAAGACGTGCGGCTTCGTGCCTACATTTCGTTTACGCTGTTCTTCCTGCACTAACGCACTCCTCGGAGACTTGGGCGACTCGAAAACAGAATGAGCACGCGTCCGACATCGCGCAATGAGGAATCAAATGGGCCAAGTCGTCGAAAATTAGGTGGGCCGGCCACGTAATGCGTTTCGCACATACCTGCAGGGCGAGTCACAGACTGGATTCCGCAGGATGTCAAAATATCACGGAATGTTGTCACGCCTTGGTCGGATTTCGTCGTAAAAGTCCTGGACGAACGATATAACGTTCTTCGAGCCCCTCGGGTGTAAGACCCTTTGTAGCATTTTTGCACGTGGTGGGGACAAATGAAGGCGATGCAAGCGCCCGCTTTAGCAATTGGATGGTCAACTAGACGACAGAAGACACCGGTGAGTAGTGAGCAACATGTAAGCTGTTTCTTCGGCCCGCTCTATCGTTACCACATGCATCTCTCGCATGAAAGTGCAAAAATGTAAAGGACATGCCCCACAGAGGATACAAGCCTCTGACCTTGCGCTCATGAGCGATTACGCTGTCCACATGGCCATCAGTCGACTTAGGGCTTCGAAAAAACACTGAACTCGAGAGTGATAGGGTAGTAGACACTCTCATTGCTTCCACACTCCGCTTCTATTGTACAGTTTTTGGGGGCCGGAACTCTGCTGAGTGTTTTACTCGGACAAGCCTGGCGTGGCGAAGCCGGCGACGGACGCTGAGTGAGTAAGGAATCCCATCTAGGTTTGGGCTCCGTTCTCAGCGTGGCCCACCATACCCGAAGCCGGCGAAGCCGGCAAGCCTGGCGTGGCCCGCAGATCCAGCGTCAGTCGCCGGCGAAGCCGTCGACGGACGCTGGTGTGGTAATAAGTGGGATTGATGACGAACCGATGGAATCGCGGCCCTCTGACAGGCAAAAAAGCCTTGAAGAGAAGATCAACAAGGTTTTCGATGCCATAAATGTAGAATGTCGACCATGTGAAATCTACCGCATGGGAAAAATAGACCCTAGACGTCCACGCTTAGTTAAAGTTGTCTTCCCTTCTCAAGCTCATTGGCGCAGTGCTTTAGCAAATGCTCGTTTGCTTAAAGAGTCAGGATTTCCCAATGTGTTCATAAGAAGGAGCATGACAGCAGAAGAACGTCAACATGAATATGAGCTCCGCCAGACGGCAAGAGAGCGAAACAGAGACAAAGTATTCAAAGAATGGGTTGTCTATAAAGGTAATCTTACCCGTGCTTCTGAAATCCCTCACAAATACTCGGAAAACCCATAAATCCGCATGGTAGCCCTACTTTAAAATGCTTTTTGTTCAACGCCCGTAGTATGTGCAATAAGGTCGATCATTTGCAATCATTTCTAAACATGAATAGCTCCGACTTGGTCTTTATCACAGAGACGTGGCTCTCAGACAAAATCCAAGGTTCTGAGGTTATAGGTGGACTCCCTTATTCCATTTCGAGGTCTGATCGTAAGCTAGAAAAAGGCGGAGGGGCTTGTTGCATTATTAGAGTTGATCTATATGCTGAATTTATACATAGAACATCGTGTAATAATAAAAGCGGATGTGTTATGTATAGATCTATTGGTTCCTGTACCTTTCTCTCGCGTTCGCTTTATCACAGTCTACCGACCACCAAATTCAACTACAACCGATGACAACCTGCTGTTAGATCTAGTTCGTGAGCTTTCTTCCTTTCACTCCTCTATTGTTTTGGTAGGTGACTTTAACCTTAAAGTAAATTGGTCTACTATGACCCCACTATGCTCTAGAGCTATTATATTCCTCGACTTCTTTCTGAATACGGGGTACACGCAATATGTAAAAGATCCTACCTTTTGGTAACAAGATCCTTGATATCGTATCTTCCTCAACTCCCAAAGCATGTAATGTTTTCACACTACACCTTTGCGGCACTTTTAGCTGGGCTATGATTTTTCCAATCCCTGATTATTTCAATACCGATTTTTCCTCTCTCAATCAATACCTGTTCAGTATTGATTGGCTTGAGGTTTTCGATCAATATTCAACAGTGACTGAAGCTTGTCAACGATTTTATGCAGTCCTTTATAAAGCTCTTGCGATGTGCGTGTCTTTCAAGTTCCCGAAATGTTCACACATCAACTATCCAAGACATATTAAGAATCTGTTGGAGCAAAAAAACCAGGATTGATCAACAGTTATCTGATCAACTATCCAACTGGTTCTATAAAAAGATCTGCTCTGATCTTAGTCTTCACCTCAAAAAATTTCTGGCTAATTACGACGCCGCCTTGCTAAAATTGCATCATGGAAACAGTTTCATCAATATTTGAGCAAGAAAGTTAAGCCTAAGACTTCACTACCCACTCTAACTGATCATTCTGGAAATCGATACGTTACGGATAACGAAAAGGTGGAGGCTCTTGCTTCGTATTTTGCGAATGTCTTCACTACCGATTATTATCCGTTTGACTTTCTTTCTGAAAACTCCAGTACTCAAGACACGCTTGCTGACATCTACTTTTATCCCGAAGATGTTTTTACTGCACTCAAGAGACTTAAACCTTCAAGTGGAGAACCTTTTGATGGTATTCCTCAAATAATTTACAAGAAATGCTATCGTGCCTTGTGTAAGCCGCTTGCACACTTGTTTAATCTCTCCTTTATGTTGAGCGAGGTTCCACACTTGTGGTAGCATGCTCTTGTCCCTCGTATACCAAAGTCTCGAAAGAGTAATGTTGTTAACAACTTTTGCCCAATAAGTATTACACCTGCTCCCATAAAGGTGATGGAAAGAATAATAAGAGACAAAATCACTGCATGGTTCAATAGAGTCTCTATTATTCCCGACGAACAGCACGGTTTCCTGCTCAGAGCTTCTACTTTAACGAATACTCTCGATTCTTTTCATGATTGGGTTAATGCAATCAACAGTGGTAGTTCGGTTGATGTCATATTTTTTCTCTAAGGCTTTTGATAAAGTCTGTCATAGTAAATTAATTGGAAAGCTTAGCTCTATAGGCATTTGTGGTAAACTCCTGGCTTGGTTCTAGTCTTACCTAGATGAACGGCGTATGACTGTTAAGGTTAGACAATCCTACTCTGCAGACCATATTTGCTCTAGTGGGGTACCTCAAGGTGCCGTCTTGTCACCTCTTCTCTTTTTGATATATACCCACGATTTGCCTGAAATACTTAAGACTGATTCCCGAATTCATGTTAAAGCTTATGCCGATGACATCAAAATATATGGCATATACGATGAGGCGAATAGAACAGTGGTACATACAGCTCTTCTGTCCTCAGCTGAAAAATTGAATCAATGGGCTACTTGCTGGAATATCCCTCTCAACTTAGATAAGAGCATGGTTCTACATATAGGTGATTCTGACCCCATCGTTTTTTCTATCAATGGTGTAGCTTTGCCAAATTGCAGTTCTGTCAAAGACCTTGGAGTTATTTTTGACCAGGAACTCAAGCTTTCGAAACACATTGACTTTTCGACTAAAAAGGCTTATAGTGCACTATTTATGATCTTGCGTATTATTAAGTGCTCCGATGCGGCAGTATTGATACGTCTTTACAAGATATACGTACTGCCACACCTTGAGTACTGCACAGAAGTCTGGAATTCCTATCTCAAAAAGGATGTACTGAAGACCGAAAAAGTCCAACAAGTTTTTACTCGAACTCTGTAGTACAAAACAACCGCCTCCGCCTGTTATGATCGTACTGCCTTGCCTAACTACAAAGACTGATTAAGAATGTTTTCCCTACGCTGCTTACAATGCAGAAGACTAATGGCGGACATGGTATTTTGCTACCGTATTCTAAGGAGAGAGGTTAAGCTACTTTCGAGCAAGTACTGGGTCTATAGGCCTACTAGCCCTAGAATAAATAGCCTAAATGTTCATTACACTAGGATAAGTCGAAAACATTACACAACTGTTTTTCATTCTTTTTTCTATCGAGGTGCTAGATGGATGAGTCTTCTTCCTGTTCTTATTTCAGGTGAACACAGCTAAAGCTTTTAAAAGAAGAATTATGAGGTTAGATCTTTTGCGATTACTTAACTACCGGCATTTTTGCTAACCCCGAATTTTCTAGGCTATCCGTCATTCCGCGTTTCAGCATTGTTTAGTTGACTGCAGATTTACCTTTCCATCAGCATAAGATCAATGAGTTGTGAGTTTCCTGAGATGTGGTGCTGTGGTTACTATGATCTTATACCTTGTTTGTGTTGTGTGTGTTTTTTTGACATGATTAGTGAGTCATTATGCCTGCTCTGCTTTTGTGCTCGACGTCGGCGGCAGTTATTCAAGGCCTAAGTAGAAAGGAGCCTATACAATCCACTGATCTTACATCCATGTTTTATTTATATATAATGTATATATATATAGATAGATAGATTTATTCTTGACATTGATACAATGTACTACCGCATTTTCGGTTTGATTGTCCCAGTTACTATGAATCTAGCCTCGACTGGAAGCGTAATGAAGGCTTGGGTATGATCGGAATTAAGACCGGACTCCTAGGTGCTTCCGTTTGTCTAGCTGCTCGAAAGTGATTTCCTTACCCCATCGGAATCACACCATAGTTATACTGTTCGCCAAACCGATTACTGCATCCAAGATATCAATAAAGTTTTTTGCTTACGTTTCTTTCAGTTAATTCATACACCACTTTTAAATCTCATTACACGTTCTTTGTGATAGCAATCTCCTTATACTTAGGCTTCCGAATTACTGCAGAACACTAGCCCTACTAAAGTTGCAGTGCATACTGATAATTTGCTTCAATTGTTTCACCATTGTTCTTTATGGCGCACGTTGTGCATAAATAAATAAATAAATAAATAAATAAATAAATAAATATCGACTCCACAGACGGCCCGGCACCGATGACGTGGCATCGATCGATTGTGAGCGGTGTCGGCGGGGTAGGGGATCACGCCGAGCCAGCCAATCGTGGCCAGAAGCGGGGCTTGGGGCGCGCTAACTCCATGAAAGCCGGCCAGCATGGGCACAGGGTCCAATCTAGCAGTTGTGTGGTCGGGAATCAGTCTACTCTTGTCAGCAGCCGAGTAATCGGCAGTTAAACCGCCTGAATTCTCCCTCGGACCGGCATGGTCCCCCAATCAGCATAGCCAAGTACCGGAAAGGATTCTGGGAACCCGGAGAGGTGTTTAGCTCCCCGCCAACCTTGCGTCCAAGGGGAAGGTCTGCGCATACGTTCGTTAGCGACGCCGCTAACTGAGTCATCGTTCAAGGGCGCACTCCCCGCTCAGCCCACACCGCGGCTCTAGGTCCCACTCCTCTCCATGAAATAGATAATGCCTGTAAGTCTCATAACGATGTTTTGTTGCGATCAAAACTTCTAGCGCCAGGTGGGCCTCGAACCTGCCTCCCTCTGACCGGGTGGGAATGCTTTACGCCTTTACACCACCGGCGCCGTTTGATCGAACGCAACATCCACACCTCATGAGACCGATCAGCACCCACCCGTATCCGGGATAAGCTGGACGTTGATATCAGCATGGAACCAGTTAAGCTGATGGTCTTGATAGAAACAGTTCAAATCAGTTTCTTTAAGCCTCAAGTGGAGAGATAATGCCTGTGTTTTGGACTCTCCGTTTCATCGCAGAGTAGTTATTGATAAACCTTATATCCATTGCGGTGTGCTGTGTCCGTGAACTGGTTACCAAGCTAGGAGTATCGTGGGAGTTGTCTCGTACTGGTGCGGTACGAAGTCGGAACCTTCTACTTTCAGATTGAAGCGATCATCCCTCTCCGGAAGCGAGTAATGAGCCGTCAGGCAGAAAGCCCGATAAGGGATTTGAACCTCTCTGAGCCGGTCGGCAATGACCGGGAAAGGTTGTGGGCGGGTAAATCTGCCGGCATAGCCGGCACGGGGGCCTGGCCAAGCTCCCTGTGTCAGAGTGCAGACTTCGCCATGACTCAGCCATCCACTAGACACCAAGAGGTCATACCCATAAATGGCATAACTGACGACGTAACTGACAAGAAACCTAGCCGCAGTGTTATAAAACCACTTTACTGATACTGTACCTCAAGAATGTGCAGATTTTGGAACGCGTCGATTGTGGATAAGGAATCGAGGAAAAAGGTTTCACAAAGCTTCGACATCTTGTAGTAGTGATAGTTGAAAAGTAATCAATGTAGGGTTACGAATGCGCAGACCTTTTTCGTTATACTGATAGGAAGAGTTGCACCTGCTTTCTGTATACGATCATTAGCAGCAAAGCAGATATTACCACCGGTATTCTTAGGCGTATTCTTGGAAAATTAAAAACACATCTATTTTGAGTTGTTTCTGTTTCCGCGCTGCGTATTCCGACGCGCTTATTTTTGAGCTCTTACGTTTCGCCCCTCCCCCTCATTTCAGTCTCTCAAAACAAAAATCCACCCATCCATGGTGAAAAGGCTGTTACGAAGCTCGCTGGCAGTACACTAGCTAGCTCCAGGCGATACCCCAACCCGCACCACTTGCTATCCGGGCGGGGTGCTGAGCCATAACAGCCACCCTCTCCAATTGAACGAAAACAATATCCACGGTACTTCATGACCCCAATATATGTATGTACCCACTCGTGATGCCTGCATCGAATTGTTGATCTCGTGCAGGTGATTTGAACGGTTTCTACCGGATCTCAGAGAACCTGCACGTCGCAGGACGGGCTATAGAATGGATGAACAGAATCGATCTACATGAGATTTAGAAAATCAATAACTATCGATTTTTGCACGCACTTGCTCATGAGAATCGCGATGATGTGACGACCGTAGGACGGGCTTGAAAACGGGTGAAGAAACTCGTTATAGCCACACCAAATTTTAAATTCAGGGGAATCATATAAACAGTTTACAAATTTGAACCAATGAAAATTTCGAGAAATGTGCGATTCAGTAGTTTCCTGCGTATATTTGGATTTCACACGTTAGTTTTTTCACTCTGGTTTAACACTACTATGTTAGTAGAAACGGCACCTTTTAGCCTTCTCAAAAATCACGGGAAACAGAGACTTTGGCGCCGTGTGCCTAAATAATTATTCTAATAATCATTTTCGAACATTCGACTATTTGAAAGCCAAACAGTATTTGAAAAATCATAATTCGACATCTTTGAAAACGAATATTATTCGCTCATTCGAAAATTTAGCCTTTCTAAAACCGAATAACATTCGACAACTCTAAATTTGATATTTCTGAAGACCGAACGGCCATTCGAAAACTCGATTTTTTCCGAAGCACAAAGGTATAATGAACACACGATTGTTTAAGACAGAAAGGGAAAGCGTGGTCGGAATGGGTTAGTTATGGTAACTGCGCCTTGTGGAGTCAGCTAAGGGTGAGTACGCTGTGTGAGCTTTACATAAGAGTCCGCCCGGCTTCTGTCGTTTGTGGCAAGTGATATAAGAAATGCATGCATGGGGTTGGATTTTGTTGGCGAAGACGAAGAATGACGATGAATGCGGAGGTTTTTAGTTAGGTAATAAAGAGCTGTTAAATGAGAAGACCCTAGCGTATGATTTGGGTACTAATTAAATCGACGCCGAAGAAATCGATTCCAATGAACAAAACGAAGCACAACTGAGAGCGAAGCTTCGCTTTCTTGATTGGAAGCTGAAAGTCGCTACAGTTCCTAGCAGTCTCGTTGAAGTTGTTAGGCTTGCTCCGGTACTATTCCAGCCCAACAAGGATGCGTTTATCTTACCTGGCCGAAGGAGGTTCTCAATATATTGCAGCGAATTAGAATCACTGATTTTGCCTCCATGTGTTTACCAAATAGGCTGCCCTAAACTTCGCAAACGATCCTTAGAAGAATTTGAACTGTGATTGTCCATCTGGTATATAGTGTCATGGAAACGCTCGCTGAGCTTCGCTGATTAAATTTCTGCAATACGGTAGTGATCGTTGTACTCATGATCTCGAGATTGAAGTTCGTCATCGGCACAGCGACATTTGGATCTGCTGCTTCGACCATGAGAGGTAGCCGTCGTGATTAACAGGTGCTCGGTATTTCTACTACCTTCATCAGTCCCGCAACCCTTCACTGGATGTTGCTTCATGGGAATGGCGACCACCTCCACCAGCACGAGTTCACTTGAAAACGTAATCCTAGCACTATATGGAACAACGCTCCACTGTGTTTTTGAGGACTACCACGTTGCAAGTGCCTATCGGTTTGCAGCTCGTTCCTGTGAATAGCTGGATTAACGACGTATATAGAGGTCCATGAAAAAAGGATCTGTTGAAATAAACACTTCCCGTCATCTCCTGTCTTTTGGGATATTATTACTTTTATTCAGAACAAGCAGTCGTCTTCAAGCGGATGACAGTTCTCGACGTAGTCCTCCCTAGTGGTGTCTAGAAAGACTTGAAGTTCAAACTTCTCTACAAGGTCACAGTTTCCAATGACGACGAGTTTGTTGATCGCAACGAAACTAGTCGACAGCTTGAAAGAACTTCGGCATTAGCCAATGTTTAGGTGAACATCTTGTTGCAAGTAAGGTGTGGAATGACTGGAGGAATTACACGTATCGAGTGATAACCCGCGGATGCTGTAATGAACATGCCAGTCAGTTCAGTGATTACCCGTTCCCTGTGTACCCACCCCTCATTTGTGCTTTATTGAGTAAAAGTGTCATTTGCAGTCATCCTTGAGAGGAACTCTTCACTGAGAACACGCTAATACAAATGGCTGAACAAAACCGCAAGTCCTCGATAGGACGTGGACCTGCGCTTGCAGGCGACGGGAAACAAGGCATTCTAGACATCGCTAAACAGCTAGCGCTCTGACAGTTCGCTACTCAAAGAGTATACAGTGCGGAAGGGACGAGGAAAGGACCTGGGAAAGTGTGAGTTGACTCGTGCGGAACAGAGGGAATCACGGGAGGTGGGCTCCTAACATGGCGACTCGTTCACCTAGCTGTGGGCAGCTACAAAAACAAGGAGTAATACACAGCCATCGCAGCTGTTGTTGGCACAAACGTCTGATAAGGACAAAGTGACCGCTGCGAAGAGAACTGGGAAGTCGTGTCTGCATTAGTCGCAGTGGTCCCTTCTTTTTCGGAAGGGTGCAATTTCGAGCCCTTCAGTGGAGTTGAAGTAGAAAAGGCCTCCGCTTGAGAAGTTTCGTCCTCCAGGTTCACGATCTCGACTCTTTCCGTTTCCCGTTTTGGAACCTGGCTTTCAGACGATGGCATGCTCTCCGGATGATTGTATCCTGAAAGCACTGCACAGTGGCAAATTCTAAGAAGCGAGTCGTTCAAATTCAGATTAAAATCAAATAGGAGCAGTTACGAAGATACTGACAGGAAAGAAGGAGGTGCGGTTCTAAGCGAAAGACTACTCAGTAAATGTTTGACCCTTCTGAAATGCAACCACTTGCTGGCACTAATAATCGCTAACGCTTTCAGACAAATATTTTCTAGCGGCCGCCTTTCTCCATGTCTCAAATGTCTTTACGAACATACCGGCTCCGACCGGTAAAAAGGCACTGCTGAAGTCCTGCTCTCCCTCAGAGTCCACTTCAGGCCCTTCTCCAAAGTCTCTCAGCAGCTCTCCGTCCGTGGTTTCCGACCGGGTCAGAATCGGCCTTCGATGAACGTCCGCGATGTCATTCGCAAGAGGCTCGCCGAGATGCATTACGCCTGGCGCCGCATTAACCAGGTCTTAAAACTCTCATAGTTGGAGCAACGATAGAGAAAAGAGAAAGAAACAGCAACAAAATAAACAGATGAATAAAAGCATAGGGATAGCGGCCAAAAACGGACACCGAAAGCGAAATGTGGCGAAAAAGAGCAAAAGCAAGGATCAAATGCCTCGAGTCCTGCAGTCCATAAACCTCTGCGCATTTCTTTCTTTCATTGTACTTCCAATGAGACATAGTATTTAATTTTCGTCGCTAGAACACTGCTTTACGCATTTAGCGCGACTAAAAAATACTAGGCCGCTGAGATGAACACCATGAAAGCTCCTACAAAGCCCGGGACCCGCTGAGGACAACGTCAGAATGACGCTCTACTGTTAGAGAAGCTCGTCGTTCCACCAACCTGCTGAGTGCCGCTGCCTTAGGCGATTGTGTACGTCTACGAACTGTCGTTCGGTTAGGTATACAGCCTCCATGTCATCGATCACGTCAGTCATAAAACCATTCCAGTGGTTCGCTGGAAGAGGATTGTTGAGAAGAACAAATAACACTCGACGTTAAAAACCTCTTCTGGGGGAGCACCACGGATCCTGATTCTACGCAATATCGTGAGAACAGTTTGAAGGTGTATCGTGCCTTCACGACCACGATATGATAGAAATTCGGAATTTCATCACTCTTTGGTAGAAACTCGCGAAGAATGATACGCAGTATGTCGCTGCCACATGCAATAGGGGGATTTTTTGCAAAATTTGCAACCCATGAACCATTCAAAGCCGGAAAATGCTTCAGAATGTCCCTTAAAAACCTTTCATAGTAAACACTGCTCTAAGTGAGTGAGTGAGCCTGGAAATGTGCTGCATGGCTAGGAAATTCCACTGCATGGATGTTGAGAGACCTACAAAGCTAACGTCTTGCCCCCCCCCCCCTCGAAAGCCTTTAGTGTTCCTACTATACTTTTTTGAGCTGGCAGATGGCAGAGCAGCAGCCATGATCCACCCACATTTAAACCCGGGATGAAATGGAAAAGCAGTTCTCCTAGAGCAGTTTAGATCTGCATGAGGTTGTCGTATGCTGCATTGACCGAAGCTTCAGCGGGTCCATAGGCGAATAGCGGTAGAGGTGGGGGGGGGGGGGGGCAAACCTCAAATTTGCGGGAAACAAAAAAGAACGGACATACTCTTAGCCACGAAAACTAAAAAACTGCTTTAACAACGATGTTCTGTTGCTATCAAACATTGTTATGAAAGCTATAAGCTTATTACCAGATTACCAGCCACTTGAAGCTTAAACAACTTTACAACCTCATTACCAGCAGCTTGAAGTTTAAAGGAAATAAAATGATTATTGCCTTAGCTGGGCTCTGTGCCCAAATCCAGGAAAGTTGTGGAACTCCGGGGTGTGGTCAACTCTGCCCAACATGGAGTCAAAACCAAAGCGAATGTGGGCGGAATAGATGCGTCACACGTCGCATGTCCCCCACCCCCACCCTCGAAGTCCCCAGCACCTCTGTGTCGCCTTCTTCTGAGCCTTACTGCGATCTGTTGAGGCAGCGGTGGAAGTCGCACAAGGTGGACCTGTTGGACAGTAGTCTATCGCCTCGCATACGGTGTAATTATACACCTGTTTGTGCCAATGCGGCTTCCACAGATCCTTCAGTGGGCTCCCAAGAAGACGATCAAGCTGAAACCTTAGCCAATAAAGCTGCGCCTCCCTTTCAGACACTGGCGAATTCGCCGATTTGTAGGCCGATTAGAGTGGACAAATCAATCTTGTTTAATTCTACTACAGCATGACATCAACTACCTCAGCATCAGCCACACTTAACCAAGCGACTTGTCTAGCATAGAACATGCGTGGATACGCTACTATGAGCACGACTCCATATACAGTGTGCCTTCCATTGTAACACCTTTGAAGGTACCGCCGAAAATCCGCGTTATAACGGGAGTACGTCCTAAGCGGAGCTGGCCTTTTCACACTCTCCTACGCGCATATTTATCTAAAATCGCATTCATTGACTAAATAGCAATGAAATGTGTAACAGTGGACACAGTGTGAAGCATGGAATGAAGTTAGGTTATTAGTGCTGTCCCTGTCTTCAGAAATACTCTCTTTAATAAGCACATGTATGATACATACCCACGGATCTCCCTCGATAGAGAGCCTTCGGGCTCTCTTCTTAAGAGGGATCTCGGGCCGCTTGTCGCAGGGCCACGTGGCGCATCCCAGGGTGGTGGATAGGGGAATTAAACGCAAACCAAATGCGACCGTGTACTGCCCAGAGACGCAGGTGGGATGCGAGGAATGGACTCCTTGCTCCTGCTGTGTCGGGTCGACGCGTTCCTTGTGCGTGGGAGCGGATGTGTCCGTGACTGTGCGGATTGTAACTGTGTCGGCCCGGCCAAAAGCTTGCACTCGGTAGACTGGGAGTACATGTAAGGCGATTCGAGGCCGCCTTAAGTCTCGCCCCGTCCCTTCGGGCAGTTTGGATGCTGCTCGAAGTTCTTCGTCCGCACGACAGAGCCCGACTAGCTACCCGTGTGTATTCCATTCAAAAACAGCAGCACTAAAGGGTTCCCCTGACCCCGAAAGAGCCCTCATTTCTGCAGCGATGGGAAGGACGAGTACAGAGAGGTTGCTAAAATCTCAGGGCCTAACCAGGCTGCGCAAGTTGAGAAGGACTAGGATGATGATCTGTACTTACAACGCCCGCACGCTCGCATCGGAAGCATTCGTTGAGGACCTGATGATGCAAGCCAGGAAGATCAAGTGCGACGTCATCGGACTGACCGAGACGAGAAGACACCACCCCCTACGCGCCGCCTACGACTCCGGAGAAGAACTGTTCATCGGAACATGCGACAGCAGGGGAGTAGGCGGCGTTGGTGTCCTCGTCAACACGCACTTGGCTATGAACATCGATTCGGACGAGTCTCTGACAACCCGAATCAGACGTCTGCGACTGAAGCGATATGTCTCCGTGCCAGCTTTGACTGTATTCGTCGCGTATGCCCCAACATCCGACTACGACGAGGTCGAATCCTTCTACGTGGAGCTGGAAAAGTTCTATGAGGAAGATCAAACCTTCTACAAGGTGATCGTCGGCGACATCAACGCCAAGATCGGACCTCGAAGGTCGCCGGAAAAACTTCACATCGGAACCCACGGTTTGGAGTGGAACGAGCGGGTTGAAAGGCTGTCTGTCTCTTCATGTCGACCAATACCATCCATGGAAACTCAAAGTTCCAGAAGCCTCCCTCCCTACGATGGACCTGGGAATCTCCCGGTGGCCAGTTCCACAACGAGATCGACCACATCATCTTCAATCGCAAGTATTGCCTGCCCGACGTTTTCGTTGTCCCCAAGTTCTACACGGGATCGGGCCATCGCCTCGTTTGCGCAAGGTTCCGCTTTAGGAGTCAAGGAGAGAAGGCCATGAAGTTCAAGAAGAGGAGTCCCAGAACGACCATCAACTGGGACCTTTACACCTCTCTTGCCGGCCTTTGGGAAAATACCATTATGGACAACATCGACGAGGAATACGACCACTTCGTGCACCATCTCCGCGATAGTGCTAAGGGAGTCGAGAGCTTGAAGACCACCAAGAGACGCCTGTCTCCGGAAACTCTCGAACTGATAGGCCAGCGTGGAGCAGCACGAGCGTCAGGCAACTACCAACTGACGTCCGAGCTTGCGAAGCTATGCAGAGCGGCGATAAAGGAGGATCTTAAGGAGAGAAGGGCGGAAGTGTTGGCTGAAGCTGCAGAGGCAGAGCTGAGCATCCGCAATGCCCGCCGGAACTTCGCCAACTTTAAGACCGAGATGACCGCTCTCCGACGTCCTGACGGAACCGTCACCTCTTCCAGAAGGACCATGGAGAAGGTCATCCACGACTTCTACTCCGATCTCTTCGATAGCCACGTCCACATGCCCCCACGCTATCTTCCGCAGGATGGATATGTCGTTCCCTCTGTCCTCATTTCCGAGATCCGACACGCCATCTCGTCGGTGAAGAAACGTACAGCATCCGGTCCCGGCAGGATCAGACCCGAACACCTGAAGAAACTCCCGCCAGCGCTCATCAACACCCTGGCGCGGCTCTTCTCGCGCTACCTGTCGGAGTGCAAGGTTCCATCTCAGTGGAAGACCAGCAAGACCGTCTTGCTGTACAAGAAGGGAGACGTGCACGACATTGGCAACTATCGCCCGATCTGTCTGCTGCCCGTAGTCTACAAGCTGTTCACTCGAGCCATCCTGAATAGGATTAGTAGAACGCTGGACGAAGGACAGCCATGCGAACAAGCAGGATTTCGGAGAGGATTCAGCACGATCGACCACATACACACCATTACGAAGCTCATCGAAGTGTCGCGAGAGTACAAGCTGCCGCTGTGCCTTACGTTCATCGACCTGAAGAAGACTGAAGTGGTCATCGACGCCCTGCTCACTCAGGGTGTTCCTACTTAGTACATCAGAGTCCTTCGAGAGCTGTACAGTGGATTCACGACCAAGATCTCTCCATTCTACAACGACGTCGTCATCGACGTAAAGAGAGGGGTTCGGCAGGGGGATACCATATCCCCGAAGCTCTTCAGCGCCACCCTCGAAAACATCATGCGCGAACTAGAATGGGAAGGCATGGGAGTGAAGATCGACGGCCTGCAACTGCACCATCTTCGCTTCGCTGATGACATCGTGCTCATAACACCGAGCATCAGCCAGGTGGAGCGAATGCTGGCCGACTTCGATCGTGTATGTGGGAACGTTGGACTACAGCTAAATCTTACGAAGGCGATGTTCATGAGGAACGGACATGTTTCTGATGCCCCATTCTCGCTAAACGGAACGAACATCTCCGAATGCTCCAGCTATGTGTATCTGGGTCGCGAAGTCAACATGGCCAACGACCTAGCGCCAGAGCTGAGCAGGAGGAAACGAGCGGCTTGGGGAGCTTTCAAGAGCGTCGAAGAAGTCGCGAAGAAAACGAAGAACGTCCGACTCCGTGCCCATCTATTCGACTCCACTGTTCTTCCTGCCCTAACATACGCCTCAGAGACCTGGGCTATACGAAAGCAGGATGAACACGCGATCAGCGTCGCGCAGCGTGGAATCGAGAGGACGATGCTCGGAGTGACACGACTCACGCAAGTGAGAGAAGGCCTCCGGAGTTCCGAGCTTCGCCGACGTTCGAAGATCAGAGACGCTGTCGCGTGGGCCAAGTTGTCGAAAATTAGGTGGGCCGGCCACGTAATCGCAGACCCCCGCTAAACGAGAGCCGTCACCGACTGGATTCCGCGGGATGTCAAGAGAACACCAGAACGCCCACCAACGCGTTGGTCGGGCTTCTTCGCGAAAGCCCTGAACTACCGCTATGACGCTCTTCGTGTCCCTCGAGCGAGGAGGATCCATTGGAGCACTCTGGCACGCGACAGGGACGAATGGAGACGCTGCTGGCGCCCGCTCGAGCAAGTCGATGATCAACGGGACGACAGGTGATACAGGTGATGACAAATACAGTACCCTCGCTAAATATCCGCCAAAAAGCGGCCGGCAGCGGATTAATCCGCCGTTTCCGCCGCTTTGCCATAACTCCCCTCAAAGACGATAGTATCCGACGAAATGCACATTGTTGGAATCAGAATTACATGATCCCAATGGCATAAAAAGTTTGGCAGGATTTTAGAATTTTTGGGTCCGAGATGACCTAGATTGAGCGAGCCCGTGATTGTCTTGACCTGACCGACATTCGCTCCTGAGTCCCGCCTAATTACGCCCCGGCAGGAATGGACCTGCCCAGCAAAATTCTTTAATTTTTAAACCCTCTCGAAAATGTTTTTCATGCCAATTTTAGGTTTCGCCCCATCGTGGCCATCTGTTTAATATCAAGTGTGCATAGATTGGCTCCATCTTGTGTTCCACTCCATGCATTCTCAACTGTCGGTTTTTTTTCTTCATTTTCGGCAAGAATCTACAGTTCCCTCCCGTTATAACAAGTATGTAGGGACCGAAGAAATTTCGCGTTATAACGGGAGTCGCGTCCTAACCAGAGCTGAACTTTTCCGACCCTTTTAGGTGTAAGATTTATTTAGACTAGCATACAATTGTTAAATATGGCTATAGTAATGAAATATGTGACCATGAGGGAAGTGTGAAGGTAAAGAACATCTTTAGACTATTAATGATCTCCTGTCCTCAGAGATAGCCTCTGCTATTATCTGCATAAGAATGACAGACTTGTGTGAAGAATAACGAATACCAGAGGTGAGTTAGAAGTGATCAACAACAAAACTGTGTAACCTGATGTTACACGATCTTTTGCCGCCATCAAAACTCTCGCGCCAAGCGGTACATGGACCCGCACTCTACCTTCCAGGCAGGATGCTGGCCCACTACGCTATCAGCGCTGTAAATCGCGTTCCGCAACCGCCATATCCGTGTTGCAGCGACCTTTTAGCACTCTTCCACGATATCGGGATGTTGTTTGTGATCCAACAGTGCTATTCCTGTAATCCTGCCCGGAAAGCAGAGGGTGCAGGTACAAATCATGCATACCGCGAGAGTTCTGATCGCAACAAAACATCATGTGGCAGCATATAGCCTCTACATCAGCTGCTCTAGGCTTAGGACAAATGCGTAGGATATTATTTTGAATAATCTGAGTTTTAACCCACACCTTCTGTCCTTTCTGATAGGAAACCCTCCAATTTACGGCAACTATAAATCTACACGTAATTGTTCTGCTAATATAGTGACGCCACGCTGAAAAAATCCAACATTTTTGAATGATATAAAATGTTCAGAGAAACATAATTTCATTGTAGTCGGGTGAGGATATTAATATAGAGACTAAAAATACAAAATATTCGTGGACTACCCTTCACAGACTTCAACCACCACCAAGGCTAGTTTCGAACCGCCTGTATTACATCCACAAAAAATCGGCCACCAAAATCAAACAGGTAATGCTGTAGTTGTGTTTTGTGCTCTCCTCCGCGTCAGTGTGGAGGAGAGCACAGAACACAACTGTATAGCATTCCCTGTTTGTTTTCATTACCATCAGTTTGTCTGGTTTCTTCTTTTTTTTGTGTTAGTGAAACTTTTCATAAGGTGATCTCTCTTACACGAAGGAACACTACAGGCTATTTGAGAATACTAGAGACCTTTCACATGAAAGGAAATGTTGTATGTAAACCCAATTTCACGTGAAGATTATTCTAGAGATCCGTAGATTTTAAGTAAAGGTGCTGTAAATGCAGTTTCATCTTTTTGTATCGCATTGCTATTGCTGTACTATTGCTCTTGCTGGTGTATTGCTGACACCGGTTTCTCAACCTGTAGACGAAACGGAAAACGCACGTCATATACTGTAAGAGAGTTGTCCTTGACAATGCGAATGCTGGTCGATCACCCGTAACAGGAAAGCTTGCACTAGCCCTTGCTGTCCTGCTTGTTGACACGAGCTAAGATTTGAGAGAAAAGTCAAAAAAAAAAGACGATCGTTATGGATTATGGGATCTTCGTAGGCCTTCGAAAAAGACCAGGAGTTGTCAAAATTTTCCGCGATAATATGCAGAACTAGAGTGCATGGCGCATTTCAAGAAGAAGTAGCAATACAGTCTTCTATTCGCTTAACATTTTACAGAATTGAAATACTAGTTGGTCTGTTTATTATAGGTACGTTTTATTGTTCAGCAAAATGCGGTTACTCGTTAATCGTTCATTCGAACAATTTATTCGACTTTTCAAATATTCGGATAAATGAAAAATCGGACCTTATTCGATTTTCGATCATACGAAAATTTGCGACGTCGAATAAATTCGATCGTTCTTTCGTTCGAAAAATTTTGCCATCAAATAGATTCGCTCGAGCATTCGTTCGAAAATTCTTGACATCGAATTTATTCGTTCATTCATTCATTCGAAAATTCTTGACATCGAATTTATTCGTTCATTCGTTCATTCGAAAATTCTTGACATCGAACTTATTCGTTCATTCATTCGTTCGGCAAAATTTCTGAAAAGACAACTACACACTCCACTGGAGTGAAAACGAACGCGTAAAAGACTGTTTTCAGTAAACTGCGTCTGGTAGACGGAGTTCAGTAAACCTTGACCTCTACTTCACTAGGAGGCGGCCACTTATGTCTATTCAGGGCGTCAACCTATCCAAACACATGCACTGCGAACCCTCCATCACTGGAAGAAGGGAATGATTGAACCGCTCAAGACAAGTATATAGAGATGACAGCCACTTCGGGATGACTTTGACGGACACAAGCCGGGAACACCTCCGCCGTTGTGAAACATTACGGCACTGCATGAAGTAGTTGAGAGATATCATTTCGAAGGCCCACAAGGTGGATATCACTTGCTATGCTTCAGCAAGAGACGTTTAGGAGCCGAACACGGAAACTAATGCTCAAAATGCGGAAAGTTCGAATTCGGCTGCTACGAACGTACTCATCTCATTCTGCATGATTTCCTTGGCCCTCGCTATTCGCTTCCGATCAGCTGTCTCCGGGAAGACCAGATGACAGGCGCTGGTGAACTCGTCACCGGCCCAGGAAATCACGCCGTTCAATATGTACTCGCAGTAGAACGTCTGCGCAACCTAGAAGTAGTAACGATATACACCCGCAGCAGTTTCTAACGTTAAAATACAAGGTTTAAAGCTGATCAAAATTCTAACTATTATCTCTTCAAAAATCAGCATTGAACGACGTAAAACCTCGCCATGTTCTTTCCCATTTGTGCGACTATAAAAAGTATTAGGTTATTGCAGAAGTTCTCGCCATTTTCAAGACACCACTTTTTTTAATTTTGTAGAAAAGCGAAACACGTCAAGAAACGAAGTAACCGCCATCATGTCACTCTTCTCCACCTTTCAGACAGACTCCTGATCCCGTCAGCGTGGAACTTTTCTAGCTTTTATGCGGGAAAGCCAGCCAACCAGCGTTCCACGTCGTCCTCGTCATCGAACGTTTTTCCTTGCATGGCATTTTAAAGAGACAGTAAAAGGTGATAGTCTCTTGGTGCAGTATCTGGGTTGTACGGTGGGTGAGGCAGCCCTTCCCATCCAAGATCGAGAAGCTTTTGGCGAGTAATTCTTGCAATGTGTGGTTGAGCACTGTCGTGCAAGAATCGCATTGTGCCGTGATTCGGACGCTCTTCTGCGATCTTGGCGGGCAGTCTATCCAGCTGCTTACAGTATAAGTCCGCTGTTAGAGTTTCGTTACTGGCCAGCAGCTCGTAGTAGATGAGACCTTTGTAATCCCACCATACAGAAAGAGAAAGCATGATCTTCGACGGGGGAGGGCTCTCATTTGGCTGTGGCTCAGGCTGCTCATCCTTGTCAACCCAGTGCCTGCTCCTCTTGATGTTGATGTACAGGCACCACTTCTCATCTCCTCTGATGATGGACTTCAGCCAACTACCTGTGCGCTTGTACGAGAGCGAATGAGTGGCCACCTCAACGCGTCGCTGGCGGCCGCGCTCGGTGAGGTCGTGGGGAACCCACTGTGCCAACTTGTGCACCTTACCCAGTCGATGTAGGTGCCTGGCGATAGTGGCATAGTGCACACCCAAGTTCTGCGGAAGTTCACGAGTATTCCGCCGCGGTTCCGACTCCACCAGCTGTAGCAATCGGTCGTTGTCGGCATCGGATTCACGTCCTGATCTGAACGAACCTTGAAGGTTAAACTCACCTTTGCGAAAACGTGTGAACCATTCTCGTGCAGTGCGATCGTTCACTCTGTCCTCCGCAATCACATATTGATGCGACGACAGAAAGCGGCTACTGACTCACCAAATTTGAAGTCATACAATAACAGACCTCAAATGTACTCATTTGAAAGCTCCATTTTTCTAGGAGTTACGCGAGAGTGAGTAGCTAGCAATATCAATAAACTTATACATGTCTGATCTCTCTATGTGAGGAAAAGGTAGGTTGCTATAAGGTAGCGTTAGTGAGAAACAAGCACATTCAAAAAATGGCGGGAACTTTCGCAACAGTCTAATACAATACCAGAAAAGTTCTCCTGCGATTTTCTGTGGTCAAAACGAGATCACTAACAATTTAGGAAAGGTAACCGAACGATCAGCACTACTAGAGGTTGACTAGAAGATACTTGCCTTCTTCGAGCTCTTTTTCTCGATTTCGTTGTTAACGTGATTCTGTAGGTCATGGTTCGCCACCCCGAATCCCAACATTCGAAAGAGGTAGAAGCTGAAGAGGAATGCATTATACCTGTGGAGAAATCGGTGGAAACGAGTGTCACCAACCGATACATCTTCATCAAGTCGTCGTCACCCCACTCCTTCCACTTCGGCTCCTCGCTGGCAGCGATCAGCTTCTTCCCGCACGTGTCTGTGTATCCTCGACCAGTCATGTCCACCAGGTACTGCAATTCATCACAATTGTTCCGAATGCTTCAGCGATGAATGAACTGTAGCCCTTAGTTTACGTTAGTTCGCACAAGGGTGCGAAAAGTTTCCGCCTGGACAACAGTCTTTCCCTAACCACCGCTTCGCGCCGCTCTGTGACTGAACAGCTCACGTAACATATTTGAGCTATCCGGAAAGTGTTGTTCGTTTTGGAAGTAGTTCGAGCGATTGATCGGTCATGAGTTTGTATCACTAGGTGCGCTGGTCAGAATGGCTTGCTATGTGAACATCTACGGATCAGCAGCTTCTGTGCAGTGCTAAAAATCTGTCTATTCGAAACGAGTATTCGTATAAATGATTCAGGAAATCAATAGAATTAATTATAAATCTATCTATAAAATTGCTTAAATATTTATTATGTTATAATTTATTGAAATTAAATTGTCTTTTTTATATAGCTCTTCAACGAGACAATAACATCAAAAACAACGACAGCTAACAACAACTTAAACATGTTTCGTTTCGCCTCTACCTTCATACAAAACATTTTATAATTAGCCACCCCGAGACTCATCAGTGAAGAAGGTGACTAATTAATTGAGTTGTTAGTATTGTATTAGGAGATATATTTTTTAAATTGTGTTTTTAACCTGTACTAACAACTAAATTTTACAAATGAAACCACAGTTAACACTAATGTTCTAATATAATTGTACCATATTTCAAAACCATTAACACATTGCTACTAACCAACAAATAAATTTTTATATAAATATGTGCACGTATACATACACACGGGCGCGTGTAGCGCAGTCGGAGGAGGCGCGACTGTCGCGTGCACCCGATACCAGGTTCCTGGTTCGGATTTCCCGCCCAGGCCAACCAAGCCTTCCATCCCTCCGGGGTCGGTGAATTGGTACCAGACTTGTCTGGGAAGGATAGAGCGCTGACTTGTTCATCGGCTGGCCACCGCAAGTCATTGAATGGCCAAATACGCATTCAAATCGCCTCCGCGACATCCCGTAGAAGTAGAATGCGCTGGCGCATCCCAGAAGGGATTGAGTAACGCCGTCCTTTATCCTTTTATCCCTTATACATACACATATATATATATATACATGCATATACATTCTTGTACATACATACGTACACACATATACACATACATATATACATACACATACATACCTACACAGACATATACATACAGACATATATACACATATGTATATATACATTATTTAATTTTATAATTTAATTTTTACTTGTACCTTTTTGTTTTTATTGTTATTCTATTTTTTTAAATCAAATTCTTATGATTTTAATTTTTAAGTCATAACTATTTTTTTGAAATTATTATTTTATTAAAATGAAACAAAATTTTATTTCATTTATCTATTCATTTATTTAGAAAAGTTTTATTTAATACATATATCACCACCTATATATATAAAAGAGTTTGCCCTTGGTGTGATCTAACCTAGGTGAGGTACGTCGCATCATCCACAGCGAGGGCGGTCGAGTGATCTAGCCTAAGTGAGGTACGCCGCATCATCCACAGCGCGGGCAAAATTTGCTATTGCACGTGGGATGTTGCTGCAGCAGGGGAAGCGCAGCCCTTTGCTGCTTAACACAACAGCAGCTACGCGCGTTTCTGAGCGTCCAGATTCAGAAGCCGACTTCGTACCATTAGCATGAGAAGATACTAAAGGGGTAAGGGTAGAAGGGGGACTTTGAGGGTGGAGAACCGACGGCGATAAGGAGGCAGCGACCAGGAGGAGCATCGTGATGGTCGATGGGGAGAGCAATGAAGCAGGCCAGGCACCAGGAAGAGTTTAGGCAATATGTAGGGATCACTAAGGAGTTACCAATCACGGGAGGGGGGACAGTAAGGAGGATCAGCAAGGGGATCCATTACCATTAAGAGAGACCGGATTTAGAGGATGTGACACCGATGTCACACAATGGGCGTTCGCTCGCCGTCGTCGTGTCGTGAGCGTGGGAGACCTACTTAATAGGGTTAAAGTAGTAGGGAGGATCCCGAGGGGGTGAGAAGCAATATACCTTAAAGAAGGGACCTCGAGGCGGGACCAGGACGAGGAACCAACAAGAAGGGAGCCGTAAGGGAATTCATACGGAGAAGAAGGAATGTGCCATATGCATAGCCTCTTCATGCTCGACACAGCGGCGACTGCGCGCGCTTCTGAGCTTCTTGATCCAGAAAACGGGCCCCCTACGTCGCGCAGCAAGCATCCTGATTCTGAATACGTGTCACCGACCGTGCCGTGAGCATGGGAGGACCACTAAGGGGGTAGTGGAGAAGGCGGTAAAGTGGACCTCTATGGTGGACCTGGAGAGCGACCAGGAAGGAAAGGAATAACCTGGAGGAGAGGGCAGGACGGGGAAACCAGCAAGAAGAGACCAGTAGGTGTCAATAGTGGAAATAAAGAAGTGGACCAGTAGTTGGAACCAGGAAGGTGGGGAGCTAAAGAGGGGAGGGAAGACCTGTAAAGGTGGACTAGAAATTAGATCCAGTAAGAAGAAACGAGAGAGGCGAACCTGGCTTCAGAAGACATGTCAACGACAACTTGAAACGCTAGCTGTTGAGCATGAGAACGATTGCGGAGGAACAACCTGAGGGACAGTAGTACTGCGCAGCACAAACCAATGACATTACTGGCCGGTCAGGAAAGACCGTCTATGATGAAGGTACCGAAGTGGTGAAGGGCTTGATGCCGATAAGGTATGCACCAAATACTAGATGCTAACGAATTTTATGCTTCAGAATGACTACTTTCCATAGGTCAGTGATGCTACAAAGTCGCGCGAAGCGCACAAGTGCGAGACACGCCATTGGGCGTGTCGGAGCACTTGTATATATTATAAAATACACACATATATACACATACATGTAAGTCCACTTGATCGTTTCCCAAGGAAATCGATGGAGCTGGCATGTCACCGATAGAATAAGTACCGTAATGGGCGCTACATAGCGTCTGCTCTATTTACGGCATTTTCACCGAACAACATTTATGTTATCGCGTGTCTTCACGCAGGCTAAAAACCTTTCAGTAGAATAAGCAGTAGCACTTTTATGTATGATCATCAAGTAGAGAACACATACTTTGAGAAACCGGGCAGAGTCACAGGACCTCTCGGTGACAGAAGCGCGTTGAAAACAGTCCTACCACTGCTCATGTGATGAAATGGACCGTAAACAGCAGCAAGTCCAACGTCATATATTTTCTTGACCTCGACGTTGCCAACTTTGATTTAAAGGTGAGCCGGCGAGCCTATGCGTCATTACATTCACCAAGACGAAACCTACAACATGTCCGGCGTTGTCGTCGAAGATAGCCATGGTCGTTATTGTGTAGGACCAACGATGTTTCGGGAGACCCAGTGTTGAGCCCCACTCGTGCAGAACTAGTGGCTCTGCCCTTAGCGAGTCCAGCGATCTGTAAGACAACCTTTTGGTTTTATAGGCAGCAGCTGTTCATCGAGTTCCGTGAGTGGCGAATCTCGCACCTGTTCCATCTTGCGTCGCCGATTTCCAGACGATACCTATGGTCCTCGCCTTCGACTGGAATCAAGCCACAAGCTTGTATTCCGTACTTCTCTATGCATGTGTGGTAGAGCTGAAATGGCCAGGGAATGAAAGATCTACAAACAGTCGCTTACAGTGAGAATAGAACAGATTGCTTCTGCACACAACTGAAATATTCGCCTGGGAAGGGTAAATGGCCGAGTTTTCCAAAGAATAGTTTCCGAGCCGCGTTACAGGCGAAGAACCTCAAACTGCTTCCACGATATTCACCGTGGTGGAATGCGTGCCACATCTCGAAAATGATGCCGTTGTCTTCTCTTTCCATTCTAACTCAAGAATCCTCGTGCGCGCGTGCTCTGCTCTCTATTTTCGCATCATTCTAGATAGCTCTTAAGTTCCTTTTTAAAAGCTATGAAAACAGCCACAATTCAGAATACCATCCGCATTACTTTGGCGTTCATTGAGAGTTTCGAAACTCGACGTTATCAGTTCCCCTGTGATTTCGCAGTTGTTTAGCAGTAAGAAAGTTAGATTAATGAGCCGTTGATGTGGTCTTAATGGGGAGGGGAAACGCAAGCCGGACTAGTGACCAGTGCTGAAAATTATTCAGCGGGTTCAATACAACCACTGGCATGGTAATGATGGTGATGATGTCCGCTCCTCCCGGGGTGTCCCTAGAGACTGTTCGCTCTCGTGAGCTATGCTGGACACGAACACTCGATTACAGAGGCGACAGGCCCTTGTGGCAGACCGGCCTACGAACATCCTGTGTCACTTATGGTGCATGACAGTATAGGTTTTTCGAGGTTTCGAGGTAGTGCTACGGCATCCGCGGCAGGAAACAATACACTCAATGAACCTGGCAAGTGTGAGAACTTTGCGAGGGCCCACGATGCAAGGATGACATTAGGGTAGCTGAGATGGCCCGAAAATCTCATAGTAGGACCCGCGTAGCAACGCTGAATGTGAGCACGTTGACGGTCCGCTAGTGGGAGTGGGCTGAAGCATTGGAGCGAAGATGAGTTGATTTCTGTGCAGATTAGTGACATTAATGGGTAGGTAGCTGCATGGTGGTTTCCGAGACGGATCACGTAACGCCGATGGTAAGCGTATTCTTGATTACGCGGAGGCGCATAACCTCACATGCGCCGCTCGAAGGATAAAGCGGGTCGAGCAATGAGTTGGTTGCAGCAAGAATCAAGTCATGAAGAATGGAAGAGAACGAAGCAGCTGTGGTTTCTCACGTCCAGCTACCGACAGTCACGAATGTCGATTAAACCTTGGAAGAAGGCGATTGACGTGATATTTCAAGCTGCTTGATCAGAAGAAGCTTGGACGACGCAACGCCGACAAGCAGGCATGGCTGCGGACCGAGGTTTTGATGGAAAGCTAGAGAGAACAATCAGAAAAACAGACAAACAAAAGCCGGTGCATCTCCCCCTTCTCGACGTAGATGAGGCCTTTGAACGCGTGAAATGATACGATGCGGTACGACGGAGTTCCCCAAGAAATATACATAGAGGACGCAAATACTCTACTCTTCCCCGAGTTCCAAGCATTGATGAAGTCCTCCTTCTTCGCCAATGTTATTTGCTCTCTCCAATGCTCTTTGATGTCCTCACGCCATTAGGCGAGGTCTTCAGAAGTCATCTTTTGGACGTTGGTTTGTACTGATGGCGTAACTTTCGCTGTTAAAGGTAAGGATGAGCTCGATGAAGTGCGGATTTTGTGATCACTTAGAACGGTTTGGACCCAAACGGAACTCATATAAACGTCAAAAGCGCCGGACACGTAACGACCGACGTGAACGCGTCCTTCTCCAGCGCTGTTAAGGGCCGGTAGCAACGTACCGCTCTGAGTGTGCTGCCCTGCGACCAATACGTCACACATGGACTTGAAGGTTGCAGGAGTCGAAAGGTGGCGTCGTGACACCAGGGGCCGGATTCATCAAAGTTACTGCAGGAACGTTAACGGAGAATTGTAAGCGAAAAGCTCAGATAACGCGGCTTATCGCTCACCATATCGCTTGATAAGCCGCGTTATCTGAGCTTTTGCTTACAATTCTCGGTTAAAGTTACTGCAGTAACATTGATGAATCCGGCCCCAGAAAGGCGTACCGCGCTAGCGGGGGGGGGGGGGGGACAGACGCTGAGGAGGAAGAAGATGGACATGATAACGCTGGACGGTAGCTTTAAGCGACTGATGCTACCATGTCCTTGCCTTTCCACGAAAGTCGAGGAAGAGCTCATGCTGCAGCATCATCAAAATTCACTACGCTCTGAGACTTTCCAGTATCGGGTGTTCTGCACGCAGCGGCCAATCGGGGTAAATCACAATTTCAAAAAAAATCGAAACGTAGTTGGATACAATGGCATGTAGACTCGGTGAAGGTGCAAGTGGCAAGTCTGGAGCCAAATGATTTAGATTTCACTCCTACCAAGCCCCCCCCCCTACTCTTCGTCAACGCTCGGCACTTTTAGACGCTGCAAAATGGGCTTGTCAGAAAATAACAAAGTGCCGTCCCAGAATCTTAATCAAGTATCCGGGTTTCGCGTGTGATGAATGGCTCTAGACGACCGCCGTCATGTGTCGCTATCGAAGTCAGGAAATCGGCCCAAAATGTGGGAAGCAACAGGAAGTTCGTGTATTCGCGGACGACACGAGATAGCGCTGATTAAAGCAAAACAAGACAACTGCACTCTCACTGTGTTAGGAGAGCCTTCGCTTGAGCCCAGAGTGCCTTGCATACGGAAAGACCAGAAAGGCAATACCGGTGAAAAAGGCTTCTATGGACTTGGAGAAAGCTAACGGAGTCAATGCAAAAAAAGAGAAAAAACTACGGTAATGGTCGTCTAACGATTCAGTGTGCTTCCTTTGTCGAGACCATACTCTTCTGATGTTACCTACCACAGCCACCTTGTTCCCATTCTACCACGTCGTTTGAGAACCAAGACGATTTTTACCATTCGTAGTCCCTGTGATTCTCCGGTGGTTTTTCTTTGCAAACATTCTTCCACCATACTTGTCGTCTCGTCTAGGGCATGGCGGGGAGACCTTTTACATCTGTAACTCGTTGCGCTCTCGAAAGAGCAGTTTTCAGCATCGGATTTAGGCTTCCGCTCTTACCGTAAAGTTGCTGGGTAGATGCACACTCGGTTAGGCTCTACACTGTGAGATCTCCCACAAGACCTTCACATCCGTAACGGCTTCACGGGGTCCTCGCACTACATAGGATGCAGGTCCCGCCCCTCCGTGCGAGCATAGGTCATCTCCTGGCTCTCCTTCTCCGCTATTATGTGCTATGTCTTCTGATAGGAAGTGATAAACTATGTAATCTCCGCTCAGGGGTATGCGTAACTAAAATCCGAAATTTGATAAATCGTGAAACGCAATTATGGAAAAACCGTCGTAAATCGTAAATCGCAAACCGTAAATTGTGAGAGGTACCTGGCGTGTAGTTCTGGAGTTTTTTTCTGCTAACGGTACTTGAAGGTAAATCAATATTTACATATTTATAGCGTATTCAGCTTAGGCTGAATAGTTTTCTAACCAACTGGACAAACCTAAAATCAATTGAACACTTCTCAAACAGAACTAGGCGGGTTCTAAGAAGGTATGAATGAGTTGTTTATTTGTTTAGTATAAATACACCTATAGGGATGTCCCCTTCATGTGCCACCTCATCGCGGTGAAGGGGTGAACATCACTTTGTGAAGGCTAACGGCACAAACGGTCACGCAGTACGCGACGCTTTGTCGTGTATGGGCGGTTCTCCTGTATCCTTGGCCAGGAACATGTAAGTAACCAGACCACCGCTATGGCTCAAACAACTAAACCCGTACCCCAGTCCTCCGCGCGCCGGAGGTGGACTTCTACGACGTCGGTTGCATCCACCTCCGGCGAGGGGCTATCTAATCTCGGAGTTAAACAATCAGGACGCCATTGGAATCGGACTACCGGAAACTCCCTCCCACCACGACACGGAAACTGCCTATTCGTCTGCACTTATAACTGTCGTTCGATCTCATCTGAGCAGGATCTCCAGACATTGCTTTACAGAAGCCGCAACATCAAATACGACGTTATCGCCCTGCAGGAAACGAAAGGCAGAACGGAAACCATGAGAAGGACCGGCCACAACAAGCTTCTCATTATCGGAGCAAAGGTGGACAGAAAGAATATTGGCGGAGTTGGATTTCTCGTCAATTCGACAGTGCACCACCTAGGTAGACTCTTACAAGATCATCAATCCGCGAGTAGCTGTTCTTCAAAGATCAAGGAACCATCTCCATCATAAATGGATATGCTCCAACATCTGCGGCCACAGATGAAGAAAAGAAGGAATTTTACAAGCTATTCGAAAGGGCTGTCAACGACGAGAAGAGATACTACAAAGTTGTCGTTGGTGACTTTAACGCTATCGTCGGTACGAATGATCACGTCGAATGGAGGCTAGGACCACATGGAACTTCCTCAAGGAACGAAAACGGAGAGCGCCTGATAGACTTCCTATCCGCGTGCCGTCTCTACCATGGAAATTCTATGTTTAAGAACCCTTCAAACCGACGGTGGATCTGGGAGAGCCCAAATGGAGAAACACGTTCGGAGATCGACCATGTTCTTACAAACAGACGCTGGAGTCTGTTCGACGTCTCCGTGCTGCCTTCATTTGACACCGGCTCGGATCACCGTCTTGTCCGTGCGAAGCTGACTCTCAAAAAGAGGATGTTCAAGCGTGACACTCATAAACCGGCACCGGTGAGAAACCCCACATTCAAGTCTGAGGAGTTGGAATATGCAATAAAGTCGTATGACTGGAATCTTCTTGAAGATCCATCGGAAGACTACGACTTCTCTCCAAAGGACTGTTGAAATGTGCTAGCAGCTCTTACGGAACCACATCACCGTCTGCTTCAAGACTCAACGCACATGCGATTAAACTCTTGGAGCAAAGAAGAGCTGTTAAACTGGATCCTAATGCTTCCCATCTGGAAAAAGTCACCATCTCGAAGGCCTGTCGAATTGCAGTGAAGGAGTCCATTCAAGCCTACAGAAGATTGAAGCTGTTAGAAGCCGCTGGGAAAGGTTCAAGCATAAAGCGCTGCAAACGAGATCTCTGCGATCAGAAGGCAATAATGTCAGCCCTTGTGGATAAGGATGGAACAACGCAAACGTCTCGAAGAGCGATAGAAGCCATCGTTCAAGAATTCTACACAGATCTGTTCCGTTCTTCCAGCACTGTCTCGAAATGCTTGATGCCACCAGCTGAGGGAGTACCTCCCATTCTGGAATCAGAAGTTGCTCATGCCATCAGAAGGATGAAGCCGGGCACTACTCCCGGACCGGACGGCATTTCTGCTGATCTCCATCGTGCGGGTGGCAGTGCCCTCTGCTCACTTCTTGCCAAGCACTTCAACCACTACCTTCGACTTGGTAGGATTCCGGACTCATGGAAGGAGTCGAAAACAGTTTTAATCTTCAAAAAAGGTCAGCAGGAGGATATCAACAACTATCGACCCGTCAGTCTTCTCTCGGTTGTGTACAAGATCTTCACCAAGATACTGCTTAACCGCATGGAGCGTTGCTTGGATGAATATCAGCCAGTGGAGCAAGCAGGATTTCGCAAGGATTTCTCCTGCATGGACCATATTCAGACTGTCTCACAGATCATCGAGAGGAGCCGCGAATACCACCTCCCACTTGTCCTTGTCTTCGTGGATTTCCGGAAAGCGTTCGACTCTGTGAAAATCAACGCCGTTTTGAACGCACTTGTGCACGCTGGTATACCACATCTACATCCGACCTCTCGACGAATGCTTGTCGAACACATCGACCACCATCCCGTTGTTCGATCGAAAGCTTAAAATTCCTATCGGGAAAGGAGAGCGGCAGGGAGATACGATTTCTCCCAAGCTATTCACAGCGGCACTCCAGGATGCCATGAAGGACTTGAACTAGGACGATAAAGGCTGCCTTGTCGACGGTAAACGAATCAGCAACCTTCGCTTCGCCGACGATATTGTTTTCATCTCTACCAGCACGGCAGAAATTGAGGAAATGCTGAACTAGCTCAATGTGGCAGGTATGAAGATTGGATTGGACATGAATATGTCCAAAACACAATTTATGTTCAAACAGTGGTGTGACACGGGACTCGTAAGGTTAAATGGAGTCGCTCTACAACAGGTGGACTCCTACGTCTATCTGGGAAGAGAGCTGAACATGGATAACGACCTCGCTCCTGAAATCGCCCGCAGGAGACGCGCAGCATGGGCAGCCTTCAGTTCGATTCGCGAAGTCACCGATCAGGTCAAGGATCCCGGCCTCAGGGCCTTAATATTCAACGCCTCTGTACTGCCTGCGATGTGTTACGCGACGGAAACCTGGCCCGACAACAAGACAATCGCCAGAGCGATGCAAACTACGCATCGTGCACTGGAGAGATGTCTTCTAAGGACAAGCCTTCGTCAGCAATGGCGAGAAGGCCTACGAAGCTCGGAGCTACGGGAGAAGTCGCAATTAGCAGACCCGCAGTACATGAAGAAGTCCAAATATCGCTGGGCCGGACACCTGCTTCGACGAAAGGACGATAGATGGAGTCTCCGTGTCACAGAATGGCTCCCGAGAGGCCATAAGAGACCACTGGGACGACCGCCAACGCGATGGGCAGACTCATTCTCAAGATCTTTCAGAGAGCGGAGTCTGCCTCACTGGATGCAAGCAGCCAGAGATCGAGCGGTCTGGAAGAGTTGTGGTCCCGGCTGAAAAGACCTCCAGTCGACAAAAGGGTCGATATCAAAGTATCAAAGTAAGTATTCGGATGTGTCAACTCATTGTTCCTACTGGAAAACGAACTACACAACACAAGTGAAAAAATACTCAAGGTCAAATTTAATTTTTCTTGACAAATTTAAAAGCAATTGAACTCTTTTCAAACAGAACTTGGCGATCGTTGATTTAAATCAGCCCTAAGCAACATGTTAAATAAGGGCAAATAACTGGTGACCAAACAAAGCACAACCATAAAATTTCCACCTTTCCGCTAGCCTTTAGATTGCGTATAAATCTACGTATGCAGAAGCAACCACAACAAGTCACTGTTAAAGCCAAAGAATAGACTAAAGTTATTTAACCGCTAACAAACTCAGCCAAAACAACTTTTGCTCAAGTTATCAAACGAGTAGCGTACAAAGTGAACGCATGGCGCAATCCTATCGTATGACGCACGGCAAGATCACTTTTCTGCATTTGCAAATAAGCCCAAGAACGCTCCTGTTCCAGACGGGTAGGACTGAAGCGATTCGAACCTGAACCTGATCGTATAGTCAGACTACGTTTTTCAACAATTGGAGGCATAATGTGTAATATTTCAAGTGACTTGGGAGGTGTTCGGCTCGACTTGAAAAAAGTCTATTTTCAGCTGGAGAGGTTGCACTTTGAAATGAACACTGTCTGCTGTGAAGCACTCAGCCATGACACCCGCGCGTCTCCCACCCCTATCGGATAAATCAGGGAGGAGAACGTAATCACCGGCCAGGAAATCGATAATATTGATCGATATTAATTGCCCTCCCGCGGTAAAGCCCTCCCGTTGGCGACCACAACAACGTAGTTCCTACCACGATCGGTTAAATCTGATTCGAAATCGATAATATTGATTATTAGTGATTGCCTGATCGCTCAGACACATCTTCTGATTGGCATCTGCGGCACGTCTTCTGGATCTCCGTGCACGTTAGTCAACGTCTGCTGTCAACACTTCAGGGAGGACAAGTAGCAAGACCACCAAGCTGTGAAACTAAAACTGTTTTACAAACTATACATTGCTGATGTTTCGCTATGATCATCTTAATTAAAGTCTGGAAAAGATAAGGAGAGATTGAGAATTTGTTCATCCAAGCACATTTCCATAGTACAATTTACAATTTTTCGTATTTTTGCCGTTTAAAACGAATGGGAAGAACGAGGCAAAGGATGCGTAAAACAGCCCAACTAACGTCGCCCTTGGAGGGAGAGAATGTGAGACTCATTCACATCTTATTCACTCACATTTCCTTCATTGAACAGCAACTTGCCGACATTTTGTCAGTTTCCACTGTTGGGTTGTAATTTGCTTGTATTCATTACTGCTCAGCGGTATGTGTCTGATGCGTCACAACAATCTATCAGTAAAAACTAGAATACCTTTGTCGCATGCTACCTACATACTGCAATCGTGGAAAAGGACGCTAAATTCGGCACTAAACAATTCTTCTTGGGATGTGCCAGGCCGCCCACTTGTAACCATCAGTAATATTTTCAAGGCAGCTTGAATGCGTTCTTGGTCTGCACATGGCTTGTGGTGACAAGCTGATGAACAACTCAATCCTTAATAGGTTTCATAGATATATGGTATAAATGAACGACCCTGGAAGGATGGAAGTTAGACGTCTTTCCAACACCGTCACATGTGCCTGAAGTCACCTCACCCTTCTTGATTTAAGTGCTCTCTATTGCTGCTCGCGATCACTCCTATGTTTGTGAAGCTTCTACACAGCTATCCAGTACAAAGTCCAAACCTGGGTATCAGCTAATTCGTTGTTCGTTATCCGCCCGAAAATTGCCGGATAACGAACAACAAAACGGAGAGGCCAAAACTCCCCCGGAAACCGGATAACGGATAACGGATAACGTATAACGGCTAATCCGCTCATCCCTGGTGGAGACCCACGCTGCCACTGTGGTGGAAGCCGCGGCGAGGACGAGTTGCCGCAGAGCCGCTGGTCGCAAAGGTCCGCGAGGCCTGTTGTAGTTCAGGGCTGCTCTCACCCGCAGCGCCAGCAGCTGCGGCTGAGACCCGCGGGGCGTGACAGATAGGTGTCGATTATGGCTCATCTATTTGGAAACATTTTTTACGAATCTACATGCTAGGGATATAGTAGGTTGGTGCATAATTTCCATCCATAAAGGAGCTTGACAACCAACAATATAATCACCGTTAGTGTCGACAAATGGAGGCATATGGAATCCTGCACTCAAAACGTAACGCAAAAAAGCCTTAGCACGATATTAGGTTACCTTAAATGCACCGAAAATTTTTGCGGCCTTCAAGCCACAAGTTAGCCGTGTGAGGTTTAGGGAAAACCCTTGCAGAGAAATGCAACAACAAAGTAGACCATTCTTTTTAGTACAACAGCAAAACTATAACTGCATCGGATAGACCTCCCGGACTCAACAATCGGAGGCAATGCTGTCATCACAAGGACTACCACAATATCTTCGGGATTGTCAACCGAGGAACTTTTAGTGATGAAAGAACGACAAAAGTGAGAGCAAGCGCAAAATGGTACAGAACTGTTGAGTTCTAAGGAGTGTTCTATTAGATTTCGAGGTTTATATTCAAGAACTCCTAACTTGGCTTGGAAAACGCTTCTTCACAAAACGTAAAGCGTTTTGCTTACTACATCTCCGACATTCTTAGAAGTCACAACTGCCGGCAAAAGTACGCAGTATTGCGTACAGTAACCATCGCTGCGCCGCACCACCCGCCGTTGTCATGGCGGGTCCGCGGCACCCGCAAAACTCTGCTGCCGGCCTTACTGATGCTCACCCCACCGATCCCCTTTACTGGTCCCTCACTGCCCATCTCCTTACCTTAGTGGGCCCTCCTTTACTCTACGTATTCTGAATCCACAGATACACTGGACGACGACGTCGGCACGTCTTTCGAATCCCAATGCATGTAGATAGAATACGTCTAGATATTTTCCCTTACTTTCGCGCCCATTATTTTCCGCTCCGTAATTTCGATAACGTGGCCGATCAGTAGCTCTTGGCGGATTTGCATAGTTTGATAAAATCAAGCAGGAAATGGTTGTGCATTGTGAGGGAGACTCTAAAAGTGAGCTAGTCGTTATAAATCATGTTGCATCACATCATGTGAACCCCTATTGCGAGAAGACCACATTTCCGAACATCTACGATTTACGACCAGCCCGATCATGCCTTCCATCTTCCGTTGTTTTTGAACCCGTATCGGACTTGTAGGGAAAGGTGAAAGCACTGACTTTTTCAAGGATTGCCCATCACCAGCAGGCCAAATGCGCATGAAAACCAACTACGATACCCGCTGAAGCATGTGGAATACGTGGCTTATTCAAAACGGTATTGTATACCAGCAGTCATTATTATTTGCTCGAGCCGCATGCAAAATAATGTAGATCGAAGCAGCTTAAAGGCAATGGAACGAACCTTTTCAACGGGGCAGCTGATCTCGCCGTCGATCTTCACTGGTCGCGCCATCTGAAGCGACTTCCAAACGACGTCTCCAATAGCGAGGAATGTGCAATTTTGACCGTCCAAGAATCGAAGTACGTCGTCGACCTGAAGCCGTCACTAATCGATTAGTGGTCTCAGAAGGAGCTCCGACAATTATCACAGTGGTTTTCATGTTAGTGAGATGAGCATGAATCGAAATCTATGGCGAAGACACAAGCGTGTTTTGCACGTCTTCCTTCCATGACGTTCTTCAGCGTAGCCAGAAAGCTAAAGACAATCAGCGTTAAAGGTATAAGAGGGTATAACGGCGGAGCATTTTTTGCGTTCCATCGCAACAGTGCATAGGCCTCAGAAGAGATCCGCATTTGAAGAACAGAACCGAAATCGGAAAAACTCGAGAAGAAGAGCGTACTACATACAACGTAGAAGCGACGAAGATTAGGCTGTGGAGACATGAGAAACGATTTCGGCTTCCTGTCGTGAGCCGTCGGTTTTTAGCCTTTTTCCATACATGTTGGAGAGCATAAGTTAAAGACGCTAAAGCTTATCGGTAGCTGGGCGTATGAGCGGCAGCTGGCGCAAACGAGGGAAACGCGGAAACAACGAACAAGCACCCCAAGCGAGAGCTTGATGTAAAATCGATGAATCGGATGTTGGCTCTTGTAACATCGTTGCTATTCCTGCTACTCTCTGGTAGCTCCTAATGTCACCAGACGAAATAACTTGATGCGCTGAAAGTGATTGCCAGTGAAAGGTCCGAAGTCCATGAAAACATCAATCAGATGACGATAGAGGGCAAGCGATTCATCCACTACCTCTAGGCTAAGTCTAGTTCCAAAAAGTGGAGACCCGCAATGATAAGAAAACCTCGAGACCCCTTGCGAGCGAGGTCATGTCATGTCTTCAAAAGCATTTTTTCTAAGCAGCACTCTTCGTCCTTTACAATAGGAACCCTGAAAATGATAAAGATATGTCCCGCTGTGAAGCAGAGGTAGCCGAGTAGTTAGACGTATTCGAATATGCACACGAGCACAGTTTAGACTCCGGTCTTGGGCACGCCATGACCTGCAAAGGTTGCAAAAGAAGCAACGATTCCAGAATAGGGCACAGACTGACAGTTCCGCTGATGAAAGGAGCCCGTCGCAGACATGACCAAAGGCTGCGACAGATTCGTTGCAAAGGTCACACAGCCACAAGTTTCGGGCACAGACCTCGTCCAAATTCTGCCATCAGTGTAAGAGGGATAACAAGGGTCTACTGAATGCGATAAAGGATGAACAGAGCAGGACGGACAGGCTGCATGAGAACTGTTCTGAAGATCCTTCCCTACCATATCCTACTGTCCTAGTCCACATATTATGTAAGACCACTTTTTTGGTGTAACGAAAGTAAGAAGGGCTCAGGAAAAAAGAAAACGGCCAGGGTGCTCTATTCTCGGGGCCCAACCAGACGTATCGCGGCTACCAGGCCGTAAATAAAGACCTTAAGGCCTTTGATCCCCTGAGCTTTATGGTTGTAACTTCGGTTTGTAGTTATGAAGCTTGATTTAGTTAAACTCTTATTAAAATAAAAATACAAAAAATAATACTAAAACAATTAAATAAATCTGCATGCAATGGGAACTCTCCTGGGTTAGCCTCTACGCGACTCCGCTAAACATCCCCTCAACAAGGAGGATCTTCAAGCGCCCTTCAGAATATACTGCTTGAAATGGTTGTTTCCACAGGATGTTGACGTCCATCAGTAGATTCGGTTGAGTTAAGTGAGAAAATTCGATGTTGGTGTGTAGCCCATCTTACGCAACAACACATTCCTACGAGACTAATTGCTAAGAAATGGAGCTGTTAACCTACCGTCGCACCGTTCCTGAGTCCTCGAACCTGTAGGCTCTTCGCCCATGTCCATTGATAATGTAGACCGTTGCTAGTAAACAGCTGAACTTCCATTACATAACATCACTAGTTTTGGTCAAGAGGAGCAAGACTAGAGTAATTCAACAAAACAGGTTGACAAATCGGGGGAAAAAACTTATAGTACCTTCGGCTTTATATCGCTTCGGAGCCAGGGGCGCTTCAGCCCAGCATACCTAGGAAGGAACTCTACCGATTCCACGTTGTCAACCTGGAAACAAGGAATGCTTAGCGCGCTACTTCGCATGTGACCCCGAATTCGGTTTTGTTTGGAACGCATTGTACTGGGAAGGCACTCGTAAATGTGAGGAGCATTCGAGGGGGCCTGTGCCTCGTCTTGATCGAAGCCGAACGATGTGTCTGCATCAAGTGCGTATTGCCCTCCACTCGCCAGAACTGGAAGGATGCCCCACTGTGCTCATTTCTGCCCAATTGTCTGGTAAACTGCTCTTCCAGACAGTATCAGTAACTTCAAAGTCTTCCGTATAGCTGGCTTGCCTCTTATGCACCCTGTCATAGAGACATACAGCTGTCAGTTACACGGAGCATTTCTTTAAAATTACACCTCAAAAATAAGACCGAATCGGCTAATAAAGTGGCAAAAATAAGAATAAATCGAGAATAGCATAAATTATTCTGCAATGAATTTCAGAAATGAAGCCAACATTTTGAGATCTAGGTCTACATAGCTTAACTAATTTGTTGAACACTATGAATAGTACACCTCCACTAATATGTATGCCGCGCGCCTTTTTGGCGCTCTCAGCAATGTTTTCTCTGGAAGTGTTTAAGTGAAACATAATGTTGAAGCAGCTGAAAGTAAATTTACAGCCTCTATGCGGAGAGTGGGATGGACAACATATCACCAACACTATAGTGGGACGTTACTATCAATTTCAGCTACATCTGAAATGGAACTGGGTCGAGCTTGTAGGGCCGTGGAAAGAGGTTCAGCTACTGCGTCTCCTAGTTATGAAGAGCTCCGCTTCTCCGAAAACCCTTTCACCCCTCTGCTCCGCTTGCGTCGGAAAAGCGACACCACACTTGTCGGAGAGGGCTAAAAGCCGAATACCCTTTGGAGCTGTACACGATTTTCCGCAGGAGAATTCCACTCGGCGATTAAGTTAGTTCAACAAAAACCTATTGTGCCACGGAAGAATTATGTCTTGTTTGAGCTATTTGTTAAGGGAAAGAAAAAAACCTACAAGTCCAAAGTGTTCTGATCAGAAGTTGGCTTAAAAACGAACTCACCTATTTGGCCAAAAGAATGAGCTATAAAATGAAGCTGCAGCACTAAGATACGCTGCAGACAAAGAAGGATATTCTGTACTGCTTCAACATCTAATGTTACCTTCCGCGAGTCTAGGCACGGGTCGTCTTCCAGCATGGACCTCCTCCGCCTTCCCAGTGAATCGCCATCGCTGTGAAAAAATCCAGATGTCATGACGCCTTGCTCGATGAGCACGAGCAGTACCAAGAGACCTAGCATCACGCCTCATAATGTCCACATCTTCAGAAGTCCTGAAATCGTGGACTCAAAGGCAGGCAGCGGTGAATGGGGCGAGGCCGAATTGCCACGACGACACAGTTCTCACTTGAAGCGCAACTGAAGATGAGATGCGCTCCATAAGAGACGAAAAGCTTTCCTACGGAAGAAAACGTTGGACGGGAGCTGGGTCTCTCCAAAACACATAGAAAGTCCCTGCGATTTGTTACAAAATAGGGATCTCTCTTAGGAGGAACTGTCGTCATGTGACCAGCAAAGCGAAGACCAACTCACAAGAACAGCAACGAACTCCGAGACCGAAATGTAGCCGACACGACCAAGCCAACGAGAAAAGTATAGAGTAGAAGAACAAGGTACTAATAAAATAATGACTGGACCATCCCCCCCCCCATCAGTCTACAGGATGGCACCTCTGACTATAATATTTGCTGATATATTCTTCTTCAAACAAGAAATGACTGGATTCTCAATCGGCGTCTCACGAGCGATGGGAGGTACTGTACCGTCGAGCCCTGACGTCGACTTTTTTGCACTTTTCCCAGCTGTATGTGGTGGAAAGTAACCTTGTTGCAACTTGTTTGTTTCCGATCTATTTTTAACCAGAAGGGTCGAGAAAGGTATCAACATAGTGATGTATGGACGTTCTACACCAGTGATGCACACGCACAAAGCGCATGAAGCAAAAGGACTGGTCACAACAGTCTTCTGTACTTTTGGACAGGTTTCCCGAATCACGTGGCGATTAACCCTGCCCTGAGTGGGAGGAGCTTTTGTATTCGGATTATACCTTCGAGGGCCACCGGCGAGAGACAGCCAGCCGGCGTGTGCTTCTTCAGTTACATGAAGTAGCATACGAAGCGATTTCACTGCCACCTCAATGTGCACGACCTTCCTTTTGATTTGCAAAAAAGAGACAATATCCTAGAGGCAAATGTCGAAGTGGCGGGTAGCTAAAGGAGAACAGAGCTGTTATACTGATGGTGAAGGTTATGTCGCTGGTGTAGCGAATCCTGTGTCTCACGTTGAAAAGCTCGTTGCTAATGCCTGGTTCAAGGCCGGATATACGACGTCACACCCTGGTTGCTTTGAAAATCCTAGCAGGATGGTGATCCGTGAAACCATACAGTGAAACATGATGTGGAGAGCCTGCAGCTTTTATACATTGCCCTTATTGTGACCAGTCCTTTTGCTTCATGCACTTTGTGCCTGTGTATCAGGGGTGTTGAACGTTCATGCATTATTATGTGGAATACCTTTCTCACTGCGTTTCTGTTGAAAACCGATCAATAAACAAGTCGCAACAAAGCTACTCTCCCGCACACAGCTGGAAAAGCGCAGAAAACGTCTGAAAACTATGTAGACGTCAGGACAACTCAAATCCCAACCGTTTAGTTGAAATGAAGAAACACCGTGACACACGCGGACCAAACCTCTAACGTCCCTCGCACAAAGCAGGACTACTTCCCACTGTGCTCCGAGCCGCCTTTCTGAGATGCCATCGCGGGCGCACAAGGGACCTCCCAGCGCTCGCGGTGACTCCGCGCCGCCGATTTCATAGTAACTTCTAAGACCCCTACTCCACTACTACTGTGTCTAACGACTTTGCAAACAAGAAACGCAATTTTATACTAAATGAGGGTTTAGGTTCTTGCTGAAAATGGACATTCAAAGAGAGCATTATCGGTACACTTCATTGTTTTTCTTCCGAAAGGGCAAAAGTGCGGTGCAACCTCGAAAGAAATTATATGAAGTTTATGGTAAGGGCTGCCTTACTGGGCGCCAGTGTCAGCGTGGGTTTGCTCACTCCCGCGGTGGAAATTTTAATGTGCACGACACACCCCAGATTGGTCGCACAATCACTACCGATGACGACAAAATCAGGACGTTAATCGGAAGTAACCGACGTACGAATACTCAAGAGATGGCAGAGATGCTTGGCACATTGAACACAACCGTTTACTTGCACTCACAATAGCTTGGTTACGTAGACAAACTAGATGTTTGGGTTCTTTTCGAATTAAAGGAAATTCACCTCACCGAACGCATTAACAGATGCAAGGGTATAGTCTACTTCGAGTGTTTTCGACTGTTTCCGAGAAACCAAACTATTGGTCGAATGTCCTCAACTATCGAAATTGAACGGAGGCAGCAAGAAAAACGCCCTTATCTGGCCAATCGCAAAAGCGGGAAGTTCCATCATGGCAACGCCAGACCCCACACCTTTCCGTATTCCGTGCTCCTCGTTTATTGAAAAAAAAATGTCCGCACATTCCTTCGAATAACCCAATACTTTTCTAGGCCTCAAACACGCTAGGCGATTGCTTTAACTCCTTTCTGTGTTTAATTTTCAGATATGGGTCAAGGTTTTGTTTTAAGTATGAAAGAAGCCAGAAAACACTAGAGAACAAAAACGGCTTGTATTCGTATACAAAGTCAAAAAAAGCAAGCAAACAGTAGTTCGACGTATCCACACTGCTCAAGAACATGTTATAAGAGGGAAGGATCTCCATCCAACGTTGGTGTGCATGCCTAGACGAAGGAGAATCTGAAACGTTAGCCGAACAAACCATATCACATTGGATTCGGGCTCAGGCAAGTAAGAATGGAAATCGAGGGCTTCCGCACCTGTCGGCAATACTGCGTTGCTGGCGTCACGGAGAGCGCTCGATTTGCTATCCAATTTCAGACAACTGGGCAGTCAGGTAGCGGCAATGCGTAGGAAAGCATCGAGGAAATTACGGATATAATGGATGAATACTTCAGGGAATGTAATGCCCTTCGCACCCAAACCGCGGAAACGGAGGGGAACATGTTTCCAGCAAGTCGCTGCAGCTCATCGCCCTTTAAATAAATTGGTCGCCCGCACGTCGCCCTTCAATTAATTAATCGAATAAAGCCGCCACTCGTTCTGGTATAGGCACGACTGCGCTGAAGAAAAACACTTGGCCAGTTATCTATCCACGTGTGCATACATCCCAGTTGTCAGTTTATGTACAAAGGATGTCCTGTTTAGAAACAAGACTCAAACACCTTCCTACAGTAATTGAAAAGAAAAACTTGAAAGTCGACGATGTGAACACTTATTGTTAGTTGTTGACGAACTCCAGAACCCAAGAGGATGTATAATAGGTTACTGCTCAAAATACCTTACAGGCTCTTCGCCATTCTGACTGACTGACATACTTCTAGTAAGGAAGTCGTAAGTTATGTCGCGACTCATTAACTTATTAGGAAAGAGTGATAGCACATTGTGGCCCACTATTTTTAGTTTAAAAGGGCTCGCATAGTGTTTGCAGGCAGCCATCTCATGCCAGAAATGCTAAAAAAAGATACTCCTACACTGTTCTCAATATTGTGATCGATCGTTAGCCATTATCCATTATTGATTTCATACCCTCGTCCGGGAGTGCGCACAAAAGGCTAAAATAGCATGGTCCAAGCCTGCGCAAGATTTGGCGGTCCTCAGGAGCAGAAAGCATCGCATTCAACAGCGCGCACCTGCCTTCTGAGTATTCGTTCGAAAGCGTTGACGACAGTGCAAGTAGCAACAGCTTGACAGACCATGTCCAGTTGGCCATGGTGCCCTATGTGTGTTGACGTAAGTAATTGCCAGGGCTTCTGCCCCCGGGCTGTCGACGACCCACGTGGACCAAACAAACAGGGTGCATCAGGCTAGTAGACTGTAAACTTGCGAAAATGCAACGGTGTTGCGAAAACGAGGAGGTGTTGAGCATCGAGTCTCTCCGTTTTCGAACGAGTGGGGACTACATGCGTCAGTTTGTCGCTTAAGAACGGCAGATTCACTGAACCAAAGTGGAACTGATTAAAACAACTCAGTCATTCACACACGGGAGAACGTGAATTGAGATGAATGGATGGCAAGCAACAATTGCTAATAAACAACTTAAAGAACTGCGATAAAGTTAGGAAATATTGTAAGACAGGGTGCAACGGCAAAAAAAGGAAAAGTCTACACGGATGCGACAGAGACGAAAAGGAATCCTTGAATTTCTCTCGGCCTGAAGGAGTTGCTGTCGGTGATACATGCAGTAGTGCAATCCATGACATAACCTCTGATTTGAGGTAAGTCTAAAAAAGTGGAGCGCAACTTCGAAACTTTATTAACTAACAGCCTGCTAATGGTTAGATCGAGTTTATTAGGTTGACCCTTGGAGCTAAAGACTTGAACAAAGGAGAGGACACTCAAACCACTAAATAACACTAAACTTTTTGTCAGACCTAATAGAAGTGCGTTCGGATTGTACACGCGGGCGGCTTTACATTAGCCTGAAGCTGCTCTAACCTTGTGTGCCAGTTCACAGGTTCAGCCTATGTAATTACATCAAGGAGCTAAATAAGGGAAATCACCAAACACATTTAACCTCCCTCTCGCTCAAAATAGGGAGGAGGAAAGCCAGTATTAAGGCTTTATTAATGGGATGGCAGAGCACGGATCGTTGCACCGGACATATATTGTGAGAGAAGTGAAACAAGTTGTGCACCATTCTTTATCACGGATCGTATCGTTAGCCTTCATTCTGAAAGCAATATCTAGGTTCTCCAGCTCTGAGTCCTACCAAGGCCTGCCCCTCAAATGTTTTGAGCAGCTCAACTGCCTGAGACGTGTTCATGCAATCGGTCGCCGAGTTGCTCTCCTTTTAACTGTATTAGTGAACAGCGAGCTTCAGAGCTTCTGAGTGAGATATGAAGTGACTGACGAGAAGGCTAGAAGAAGCTGAACAGACCGCTAAACTCTTTCAGAGGGTTTGCAAAGAGAGTGCGTACTAAATGAATGGGGTTGAATGGGAGGTATGAATCGGACAGATGCAGTGTGAAAGGCAATACTGCTGGGAAAAGCTTGGAGTTGTAGGTACGGCAGCTTTCACAGAGGGGTCGCGACGACATCTCCTCCAAACAGCGACAGGCCCCGATGCAGCTTGCCGATAAGCCATCTCCTATTCATGAAATGAGGGCAGAAGAGCCGCCGGAACGCCGAATACCCATCTTCTTCGAGAAACATACTCACCCCCCCCCCCTCCTCCATTATCCCCCATCTCTACGCTTGGAGAGTATAATTCAGCTTCTGCTGGTAGTACGCCTTAGGTTTCAGCATTGATATGTGCCGCCTTCGAAGCTCTATATGGGAATCTGCATGCTGTAAACATTGTTGTATAATAGGCACGGACGCTACCACGATCGTGATGCTAAAGTTCATTCGTGCAAAACGCATCATGTAGAAGCTCATGGAGCGAAGGTTGTGTTACTTCTACGCCAAGACCAGAGCATAATGTCTCATCCGACTTTTTAAGCCAAGGTTCGTAGCTCTGCTATGCTCAGCTTATAGCTTTGCGTTGGAAGCTTTCAGGACTTTAGTAAACACCAACGGTCAATTTCTTTAAATTCCTGAGAGCATAGCGCTTCTGTAAGCGTCCTTACCGAAAAGGTAAGACACGAAATAATTTGGAAGTTTATTTATTTGGGTTTCCCATAAACTTACTTTATGCTTCAAGGCGTGATGCGCTTATACGTAAGGTAGAAGTAGAAGCGCAAAATTTGTTCTGAGCTTAAAAAAAAAGAAAAAAGAAGGAAAATTATAAACTATGACAGCAAGCCTATTTATTTATTTATTTATAACTGCACCTTAAGGGGGTCATAAAACAGGCTAATAACAACAACTTGCACAAGTTCTGTTATCATACGCGGAACAACAAAGTAAAATGTAATATCACTACACACCGCACTGCAAACTCATGTTTACCCCTCCTTTTTCCCTACTGCTTTGCAGGCCGGATTTATCAACGACTTACAGTAATCTAACGGAGAAAATACAGCCGAAATTCCTGATGGCGCAGCTTATCAAGCGATACGATGAAATGCTTCACCATATCGCTTGCCAAGTCGCGCTACCAGGGACTTTGGCTGTATTTTCTTTGTTAAATTGCCGTACCTCGTTGATGAATCTGGCCCAGGAAGTCCAAGTATAAGTAGCTCGAAGGCGAGAGAAGGAGTTGAATGCATATCAGGCCCGAATTTGCGCTCCTTTTGAACTCATCTGAATTGTTACTTATGAGAGCGAATGAGGCAGGGACGCTTTGCGGCGCTGAACCACTGCAGAAGCCAAAGTGCGCGTTGGACTCCTATTTGAGCCGGAGGCTTATATTTCGTCACTATCAGTTAGGATAACACCCAACTTAGTGTGCATCGATCAGCACCCGCTGAGACTTCCCTGAGACTGAGACTTCCCTTACTGCTACTTGCCTACCATAGGGAGGAGAAAACCAATCTGAGCAGGAATGGCGACATCGTAGGGAGTGAGCGCCAACCAGGGGCTGAAGCAGAAGCAGATGGCCAGGCGCTGTCGGCCCTTTCTACCGGGCTGGCCGCGGGCGGCGTTTCCGCAGTTGCCAATCGCATCCGTCCCTTTGAAAGACACGTTCACAAAGGCACGTCACTTCAGCTCCACATGTGTCCGGCGGTCATTCGAAAACACTCAGCTGGACCAACTAATCGAACGGCGGCCAACAGCTCGCCGTTCCTCGTTCACTGCTCCCTGCTCTTAAAGAGGCACTCAGCTCACAAGGATCTGGAGGTGTCTAGGGGTGCAAATAAGTGACAACGGACGACTCAGCGCTAATAGCCTAATGGGTAGCACCACGTGTTCCACTTGGAGCATCAGTGAGGCAGTTTGAATATGTATCTGGCAGACTTACTGCTGAAGGACGACAATAAGTTCGAGTTAGGCGGCGAATTGAACCTAAAGCCGATTCCATGTTCATGAGGGCCGGCGCTTACTATAGTTCCTAGTTAAGCGAGAATCTGCAAATTATGAGCTTCACTGACGAAACGCTTTTATCACCGCCTACAATACCGCTCGCGCCGCACGGTCAAAAGTGGGCGAAAAAACGCCAACATAGCGTCGCAAAGCGTCGCACGCTCATAACTCCTTCAGTTTTAGGTTTCTTGAATAAAGGTTGGTACCATTCGATTCGCCTCTTCGAGATCTATACAAACATGTGTAAAACTTTCCCGGAACACCCGTGTTTTCGCCGTGGGTGGTCCAAAATTGGAGGGACGGGTGATTAGAGCAGCATATTCACCAGGATATGAGTGCTTTCGGAGTATCTCAAAGATGGCGTACGTCGCCAGTGCTCTGTCATACCAGGAATGCTCCGAGAGTGCGCCGTGCACAATGCACACAGAACCTAACCTATCAATCGAGTGAGCGAGCGCATGTCCCCTGCGCTTCTATCTTCTCTCACTGGGAACTGCGACGTTTTCAAGACTATTTCGAGCCGTTTGGAGAATGTTATCAAAAATTTCCCGCCACCCCACTTAGGATTAGCTCCAATCTGTCCCAGCGAAACTTTGGTGTGCGCCGTGAACAATGCATACAGAATCGAACCTTTCAATCAAGGGGGGGGGGGACAGCTTGTAGACTGAGCGTTTGGGGGGTTTTATCAGAAATTTCTTGCCGCCCTAGTCAGGAGTTGCTCTAAGGCTGTCCAGCGAGCCTTTGAAGTGCGCCGTGAACAATACATACGGATTCGAACCTTTCAATCGAGGAGGGGGGACCGCTCGCAAATTGCACGAATGGGCGTGTTCGGAGCGCAATAGCTCTATCAAGTTGTAACCTTTCATGGTGCAGCTTGTAGGTTTTGTAGGCAGGCGAACGTTCTGTACGTACGCCAAAGTAGAATGGTTTAGCTTAGGAAGGGGCAATGTTATAGGGGTGCGAATATGCCGGTGAGGATCGTGTGAAGCATTTTTTTCCGATTTCCATGGATCACTGCGAGAAGATGCGGCGAGCTGACGGCTTTAAAATACGTACGTGAACAGAGTGCCTAAGGTACTTTACGACGATATGCTCACAGCTCCTCAGTTGCCTAAACTGCCTTAGTCTCAGCTGCCGCTTTAGAGTGGCGAAACCTAGCGGTTAGAGTTTCTTGCGCTCCTACTCGCCCAGATTTGAGTCTTCGACACTCGGAATGGCACAGTTCCGTTCAGCATGAAAAGCGCTATCGAACGGTATCAATCTCGACCGATTTTGGAATCATCAATTTTTCGACTGTTTAGCACAGAGGACGAGGCCGCGGCGGAAGGACGATGACGTCATCGAAAAAACGATGTCTTCGAGTTGGGCCATGCTTGATACCTTTCGATAGAGCTTTTCATGCTTAATTGAATAGTGTCATTTAGAGTGGGAAAAACTGTAATCTAGGCGAGAAACAGCGCGGAGAGCGTCTGCCGTTGTTGCGCTAAATTGCACGCGCGGACGTGTTCGGAGCACAACAACTCTGTTGAGTTCGAATCGTTTCGGCTGCAACTTGTGATTATTGTAGGCAGTAGAACGATATATAAGTATACTAAAATAGAATGGCTTAGCTTAGGAGGGGGGAATGTTACAGCGGTGCAAAAATGCAGGTGAGGCTTGCGTGATGCATTTTTTCCGAATTCGGTTAACCACTGCGAGAAGACGCGGCGAGCTAAACCCTCAGAATGCGTACGCGAACAGAGCGCTTAAGGTACGGTACTTTACGATGACGTGATCAGAACTTCTCAGCTGCCTAAACTGCCTTAGCCCCATCTGCCGTTTTAGGGCGGCGGACTTAGCGATTGAAGTTTCCTGCCCTCTTACTTGTCTATATTGGGTTTTCGACACTCCCAGTAACAACGTTCTGTTCTGCTTGAAGAGCGCTATCGAATTGTATAAATGTCGACCGATTTTGGAAACATAGGCCTGTGTTGTACTCCCGCGGGAGCATCCGCAGAACCTCCGTGGATGAGGGGTGCACCGCGGACGGCGGGCGTTGCGGAGCGCGGTGATTGGCCAGGTGAGGGATCTCGGCGCGATTCCCGCCCTTCCGCGGATGCTCCCGCAGGAGTATAATAGAGGCCATAGATTTTTCGGCAATATTCCATCGAGGACGTGGCGCCCTAGGCCGAGCTGCGCGGACGATGACGTGATCAAAAACCGGTATTTTCGAAATTGGCCAAATCTCCTCGTGCAAACTTCGTCCGAAATCATCTAGGGATTAATTGGGGTGCTGATTACGAATCCGACGTTCGTTTTTATTCCGCCGACATCATTGCTTCCCATTTGAGGTTGGTCGGGTCACGATCACCGATCACCCTCAGTAATCGGTATGAACGCTCTCCTGCCCTAATCGTACAAATGTACCTCAGCATCGTGTTCGGCACCCCGAATAAGTCCCCGACCCTACACGAATTTTGAACAAAATCGATGATCCTGACCCGACCACCCTCAATTATCCAGAAGCAAATCCAAAACCTACCGAAGTCGACGGAATTTTCAAAAACGGACGTCGGATTCGTAATCAGCGCCCCAAATAACTCCTAGACGGTTTTGGACGCAGTTTGCATGAGGAGATTTGGTCAATTCGAAAATACCGGTTTTCGATGACGTCATTGTCCTCGCAGCTCGGCCTAGGGCGCCACGTCCTCGATGGAATATGGATATTGCCGAAAAATCGACGTTTCTAAAATCGGTCGACATTGATACAATTCGATAGCGCTCTTCAAGCAGAACAGAACGATGTTACTGGGAGTGTCGAAAACCCAAATATGGACAAGTAAGAGGGCAGAAACCTTCGACCGCTAAGTCCGCTGCCCTAAAACGGCAGATGGGGCTAAGGCAATTTAGGCAGGTGAGAAGTTCTGAGCACGTCATCAGTAGTAAAGTACCTTAGGCTCTCTGTTCGCGTACGCATTTTGAGGCT
>OX375866.1:45805246-45928939 GCA_947359475.1 Heligmosomoides polygyrus bakeri | reverse complement strand
CCAGTTGCGAAAAATGTGTTTGTTTGAGATGCTCCAACGATAAGAAGTGTTCTTGTTAAAAGTTGGTACAATGTCATAATCATTCAGGGCCTAGGTTGTTTTATTTAAGAGTTCAATTCACATTTCATCTGTAGCTTGTGCATTAATTCTGGTCTAGAAGTATGTGCGCTTATTGTGTTTCAGTAATGGAAAAAGTTCTTCTCTTGTTAGTCACGATAAAGCCAATAATTTTTCTGTCTGCGCAAACCCAACGTTTTTTTGTTACTATAATTTGCGAATTTGAGAAGAAAATCAAACAAAAACATCATTAAACAAAGTTCTTCCCAAAACTCCCCCGTCCACTCAAATGAGTGGACACCGTCCGTCGCGCCCTCTCCGCTGTCCACTCATATGTGTGGACATGGTCGCGAATGTGTTAACCGGCTCCATGCTGATATCAGCGACCGGCCCATCCCGTATCACGGGTGGGTGCTGACTGGCCTCGAGGATATCGCGGATGTTACGTGCGGTCAAACAGCGCCGGTGGTGTAAGGCGAACATCGCTGCCCGGAAAGCAGAAGATGCGGGTTCGAGTCCCGCCTGGCGCAAGAGTTTTGATCGCAACAAAACATCCTGTAACAACATATTTCTGATAAAACTCCCCAAACGCTCAGTATACAAGCTGTCCCCCCTTGATTGAAAGGTTCGATTCTGTATGCATTGTTCACGGCGCACACCAAAGTTTCGCTGGGACAGATTGGAGCTAATCCTAAGTGGGGTGGCGGGAAATTTTTGATAACATTCTCCAAACGGCTCGAAATAGTCTTGAAAACGTCGCAGTTCCCAGTGAGAGAAGATAGAAGCGCAGGGGACATGCGCTCGCTCACTCGATTGATAGGTTAGGTTCTGTGTGCATTGTGCACGGCGCACTCTCGGAGCATTCCTGGTATGACAGATCACTGGCGACGTACGCCATCTTTGAGATACTCCGAAAGCACTCATATCCTGGTGAATATGCTGCTCTAATCACCCGTCCCTCCAATTTTGGACCACCCACGGCGAAAACACGGGTGTTCCGGGAAAGTTTTACACATGTTTGTATAGATCTCGAAGAGGCGAATCGAATGGTACCAACCTTTATTCAAGAAACCTAAAACTGAAGGAGTTATGAGCGTGCGACGCTTTGCGACGCTATGTTGGCGTTTTTTCGCCCACTTTTGACCGTGCGGCGCGAGCGGTATTGTACGGTGATGCTCGTATCGTTGGGGAGGAGGAGGAGGCGAAAAAACTAGCACTGAACCCGTTTCGATGTGTAGGTAGCACCGGCTTCAATACATGTACTTGGACTGTTCCATTGTCTTGGGCTAATGTGCCCTCCGGATCTGTCATTGTCCAGGGGGCCTCATAACTAAAAGGTAGGTGACAAAATGAACTGAGACCTATCGAGCGGCTCCTAGAGAACGAATTGGAACCTAAAAGAAACGAAAAACGAGCGAACAAACAAAAAATAAAAAGTCGTCGAGGTTTACAACCAACTCGGCGTACAAAGAGCGATGGAATGGAGGCATGCTGCGTGCTGACAGCCGCCTGACATGTCATAACCGTAATCTAACAGGGTAACTAGGGCGCATGAAGCCGCATGCCGCGTGCTGACCGCCGCCTGACATGTTATAACAAGGATCCAACATGGCGAGGAGGGCACACAACTTTGCCGGCTTACAACCACAACAAATGTAATTCTCCGTTTTTTTCTTTGTAACTTTTTATTGTATGGGGTCCTTTGTTGTTGTGTAGGAGCCTCTCGGTAAATCTCAAGTGGATTTGTTACATATAATACTTTTTAGGTATGTGGCCCCGGACGAGGATAGATTCTACCCTCCTTAATAAGATCTCTACTCGTACCTTTAGAGGAGCTACGCTCCCTCAATAAAGCTTCTGCTGCTTATATCATCCATTCTATTTATTCAAGATTCATTGTGCTACCAAATTTGGTTAGAATGGAATTATAACAGTTTCCCGTTGTGAGCAGTATTACATTACATTGTGGTGGATGCTTGGGTCGATGAGGCTACTTCCTCTTCCACAGTAATGAGCAGTTCGGTGGAATTCGAATTTATAAGCAGATGACGCTGATTTATTGAGGATACGAAGTTACTCGGATCGAAGGTCTCCTATAGAGGACTACCAGTTCCATCTCGATGGTATCAGCACCTATGGCACACTATCGGTTTACACATTGAAGCGGACACGGCGCACTTGCTCCGTCCTCATGACCTCGCCTAAGATATCAGGATCACCGTAGACGGCTATAGCTTCTGCACCAAACGAGGTTGTTAGATGGACCAGTTCTAGTGGATCGCCTAGCACCTCCTAGCCGTCTTCAGAGGCATCAAGTGGTTTAAAGTCTCCTATACCTTACATATCCGACCAAGCGCCTCCCCAAACCTGCAGTTAGACATCATTCCAGGTGCAAAACAAAAAGCCTTCAACGTGGGAGAAGTCTATTACCTAATCCACCGCTAACATCGCTACCGCTGCCGTCAGTACGGAGTGATGACTGACAAGGGACTCTGTGGACTTACCCCCAACGACTCCTAACAGGACCTATATGGTTTTGTAGGGAATTCAACAAGGAGCACAGTGGTGAAGTTCTTTTTGTTGTGGGCCATTGGGTGGTCCAAAAGGGGCAAAATGTATCACCCAGTAATTCATGAACGGGAGATTCGAAACACATATCCTCTTCCATTCAGCTGTAGGGCTGGTCATTTTGCCGCGCTCACCTTAAACCGAATTCGTGGAAGTTTTTCCGTTTTAACCCAAATGTGGGTCAAACTTTCTTTAGCACATGGGTTAACTCGATGCTCTCCATTTCTTGCTGAGAATCGTTGGCGAAGGTTCTCTTGTGAGGCATGCCACTCAGTCCATTTCGAATTGCGCTTCGGCCTCACCTCACCTTGCGCGCAGCGGACCCTCGGAACAGATCGTTGAACACTGTCCAGAATCGGCTTTCCATGAATCCTGGCATCGTTTATCTGTTTGTATGAGGGTGATTCAACCTGTTCACCAAGATTGGTAGCAGATTAATTCGGGCTGACGTTTCGGCGCTACCACCTTCTTCAGAGCCTGGAAAGCCGAAGGAACAAGAATCTATGCAACTCTTCCGTAGATGCGGCAAGCAGCGGACAACGGCAGCGTCTCGTCAGCAGGAAGGAAAAATCCCTTTCTGCATGCCATTCGTATCAGGCGAAATGAGTGCGGAGACTCGCGCAGCCTGTGGAAAGCGGATCTCCACGACTCAGTAAGAGTGTTAGATATCCCACCCCCAAAATTAAGAGGACAGCTCGTGGGAAACCGCATGTGCGATACGACATGCACCACGCCCTCTTGTGTAATCTGTCCATTTGCAAAAGAAGGAGATTGGGAGATTGCATGACTGCGGGAGTTGTGTACCTCATATCATGCAATAGGTGTGAGAACGAGTGTATAGGAGAAACTGGCAGACCACTCTGCACCAGGGTCAAGGACCACTCCAAAAGTCCGAAGTGTCAACTCTTTTGGGAGAGCATAGGGTTCGGCTTTATGGTGGCGCCGCGATTGAGATGGCCATCACGATCTTGGCATGTGAGCGCGCCACTTCTGCACGAAGAACACTTGAGGCGTTGTGGATCGTGGCCCGAAATCCAAAAATCAACCACAAGGACGAGTGCATCGCCGAGACGCAGGACCTGGCACCCTTCGTCTGCGGGTGGTCATGCTCGAGAGGGTTTTCGGGGGCTTCCAGTCGAGGATTTAAACCGAGCCCACCCACCCAGGTTAACCTCTCTCCAGCTAAGGGTGACTAGTGGACGTTCCCGACTTCCACTAAAAAAGTTAGCATTACTCGTCGCTCCTGAGATCTGCTTCTGTCCTGCTTTTTCTCTCTTAATTTCTTCCTGCAAAATGAAATGGTGTTAGGGCGAATAGTCTCCAAATGTCTCTTCGACTTTCCAGGCTCTCAGCGTCAGCCCGAATAAATCTGCTATCAATCTTGACGGACAGCTTGAATCAGCCGCGTACAAACGAGATCGTTGAACTTCTAAGCAGTTTCACTACACCGTGCTAGGGGAGACCTGCGTTGTTAGAAACTTAGCGGGCCCGCTTAATTCGCGCAGTTTGCCAGCACCCTAAAGTATGTTGCTGGCGTTCGTAACGTTACGCTTTTATGTTTCGTTGTTTTCCTTCCATACTCATGTTAGAAGCTTTAAAGTTATCCACTGCTTTGAAAGGGGTGAAGGAGAGAATGCCTATTTGTGTAATTCTAGGGACAATGCGCTTTAATCTGACTCCTAATTCGAAAGCTACAGCCTAATGCTCAGCGCAACATAAGGAAGAACGAGCAATGTCGAAGAGGCAACCCCTCATTTCACTCCAGCTCTGTCTGTCCGTATGACTTCAGGGTTATCTTATGCACGAAGTGTGTTTGTTTTTCCCTAGGGAAACACTCGTAGACCTATGAAGTACGGAGCTGATGGGGCTATGTCATGGATGGCGGCCTCAAGATATCAACTCCTCGAGGAGCTGCCTCGCCAGCGTTTGGCTCATTGGTGGTGTACACAATATTCCGCTCTCCATCGAGAACCTAATGCCGTCGGGAAGAAGCGCTGGTGGACAAGAACGAACACTGCAGCAGCTGCGGGGGACTTCAATTCAGCATTCTGCTTTGGGAAGAGGCCTCAAAATGCATCAGTAGAGAAACTAGAAGAGGAGACTTCATCACTCAACAAGAGTTGGACTCTCCGCCGAACTATGCATTGAGAATGATAATGACTAATTGGAACGCGGTCACGCACGAAGCCGAAACCATAAAACGAACGCGACAAGCATCGTTCAGAACCAGTTCTTAGACAGTGATCTTCAGTCGCTTTTCAGCGTCCGCGGAAGGTCACTTCAGCCTGCAACCATTACGGTGTATAAATACAGCTATGAAGTAGCCCTTGATGGTTGGAGGGGCATGTTGAGGAGAAAGTAGAATATTCTGCCACGCAGAGATGAGACGGAATCGACGTCAACATTAGTGTTCTGCAGAATAGAGCGGCGTCCGGTGGGCTCCTCCGCACCCAGTTCTGCAAGCTGAGATTGCCAGCGGTTTGCGATAGTCGAGCAGTTTCATTACCTTTCTATTCCTTTTGTTTTTCTCACTTATCGAAGGCGTATGTGAAATGCTGTACAACGAGAGACCGAGAAAAATTGGAGCTCGTCGAAGTTCACTCTCCAACCAAACCTGGCATGTATGGCGTCCCTAAGAAGCTTGTCACGCTGCTGTCAGTTCCACAGGTTGCCCAACCGGAATACATAGCAACTATCGTCCCTGCATGCATTGAGCGATTACGACGCAATATTAATTATTACTAATATTATTAAGTAATTACGCACCGGGCAACTGCAATCTTCCTGGCTCCATCATTATTCCTCATTCCATGTTTGAATCTGTTGAAGTGATGGATTACTTCTAGATAAAGTTCTAGGTACAGCTGAACAGATGAGAACAATGTTATATTTCACATGTGAACTTGTACTGCTTAGAAAAACTTGTACTGTCTGCTTCAGTAACTCAGCGCTATTAACGACTCTGTCGGTCTTGAACACTTCTAAAATAATTGAATAACTAATTATGACAATGAGTGCACTTTGAATGCGCTGGCCTTGAACACACTGTAACCGAATGTCCATGACTAAATAGGAGGAGAGAAATGAAGGCGAAGGTGCCTAAAAAGCGATGTTCGACGCAGGATATCTACAATGGGCAAAAGTTAGGCAACTATTGACACTGCAGCCAGATTTTGAAAAAAATGGACAGGTTAAAGGATACGAATAGACCTGGATACGGATACGAATAGTGCTCCGCACTGAAGACCTCAGGAAAGGCTTCGCAGAAGCTGAAAGGGGAAGAGGAGGAAATGAAGGTGGCTACAGAGTTTGCTTGGATGCCCTTGGCCATTTCTAGCTGAGGGAATTCAAGGCTAAAAAAGGCGAAGACCTTTGTGAATGAAGATACTTCTCTTCCCCTTTCCGGTACATTTGTGCTTCGCAATGAAAATCTATTGCAATATTTCAAAAGCAGAGCTGGTGCCTGCTTATGGGCGATTAGAGCACATAAAAAAGGCTGACGAATTAACCGTTGTCCCTCGGTGTTGGAGGAAGGCGTTCTCCGCTTTACTGAAGCACTGTGGGAACGGCCGTTTTGCCTTGCAGCAGTCAATGAGGGGGAAAAATCGAGTAAGGGTGGTAACAGCAATAGTCGAATCCTGCGTGGAATGAATAGGATACCACTAACGAGGAGTCTATTTTACGACCATAACAAACGATGGAGGACTAGATGAGTACCCAAAAGAGGCGGATTCGAAGCTCTATGAGCATAGCACGGAGCTAACAAAGGGCAGCGCACCCAGATAGGGTCTGTCCGGAAGTCGCGCGCCTGACTGCCTGAAGAAGTGTCGAAAGCTTTGCCGAATATTCGCGGAACAGGGCAAACGTCGAGGAGCTGCTGTTAGTTTTCCCGGTACCTAGGCCTTGTACTAGTTTCTGAAATTGGATAGGACCCAATTTCAGAAACTAGTACATGCTCCATCACACCAGTTAAGCTCAGTCTCATATTCGGCTTTCGATATGGGATGGTTCGCCTTAGCCACTCGGTCTAGGTATTACAAGGTCCCGAAAGGTTCTCTCATTGCAAATTTCTTCACCGTCGAGAAATTTTATTCTGTCCTTGTTACGTGAGGTGTTGTATCGCCGTAAACCCATTGCATGATTTTTTTTTACAAAAGTCAATGCTTCACCAAAATATTAAGGCGTCCTAAGGGATTCCAGGGCTAGAAACGAGGATGTCGAAAAAACATGCTTGCCAACTTTAGATTCAGTGTTTCAAACGTAGTGGTGGTGCAGCACAAAAGGCTATGGCAGTTATTGAATCATCGCATAGAAGCGTACTCATTCAACCTTTCCTTAGCTTCCTACAATTTTCATAGAGAATTCGATCTCAAAAGCGAAACATACAACTCGTCCGCGGCCGGCCTTCTCAATGGAGCGCAAGTTTTCAATTTTGGCCATTTTTGATCTTTCATATGAAAAGTATACACCAAACGATAGAGCTCGATCTCCTGAGCTCAAATATACTCTTGGTTTTTCAAATGGATGACTTTAGGCGAGTTACAGCAAAAAGACGCAAAAACCGCAAAAGTGCGGTTTTTCCGGCGTCTATTCAAAAGACGCGTCCGGTACTGTACAGACTCATCACTGCACCTACAAGTGAAGACATAAAAATTTTAGTGAAGGCAGATATTAGAGGTACAAATAACGAAGAACTAAAGGAAAACTCTGGAGACCATAGTTAGTGGCTTTGCAGCTTCCAGAAAAATCGGAACACAGCTACAGCTTAAGATTGAAAATGCGGCAGGTCGCCAGCTCTGCTCAACGGAATAGGAGTGTTTTTGGATAAATCGTGATATGATGCTTTGATTAGATTCTACACTCCAGGAAAAACCTAAAATATTAGGCTGTCGCAAAACTAATCCTTTTCGAGGTATGTATAAATAAATAAGTTTTTTGCCCTAAATCATTCCATCTCAGGGAAAGCCATGCAAACGGTTCGGTAGCTTTTTTCAAAAAACAGTGTGGACTGCCGACCTTTTCCAAGGCTACGTAAAATCATGAACCAGCGCACCTGTCGTGTCATCATGCTTGACGATTCTAAATTGGGACATTCTGCGGCAGATGCATCCCGGAACCTTAGAAGCGCCTTTGGAACGGACTTCCCTTGCAAACGAACGGTTATTATTATTATTATTATTATTATTATTTATTACAGGGCTAAAATCCAGGTGAAGAACAATGTAATTAGAAATGATATCACATGACATTGGCTAACAATCCAGGCTAAAGTGTAATAGAATAATTAGAAAGTACATGCGATAACAAACAGCCAGAGAATGAGGAATAGAAGGGAGAACAAACCAAGTGGGGTTTTGCCACAAGATTTCGTTATGTTCCAGAATTATTTGTGAATTGACTTGCATTCGTAATGAATGGCTTCCGCTTGTACGGAATAACTGAGTTTTTGGCATGTTTCGTATAATCCGAACCTGCTCTATTAACAAAAAATTATGTCGAATTGAAGATTTTGCAGTACATAGCGAAACACATTTTCTCTCCACCATCTCGGGTTCTGGATAGTCTCACCATGAAGAAGTCACGTTTACCAAGTCCACGGAAACCATGGAGAATTTTGTGAACCATTACGAGGTCGTATATTCCTCGTCTGTATGAAAGTGTCTGTAGCCCTGTTACCGAACGGTTCTTGCGAAAGCTTAACGCTCCGCGGATTGCCCCTCCCCTACTGCTTTCCGGCAAATAATCGCCCTCCACTACGTTCTGATGTCGAGCTATGCACTTACGACCACCAATTGAAGACAAAAGAAAGGAACGGAAGGAAGTAATTGTGAGATAACAAGATAGGCGAGAGGACAAGATTCAAGAAGAGGCAGGGGAAAGGTTCGTTTCGCCACTTTTTTCAGACAAACCTCTGCTTTATGCTCCTCCCGTGGCTCTTCAGTGAAGAAGAGGAGCATTTAATAAGTCATCGCTTATCTCTGTCTTAATTTATTTATTTAGTATCTTAATTTATCATATTTTTAAATTATTAAAAAAATTTAATTTTGCTTTTTGGATAGTTACATTTTAACACTTAACTCAAATTTTTATTTATTCATTTATTTTCTTTATTTAATTCAACTAAATTAAAATAAATAGACAAATTCGTAAATATTTAATATTATATATATTATCATACTCTATAATAACGCGGTGAGCGATGAGTCATACTATCGATCGGCGCCGCCGCAGAAACTATAAAATAGGGGGAATATTCGGGCGGAAAATAGGGGAAATTGCGACACGAAAACAGTGAAAAATACCCAGACGTCTTCTCCCTGCCTTAGAACTTCGGTGCAGGGGCAACCGAGGTCCCTAAACACGAATCTGAAGTTTTTTTAAGTATCGATCGCCATCAATCGATATTGATCAAATTACGTGGCACGAAAATAGCGGAAAATACCCAACGTCTTCTACGTACCAGGGGATTCGGAAGACGTGCGGAATACGTCGCATGACGTGCCTGGGACTCAGAAGACGTGCCAAAGACGTCACTCAACGTGTTTGGGGATCAGGTAGACGTGCCGAAGACGTCGTCCAATGTGCTGGGGATTCAGAAACTGTGCCAAAAACGTTGTCCGCTAAGGGTGGATCATTGAGGGAGACCAGTGCCAGTAATGGGGGACCGTCTCACTAGGGGAGGACCAGTAGTGAGGAACCAATAGATCGCCCTATCATACTATACACTGTACGCACTGCGAGCCTTTTGCACTCCTAGGTGGGGAGAAAAGCTGTACAAGTAGAGCAGCAAGCTCGATGTGATTGTCCTTAGCTTAGTGATACTGCAACATCGCGCGAAGCGCGCAAGTGCGAGGCCTATCATACTATGACGGAGCACTTGTATCTTATATTTAACTACCAAGTATTAGCAGTAGTAATACATAGCTTGCTTCATCGAAGTTAACTTAAAGCACGAGCGATTATGCCCTGCATATGTACTTAGAAAACATCCAGTAATCCTTCATTGTATCATACGGACGCTCGTCTCCCAAACTACGCCTTGAAAGTTGGATATAGTGGGGCCGTCAAAAATTTTGTTCCGAAACATTCGACAAATTTTTCCCTTGCCAACTTTGTAGCATTCTCCGACCTTTCTTGAAGAAGTGTTAAGATTTCAAACATAGGTAGACAGCACTAACCACTGCTTCCCTATATTAAAACTTCAGCTTTTAAAGCGAAACCAAATTTAAATACACGCATTGGGCCTAGAACTTGGCCTAGAGATTGAGCTTCTAATATTGTCTTTAACACGTATGCTCTAGACCAAGGAATTTTGCACAATAATCGAAGCTCCTAGTAAGCAAACTTCTGACAAGTAGCAAAAACGAAACAACCTGACAATCAACTGAGCGGAAATGAATAAGAAACGGAGGAACGGAAGCTCAGACTACGTTGAAAATGTATTCAAGGAACCAATAAAGAAAGTACTCTTCCAAAAAATATCAATACGAAAGCGTCATTTCTTGTAAATTAATAAAAAAGTAATTTTTGGACCTTATCACAGAACTAAATTGTATCCGACCACCTCGTCGAAACTTCTCTTCTAGGTCAGTTTCTGTTTCGAGCAACAGTTTTGCAGTCATGGGAAGCGAGTTAATTCTACACGCACATGCCAGACGTGACTTGTCCACATTCCAGGATCGCCGCTGCACTAAAAGTGTGACGCAAATCGACTCGACAAGGAATCTAATGGAATTAAGGATTCTAACAGTCAAACCTGATACTAAGCAGCTCTGGACTATCTGCATGCCATGTTCGGCGCGCAACTTCACCAGAAGCCACGCAAGTAACGTTCATTCGCATTGCTACTCGGCGCTTCGTGGAAAAACATCAATTGCTGCCATTTCTCCAGTCGCGCAAAATGACACACTCGATGGTTTGCCATTCATTCGCAATGGATAGAAATGCCAAACGCATGCGATCCAGAGTCCACATTTGCACAGCGGGAACGGTTGCTATAGCGTTCACTGCAGGGACGTGCGCATTGCGATTTACGAGTCTTTACGATTTGCAGCGACTTTGGCAGTTCTTTTACCATTTTGGTTTATGACGTTTTGGGTCGCAAATCGTAAACCTTCGCGAAAGCCTTTCTGAATCAATGTACTGTTGACCACTAGTAGCCTAAGCCGTTTTCTAATTCGGTAACTTGACATAAGTCTGTCAAGGGTAGAACGAAGCTGCGCACTTTCCCAGTCCTTGTCTACCATCACTGATAAGATGCTGGATACATCCCTATTCTCAGCAAATTTCTTAGCCTGTTCCGAACTTTTGTCAAAGAAATTCAATAGCTGGAAACGAGGGAAAGTGGGGATACCGCTAGAAGTTTCCTAACACCAAGAAAACGGATACTCACTGCGCATATGAATGGGGACCAGGAACGATCGCGAGCAGACCCAAGATCTACGTACGACATAAAACCAACGAAAATGATGATTGTTCCATTATCTCTGATTTCGCTCAGCAACTTCGATGGGGATGCGTCCGTGTAAATGGCGTGATCATTCACGCTACGGAGGCGGGCGTTCTTGAATGAGGCGGACCATAAGCCGCTCTACGCACTTCGATTACTCCCTAGAGAGGTCTTTCTGCAATGCCCAGGCTTCTAAGCAGAGAGTAGTGCTGGCAATAAATAGTGGTATTGGATGTACGCAGTGTGGAGACGGCCGGCACTACGCTTGACAAAGGACCCCAGACACAAACAGAGAACACAAACGTCGAGAGGACCCTCCTCGAGAAAGAACAACACTTCACGGGCAGATCATCCCTGCCCTTCTCAAAAAATGTATTTGAAGAACGAACAAAGCCGTTTAGTAGTGTGTGTTGAACGGCTTCCTCCGTTCGCTACAGGGCGTTTGGTAGCATAAATTCCGTGTCTGGCTTCACGAGATCCTCATCTGGAGCTGCCTTCCCGGACACAACGTACATAGTCATACAATATATTTATTTATTTATTTATTTATTACATCTCTTTTATCGCAACGACACAAACAAGTATCTACGTGCTTCTCTTGCGAAGAGTTCAGCGTTCCTGTTCGGATTCCCGAATATTTCTCTCAGGAACATACAATATATTTGGAGAACAATTACAAATCAAAGAAAAAGTGGAAGTTTTAGACACTGAACGCTTCATAAGGGAACGCTTGAAATGTTGGTGCCAAATACGAACTTCCTGCCCGCAGGTTGTTCACTCCTTTCTCTCGCACCCCATGTGAAGGAGTTTACTAGCTCTTGAAGATCCACGTCAGGTTCTCAAAAAGCGGAGATGAACCTTTTTAAGCAATACCAAACGTAAACAATACTTTAAACTATAGGTGATGCACACTATGTGCGACCTCGCTGAGCAGCAGTTGGAAAGTTTCCCTACCAACCAGCTTGGTACGACGCTAAATATGCTAGCGTTTGAGAATATTAGGTTGGTGCATAAGTTCTAGGACATTTGAATTGAAAGCGCATTTTCCTGCCAAATTTCTCACATGTATCAACTCGTAAATGGTCGATCGATAGAGAAAGGTAAGGGCTACAAAACTGTTCCTAACACTTACTTCTGCGTTGTTAACGTCAGCTATTATGGCTAAGCAATTCATCCCAACTGAGACGCATATTCGGCACGTCATGTTATTCCAGCATCAATCTGGCCTCAATGCCAACGAATCGTATCGTCGCCTGAAGGACGTTTACAAAGAGAGTGCTCCTGCTCGAAGTACTGTGTACCAGTGGTTCTCGAAGTTTGCAGCTGGTGAATTCTCCGTTGAAGATAATGAACGAGAAGGGCGCCCGATGACACTGGATTTGGATGGCCTCCGAAGTAGAGTGGAAGCGGACCCATACCAAACCACTCGCGAACTCTCAAGCACTCTTGGTGTTAGTCACTCAACAGTCGTTCGAGAATTGCAGTCGATTGTCAAGGTGCAAAAATTGGGTCGCTGGGTACCTCACGACTTGACACAACATGACATGGATCGCAGAGCCGATGTCGCTCTGTCTCTCCTTACCCTCAGACGTACCCACGGATGGCTGGACAACCTTGTCACCGGGGATGAGAAGTGGATACTCTACTCTAATTATCACCGGCGTGCACAGTGGGTTGACGCAACTGGAGAGGCAGAGGACGTTCCGAAACCCGACCTTCACGTGAAAAAGGTGATGCTATGCATTTGGTGGGGCGTTCTTGGCGTAGAATACTGGGAGCTGCTGGACGAAGGGATAAGAGTGACGGCAGAGGTTTACGTCAACCAACTGAGGAAGTTGAGTGCCACCTTCAAACCATACGAGGAAAGCAAGTGAAGGTGTATTTTCAACACGACAACGCTAGACCGCATATTGCTAGAGCGACGGCGGCTGAGTTGGCGGACTACTGATGGACCGTTCTTCCACATCCATCTTACTCACCAGTAGTCGTATTTATGAACGGTCCCGAGATCTTCCCAGCTTCCCACGGGAAGCGATCGAGGCGAGAGAGCGAGGCAGGAGAGAGAGGCGAGAGATGATATCGCTATAATATCGCTTATCTCCCGTTCCCGCCGCTTCATAAATACGGCCTCAGATCTCGCTGCTTCTGACTATCATTTCTTTTCAAGCCTTCAAAGCTATTTGGACGGCCAGCAATCTAGGAACCGAGAGGATGTCAAGGAGGCACTGCTCGCATTTTTCGAATCACAACCGGCCACGTTTTGGAGAAAAGGCATCCATGACTTACCAGCACGTTGGCGAAAGACAAATTATGTAAAGGGTGGTTACTTCAAATGATTTGATACTGTTGTTTTTATGTTGTGATAATAAATATTTCATGCACCAAATGTCCGAGAACTTATGCACCAACCTAATATTTTAACGAACAGCTTGAGCAAACAATTTACTTTCCGAGAACGCACAACAAGATTTCTCGAGGACTTCAAGAGAGTGGCAGACGGTAAGCCTGTCACTCTTTCGTAGCATCTTCGTCTCTACTACGCTGAGGCAACTTTCCTTTTCCCTTGTCGCAGGTCAACACTCAGTGCCTAAGGGCAGCTTTGTTTTCTGAAGGAGACATTTTACGATTATGGAACTAAATTCTGTTTAAATTCCGATGTTTCTGCATATATAAGGTAAAGATCTTCTAGTACTTACTTAGTACTTAGTTCCTCCCGTGCTGTTGAGCGCATAGGGCGACGAGTTCTTTCCACCGCTGCCTGTCTTGGGCTATTTCTTCGCACTCCTGCCTAGAAATATTCATAACCTTTAGGTCATTCATGAGCGTGCGACGCCACGTGTTTCTTGGGCGTCCACTAGTTCGTTTTCCTGGCGGAGTCCATTGCATGGCTGATCTCGGCAGTCGGTGCTCCGGCATACGCAGGATGTGTCCGGCCAGGCGAAGTCGACGTTGCGTAACGGTTTCGTAGAGGCACCTTGAGTGACAGCGCCGCAATACTTCTTCGTTCGTCACGTGGTCCGTGTAACGTATCCTCATAATTTGCCGCAAACATTTGCAATGGAACGCGTTGACCCGTCTGATGATACTAGTTGACGCCTTACATGTTTCACTAGCGTACATTGCAGTTGGGACGACTATCGACGAATACAAACGCAGCTTTATGTTATTTGAAATAGAGGACGACGTCCACAGTGGCCTGAGCCTTCGGAATATTGCTGTCGCCTTCGCGATCCTACAACGAACGTCGGTCTCAGCATCTCCATCATTGGCGATCATACTTCCCAAGTAGGTGAAGCTGTTCACTACTTCCAAGCGGTCCGATCCTATGTAGATGGCGTCCCTTGGACTCGCAATTCCTACGCACATGACCTTTGACTTTTCGGGACTAATTCGGAGTCCAATGTTGCCTGCTTCTTGGCTAAGGCGTTCTGTAATTCTTTGTAACTTATCGTCGTCCTCAGCGAATACGGCGATGTCATCAGCAAAGTCCAGGTCCATAAGTCGTCCCCTAAACCAAGGAATGCCTTCCTGTACTTCGGCTGCCGTTCTTCTCATTACGAAGTCGAGGGCGACGTTGAATAGCAACGGTGAGAGAACACATCCCTGCCTGACTCCTGTGGTGACCTCAAAGTAACTTGTATTTCCAAGCGTTGTCTTCACGCAACACATGGAATTTTGATATAGACTTCTGAATATCTCGACGAAGGTCGTAGGGACCCCATAGAGCTTGAGTATTTCCCACAGTGACTCACGGTGGACACTATCAAAAGCCTTCTTAAAATCGACGAAGTTTATGTGGAGCGGGTAGCGATATTCCAGGCACTGTTCGATTATGTTGCGTAGCGTAAAAATCTGATCGCAACACGATCTTCCGTTTCTGAATCCAGCTTGCTCCTCTCGCAGACGATCATCAATTGCATCTCGAAGCCTTCTTAATAATACGGTGCAGAATACTTTGCCTGGTACTGATAACAAGGTGATGCCTCTCCAGTTTCCGCAGTCCGATAAATTTCCTTTTTTCGGCAGTTTGACTACTAGGCCTTTTTTCCAGTCTTCTGGCACGTTTTGTTGGTGCCAGCAGTTGTTGAAGAGCGTCGTCAGTTGTTTTGCTAACGGTGTGCCTCCAGCTTTTAACATTTCCGCTGCAATTTCGTCAAGACCAGGGGCCTTCCTGTTTTTAAGACATCGTATTGCTGTCTTTGTTTCTTCAACCTTTATGCAGCCTGTGTTGACGCTCAACTCTCCTAAGGCGTTTTCGTCATCGAACGTAGGCGTAGTGGATGGTTGGGGCTGGTTGTACACTTCACGGAAGTGTTCGACCCATCTTTCATTTTGTTCAGTTTCACTAACAAGTAGTCTGCCATTTTTGTCCTTTATAGGGACACACGTGTTGAGTCTTGCTCCTGTTAGCTCCGAAACGATTCGATATAGTGTTTTTGAATCACCACGTGTAGCCGCTGTTTGTGCTTCCGCTTCCTTCTGGGCAATCCAGGCTTTCTTATCACGGCGACATGATGCTTTTATCTGTCGGTCGAGTTCTGAATAGGTTTCGCCCCATTGCCTTGCTTCGTCAGGTGTCTTGGCACACTCTCTTCTTTGCCTGGCTTGCTTCCTCTCATCTATCAGCTCCCAGGTTTCTTCCCGAATCCATTGCTCCTTTCGCTTGCCTCGTCTGCGTCCGATGGTCACTTCAGCACTTTCACACAACGCGGTCTTGACGGCTTCCCAGTGTTCGTCAATGCTTTCGCATTCGGCAAGCATGTTGAAACGGTTTCGTAATTCAACGCGGAAGTTCCTCGTGGTTGTGTGGTTCTTGAACTTTTCGACATCATATGGTCGTCTGACAACTGGCCTTTTTTGCAACTTCAGCTTCAGCTTTAACGTAGCTCTGACGAGATAGTGGTCTGTGCCTACATCAGCTCCTCTGTATACACGTGCATCGAGTACTGAAGTTCTCCATTTGCGGTTGATGCAAATGTGGTCGATTTCATTAGCCGTTGTGCTATTTGGCGATCTCCAAGTTTTCTTGTGAATGCCTCGGTGAAAGAAAAAGCTGTTTGCGATGCATAGATCGTTGAAGTCACAGAAGGACACCAGCCTTTCGCCGTTGTCGCTTAGGTGATCCGACGATGCAAACGCTCCAACAGATTTTTCCATGCCGTTTCGATCGCCTCCCACTTGCGCGTTGAAGTCGCCCAGAACAAGTTTGAGATCCCGTCGTGGCATTTCATCGATGGTATCTTGTAGCCGCTCGTAGAAATCGTCCTTCTCTTCGACGGTTGCGTCTTCCGTTGGAGCATATACTTGTATAACTGAAACTCGAGTATGCTTCGTTCGAAAGCGCGCAGTGATGATCCTGTCGTTTACTGGTTCCCAACCGACGAGAGAGTTTGCAGCTCGTTTACTGAGGACGATTCCCACTCCTCTTTCATGTCTTCTTTCTGGTCCAGAGAACAGGACAGTTTTTCCGTCACTGATCAAGCGTCCATTTCCTGTCCACCGGACCTCGCTGACTCCGAGAATATCTAGGCCGTAAATATCGAATTCCTGGAGGAGTTGGGCGAGACGCCCAGTTTGGTGAAGCGTGCGTACGTTCCAGGTTCCAATACGCGTGATGTTCTTTGGAGAGAAAACCGAGTCCAGCATCAGGTCTCCCGTCACAAAGCTCGGCTTCGATTTTCCCTTTTCAGCAGTATCCATATAGTTCGTCGTTTCTGTAGCATAATGGGTTTTTACGGGGACGGGTTGCTGGCCCGTCGCCCAACCCTCCTCCTTTCACATCCGGGCTTGGGACCGGCAATGGCGGAGTTAAAGATCTTCTAGAGTGGCCTAGAATCAGGAGGGATTCAATTTTTCCCCTATTTTTGCAGAATGTCACGCCACATTTTTCTACATGAACGAGAGACACCCTGCTCGGAGAATGTACACTGCAGAATTTTGGTGCCAATGGATAACATCAATTCGGGCACGGTGTGATATCTGTCTATTTACATGATTATGAAAACTATGAAATTAGCACTTTATTCGAGCAGCCTAACTTAGATTTGCCGATTTTTATGTCACTAGGAGTTGCACTGAATTCAACTGCATCTGGCCTCTCACTTTTTTCGATCATAAGATTGCATGCGGTCAGAGATCCACGTTGATAAGTCTTTACCGCAATTTTTGGTTTCTGAAGCAGTGCCACTGTCATTTTTTTGCTGTTGCGTTTAATAGCTCTCTTTCCTTACTTTTCTTCTGCACATGTCTTGCTTCTCCTTCTTGTTTTCTCGACTTTTAAGCACGTCTTCTTGACTGTACAATAAATAAATAAATAAATTCAAGTGCATTTTTAAAAGCCGTTTAGAAAGATTTCTTGGGGGCTCTTCAGATCGATCACGATCGAAATAGAAGATTTGTTCTTTCACATCAATATTTTTATATATCTGAAAGGAATAACGTCAAAAGCAAAAATTTACCCATTAAATTTCGTTCTTTGATTATTATATAGTGAGAAAGCTGGTCTTTACGCAGCAATCTCCGGCACGATTAGGGAGAGTTGTATTCGGAATAGTCGTTCTTCGTGAAATAATTTCTATCTCTGTTCAATTTTTGTTGAAACGCGACTAAAAATCGAACCCTCTGGACCACATATAGTAGAATCTGCTACTTTTGAAAGCTGTTTCCAATACGAAAGGATTGAGTTTTCCCTCACTACCTGTTTGCTTTTTAAAAACTCCAAAACTCTCCAAGTTATAACCGCTCAAGTTCAAGGCAAGTGCGTTCTCCAGCCTAGTCGCTCTCATCCTGCAAAGGCTGTCACGGAAATTTTCTTTTCCTGAAAGACAAACTTTCGTCCGTAAAATTTCAAGCACAACTCGTTATACAGAAGAAATCCAGGCATTTCTGCAATGGTCTTCGATAAGGGACGGGGAGGGGGTAATTTTTGCATTCATTCTTTTCGGCGAACATAGCTAAATATCGCCCCATAATCATTTAGAAAGTCAACTCAATTTTTTAAAAGCTTTCTACAGTATACCAAACAAAGCATGAAATTTTATTTGGCAAAATTTCACCTTTATTAGTTGTATCCTTCGCGTGAAAATTTTATATTCATGGAAAACGACGATTTTACATACGACTTCCGTACTAATCACATTGAAGGTCGCTGCATAAAGATTTTTTTACTGTGTATTAATCGACGCTTAAAATTTTATTTACAATTTCTTGTCTTAACGTTGCCTCCTTCAGATTTGTTTTTGTGACAAGCCACTCATAGGGCTCGGGTTGGAAGAGCTCAAGAAATCTTTTTGTAAACTGATAGTAAATTTCTTTTAAAAATCGCTAAATCTTCAAAAGGCATCCAATTCCAGAAGCAACTCTCTGACGAAGAAAAGACCTCAGAAAAGCCCATTCATGCAAAAATGCCACTTAGAAACCCGAAGCGAATCGGGTGGATCTCGACAGAGATGGTAACTGGACAGAAATTGTTGAGATGGTCACAATGGGTGCGTGGCTTGTTGCCCGTCACTTCAGGCTATCGAGCAATTGAGTTGGAATCAGGGTTGTGGGATGTGGATTTCCGTTTCCGTGTTCCGAATTTCGGTTTTCGACCGTTTTTAGCCCTTCCGTTCCGTTCCGTGTTACGCACCCTTTAGACGGAACGGAAATGGTGACTCATCACTCACTGATTGTCTTGCTCTGCCTTCATCCACCTACTGAACTTTGACGAAAGCCTGAAGAACAAGATTAATTATGCGTCGCTTTTTGTGGTTGTGTTGCTTTCGGATTCGTGGTGCATCCTGATGTGGGCAGTGTGATAACGATATTGGATTCTGTCACAACGATGTTTTGTTGCAATGAAAACTTCTTTCCGGATACGGGTGGGTGCTGATCGGTTCCACGAGGTGTGGATGTTGCGTTCGATCAAGCGGCGCCGGCGGTGTAAGGGCCTAGAGCATTCCCGCCAGGTCAGAAGGAGGTGCGGGTTCAAATCCCGCCCGGCGCTAGAACTTTTGATCGCAACAAAACATCGTTGTGACAGCTTACAACCTCGATACCAGCCACTTGAGGCTTAAAGAAACTGATTTGGATATTGGATCCTTTTTTCGTTTCTTGAAACAATGTACTACCGAATAATAAAAGGCCATAAAAGTTTCATGAGTGTTCGAATGAAGAATCAAGTTCCTTATCCGGAGCATGCTTATCTTTTTCCCTAATGATCTTAGCCTGGAACACCAAACCTACCTGCTACCAGATGTAGAATGTTCTATGTCATATTATTGGTCGTCTTGCTGTCTACCTCTCTTGACCCCCTCCCCCATCTACACTTACAGAAGGGGTGGGAACATTGCAGATTGGGCACTTGACATCCGTCATTCTGGAGGTCGACAGATATTACAACCCAGAGTTCATCTACAGGGTTATTTCGGCTGCTGATCTCCAATCTGCCATCCTTTTTCGGTTAAAAAGAAGATAAATTACAATAAGCTGCTGTGGATGTGTTTAAATAAAGGGTAGCTGCAGAACCATCAACACAATGTACAGTGCTTTCACGGCGCTGGAGGTCGGGGAGAAGTTAAAATATCATTTTTGCCAAGACACCTCCCTGGAAGGTTTATTGGCTGATCACGAATGTGATATCCGTTTTTAAAATTTCAGTCGATTAGGGTAGGCTAACCAGGAAACTATCTCAACGGTAGGTCGGAACGGCCGAAGTGTTGTATATGGGCAGAATCCCTCTCTCTGGGAAACAACAAAATGCAAGTATCTCGACCCCAATACAACTCTGCGCAGAGTTAGGGACGACAGAAGTTGAGCCGCTAGCGGCGTTAGCCCTATGACTGCAGGCGAAGGGCGGGCTCAAGTTGGCTGGAAACAGCGATGACGAGCGAGCGATGGTGGCGCAGTAGGTAGAGGGGCGGTATAATTCTCACAATCGCTGTTTCCAGCCAACTTGAGCTCGCCTTCCACGTGCAGGCATGCACTAACGCCGCCAAAGGTCCAACTTCTGTCGTCCCTAACTCTGCGCAGAGTTGTATTGGGGTCGAGATATTTATATTTTGTTGTTTCCCAGAGAGAGGCGATTCTGCCCATATACAACACTTGGGCCATTCCAACCTACCGTTGAGATAGTTTCCTGATAAGTCGAATGCTGGAAACACAACTCGAGATGGAAAATAGTGCACCAGTATTGATATTTTGGAAAAGGAATAACAGATTCATGGTCAACAGCTTAAGCATCATATTCACGTAGGCAACGTTCGGGCGAGATAAGGGCGATATTTGGGATATATTTGGGCGATATTTTTTTGACCTCTCCTCATCCCTTCTGCTGGAATGAGGAAAGAACAATAGTACCGCATAATCCTCTTCGCCCACATTTCGTCTGGGGTGCTACATACTAGAGTACTTTTCACAAATTTGACATTCGCCTTTAGCATATTTTCATTTTTTCCAATTTTTTAAACATAAAGCAGGACCTTGGAAAAGAGCTCTGGCCCGAAGAAGAAAAATTGTTGTTATCGTGATCGTGGTCGCTCTTGATGGCATTCAGCTCAGAAAAGTTTTTTGAAAAGAAGGTTATGGCAGAGGAAACAGCTATCGTTTCATTGTTGTATGCCCATCCTTATTTGACGGTGCTAAAGTTCTCTTAGGGTGTCTAAACCTTTCGCAGGAATCATCGCGTAAGGAACACCGGTACACTTATTTTGAGGAAATTCAGGCTCTTAGTGTAATTTAGACTGTGGTGACGTGTTTTACCCCTAGCATAATAAAAAGGTTCATTTCAAAGAAAATATCCTTCTTCCATAGCCTTAAGCCAAAGACAAATTGAATATCAGTACATCTCGCAGGTCCTCTTGATTATCCACTTGATAAACTCCAAACCAGATTATGCATTCACATCGGCGGGCTACAAACTGATTCATACTTTCAAGACGGCTTTCTCAAGTTCGCAGTGAACACGTGATTTTGGTTATTATAGATCTTTTTGCTTCCTATTATTGCTAAGTGTAAGCTTCCGGTGAAGATCAGTTCAGTGATGTGGTCGAAGTTGCACAAATCTTTCAGAATTTAAGGAAAAATCCAAGTTCAACTACGTAAAGCTGAATGATTAGTGAGAATGTCAAATTATCGGCGAGAGCTGCAGAAGGGGTTCCTTCAGCATTGAGCCATAGTCAACCCAGTTTACTTGGCGGTAGATGGTGAACTCTGGCTGTTGAAATAAGCTGACCGCTCAACATGCTGCATGCTGCATGCTTCTGGTCCGCTACCAAAACGACTACGGCTAACCACCGTTAGATCTTCTAAACCACCTTGCCTGAGTCAATGTCACACGTGGGCCACCACCGAGTACGCATCTGCGTTGGCGGCGATAACCCGCAACGTTCAGGACAGTTTGGAGCAGTAGCATAACCCGGACGCAATTCGCCTATTTGTGGCCAGGGCATGAGTGGGTGTGCGCTCCTGTGCGACCGGCACAGCGTCGTGGCTAGCATTCAAGGATTTTCTGAACGCTGATTTGTACCGTTCATCAGTCTTCCGCACAAAATGGTTTGCTGACCGATACGATGATCTCATCAACCAGAAACCGTTAGAACTCTATCGTGGTATACAAAACAAGTTCAGCAGAAGAGTGCAGGGAACGTTGGCTTTTTTTTTGAAGATTGGCAAAGCTAGAACATCGAAATTATTGAATCAAAAGGTAGTACAGTTAGTACAAAAGAATACAGGTAAATTTAGCTTTCAAAATATTTGTGTATGTGACTTCTTCCTTGATGACGTTGCGAGGTCAAATAATTCTACGAAATTCTTCCACGACAATCCTCAACACTTTTTCTTGGGATGGGTATAATAGGCTTATGAGTGGCTTATTTAACCCTATTATAAGCTTCATAATAGGGTTAAATAGCGGAGATGCTACCAGATGAAAACTCATGGCAGTTGCAATGCTGTCCCATTCAGGGTTTGGTTGACGGTTACTCTAGTCAGTTCAGCTTCAAACAGAACCCCGGACATCCTGTAGAATCTGCTCGAGGAACAACAATGAAGGTGGACGAAAATGCTACTACTTGTTCGATGTTTTCGTATTAACACAGTTTCTCAAAGAGACTTGTCGTTACAATAATAAGACATTCAGCCACGTTGTCACAGGAGTTAAAAAATACTTGGAGTCTGATTTTCGCAACAACAAAAAACATCTACCGCTGTTCATTCACATAGCAGCTGCGGCGGTGCCAAGAAATGTACCTTACAGCAATTTTTAGACCTTAGAGTTGGACTACAGTTATGGCACACACTGCACCGAATACCTGTTTATTTGCTTAGCTCTAGGTGGAAATCCATGCGATAAAGCAACGCAACACGAAAAATCAAAATAGAACAGAATGAATATAATTGGCATAGCAACTAAAGGATAAGAATAAAGGAAGTGCCAACCAATCCTTTTGGCATGTACAACGCACTCTTCCTCTGCTGAATGTCGTGCAGGCAGCTTGAATGCGTATTTCGCACATGCAGTGACTTAGGATGGGCGGTTGTCGATGTACAAGTCAAACGATTTTTATCCTTTCCAGGCAAGTCTGACACCAATTCACTGTGGATGGATTGGTTGGTCTGCGCGGGGACCCCGACCAAAAACCTCGAATCAGAGTGCACGCAACAGGCGGCGCGTCCTACGACTGCGCTACTGCGCGCCATACCAATGGAGATAGTGCTATTACAAAATCTGCGAAACAATGTAATTGAACAGCGTTCCATGCTAAGAAAATTCTTGTCTGTCAACATCTGTCAACAAACATGTGTTACTGTGTTACTTCAATTCTTTGCAGTTCTTTTGAGAATTTCAGGAATTCTTCCAGTCGATTTGTTATGAAAGTAGATTTTTCGATTACCTCTAGGTGCTTAAATCCTTCATTGGTCGCCCTTGTATTGAAATACGATACCGAATAGAAATCTTTAAAGGAGTTTCCGGACATATGATTAATCATTCAATAAAGTGTGACCAATTCAACTTTTACTGCGACAAGCGAGAGTGTGTAAATTGAATAATTTATTCCTTCAGGTGTCGAAGCAACGGAACTCTAGCCACATTTGTGTAAAACCATCCAAGCGGTTTGATCACCTCACTTGTATGCAAAATGGAACAATTTGGTCTTAAAACGTATGGCCAATAGATAGGGTTTCCGTTCCTGAGCTCAGCTACTCGTCCTTAAGGATAGCCATGCGAAATCTGAAGAGAAGGAGGAATAATGGTCATCCTCATGAACTATACTTGTCAGACCTATCTACCTATACCCGCCGATTTTTTTCAACATCAGAATACTTTCATAGACGAAATAATGCTCGTAAGCCAGCAGTGGGGCAAATCCACCTCTTACAGCTTCAGACCTCTAACAAAATCCAAGTTTTGTAAAAGTTCCTGTAGATACCTCTGTATATTTTCATGTCTTCGGCAAACATTTTTCAGGCGACACCGTTTTCTACCGTCAGAGCGTGAACTTTGAAAGTGTGCATAAAAAAGGAAAAAATATGTTAAAATTTCATGTGATTATAAATTTACATAAGCGACCGCCATGCGTTATTACATGTTGCTTCAGTTCTGCTTGAATAGTCAAGGTAATCTAGCCCAGATCTGTCAAATCTATTTTTACCAGTCGTCCGTCGCCGCTACGGGTTTCCTATTCTTCCCTAGGCTTTCTGACCTTTATGTTAATCGAGATGGATCGATTGATCCGACGTCAGATTCGTGTTCAGCGATCTCGATTACCCTCAGGGCTGAAGTTTCGTGCCGCTTGAACGACATCCTCAAAAAATCAATAATATCGATCGATATCGATCGGTCGACTTCAGATTCGTGTTCAGCGACCTCGATTACCCCCAGGGCTAAAGTTCCGTGCAGCCGACGTGTTCGGCACGTCTGCGGCTCGCCATACACGGTTGCCGACGTGTTCGGCTGCCGCGCCCCAACTCAAGTGTGACGGACGGACAGTGTGACACACGCACACCCACGCTTGCTGCTTTATATATAATAGGATATCCTGCCCACCGTAGTCATTCGGAGATCGCTTGAGACGAGCAGCAAAGAGATTCGTCATTCTCATCGCTCTTTCTTCATGCGGCAGCCACACCTTCAATGGCTTATACGTGAGGGGAGTCCAGTGGCAGAATGCTCAGCTGCCACACTAGTGGCTAGGCCTCTTTCGCGACCGACGCAGAAGTGTAGAAGTGTGCCGCTGAGCGCACTCTATATCGTGGTTCAATAACGAGGGAGGAGGGCTAATACTCCAGTTTATCAGTTTATCTATAATATTAGGTCGTTACCTAAGTTCTGTGTTTTTTGACGTCTAACTTCAAATGTAAGTATCTCGGCTCAAACATAACTTTCTTAGGCGAAATAAGAGCCATTACAATCTACACATCTTTGCCAACGAGATACTAGTTTATTTAATCCACTAGCACAGAACTCCGGAGATCTAGAAGCGTGAATTCTCCGAGAGCAGATTCGCCCTTGAGCTCTCCGTTTGCAAGTATCGTCAGTGCTCCTTCTACGCAACAAAAACGACCCGTTCCTGGAGCGAATTCTGACTTCTGACAAAAAAAGAATGAATTGTCTATGACAACCGACGACGAAATGCTCAATGGTTGGATATTGACGAAGTACCTAAACACTGCCCAACGCCGAGTATGCACCAGGAAAAGGTGAGGGCAGCTCTTCTGCTTCCTAAGGAGCACAGAAGGTTGGATTTGAGCATTAAAAGTTATGCTCTGTTAGGCCGTGAACGCGTGTAAACTTAAACGCACTCCCTACAACCGAGCACAACGGTGGCCAACGTTTGATACGTGTACAAATTGTCAGTGTTGATGAGGTCAGGGATATCTTACCATTAGTATGGAGCTGAAATGTAGGGCTGCTGTGACATCTTACCTGGAGAAGCTGATTGTATTCGTGTGCTGCAAAACCGGCTAGTGGCCATCGAGGTTTTTTGGAAGTCACAAATCTACGCAGCGAGCGAAAGAGGTATCCAACTCCCGACGTTTCGCGTGTGATACATAACCTTTGCCTCAACGCCACATTGTCTATGCTGACAGTGCAGCAACGTCCACTCAATGTGCATCACCCTGTGGACACGGAGAACCATAGAGAATTTTCAGACTCTTAGTCGCTTCATTCAAATGTTGAGCGAAAACAAAACATCTGATGCTCATGTTCGACTGTCACTGAATCTTGGCATGCGATCTAACAGCGGCTCAGCATCTTGTGAAGCGATTTTTATGAAAGTTTTACTCGGTCTACGCTTCGGCTTAACCGCCTTCAGAGCCTGGGAAAGGCAAAAGGAGTTTGAGGAATTGCTCGCCCAAGAAGCATTTCGAGTTAAAAGAGGTCCGAAGGCTAGTTAGAGAATGAGACGGCGGAGGAGCAAGACAGCAGCGCTGACTTTACGGAACAGCCGAAAGGCTGTCATGTTTTGATTCTTGTAGGACAAAGATCTGCGAATACAATTCGTTTCCCCCGCGCCGGCATACCCTGCGAGATAAATCCTCAACTCGGATCAAGGCACGAACTCGTGGCTTGCAACGCCATGTTAGAGGACTTTAAGACTTTGCTCGTATTATTTACCCAATGTTTCTGCAAGAAATTTTTTCCGTTGTGGGAGCTTCTGGACAATCAGAGCCTCAACATCAATGTCTGGGTAAAACAGCCAAAAAAGTGGTTGATGCCTGCGCACTAAAAACTGCCAAAATCTCTAGATGTTTCACTGCTAGAAATGGTACATTCAGCCCAGCCTGGACGAATGTGTCTTGCTATCCATGCAGTCGATTCACCTCATGGTTAGATGTGGCTGCTTCATGGCCGGCAGTCCACCAGCGAGAAATCTTTAGAGGGCTACAACGACTTCATATTGATCTTACTACATGAGTTCTGATTGTCGACGTCCAACTCGTAGTGAAAGAGGGAGAGCATGATGCAGTCTGGTATGTCACATGCAAACTGCTACAGCCACTAGCCAACACCGCCAGTATCCTTGCACTGAAACGTATTCTACGCATTTAACTCGTCACAGTAAGTGAAACCCTTATGGCTTTTGCTCCATCTTGACTCCTGTTATATACTATTTTCACGTCGAATTGGAGACTCTAGTAATGGTAAGCTAGGCTAAAACTTTGAAATCAAAGGGAACTTCCAAATTGAAACGAGCTTCTTCTACACTGAACTAGAGACTCTCCAAAAAAGTTAGGATAATTTTTTGTTCAGGAAATTCTAATGCGACTCCTTTGAAGTTTTAGCTCACCTAACCAATAAGTGAAGACATTGCTTGAAATTTTATAAAATTCTTATTTTTTGGGAAAAAATGATTTAAAGCTCATTTCAAAGAGCAGGGAGGTGGTCATTTTTTAGTGCGAAAAGAAGATTACGGTATGAATAAGTAAAATCGCAACGAGCTTTTCAAAAATATGGCGCGATTTTTCCGTACTACATTATAATAGGTTGAGTCAAAGATTTTGCAACATTCCCCTTTTTTTCTGGAACTCAAAGTAAACCCTTTGAAGTGCTATATACTGTTTGAGAGCTTGTTTCCTCGAAATTATTTTGAGTTATGAGTCATTAATTTTTCCTGCTTTGTTGAAAAGTATTATTCTCTAGAACGATGACAACTTAAAGCGGAAAAGTGTGCGATTTCATTTTAAGTCAGATTAAGCTCGGCAGTAGCTCAGCGAGCGAGGTTAAGCACATTCTGGATGTCACCAGCAAGTTCACTCCTAACCGAATAAATTATTGGAGATGGTATCCGGAGTTCCTTTCCACCCAGAAAGGCAACAAAGACAAGCCATCCCGAGAAGATCAACGGCTGCAAACAAAGGGCGCCTGGTGGAAACAATAAAGTCGAATTCTTCTCAAACCCACTAGGACTGACCGCTGATCTCCACACCTCTAGCGAACCACCGGCTACAAAAGATTGGAAGTTCGCCAAAATCACCTTCGTCAGTGCCTGGTGCTTTGACGGAAACCCAAGTCGCTCTGCTTCCGATTGCCGAGAGCTCCAGCACCGTTTAAAGCGAGAGGGCCTGCATCGAATCCTTATTAGCGACGAGAAGGGGATGCTTCACTACAACTGTAAAGCCGGGAAGCTGGAAAGCAACAAGCTGGGGGTTATGACGTCAAAATCGAAGCTCCATCGGAAGAAGGTCCTGCTGTGCGCTTGGTGCATGTGTAGTGGCCCAGTGCATCGAGCGCTGCTTCACGAAGTCAAGCCGTCCTCGACCTCGCTTTTGCCAACAAGTCGACTATATCCACCAAAAATTGTTGGAGAAAAAATGCGATACGAACCAATCTTTCTTCCATCAGGGCAACTGCTTACCGCTTACGGCACTTCAGACGCTGGCAAAAATCTACGAATTGGGCTTGACCAAAATCAAGCACCACCATCAGCACCCCGGACACTGAGCCGTCTGACTGCCATCTGCTTCGATCGATGGATCACCTCCTCCATGGTAGGCGCTTCGCCAAAGTCGATGAGGTTACGGCGGTGGTACATGGCTTCTTCAGGTCGAAACCGCCCAAACTACAAAGATGGAATGCACGCAGTTCATGAAAAGCGGAAGAAACTCATTGAGAACAACAGCAATTACTTCGTTTAAATCAACCATTTTTTTTTGTGGTATAATCTTATTTTCGTTGGAAGACAAATGTTGTTGCAAAATTTATGACTCAACCTAATATGATAGCTGCTTTGTGCTTTACAACAAAATTTAATATCATATTTTTCTCGATTAATAAATATTTTATAAATTTATTACACTTACTGTGGTTAGCTAAAAAATCAAAGAAAGATACCAAATTTTCCCTGAACAAAGAATTACTCTAACCATCTTAGTGAGCCTGCAGTTTGAGCTGTCTGAAGTTCATTCCAATTTGGAAGAGTCGCTTTCATTTTAAAAGTCTTAGGCTAGCTTAGAAGAGTGTCCAATTCAACGTGAAATCGGTATAGGTAGACCAGCTTATTGTTAGACGGTGGAGGTCACAACTTGGAGGATTCACGGTGGATCGTCAAACTGTTCCTTCGCACTTCCTCCGCTCGCAGCGCGGCGTTCGCTCGCAATGTCAGAGGATGACTGATGGCCGCGCCGCAGATGCCGCGGAAATTGTTTTGAAGCAGTGGGAGCTCTTCTCGACGCGGAAAACACCCGTCAAGAATTGGGGACAAACGTCACACAGGAGAATCTTGCTTGGCAATTGAGCGAGGCCGCTCTAAGCAGGAGGGAACAGCAAGCGGCTCATCTTGCGTTGAATAGCTGCGCTACGCGAAGCGAACACGAACCAAATGTCAGCTACGTAGGGCTTTCCAGTGCTCGCGACCATGTCGACGCAAATTTTTAGAAACAACAGCGACGTGAGCATGCAACCATTTAATTTATTTCCCTCTACCTAGAAAAGCGTCCCCTTTGCCTAAAAGCCTGACCGTTCTAATTCGATGCATGTGGCTCTCAATATGTGAATGTCATGTATCCCATGTGTGCAACACCCCGTATTTATTGATTCCCACTTCCTACATTTAGCCCTACATGTAGTTATGCATATTCGCACGTGAAGCACGTCGGACAACCATCACGCTCATCATATTGTCTCCGGAGTTTTCCCTAGAAGATCGGTTGAACGCATCGTGTCTAATTATTTGTTTTAAAAAATTATTTGTTTCATACAAATTTTTAGCGGGGCGTACAATTGACCAAAGCGCTCTATGCCAAACTAGACGCTGACAGTCCCCAGAAGCAGAGAGCATCGCATTTTGTAAATCCTGCTTTCGTCATTTCCCGTTCCTATCCAGAAGCTGTTGACGGTTGTGCAGTCGCAGCAGATTGAAAGACTTCAAGCCAGTCGCCCGTGATATCCTACGCATTGCTGCAGAATGCTACTCACCGGCGCTTCGGAACATGAGTATGCCAAGATTCAACGTGAAAGTGACAGCCGACACTGCGCCTGGCTAGTAGGCTGCAAACTCGCAAAAATACAGTGGCATTGACCAATAAGCGTTGCCGCTTTTCGACAAGTGGAAACCAGTTGAGCTGCTCCTATAAGAACTTCTAAATCGCAATGAAACTGATTAACCAGGAGACTGTCCCAACGGTAGATTTGAATGGTGGCAGTGGTGCATATGGGCAGAAGTGCCTCAGTCGCAGAAAGACGAGGGTGCAAGTATCTCAACCCGAGCCGTGTATGAGAGTTGCAGTCGAACAAAGGTCTGCTGCTGCAGTCTCTCTCAGTGGTCGCATCGTTTTCGTTTCGGAACCTTGCTGAAGATTTTCGACAGGTCATAGACGTATGCTAAGGAACGCCGACTGCCACGGCAATGCATACGTTCAGATAGCGCAGTGCCTCCCAAAGAGGAAGTGGAATTCGAAAAGCGACTGACGACCAACTGCTGCAGCTACCAATAGTTGACATTGGCTTGCTTCCATAATATTTTCAAGCTCTTTCATGTTTTTAACTTCTAGCTACTTCATGGTCCTACTATATATAAAAGAGTAAGCGGTTGTGTCTGTCATTCCGTCTGTCCGTCCGTCTGTCCATCTGGCCTTTCGTAAATGTCGAGTACTAGCCATCCGGATTCAGGAGAGCGGTCACCTACGTCGTGTTGAGAGGGGTCAGAAGACGTGTCACCGATGCCACGGCAAGGGCGTCCGAGTTCCGAACATGTTTCATCGACGTCGTGAAAGCGAGCGTCCAAGTTCGGAAGAGGTGTTATTAACGTCGTTCAACAGGCGTCTGGGTTTATAAGACATGTCACCAATGTCGCGAAAGGCCTGTCCGGATTCAGACGACGTGTCAACGATGTCGCGCAGAGCACGTCCGACTTGAGAAGACATGTCACCGACGTCGTTAATCAGGTGCCTTGGTTCAGAAGAGGTGTCACCGATGTCGCGAAAGGCCTGTCCGGATTCAGACGACGTGTCACCAATGTCGCGCCTGGGGTTCCGTATTCACACGACGTGTTACCAGTGAAGGTGGGACCAGTAATGGGGGACCGGTGAAGGATAAAGGTCCAGTAAGGGGACCGGTAAAGGGTTGACCAATAAAGGAGTACCAGTGAATGTGCGACCAGCAATGGGACCGGTGAGGGGAGTGGTTCCAGTGAAGGGGGACCGGTGAAGGAGGGGGAGAGGTCCAGTGAAGGGGGGACGGTAGAATGTTGACTAGTGAAGGGAGACCAGATGAGGGGAATACCGGTGAGGGGGGACCGGTATGGGGACCGGTGAATGGGGGAATGGGTCCAGTAAAAGGGAGACCGGAAAAGGGTTGACGAATGAAAGGGGGACCAGTGAGGTTGGGACCAGAAATGTGGATCGGTGAAGGATAGGGGGACCAGTGAAGAGAGGACCAGTAAAGAGGTCCAGTGAAGGTGGGAGCAGTAGAAGGGGCCGACGAAGGGAAGGGGGAGTGAAGGGTGAACCGGAAATGGCTGACAATAGAAGGGAACCAGTGAAGAAGGACCAGTAATGGGGGACCAGTGAAGGTGGGACTGGTGAAAGAGGGGGGGGGGGAGGGGTCCAGTGAAGGGGACCACTTAAGGGTTTACCAATAAAGGGGAGAGCAGTGAAGGTGGAACCAGCAATGGGGAGCGGTGAAGGGGGATGGGGGTCCAGTGAAGGAGACCAATAAAATGGGGTACCAGTGAATTATCAGTCAAGAGGGGACCAGGAAAGCCCTCCGCACACTTCTGCGGCAGCCGCGTAAGCGGCTTCCACTGCCGCGTGCTAGAGTTCGGCACTCCTCCCGCTCGCTCAATCGCCAACGCGGCAATGCGGCAACAATGCCTTGAAGGATTAGCCAGAGGCGGTGCCGCAAACGCTGCCTCGTTTGCGGCACCGCCTCTGGCGCGTAGGTGGCACCACGTCTGCCGCGTCTGCCGCGTAAACGGCAGTCCGGGCTGAGGTAGTTTTGCCTCGCGCGGCGATTCTGCGTCTCTGCCCTATGCTTAAAGATAGGGCTGCCGCGTTGCCGCAAAAGTGTGCGTAGGGCTTAAGGGAGCCAATAAAGGCAAGACCATTCAAGGGCGTTCAGTAAAGGGCCCAGTAATAGAATCATTAAAGTGGGGACCAGTAGAGAGGACTAGTGAAGGCGATCAGTGAAAGGGACCAATAAGGGGACCAATATTTTCTCTCAGTGTCGTCGACACACCCGACACACGTGGTAAGACGTGCTACAGACGTCGTACCACGTGTGTCGGGTGCAAAAGACGTGTCATAAACGTCGTGACATATGCGTCCGGACTCAGCAAATGTGTCACAGTCGTTATCCAATGTGCATTCGGATCCAGAAGACGTGCCACAGATAAGACTTTGCACAGCATCCGTGAGATTTTCAGATGGCTTTTTCAAGGCTTCGTACAACAACGAGTGTGCGCTTACTTGATTCTCACTTCCGTTTCCTGCCGGAACATGAGTAAGGGGATATTGATGGAGTGGGTGGGAGGGGGGGGGGGGGAAGAGTGAGTAAAGGAATCGGAGTAATGTTACTCCCGTCGGACTGTGAACTGCATCGCGCGGTCTACCGATACCAATTGATTTCGTTTGTGTTTCCGCAGAATAAGCACTTCGGAATAAGGCTTTCTATGTGTTCCTCGCCATGTACAGAACAGAACAGAACAGAACAGAACATTTATTAAGCCAAAAGAGACACAAAATAAATTCACAAAAGAGTGCAGCAAAAGTTGGCTTTTTTAAGATTGGCAAAAGTAAAACACAGATGCTATTTAGCCAAAAAGTGATACAGAATAGTTAGTACAAAAGGTTGCACCAAACGCTGGTTTTTAAAAGATCAGCTAAAGTGACTTCTTCCTTGGTTTGCATAATGTGGAAATTGGTTTTTCCAATTCGGATTTTTACTTCGTTTGCTGAAAAAGCAGAGGAGGAAGCGAAATATTTACTATCCAAGCGTGGTGCAGTATAACGTTTGCACTAAGCATTATGAAGTAGACTGATTATTGTAAATAAGATCGTTTAATAAGAATTTCTTTCTTCTATTGATTCAACTTTTTTGTCTTTAATACTTGTTTTTAATGAATCACTTAAAATGCAAAATTCTGTTTTTTTTCTGATTTACTATTTCCTGAAAAGGCTGCAGTCATTATCACAAAAGGCCTTTTTGTTTCAGCAATGTTTCTAACTTGCAATTAAATGTCTTAGGAAGACAGTGAATTAGTGTTGGGGGTAGCTCGTTCCAAGTTTTGACAACTCGGGTCATAAAGGAACCTTGAAAGACTTTAGAATGCGGTTTTTGAGGTTGATAACGTAGGCTATGTCCCCTAGTGACGCCATTGAATGATGAAAAAGTGAAGAAATCGTTTTTATCAATGTCGATGTGATCGTTAACAATTTTGTGAACAAGGTTTTGATCATAAATTATTCGTCTGAGCGATAATGATGTAGCACCAAGTCTAGTCAATCTTTCATTGTATGGAACATCGAATAATCCATTTCTGACGAACACTTGTTTTGTAAATCTTTTCTGAACGTTCTCTATCTTACTAATAGCACTTTGCTTTGTTGGTGACCATAAAGGTGTACAATACTCAAGTAGAGGCCTTACATAGATATAAAAAAGCCTAAGTAATGTAGCCATGTCGCGAGTTTGGAAGGCTCTTAGTATGCAGTTCGATTTAGCAGAAGCAGTAGCAACTATTTTTCAATATATTCATCAAACGATAGCTTATTAGAGTATACAACACCCAAGTCACGTAGAGAGTTTGTTATTTGAAGTTTGTAATTACCTAAGTGGAAGTCACAATTTTTAGGATGTTGTTGTCCAATAAGCATAATTGCGGTTTTCTCTAATGAGATATCCAGAAGCCATTCTGTGGACCAAGCCATTATAGAATCTAACACCTGTTGGAGAATTTTGTAATTGTTGATGGAATATAGTTTAGAATCATCAGCATAAATTGTACAATGAACTCCGTCAGGTAAACTGTTTGGCATATCATTAATGTAAAGTAGAAACATTAGCGGACCAAGGCAAGTTCCTTGTGGAACACCACTAGGTGTTTCGTAGCTCTCAGAAAAAGCACCGTTAACTATAACTTTTTGGATTCTCTTGTACAAAAAAAGATTGCAGAAACTTTAAGAGACAGCCGTGTATTCCGCATGATTGGAGTTTTTTACTCAAAAGATGAAGAGGAATTGAGTCAAATGCTTTAGCATCATCAATATTACACACGCTAACGTATCCATGCGAGTCAAGCACTTTCTGCCATATCGGTATCGTGTTGACAAGAGCTGTGAGAGTTGATCTTCCTCGCAAAAATCCATGTTGTAACTTTGTAACCAACTGGTTAGATGATAGGTAGTTGTGGAGCTGTTTACATAATATTCGCTCTAAAACTTTGCTAGTCGAAGATGTAAGGCATACCGGCCTATAGTTCCTCACATCTGTTTTATTTCCTTTTTTGAACACAGGTTTAACAAAACTAACCCGCCACAGGGCGCGTGTAGCGCAGTCGGAGGAGGCGCGACTGTCGCGTGCACCCGATACCAGGTTCCTGGTTCGGATTTCACGCCCAGGCCAACCAAGCCTTCCATCCCTCCGGGGTCGGTGAATTGGTACCAGACTTGTCTGGGAAGGATAGAGCGCTGACTTGTTCATCGGCTGGCCACCGCAAGTCATTGTATGGCCAAATACGCATTCATGTCGCCTCCACGACATCCCGTAGAAGTAGAATGCGCTGGCGCATCCCAGAAGGGATTGAGTAACGCCGTCCTTTATCCTTTATTTTATTAACCCGCCACAATGAAGGTACCTCTCCGTGGAGTAGAAACCTATTGAAGAGGAGGGTAAGAACCGGGGTAAGACCCAGTACGCCACGAGTACTTCAGAGAATGAATCGCGGACGTGCGATAAAGGGTGGGTAGACCCCATAGGAGCAGTTTTGAAGATTCTGTCCTTCCATATCCCGCTATACTATTCTATATAGCCAAACCAATTTCTTTACTCTAATGAATGAGAAAAGATCTAAAGAGGGCAAGTAGACGGTCGGAGTGTTCTATTCTCCAGGTTTGTGGGCGAAGCCCCCAACCAGACATTTGGCGGCAGCTCAAGTCGATGATTTTGACCACCTTAGTTGTCGATATGGGTGGCCTTCGGCTGTATTCGGTGAGACGAACCTCGGGTTCGTGTTCGGCATCTCAAATAATCCTTAGGGTGACGTTTGGATCACGGGATGTCGTGTCGTAGAGGCTTGGTCCCACCCAACAGACGAAAATCGCTCTGGTCGTCAACGTCTTAATTAATGAATCAATATTCGACTTACTTCGCCTTTTATACAACGTCTAATATGAAATTCTTCGCTCTATATGAGGAATAATTTGTGTTTCACCTATGCTTAGTAATAGGGTTTCTTCGAAAAATTACTGAGGTATTTCGAAAGAGCAAGTCCGAACGATATTTTACTTCAATTTCAAACTGGATCAATCGGCATCGAGCAGCCTGATAAACCAACCACGTGTGGGGGGGGGGGGGTGAATAGTGTTGGAGAAAGAGCTGTGCGACGTCGGTTCGAGAAATTTCGTTCTGGAGATTTCAGCCTTGAAGATGCACCGCGAAATTACAGAGCTGCAGCAATCCAGGACAACGATTTTAAGGCCTTCGTGGAAGCTGAACCATCGCAAACAGTCCGTGAAATTACGGAAGGTCTGCGAGTCAGTGAAAATGCTGTTACAGATGGTTTGAAACGCCTCGGAAAGGTGAAAAGGCTGATGACGCTGAATACAGTGGGCCTATGTCGACAAACCCTTCAGGCACTTCCCAAAGCAGAACTCCCAACAGAAATAAGACGACGACGGCTGGCATGATTCACTGCAACTTTCTGGAACCGAAAACGAACCATCACAGTAGAGTCCTACTGTGACAAAATCTACGAGATGTATCGAAAATTGCGTGAGCTGCAACACAGAAGAGGTCCCATTCTTCTGCAGAACAACGTACACCCAAACGCTTCCCAAACCACCATGCGAAGATTAAACGAACTTACAAGGGAACTTTCTAAACGGTACGCCGGAATGGCAAGAACGAGTACTATAGGGAGAATCTCCGTCCTCAAATAGTAACAGAACATGTTTTTTACCGAATCATTGAGGACAACGAGTAAGAGGGTGTTACGGTTAAGGGTCCGCAGAGCAAGCTTACCACAGCAGCGCAAGATGCTGGAGCCGTGGACTGCGTGGCGCTGTGGTAGAGGGGCTGCCTCATGTTCGTGGGGTCGAAGGATTGGTTACCATGCTACGTCGCTTTCCTGCCACTTTTATCATAGTATCGGATTTCCAGATTTTCATATCTGAACTTGTTTTTGGCTTCGCGGTTCCTGCCCATTGGTACTCCGCTGCAGCACAAGCCTGGAATCGCGATAAAGTCTACTTTCCCCAGTTCTCAAACTTGTACAGGATAACAATTATAGTACAGCCAGACCCTTTCTTCCGAAACGATCTGTCCTCCCGAAAACGCGAAAGTGCCTTCACTGGTTAGTGGCGCCGTGACTCCGGCACATCCCTCTTCTGGTTGAAACTCTTGGTGCTCTTCTTCCACTACTTCCAACTTCTCCACTTCGTCAAACTTCTCCGTTTCCAGCTGTCGCAGTTCGGAATCCTGTAGGATACTTGCTATCATTTTCGCCAGCTTCATCTCATCTTTCGAAGGGACAGCATCCAGTGGAGACCGCACTTCATTGTCAGTAGGTGAGTGTCCACTCGAGGGTTAGCAGACATGGTAGAGTCAGTGTTGGTGACATCAGCTTGTTATGACCGCGCGGCTTTGTAAGCATAACTCAGGCGACAATGTTGATTGCGGTGGTGGGTCAAGTTGAAGATCATGTGGTCCCCTCCAACGTTGTGAGTACACTGGTGACACTAATAAATTGCATCTGAAGCATTTTTCTAGCTTTCTGCCGCTGCTTCATGTTGTTCCTGCGTCAAAGCTTCTTATATTGACAATGAGAACAATTTATTGGAGTAGATGTTTCATCCACGGATCTCCCTCGATTAAGAGCCTTCGGGCTCTCTTGTTAAGAGGGATCTCGGGCCGCTTCTCGCAGGGCCACGTGACGCGTCCCCGGGTGGTGGATAGGGGAACGAAAACGCGAACCAAAAATGCGACCGTGTACTGCCCAGAGACGCAAGTGGGATGCAAGGGATGGACTCCTTGCTCCTGCTGTGTCGGGTCGACGCGTTCCTTGTGCGTGAGAGCGGTACGTTCATGCACAGTGTGCGTGGATGTGTCCGTGACTGTGCGGATTGTAACTGTGTCGGCCCGGAAAAAAGCTTGCACTCGGTAGACTGGGAGTAAGGCGATTCGAAGCCGCCTTAAGTCTCGCCCCTTCCCCTCGGGCAGTCTGGCCGGCTGCCCGGAGTTCTTCTTCCGCACGACAGAGCCCGACTAGCTACCCGTGTGTATTCCAGTCAAACACAGCAGCACTAAAGGGCCTCATTCCCCTGACCCCGAAGGAGCCCCCATTTCTGCAGCGATGGGAAGGACGAGTACGGAGAGGCTGCTAAAATCTCAGGGCCTAACCAGGCTGCGCAAACTGAGAAGGACTAGGATGACGATCTGTACTTACAACGCCCGCACGCTTGCGTCGGAAGCATCCGTCGAGGACCTGATGATGCAAGCCAGGAAGGTCAAGTACGACGTCATCGGACTGACCGAGACGAGAAGACACCACCCCCTACACGCCGCCTACGACTCCGGAGAAGAACTGTTCCTCGGAACATGCGACAGCAGGGGAGTAGGCGGCGTTGGTGTCCTCGTCAACACGCACTTGGCCATGAACATCGATTCGTAGGAGTCTCTGACAACCCGAATCGGACGTCTGCGACTGAAGCGATGTGGATCCGTGCCAGCTTTGACTGTGTTCGTCGCGTATGCCCCATCATCCGACTACGACGACGAAGAGGTCGAAACCTTCTACGTAGAGCTGTAGAAGTTCTATAAGGAAGATCACACCTTCTACAAGGTGATCGTCGGTGACTTCAACGCCAAGATCGGACCACGAAGACCGCCGGAAGAACTTCACATCGGAACCCACGGTTTGGAGTGGAACGAGCAAGGTGAAAGGCTGTCCGAGTTTATCATGTTGACTAAGACTATCCATGGAACTCACAGTTCCAGAAGCCTCCCTCCCTACGATGGACCTGGGAATCCTCTGGTGGCCAGTTCCACACCGAGATCGACTACATCATCTTCAATCGCAAGTATTGCCTGACCGACGTTTTCGTTGTCCCCAAGTTCTACACGGGATCGGACCACCGCCTCCCTCGCGCAAGGTTCCGCTTTTCGCGTCAAGGAGAGAAGGCCGAGAAGTTCAAGAAGAGGAATCCCAGGACGACCATCAACTGGGACCTTTACACCTCTCTTGCCGGCCTTTGGGAAGATACCGTTTTGGATAACATCGACGAGGAATACGACTACTTCGTGCACCATCTCCGCGATAGTGCTAAAGGAGCCGAGAGCTTGAAGACCACCAAGAGACGCCTGTCTCCGGAAACTCTCGAGCTGATACGCCAGCGTGGAGCATCATGAGCGTCAGGCAACTACCAGCTGTCGTCCGAGCTTGCGAGGCTATGCAGAGCGGCGATAAAGGAAGATCTGAAGGAGAGAAGGGCGGAAGTGTTGGCTGAAGCAGCAGAGGCAGGGCTGAGCATCCGCAATGCCTGCCGGAACTTCGCCAACTTCAAGACCAAGATGACCGCTCTCCGACGTCCTGACGGAACCGTCACCTCTTCCAGAAGGACCATGGAGAAAGTCATCCACGACTTCTACTCCGATCTCTTCGATAGCCACGTCCACCTGCCCCTACGCCATCTTCCGCAGGATGGATACGTCATCCCCTCTGTTCTCCCTTCCGAGATCCGACACGCCATCTCGTCGGTGAGCAGGATTTCGGAGAGGATTCAGCACGATCGACCACATACACACCATTGCGAAGCTCATCGAAGTGTCGCGAGAGTACAAGCTGCCGCTGTGCCTCACGTTCATCGACCTGAAGAAGGCATTCGACTCCGTCGAAACTGAAGCGGTCATCGACGCTTTGCTCACTCAGGGTGTTCCTACTCAGTACATCAGAGTCCTTCGAGAGCTGTACAGTGGATTCACGACCAAGATCTCACCATTCTACAACGACGTCCTCATCGACGTAAAGAGAGGGGTTCGGCAGGGAGATACCACATCCCCGAAGCTCTCCAGCGCCACCCTCGAAAACGTCATGCGCGAACTAGAATGGGAAGACATGGGAGTGAAGGTCGACGGCCGGCAACTCATCTTCGCTTCGCTGACGACATCGTGCTCATAACAGCGAGCATCAGCCAGGCGGAGCGAATGCTGGCCTACTTCGATCGTGTATGTGGGAACGTTGGACTGCAGCTGAATCTTACGAAGACGATGTTCATGAGGAACGGGCAAGTTTCTGATGCCCCATTTTCGCTCAACAGAACGAATATCTCCGAATGCTCCAGCTACGTCTATCTGGGTCGCCAAGTCAATATGGCCAACGACCTAGCGCCATAGCTGAGCAGGAGGAAACGAGCGGCTTGGGGTGCAGGGGTGCACATTTAACGGTTAACGATTTAACGGATTTAACGAATTAACGGCATTTTTCGTTAAAATTTGGCTTAACGACTTAACGGAAATTTTTAGAAATTTAGCGGAATTTTTAACGGACTTTTTTCTCAGTGAGTTTATCACATTTGCCCTCAGTCTTCACTAGTGTTGCAGGTTTCATCCTCCCTATTAGGACTGTTCCTAAAAGAAATATTGAGATCAGCAAGAATATTTTAATGTTTTCATGAATATGCTTTGAATTAAAAAAAATTAAATGCATTTCGGGTGCGCGAGCAGCGCAGTTGGAGGTGATGCCGGCTGTCGCGTGCCCCGATACCAGGTTTCTGGTTCTGATTTCCCGTCCAGGCCAACCAAGCCTTCCATCCCTCCGGGGTGAATTGGTACCAGACTTGTCTCTTGTTCATCGGCTGGCCACCGCAAGTCATTGTATGCCCAAATACGCATTCAACCCGCCTCCGCATCCCGTAGAAGTAGAATGCGTGGCGGGGATAGTGATTGAGTAAGCCGCCCTTTATCCTTCTAACCTTTGATGCATTTTGGACCTAGAGGTCTCTTCGACGAGCCCACAAGCACGCCAACGAATCCACAGAGATACTGGTGTAACCTCCTCGCAAGATATGCCTATCCTCACCTGGCGTTGCTTATCACAGAATAATTTTGCCCGCCACCTTGAACACTCCTGACGGAAAGAATGTTTTCGCTCGCTGGACATATTCTAAACAATTTTAGAAAACGCTAATAAAAAAATTAGGAAAGCTACTTTTTCTGAACGTTAACACGTTGACGACGCAGCACACCTTTTCGGCAGTGTAGGGCCGTGTGACACGATGTCGTGTCACGGTCTCGAGGTTGCAAAAGAATGGATTGGTCCCACACACCGGGCACTCGAAAATCGTGCCTTCGACAACGTGTTCACATTCCACTGATAGGCTTTTAATTGTATCTTTATTAAATCATTTCTGTAATTAATGGGGTGATGCCGGCATCGAGACTGTATATGCTCGTAGAACAGTCACTCGAAATGGTTTCGCAAAGAACTAGGTGGGACGAGGGGTGGGGGGTCTCCGGGTTCTGCCTGATCGCACATTTTAAGATGCCTTGTCGGTGAGCATCTTGCATGGTAATTCCATACCTCTCTTGTTCCACACCCTGTAGATAATTTGTTACTGAAGGCTTATTTGCTTTTCTGTGCTTGATGATGATGAACTGTTTTTTATATTGCAAGGTTACACTCCGTCCCTTGAACTTCATCTGTTGACCTCATGAAGTTGAAACGTATAAGGTTTTCCTTGATTTTTTCACGTAAAAGAACGGTTTGCAAATTAACTAATTGTACTAATTGTACTTTTTAACGAAATTTAACGATTTACCGGAAATTTAACGAAAATTTTCCGTTAAAAAAATTTCGTTAAAAAATTTAACGCACAGAATTTTGTTTGCACCCCTGTTGGGGAGCTCTCAAGAGCGTCGAAGAAGTCACGAAGAAGACGAAGAACGTCCGACTCCGTGCCCACCTATTCGACTCCACTGTTCTTCCTGCCCTAACATACGCCTCAGAGACCTGGGCTATACGAAAGCATGATGAACACGCGATCAGCGTCGCGCAGCGTGGAATCGAGAGGACGATGCTCGGAGTGACACGACTCACGCAAGTGAGAGAAGGCCTCCGGAGTTCCGAGCTTCGCCGCGTTCGAAGATCAGAGACGCTGTCGCGTGGGCCAAGTTGTCGAAAATTAGGTGGGCCGGCCACGTAATCGCAGACACCCGCTAGACGAGAGCCGTCACCGACTGGATTCCGCGGGATGTCAAGAGAACACCAGGACGCCCACCAACGCGTTAGTCGGACTTCTTCGTGAAAGCCCTGAACGACCGTTATGACGCTCTTCGTGTCCCTCGAGCGAGGAGGATCCATTGGAGCACTCTGGCACGCGACAGGAACGAATGGAGACGCTGCTGGCGCCCGCTCGAGCAAGTCGATGATCAACGGGACGACAGGTGATACAGGTGACAGATTTTTCATATAAAACCGTACTTGCCATATTTGGGACATTGCTGATGAATTACGTGATGTCGACAAATAATAAGTTGTAAAAACATCTGACCGTAGCAAACTCCAAAAACAAGCAGGAAAATCTGGAAATCTATATGGAAATCCGATACTATGTTAAAAGTGCAAAAAAATCGCCGTAGCGTGGGAACCGAACCCTCGACCTCACGAACATGAGGCAGCCCCTTCTACCACTGCGACACCCAGTAAACGACACCGTGATCTTGCGCCAACGTGGTAAGCTCGCTCTGCGGACCCCTCACCATTACACCCTCCTACTCGTTTGCCTCAATGATTCGGTTTAAAAAAACATGTTCTGTTACTATTTGGAGGACGGAGATGCTCCCTATAGTACTCGTTCTTGCCATTCCGGCGTACCGTTTAGACAGTTCCCTTGTTAGAGTTGATGTTCTGCCTCATCCGCCATACTCAGCAGACGTTGAGCAGACAGACCGCCACCTTCTTGAGCACTTTCAGAGCTTCCTCGCTGGTAGAGCCTTCGCAAATGAGGACCACCCAAAACAACCTTTCTAACATGTTGTCAGTATGCTTCGCCAGACGAGGTTTGTAGGTGGATCTTTATTACTGTGGCCTGACCTTTTGACTTTCCGTCGTCTTCAGAGGTATGAAAGTGGAGAACAGGTTTATATTTACGCTCTACTCGACCAAGCGACTTAGTCACCCCAGCATTTTCGACCCACTCCCGGAGTCACTACAGCGAGTCCGAATGTAAAAGATGAACTCACACATAAATCCGCCGCATTAGCTGGTATTCGCTCACGCTTGTAGGGCAGTGGAGGCGAATCAGAATCGTTCGGTGGGGTTGTCGCCGACCGGTCATCTACAGTACCGGACGCGTCTTCTGAAAGTCGCAAATATCAACAAAAGACCTCTGTCTTGTCTCCGCCGTAATAGTAAATGTCCTTTCTCACTGATGAGGAGCAAGCTACGATCTCAAGTGGACCTTCCTGTCCTTGAGGATGAACATGAGTTCAGTATTTCGATGAAAAACACAAAGCTGAAGCGCTAACTACGCATTTTTGTACGCTATTTACACCCTGTTCTAACTCAAATTTGGCCGATGTTCTGTTGAGCTCTACTGGTTGTGATGTGTGAACCGATGTGGCAGTGGATCCTAGAAGTTTTGAAGATTTTGAAGAGCCTTAAGCCTTCTATGTCAATTCCTTAAGATGGTATCCCACAGATAGTTTTTAAAAGGTGTGCTCAAGCGCTGTATAAGTCCCTGGCAATAATTTTGAACATGCCGTTAATGTACAGTGAAGTTCCATCTATGTGGAAAGGATCGATCGTTACCGCTATCCAGTAGCCTATTGCTCCTCCTCACTTACTCTCGTCGTACCGGGCAATTAGCATTACACCTACTACCATCAAAGTCCTAGAAAAGCTAATACGAGACGAAATTTCCTCTTGTCTCCTCAGAAATCAACTTATTCCTCGTGAACAACACGGTTTTCTAACAGGAGCGTCAACCACCTTGGCAGACTGCAGCAATTTTGACTGGAACGTAACTAAAAATGAAGCAAAAGTGTCAACGTCATTTTGACTTATCGAAGGCCTTCGACAGAGTGAATCACGATATGCTGTAGCTTGAAAAGCTGGCACTTTCTCTTTTGAAATGGATGTCGCGACCGCGATCGCTCCTCGGTCCGTGGCTGGCCCTGGCGCGCTGTTTCTCACGGAGGCGCCATCGGTCGGTCTGGGAGCATGGGAAAACAGGTGACTCAGCACCATCGATCGGCGCGCACCGCCTCCTCTCGACGGGCGCGCGGCCGCGTTCGACGTCCCGTGCTCCCGCGACGAGGTCTGCCGACCTCGTCCGTCGTCCACCATCCCGGATGGCCGTCACTATTATTTGTCTGTGCTTTATTCGTATTCGCGATAAACTGCTACAACTGCCAGGTGTGCTGTGAGGACGGAGGAGGAGGGTGAGTCCCTGTCAATACGCCTCGTTGCCTTTCTTCTTGGCCGGTCTTCTCGGTATGTCATCTTGTCATCGGGGTTCGTCCCTCGCCCTCCAGGGGTCCCGGGTTCCTCCCTTGTCCGCAAGGAGGAAAGGGCTGGAGAGGCGAGCCTGGAGACGGTGAGGGATGTGAGTCCTCACTGTAGTTACTACCAATACGTGTCAATACGGTCAATACGCTGGGCCAGGGCTAGGAACCTAAGGCCTCGTTCCACAGGGGTTCGGGTGTCCCCTTGGCGATCCTCGGGTGTTCCGTGGGGCGAGAGGGGGATTCGTGTGCAGGGCTTGCCTCTGCCTGTGGGGCCGCCGATCGCAACATGGTGCATCGGGCATTGGCAAGCGGACGCGTTGGTCAGCCGGGTGCAGGCTGACTGTAAAAACGGCCCTACCACGCCACTGTGCGAGGTGAGCCTTGCCCTTATTCCATCCAGGGAGTAGGTAGCCGTTGGTTGGGGTCCTTTCGCGGGTTGGGGCAAAAACGCGCTAGGTTTAGGCGCACCCATTGGCCCCGACGAGGAAGTCCGGCTGGACAGTGGCAACCAGCCAACCGAGCCGTCGGGTGTCCCTCTGGGTTGCGTAGCGCCTAGGCAAGCTAACGCGAGGTCTCACTGGATCGCCAGACGGCGGCTAAAGTCAGCGCCGCAAGGTGCCAGGGCAGTGAAGTCTAGACCGCCAAATTCTGTAAGTGTCGGAACGGTAATCCTCCGGCCGCACCTAGGGAGCGCGCTCATATCCTATACCATGCGAACTGGCCATCCGCTGAAGTAGTGTGGATTGGTGTTAAGGTTGGTTCTGTCCTGCTAGGCTTCCCTCTTGGCCAGTACAGTACGTCTTCAGCGCTGGCACCTGTTTAGCCCCGTACTGGTGCACGGATGCCCGCGTTCAACTCCTGCCACTCAATACGACACTACGGTTGCCCTTTCCTAGCCCTGTTGCCAATCGATATTCCATCACGCGTACTATGGACACGTCCCAGCGCCGTCCCTCCACCGGCCTTCACAAGCTTCCTCTAGCTGTCTCCTCCCTCCTGGCTTTCGAATCTCTCTTCTTCACTCCCCCTCCCTCTCCCTCCCATTCACCCATCCAAATGCAAGGTGACTCATCCTTCTCCTCACCAGCACCGACTGGTATGGCCCGGTACAATCTATCCGTCTACGTCTCTGCCCACTCTTCTTCTCGCCTCCCGCTCATTCGCTTCGCAGTTTTGCCCCTTAGTGGGTCGGGTTCCACGCTACACTCATCTCTTCCTTCCTTCATTCTTCCTTATTTGTCCTCCGGTGGTCGATTGGGCTTTCACTACGTTTCCCTTCTTCCATCTACTCCTTCGTGCATATCGCTTTCCGTTCGTCTCCGTAACGCGTCGCTGGGTGCCTCCCGTACGGAGGCCCCGTTTGGAATATTCTAGATCGTGCTACAGGGTAGTGCGCACTGAGTGACACCAGGTCAGCCGCAGGGTCGCAGGGTCGATCGAGGCACTCATCACCAAGGCCGCCGATGAACTCCATCGCCGTAACCGGGGTGTTTGGGACAAGTTCGGAGACACATTGGACGCGTGCGAAAGCGCAGGTACGGACTTACGCCTATCACCAGAGCAGAGGGCCGCTATGGCCAACTCTGCCCTTAGCCTGAGGGATCTCATCGTCAAATTGGACGAACGTTGGGAGAGAGCTCAGGAGTATGCGGCGGAGCAGAGCTCTGCGGAAGGCGAACCAGATATAATAGACGAGTTCTCGACCCACTGGAAAATCATGGGTACGAAGACGTTGTCAACGAAGCCCATAAGCTAGTCGAGAGACTCCGGTCCGCAACGCTAGCTCTCACTACGTCCGTTCCACAGAACGGCAACCCAACTCCGAACAATACGAGCACTGACGTGCACAGGGCCATCGGCAACAGTCCCCCTAACCCAACGGACAACGATGCTATGGACCTGTACGCTTCAGGCGAAAACCACGCTCACTCCCCCGAGCAACCGAAGCGAAGCGTGAGTCATGATCCGGCTATGACCGCTCCGCAACAATACGTAAACCAGCACAGGTCTCCTAGTGGACACCCTCCGCAACCTGTGCAGCCGGATACAGTATGAATCCCGCGCAATACGATGGTAGTGCGTTCCACCAACAGTTTGTGAAGCTGCCCACCTTCGAGCTTCGGACTTCTCAGGCGACATGGCAGCGTTCCCCGAGTTTTGGGAACTTTTCTCAGTGGCCGTCCATAACAACACGACCGTGCCCACTATCACCAAGTTCCTATATCTTAAGAGTAAGCTCAAAGGGGACGCACTCAAACTCATTGCACCTGTCCAGTTTTCGGAACGCAACTACCAAAACGTAATCGATCTACTGCGCAATACGTACCACCGTCCAGAATTGCTCCGCAGTCGCCTATACGAGCAACTTGAAAATGCGATTCCATCGTCAGAGCCACCAGTGGCTCAGCGCATTATGCTATGTAATATCAAAGCGCTCTGGTCGCAACTTGCTCAACTAGGCGAACAAGCAGGACATACTGGACTCACGAAAATAATACGAAGCAAGTTTCCATCACGTACAAAGGAGAAAGTATGCGAACACAAAAAGAAGGGCGAACAATGGTCAGTCGATGACTTGATAACTGCCCTCGACCTGGTTATCGATCAGCTTGAAGCAATGGAGGACGCTGATCCCATTCCCTTCGCCCCCACATACTCATCCACCATACAACATAGGGACCGCTCACCAATTCACGACAATACGAGGCGCGAGTCCATAGGCGCCACAATACGGTGAGGCGTCACCGCTCACCCAGGAGCGGCAGAGGGCAGGACGAGCGATGTCCGTTCTGCGTGCGTGGGAAACACGCAGCACATTTCTGCAGAGAAGTCCCCACAGCACGCGAAAGGAGACTGCTCGCCGAACAGCCACAGCTCTGCTACAAATGCCTCCAGCCTGGGCACTCCAGCCGCTTCTGCAGCGCGCCGCCGTGCCAGCTATGCCGGCGCGGCCACCACAGAGCGCTATCCCTTAGGCAGAGCGGCCAACGCAGCCACAGGCGTGCAGAGCGTTCGGACTCACAACGCGACCGTCGGTACAGGAAGACCAGGTCTCCCAACCGAGGTGCATACCGTTCCGAATCGCGAAGCACCGATAGAAGTCGATCCAACAGCAGATCGGATAGGAGCCGTTCTCTGGGATGCGACACTTGTCACAGACGACCACACTCGCCTCATCCCAGGGTGGGATTCAGAAACCCACCAGTCACTACGGATACAATGCGGTCCCACCATTACGTCACGTCCTCTAGGGAAGTAAGTGAGGCAAGCGACACTGAGTTCGAGGCGCGCGAAGAGCACGAGGTGGAGCTCCGCACAAATGTGCACTTAGCCGTCACTCCACAAAGCAGCGACAAAACTGTCGCTTGCAGGTCCTCATCGGCAACGCGCGCACCTCGCCTCATGGTCGTTGAAACGCTCACCCACAATTTCAATACGAAAGCTAACCATATTTACTATGTTTTTGGATAGCGGCAGCCAGCACAGCTTTATTTCAAAAGAAACGGCCGAGTCACTCGGCCTACATCTGAAAAATCATCGCGACATTACGGCTATTACGTTCGGTGGCCACGAGCACACCGAACGATCCTGCCAAGTGAAGATCGTGTTGCAGAACCAAGCAACAGGGACTCTGGACTCACACCTACATAACAGCTGTTCCAGAGAACACGGTAGTTCGCCTTAAAGCGCACTCCAAGAAGCCGCCTACCAAAGGCATGGCAGATGTAGACATCCTCATCGGGATGGACTACTACTGGAGTGTGTTAGATCTCAACCACAACCACAAACTCCCATCTGGCCTAGTCCAGTCCCAGACTAAGTTAGGCCCGGTTCATTCGGGCCCCAACACGGCGGTTGCCCAGGTCACTACGGATCCAATACGGCAACACGACAGCGAACGCGAAACGGACGACGTCGGCCGCAAGCTGATAGCACCAGATTCGGCAGAATTGGACGATGGTCGGGACACCGTCAATACGGAAATCATCCAGCAGTACTATGATACTGTTAAAGTCATCAAAGGGATGATACACGTCCAGTTCCCGTGGAAGCCGAACCACCCCTTTCTTCCGGATAACAAATCTCTTGCACTACGTAGGCTTGAAAGACAATATAGGAAACTTCATGTCAATCCGAAGCTATGGAGCGAGTACTGCAGGACCTTTGACCAGCAACTGGAAGCCGGAATCATTGAGGAGGTTACCAAAGACCTCCCCAGTGGCACTCCGGTGTATTACATTCCGCATCAGGCTGTCGTCAAAGACTACAGCAGCACTACGAAGGTACGCATCGTGTTCGACGCTTCGAGCCACATGAGAGGTGTCCCCAGTCTGAATGACTGTATCCACCAGGGACCCACGATGCTACCTGATCTATGCCGTACTCTGCTCCGTGCACGACTAAATCCAATACTCATTACGGCAGACGTCGAGAAGGCGTTTCACCAGATCCGCCTACAGGAGAACCAAAGGGATGCCACGCGGTTTCTCTGGCTCAGGGGCCCATCAATGCCTCCGAGCAGAGATAACATCCGCATCCTGCGGTTCACCCGGATATCATTCGGCATCAATGCTTCACCATTTCTGCTCAGCATGTCGATCAAATACGCCCTCGAGCGCCACAAGGAAACAGCCTCAGAAACGAGATTCTCGCCAATACGTATGTAGACAACCTTCTTATCGGCGCCCACACGCTGAGGAAGGGATGTCGAAACGCAAACAATGCAAGGACACATTTGCTGGAATGGGCATGAATCTCAGAGAATTCATGTCCAACAATGAGACTGTTATGCAAGACATTTCGAAACAAGATCGCATGAAATCCACATCGGACAGCTCGGTGAAGCTCCTTGGTGTCAGGTGGAATCCCCTTCTCGACGCAATCCAGGTTCACACAAAGTGTCATAAACCTGCCAATACGAAACGCACCGCTCTTGGTGCTTGCATCCACTTTCGACCCCTTGGGTCTGCTCACTCCGTCACCGCGAAGGCCTTCATTCAGGATCTTTGACTAAAAAAGATGGAGTGGGACACATCATTTGACGCAGAAACATCGTGCAAATGGACAGACATCATCACAGGCATCAAAGGTTTTGTGGGAATAGTCCCGCGTTACGTTAAGCCTGCAATACGGATTGCTAATACGACTTCGTCGTGTTTTCCGACGCATCTAAGCGCGTCTATGCAGCCGCAGCATACTTGGCATGCAGACCGACGCACGGAAAACCGTACAGCCATCTCATTTACGCCAAGGTTAAGTTGGCAGCACTAGAAGGGACTACAATTCCCGACTGGAACTACTTGCAGCTGTGTTAGCGACTAAAATGGTCCGGTTCCTTCGTAAGGAACTCACAGTTCCAATCCATTCAGTACGCTTGCTATCGGACTCCCAGATAGCGTTATATTGGATACACTCGAAAAAGTCGCTAAAGACCTTTGTCGCTAACCGCGCTAAGATCATTCGTGATGTCCTCGACGAACTGTCCACACATCAGGTACCCAGTCGCTTCTATTACGTCAATACGGACGCGAGCTCAGCGGACTGTGCCACTCGAGGCCTTGCGGCTTCTGAAATCAACGGTCACATGTGGTGGCATGGCCCCAGTTATATCCTAGATCCACCATCAAGCTGGCCAAACGCGTCAATGGACTTCACTTCTGCACTCACGCCATCTCCAGAAGCAGAAGTGGGGTTCAAATCCGTCAATTCCACTACGACCCAGGACTATGTATCCTTTGTTTTCTTCAAGCGCACCAACTCTTATCCCAAACTTGTCCGGGTTACGGCCTACGTGAGCATTACCGCGAAGCAGCAGCGCAGCTGCAGTCCAAGACTGTAACGCGATTTCAGGTGCAAATTGACGAAGACGGCCTCTACCGGAGTAACACTAGGATGGGTGACGCAACAAATCCGGCAACGGTTAACAATCCAATTTTGCTTCTTCCATTCCATCGTGTTACTCGCATGATAGTTAGCTTCTACCACCTGAAGCTACATCATGCAGGGTTGCAACATCTCATTTCACCCGTCCGTCGACACTATCTAGTGCCTAGAATTATGAGGATTGCCAAGAGTGTAATTTCAGCGTGTGTTATTTACAAACGACAACAGGGACGAACGTACGCCTATCCACCAACACCGGACCTGCCTGCTGAACGCGTCACGAGAAACCGACCCTTCGGCTAAACTGGACTGGACTACTTCGGACCGCTAGTCATCCGATCGGAGAATGGCCAAGATCGCAAAATATGGGTATGTCTTTTCACTTGCATGACAACGCGTGCCATCCACTTAGAAGTGGTAACGGACAATTCGACATCCAACTTCTCCTAGCCTTCAGAAGGTTTATTTCAAGGCGCGGAATACCAGACCTCATTATTTATTTATTTATTTATTTATTTATACGTGTATCACAACACACAACAAAAGAAACAACGGCAAAACACAGTGATAATAAACGCAAACATAGAAGAAAGGGCAATCTCTCGAGTCTTGAGATAACTGTCAACGAGCCACTTATATTGGTTTAACGAAGATGGCAAAGCATGCTTTTTGGAAAACAATAAGAATTCAGAGCCGGCCCTTTGATAAAGAAGGAGGCGCGAACACAACTTTTGGCCACAGGATAATGAATTTAAGCTGTACAACCCCTTGTAGTAGAATGGTGGACAGTGTAGAGCTCACCAACTGACAGCGAAACCTTTCCAGTCATCATCTTGAAAATCATAATTAGATCGTTTCGCTTCCTACGGATAGCAAGCGATTCCAGCTTGAATATTTTATTACGATCATGCGCTGATGGAACGGTGGTGTAGCCATAGCCATTTAAGCGTAACCATAGCTTTCTAGTGTAGCCGTTCTGCACTGATTCAAGTCTCTGTATGCAGCGTTTAAGGTGAGGACTAAACACAGTGGTGCCGTACTCCAATATTGGACGAACATACGATTTGTATGCAAGGAGCAAGTGAGCTGCTGAATTCGTAGATAGAGCTCTAAATATATTATGAGTTATTCTTTCAGCTTTTTTTGCAATCATTTCACAATGTTCTAAAAAATTGAGTTTTTTATCCAAGATCTCGCAGATTTCTTCACTAAGTAGATTGATACTGCCAAGGTTGTAAATGCGCCTAGCCGAATTTGAATTGCCGAGATGAAAAACTAGTTTTTGGTGCTGAGATAGGTAATTTCCACCTGTCCGACCAATCGGCAACCTCTGAAATTGCACATTGAAGGGCAAAACGGTCCTCTTCACACGTAATATTAATGTATATTTTTAATATTTTATATTGTCAGCAAACATTTTGCACTTAACGCCATGTCGTTCAACAAAGTCAGGGAAATCAGATGTGTAAATGATGAAGAGAATAGGTGACAGTACACCTCCCTGTGGAACACCACTCGTAATTGTGTAAGACGGAGAAAATTTTTCATTAACCTTCACTTGGAAGGATCTATTTGTGATAAAATTCTTCACCCACTTAACAATTCTATGATGAATACCAACAATTTGCAGTTTGAAAATAAGTTCCTTGAAGGGAACCTTATCGAAAGCCTTGCTGAAGTCAAAAAGACTAGGTCAACGTCATTGTTTTCATCCAATGCCTTGGTCCAATCATTCAAAGTAGATAGCATCAAGGTCTCAGTTGATCTTCTCTCTCTGAAGCCATATTCACTTTTTGGTATTACCTCATGTGCTTCAATATGTTTCACAAGAGCGACTTTCAAAATTTTCTTGAAAAGATTGATGTAATATTAATAGGACGACAGTTTCATACTTTATCATGTGGCGATTTTTTGGGGATAGGTGTAACGAGTGCATGCTTCCACCGATTTGGTATTGCACTATGCATACAACTAAAATTGAAGATATGTTCAAGAGGAGCAGCTAAAGCTACAGCAACCTTCTTAATGAAATAAGCAGGTATATCGTCAGGAGTAGTAGTGTACGATAACGGTAGGTCATAAAAACGGTGCTTGAAAATATCTTCTTTGTAAAACCAAACTAAGCTATCAGATGAGGCACTTTGAGTGGAAAAGTCTGACTCTACCCATGTTTTATTATCTGAATCAACGTCGTATGACTTTTTGAAATATAGGGCTAGCATGGAAGCTTTTTCAAAATCAGTGAGAGCTGAGTTCCCTTCGTCATCTACTAACGTCGGGATCTTAGTTGACTTCCTCAGCCTAGAATTCAGCAATTTATATAGCGAACATTTTTTTGGATTGTCCAAGAGTTTCCGTTCAACGTAACTGTTGTATTTTCTGAGAAGACGGTCAAATTTAGTTTTAATAAACTTGAAACGTTCGCAGGTCTAAGGACATGGATTGCTTTGAGAGTCCAGCCGGGCTTTTTCTTTGAGCTCAAAAGGCTTAGACAGATGCGGTGGACGTTGCCTCCATTCAGGGGTTGTCTTTCAAGGGGGACATACTCCTGAATGGATGAATGCAAAACTGATAGGAAAAATTCATACTTGTCGTTGACATCAGGTGGAGCTTCCAAAATATATCTCCAATAAAAGGAGCAAAAAATCGGGAATGTCTTCGTACGGCGCTTTGTGAAAGGACCTCCGAAGGCGAAAGTACAAGGGATCCATGAAGGCTTTCACATTGTAAGAGAGGCTATAGTGATCACTTGACCCAGTTGGTGCCATCACAAGTAAATCTCGTATTAGTTTCGTGTCGCTGCATAGAACGAGATCAAGTATATGATTACCACGAGTTGGTTTAAGAACTTTTTGAACAAGCTTGCTAGAGTTGCAAAAATTTAGGAACACTTGTGATGCATAAGAAGAGGCGTGCAGAGGAACTTTTTCCCAGTCAATATCAGGAAAGTTGAAGTCGCCGTTAATAACACATGGCCCTTCAAACGTTGCTAGATCACTCAAAATGAGATTATGAGTGACAATACGCCCACCTTCAAGCTAGGAAAGACGATCCTGGTTAACGAACTGAAGAAACTTGCCGAAGATAACGCAGTCCAGAAATTCAGTACGTCAGCAGGCCTTAAATGGCGATTCATTACGCCCTTGTCCCCCTGGAAGAGAGGCTTCTATGAGCGACTCGTTGGTTCCGTCAAAACTGCACTCAAGGAAACTGTGCAGCGTAAGACACTAGATCTGGGGAACCTACAAACTCTGCTCCCCGAAGTAGAAGCAACCCTGAACACCCGTCCAATAACACCAATGACGGGCAATACGGCAGAAAACGCACGCATTAAGACCAATAGACCTCATCAATCCGCAATTTAGTCTAGGCTTCCTTGATAGTCTAAAGCACCTGTAGCTCAATACGATTCATTCATCAGTACGGAATCACAAGAGACTCTTGTCTCTCACTACGCTCTGCTCAGAGATTCTTTAGAAACCTTTTGGGAGCTCTGGCACAAGGACTACCTCCAGGCGCTTGCAGACCGCAACCAACTTCGCGTTGCGAAGAAGCAAGAGTCTGGCAACCGACCAAAGGTCGGCGATGTAGTTCTCATGCAGACAGACAATACGACGAGATCCAGTTGGCCGCTTGGACTCATCGTCCAGGTCAACGAGTCGGCAGATGGAGCGGTACGGTCCGTTAAGCTGAAGGCTGGCAAGCAAAAGCTCCTGGACCGTTCTACAAACCAACTCATTCCGCTAGAGATCACTGCCGACACCGAAATCCAGACGACGCGCAAGAAGGAACCGAAGAAGCCCGCCAGAATCTAACCGCCTCGTCGGGCGAAGAACATCACCACGCGATAAGTTGGCTACCTTTCCTTAGTATTAGTTATTAGCTTACTTTTAAGTCCAAGCCTTTCCACCGGTCGGCGGGTCCTCGGTCAGTCTGCGTCCAGTCAGCTGACTGTATTGCGAAATCACGACGCCTCGACACTAGTCTTCTTCACCACGTCTCAAACCTTCTCCTACTCACCATACAGTCATAATCCCTCTCTCTCTTAATTTTAACACTGTTCATTTCCAGATAAGTTACTTATACTAGAAACCAGGATTACATGGAACAGCACTCCAGCCCAAGCAACAACAGCGACCGCCAACGAGGACGCCGCGGTGGTAGACGAGGACGAGGGAGGCGGAATTCACGAGCACAACAAGATATCGGTAGGTCTAGTTGTCACAATGTCGTAGATGATGATTCTTCGCAATTCCCGTCATCGAGTTCGGTTTCGGTTCCGCCGTCGTTTGTTACCTCCACTACACGTTTACATTCTATTACTTCCTCATTCAATACGAGAACCTCAATCCGAAGCTCTCGCCCAATTACAGTCCACTTGCCACTCTCGGCAAGACACTTTGCTCATTACGACGACGAGTCTCCTTCTCTACATAGTACAGGAACAGGAGGAACTACCTCCATTGATGACTGGTCGGCATCACAGTTGAGCGCCGCTCAACTACAACAGGTTGAGCCTTCCCCCGGTCCGTCACACATACAATACGAACAGCCAGTACGACAAAGGGTCCCTCAGAGGGAAGGCACTGTTAGCCAAATCGATCAGCAATACGGTTTTCTTCTCTCACTACTCGTGGACCGCCCAACACCCCGTCAAGCTCAATCCGAAATGGGATCAGATGCCCCTCACCGCCCAAATGGGTTGAGGAGAACAACCCATTCCAGTCAACTATCTCCTGCACCAGACACTACAGATGTAGACTCGCGCACAGTTCAGGATCTGGCCTCAAGTCAGTTCCGTACTGCATTCGACTACGTCACGACAAACAATACGTTACTCAGGCAGATTAACATCATGCAGGCTCTGCCTATAGAACTCACTCCGCAAGGAGCGGAACAGGAATATGAAGCAGCATTACGTGCTGTATATCTTCTCCGCTCCCTCCATAACCTCTCCCAGTCGTCAATCCAATCTATACACAATCTAGCCGTCCTCCTTGGCCGTAGAGGCCCACTACAATACGGCTACGCTAGGCTCGCAGGTTGGATTGACGAACTAACCGATAGCATTACGACCATCTCAGCTCATCAATACCAACTCACTACGTTCGGCGGAGAGAACTTCCGTCAAATTCTACACACATTACAGGTTTCAGATGAGCTTCTCAGAGAGTCATTACGGTATGCCTCAACGATTCTAGAGCACGCGGCTCGATTAAGGCACGTCCTTGAGCCACACCAGATGCTTCACGTTTTCCACCACAGGATCATCAGCCAGTGAAGCAGACGTTCAATACGTCTACGAGTCGCAGTCCAATATGCCGGAACCGTTCGTCCCCAATACGTATATTGAGCCATTACGATGGTGGCGCGACAACTACACAAACGCCCTCATGCTCACCGCCACCGAAGGGCACTTCCGCGTTGACGAAGCGGACCAGATGCTACAGGTACAGCGACTCCACCAGAACGCCGCAGCATCGGATAGTCCAGACGCCACTTCTCCATCGCGACGTCGGCCGCTTCAACGTCGTTCGCCTTCATCTCTCCCGGCGCCTCCGTCTCCGTCTTCCGCTGGCCGGGAGGCCTCCTCTGAGGAGTAAGACGAGGACGGCAACGAAGCAGTCACGTAAGAAGTGGTCGCAAACGTTACATTCAGGCAGTACGTTCCATAACAGACGAGGGCTAGCGGCGTCCAGACCGAGCTATGGGATGATCAGCGCACGAGCAACGAGGACGTGGCCACAGGTGAGTAATTTCAGGTGTCTCGTCCCAGCGATCAACCTCGACGCAGCTCCGGAGCTGCTAGCCGCATCTAAGAACATTTACTATTTAGAACCTTACTCACTACGGGTTATTGCAGTCAAGTAACAACCAATACGACAGCAACTACAGCAACGACACCTCGACCACTGTGCGGGAACCAACAACGACTCGACGGAACATATGGCTCAATCGTGGCTGCAGGATGGCGCTCCGACGTATAGTGACGATACTGTGAGGATTGCGTTCCGCGTGTGCTCCGCATGGAGATGTGGAGACGCAACGAATTGTGCTAGTACGCCTCCTAGGCCGAACGCACTTCCCTTCTCCGAGCCCCCTGCGTCCTAGGTATCGTGAGCCCCCTTGTTCCCCACATGTGTTGCTTGCAGTGGTCGTAGTTGATGCCTAGTCATTACGTGTTAATTTGTAAATGATTTGTACGTTTGTTGTTCTCGCCTCTGATTTTCTTGTAGATATTTCTCGTGATCACTACGATGTAGTTTTCTATAGTTAGCTAGTTATGTTCTATCTAGTCCCGTCAATACGTTTGCCTCCTCAAGCCTTGTATTGTTAGTAGATCAGGAGGCAGCTCCAGTGGGAGCACTTGTATAGTGTAGTCTAGTTAAATTTAGTCCAGATCCCATTTAGCACTTGGTCAACTCTTAGTTATTCGATGCATATAGTCGTTTATATATAGTAGTTTAGCAGCCTCCTTCCGTATGAAGCTCACCGAGAGGCTTTAAGGTAGAGGTAGAATTTTAACTGTGTTTTGTTTTGTTCTCTGTTTTGCCAAAGAGGTCCTCCAGGTGGTCACCCAACTCTTTCACTGCTGGGGCCGTGACGTTGGGTAGTAGCTGGTCAACAGTTCCTCACGCGTCTCTCTCTGGTTGCTACTACCGCCACAAAAAGGCAATAGGCCCTGTAGCAGGAGGCAGCCAACGGCGCTACTCCCCATGGGGATTACGTCCAGCCAGTCACTCTTCGTGGGCGGGGAGTGTCGCGACCGCGATCGCTCCTCGGTCCGTGGCTGGCCCGGGCGCGCTGTTTCTCACGGCGGCTTGCCGATGAGGCGCCATCGATCGGCCTGGGAGCATGGGAAAACAGGTGAGTCAGCACCATCGATCGGCGCGTGCCGCCTCCTCTCGACGGGCGCGCGGCCGCATTCGACGTCCCGTGCTCCCGCGACGAGGTCTGCCGACCTCGTCCGTCGTCCACCATACCGGATGGCCGTCGTGAGGCCTCGACTCTGCTCCCCACCACGGACTCAATACGGGAGCGGCACCTGGAGAGAGGCCGCGAGGTCTGGTGAGCACTGCGCTCACCCTCGCGGCCTCGGAAACTAAACCAGCCTGTCGACCCCGGAGGATTCTCTACTGCCTGCTCTTATTCACTATTATTTGTCTGTGCTTTATTCGTATTCGCGATAAACTGCTACAACTGCCAGGTGTGCTGTGAGGACGGAGGAGGAAGGTGAGACCCTGTCAATACGCCTCGTTGCCTTTCTTCTTGGCCAGTCTTCTCGGTATGTCATCTTGTCATCGGGGTTCGTCCCTCGCCCTTCAGGGGTTCCGGGTTCCTCCCTTGTCCGTAAGGAGGAAAAGGGTGGAGAGGCGAGCCTGGAGACGGTGAGGGATGTGAGTCCTCACTGTAGTTACTACCAATACGTGTCAATACGGTCAATACGCTGGGCCAGGGCTAGGAACCTAAGGCCTCGTCCCCCACGGGTTCGGGAGTCCCCTTGCCGATCCTCGGATTTTCCGTGGGGCTTCGTGTGCAGGGCTTGCCTCTGCCTGCGGGGCTGCCGATCGCAACAATGGGTCTGTTTGTTCATATTTAACAGAGAGATATATGTACGTTAAGGTTGGATACTCCTTTTCTACACGTCTTACGCGCCTAAGCGGTGTTCCTCAGGGAGGTATTTTTCTTTTACCTTCCCACATGCTTAGCTACGTTAAAGTTCAGATGTATGCCTACGATATAAAGGTGTATGATATATATTAGGCTGGCGAAAAAGTCTTGCACCAAAAATTTTGAAAAATTTTCAAGATTTAACAGGAACTTCCAGTGTTTGGTGCTACGTAGTTGTAGCACAAACATTCTAGAATATTTCGCATACATGGCAATTTGTTTCTGAGGGCATACAAATACTACGATTGCCGTGAAGGCTGACTGAGTCCGTGACTCGGACAAGGCTTCACGACTGACTATCGCTCAGTCTCTCCTTGTTCGTTTTCGAAATAAGGACTTTCTCGAGAATGTCGTCACGAGAGATGAATCCTGGGTCTTCCTTGTTAACCATACATGGAAGGCCCAGTGGCTCTCTCAAGGGAACCACAGCCTCAAGGTGGACATCCTCCAGAGGTAAGTAATGCTGTGCTGTTGATAGTATTCTCGAGGAGCGCTCCATCGTGAGCTTCCTGACGACAGCACCGCAGTAACAGCGAATATCTACGTTACACAGCTGCAAAAGCTGAACGAGGCCATGTCGCGCAAACGGCGGGGGTGGAGGGATGTCTACCTTCTTCACGACAATGCTCGCCACCCCCCCCCCACATTGCAAGGTCGTGTTGCCAGAAGTTGCAGGAGCTCATGTGGGAGGTGGTACCCCACCCACCGTATTCGCCAGATTTCGCGCCATCGGACTACTACCTCTTTCGAGCTCTCAAGGAACACCTAAGGGATAGGTGCTTCAACGACCGAACCGAACTGGAATCCGAGGTGGAGCCCTTCCTCGAGTCACAGCTGACTTCATTCTGGAAAAAAGGAGATTGGGATCTCCCGTCAGATGACAGAAGATTGTAGATGTAAATGGTAGTTACTTTATAGATTTAAGTCGCTCATAAAAGAAGCAAAATTTTGGAAAAATTACTCTGTGGTGCAAGACTTTCTCACCAACCTAATACAATGATAACACCAGGGTTTTGGTTCCCTTAGCACAGTCCATTATTAATATGATGGACTGGGCTAAGGATTGGGACATTCCCGTAATCTCGATAAAGCTGCTGTGTTCCACACTGGAAAACCGGATAGTCCCGAATATTACTATATTGGCCCTGCTCTAAAAATTGTGGAAGAGGTGCGTGATTTTGGAATCCCTATTAATGATAATTCATATCAACCGGACAATTCAAAAGGCGTTTGCGGCTGTCTTTGCGATATCCAGGAACCTCGAGGGCACCGATCCTTCTTTATATCTGAACCTGTACAAGGCGTATGTAACTTCTGTTTTGGAGTTCGGATTCCAGATTCATACAGACTCATACAAAGAAGCTTCACGCAAAGATTGCGAAAGTCCAACAAATTCACCTGAATTTTGCTTTATCGTTGCAAACCTGACCCGAACTATCCATTGCCTCTTCCTAGTTATTCTGATCGGTTAAAATGTTTTAATCTCAAAAGTTTGCTTTGCCGACGAGTGATTATCTACGTAGTCTTTTGCTTCATGTTGCTTAGAGACGATCTGAAACTACGGCCAAGATGGGCAAAATTTCCCGTTTTGGAAGCCTCGAGCATATCCATGTTCAGAACTAAATTGAAAAATATCAGTCTGCTCCAAGTTCTTGGTATTTCAGACTTCTGATTGAAGCGGGTACGAGGCTGGTCGTTCTCCGCCAACTGGATCACGGTTACCACTTGCGTTTCATGTTTCTGATTGGTTTCGGCCTGCACTGCGCTTCGGCGAGGCTTGTTACATGTTTTTTTTGTTGGTGCAAATGTTTTTGTATAATCTGGTGGAGTAGAAGAGTGATTACAGTCTCCTATTTTCACTTTCGCTCTTTGAGTTGGATTTTTCTTGACGGAAGCTTATCTGCTGATTTTTTCTCCTTCGTGCGTTGGCGAGGAGAAGGTATTGCGTCTTTTGTCCTGCTTCGAATTCCGGTTGAGAGTTTTGGCATGAGGCAACTTTTTGTAAGTTTTGAGTTAGCATATGCTCTTTCAGTCTTTTGAGACAATCAATAGCTTGAGCTGCGCTGAGTTGTAACTGATGAGTTGCAAAGAGTTATCGTCTTTAGCGGGCATCTTGTTTGCAACTTTTTTTCAAGCAGGTTGCATTTGCGTAAGCAGTCGATCTCTTCAGTGGAACACTCCTCCCTGCCCTCAGCTTCCCACGTTTATATTTTCCTATCCAACATGCCTTGTCTCACTTTTGAGCATTCATGTGTCTTCGGGCCGCCACCAGGTGCGTACCAGTATAATGAGAGTCCTGACATACGGAATCCTTCCGGTGGTGCGCGTCCTGGGAGACCGGGATCACAAACTACTCGAAATACATTGTCCCTTAGAAAGCTACTCCGGCTAATGTTCATCTTGTTATAGATAGCGGCTTCGCTCATATTACTGCTACGTGTTTTCCGTGATATAATAGGATGTTTCAAAAACTTTCTCCCTTTGCAGCTATCGTCGCATCTAAGCTTACTCGGGTTGAAATGTTTTTTTTGTAGAATCTACATACAAATACAGTTTTCTACCATTAGATCAACTGAGAGTAATGCTTACCGCACAGGACGTACATTAGGTTGGCCCCTTGCTAATATTTCGAATGCTGTATTACCATTAACCATAGCATGGAATTGATGATTTTTCTTGTTAAATTTCTTTTCCTTTTCGGCTCGGTACTCTGTTCCTAATAAGATTGTCTTTTATTGCTAAAGTTCTCAGCACGCCCCTCAGTAGCGTGGCATATAAATAAATAAATAAAAACCGTGATTTTGCGGTTTTTGCGTCTTTTAGATAAAACTAACCTAAAAGTCCTCCAAAAAAGAGAAAATTGGAATTTTATTCGGAATTGTTCAGAACACTTAGGAAAATTCTTGGATGTTTGCAATATCGCGTGTTAGATTCTAGAAGCTTAAGAGACGGGTGCATACTGTACCGGACGCGTCTTTTGAATAAACGCCGCAAAAACCACGATTTTGCGGTTTTTACGTCTTTTTGATAAAATTCGCCTAAATGTCACCCGTTTGAAAAACCAAGGATATATTTGAGCTCAGAAGCTCGAGCTTTATCGTTTGGTATACATATTTCGTATGGAGCAATAAAAATGCTTGAAATGGAAAACTTGCACTCCATTGCGAATGGCGCTCGCGGATGAGTTGTTGGTCGCAAACCGTCGAAACCGTTGCATGATCTACCAAACATGTACACAGCTTTACCAGAACACCGCATCTTCGCAATGTGTGGCCAGAACGAATGAGTAGAGCAGGCTGTCTGCGATTGGAGCAGCTTTTTCAGGACTTTCATGTTTACGGAGTATCTCAAGCATGGCGTACGTCGCCAGTGCGCTGTTATGCCAAGAATCCTCCGAGCGCGCAGTGCACAATGCATAATCGAACCTATCAATACAGCGGGCGCGACAGCATGTAGAGCGAGCGCTTGAAGAGTTTTATTATGCCAAGAATCCTGCACTCCGTTCCGGCGAGACCTTGGAGTGCGCGGCGCACAATGTATATAGGATCTAACCTATCAATCGAGTGGGCGCTGCCGCTCGCAAATTGCACTCGCGGGCGTGTTCTGGGCGCTATAGCTCTTTCAAGTTCGAATCTTTCCTGCTGCAACCTGTGGAGTTTGTACAAAATTCATAGAAGCGCGCTGAAACGCAGCGACGTAGCTTATGGTTGGGGAAAGTTACAGCGGTGCGAAAATGCAGATTAGATTGTGTGACACGATTTTTTCCGAGCTCAATCGACTACTGCGGGAAGACAAAGAGAGCTGACGGCATGCAAATACGTAGGCAGCACGATACTGGAAGCACTTTGCGATGACATGCTTGCAACCCAGGTGCCTAAACTGCTTTAGCCCCATCTGCCATTTTAAAGCGGCGGAGGAAGCGATGAAGTTTCTTCCGCTCTTACGTGCCCATATTTGAGCTCTCGACACTCCCAATGGTACCATTCTATTCAGTTGAAAAGCTTTATCGAATGGTATCAATCTCGACCAATTCTGGAAGTATTGATTTTTTGACAATTTCCCATTCATTCATTCATACAATGACAAGGCGCCTTAAGCCGCTGCAGTTGAAGATGACGTCATCGAAAATGGATATTTTCGAACCGGGATAAGTTTGATACACTTTGATGGAGGTTTTTGTAATAAACTGAACAGTGTTGTTACTAGCAGTAAGAGCTGGAATCCGGGCGAGTAAGAGCGTGGAAAACAGACCGTTGCTGTGCTAAACTGGACGCGCGGTCTTGTTCTGAGAGCGATAACTCTGTCAAGTGTGAATCTTCCGGCTTGTGCATTATGTAATCAGTAAAAAGTTCAAGAAATGTGCTGAAACACAGCAACGTAACTTATGATTGAACAAAGCTACAGCAGTGCGAACATGCAGGTTAACCTAGTGTGATTTTTCCAATTTCAGTCGACTCCTATCTGTACAGCTCGCGGTGAGACGCAAATGGCAAGAAGTCACTCGTAACAGAGAGCCACTCATTTCGGTTGTTCCGGATTACCGGATTTCTACGAAAAATTCAGAACTCTTCTAACGATTTCCTTGCTGCGATCTCTTCTTCAACGGCCAGAGTGCTACACTTCACCTCAAAGTCCTTCACGTTGTGCACATCAATTCTATGTTCACGAAGTGGACTGCTTGGTAATCCAGGCCTTTTGTTGGCTAGGTGTTCCTTTACATTTTTTTCTTTTTTTTTATTGCCAGAACCCTTCTCGTTTCCCCTATATACTTTGCGTTGCAGGCTGAGCAGTAACTTAATAAATCCCGATCTTTGAGCAATCCCTAGTCTTCCATTTGGACATACAGCGCAATTATTCGATACACACTGCTTATCGCAGAGTCTACTTTGAAATAGCTGCCGTTTTACGTTGTCGTCAGGCATGTTCACTAACGTAGGACAACAACATCCCTGGCAGTTGTGCACTTAAAATATCTCTCTGAATTTCAGCAGTAACTCTATCGAAGAGAAAGGGAGGCAGGAAAGGTACCCTATTTGTTCGCGGTGTGTTTTGGTGGTTAGTGTGAGATGTTGGTTGACGGTTTAACAAGGTATACCCATCTGAAGCACTATATTGGAAGCTAGCTGCAAAGAGTCTTAACGTTCGTTAGGGCCTGTACACACTCCCGCTGTTGTGCGAAATATGTTGCTTATTACAGCTTGCTGCGCAGTAGTAGGACCTGCAGACCTGCCGCGAATCAAGATGTTCTTGGAGCTTGGCTCACGTACCACTTTGTACTGGCTGGGGTAGTTGGACAACTCAACCCGGATCTTGTGGCAGGCGATCCAACCGTTTCGCGAAATTTCTCTGGTGAGCCTAAGATATTGAGGTTGCTGGTTTAGTATTCTGAAACACACATCCATTTAGGACTGTGTTGATGTTACGATACAAAAATCATGTGTATATCTGCAGCGCATTAGTGTTGAGCGATGTAGCACCGCCTGTTCCACCTGCTCGAAACACAGACCGCATCAATCGGCGTTAGTCGTTGACTGAGAGCTAGTCCACTAACTTGTGAACAGCATGTAATGAAAGTAGGCATCTATTCGGGATCAACTCTCGAGTGACTTCAGTATGTTGTAACAGTGACAGCCGTTGTTCCATCCCATTAGCTGAAGGATATAAAAGAACCTATACGAATGCTGCAGGGTTCATCCTAGTCTGATCTCCGGACGTGTGGTGTCGGATCCGGCGCCTCCCCGCCCCAGAGGAGCTCCCGAGCCGGAGTCCTTCTCCCCCCGCTGAGGCCCTGTACCCGTCGCCCGTGTTGTCGTTCATAGGTATTTCTGTTGTTAATGTTGTATCCCTGAGGATACATTTTACTAGACCTCTGGGGTCTCTTCTTACTGCTCTCTGTGCTAACAGAGAGCCTCACGTCCGCGTGCGTAGAGGCCACAGAATATACACAGATTCATTGGAATAATAGTCGACAACGTCGACTATTATCTGGAGACGACGGGAGGTAGGCTGGCGGCGGCTGGAACTCCTCAACGACAGTCCTCTGTGACCCTCGGCGACGACCTGCGACGACGACACCTGGGGTTCTCGACGGCTGCCTTATATGCGCCCCGTTTCCCGCCGGTCCTTACTTTGACCTCCCTTGGCGAGTTACCACCGCGCCTACGTGGGTGGTCATCGGCTTTCTACTAGCCGACTACGGGCGCGCCACACTAGATCACCTCTGTGATCGTCCAGCCATAACAGTTAATAAAAATCTTACGCTACTGTCGAGTCCTGTTATGTAAGGGCCCAAGAGGCCGTGTGATCTACACGTGAATAAACCTTAGGGGCCAGGTTTATTACAAACACAAGCCCGGCCATTTAAAGACATTGCTATGCAAACACTGCTTGAATAGAGTCATGATGTGCGTTTTCGTCAGCACAAATGTGATAATGTTCCTCACATGCAAATCCAGCATTTTTGATAATGCTTGTAAGGCCTCTTCGTTTTGGACGTTGATGTAAAGTGACGTAACATCAAACCTCATTGCACACCCCTGATCAAAGCTAGAGCTAGAGTTAGGAAGAGAGGCAACGTGTTAGTGATAGGACTACGTTGTAGGCAGCACGGGTTGCGCGTCGATGGCGGTCGATATGGCTGTCCGCAATCGCGGATAGCGGGTGCCGCGCGCGCGAACTTCGAGAAGGTTCCAGAGAGAGGTCTTCATTCGTCTCTTCTGCCGTCGCCGGGCCGCTTGCTCTTCCCGGCCGCCGTCTGTGTCCTTCGTTTCGGCCGCTCGCTCTTCTTGGCCGTCGTTCCGTTCGTCGTTGTTGGAGGGAGATCCCTGTTGCTGCTGCCACCGCGTCCGAGGTTGTTGCCGGACGTGGTGTGCCCCGCTCGCTCCTCTCTTCGCGGACGTCGTTGCCCTTCGTGCGAGCCCCAGCTGCTGCCACCACGCCCGAGGTCGTTGCCGGGCGTGGTGAGTCCATCGTCGTCAGTCACCTCCCTGCAGCTGCGCTAGGGGCAGCTAGGTGTTTGTTTCGTTCAGGTTCGCTTCCCACTAGCCCGTCGCCTTATTCTCATCGCGCCGTCACCTCGTCTCGGACTTGTACCACCGCACGGCTGGGTCACTTTCCGTCAGTACTGTCCAACGTTGCCAGTCAAAGAGTACGCGCACGCCCCGTTTGAAGTTCGCATCAGCCACCGGCGCAAGAACGTTGTCAAGCCGCGTCGTCTGCTCGGGTCCCGTCCATTACGATAACACTCAAGGCCGGCAGTACCAGTACCCCCAAGTGTCGCCGCCATTGATCATCTTCATCATCGTCATCGTTTCCATTTCTGTTGCGCTCCTGTTTTGTATTTGTTGGTTGCAATAAAAATTTGTTCGTTGACCGAGTACCTTTTGATAAAAGGGGTTTCTCACCTAATCTTTTGTCTTGGGATCAATACAACATTATTAAAAAGAACCTAACTCTAGGCAGCAATTCAACTGCTCGTAGAATTTGCTCGTATTGGTCAGATTTGTTCCGCCAACACAACTGATTATAGGTTCAATTTTGTTAAGTGTCCAGTGTCATGGAGAGCAGGCTCTTGTGGGAGAGCTTTTGAGTCTTTATAAGCCTATAAAATACCGGACAGCGGAGGTAATCCGGTCTTAAATCTCTGAGAAACCTTCTGTCTACTCCGGCAGATATCCCAGTGGTCATCCAGCATGTCTAAGGCGTCAGCATTGCAACTGGAAGTCTCTTAGTAAAGCGATTGTACACAGAGGTGTCGCTCGAATGAAGCTCGGTTCTAGAACGATCTAAAAGTTGTGGCAACGCCATTGAGTGAGATCGAGAGGTCTCACTCGTCTCTACTGGTCTACTAGCGTGGGCGTATATCAACCCTTACGGTGGATCCTAGCGTGAGTTCGTCTCTTACATTAGGGCTTTCTGTAGTGTAGAAGCAATAGAGCAGATGCTAAGAAACACACTCCATCCAGTTCTGCGCTTCTGTTGCATATTATATGTACGACTACCCCATTCCAAAAGTTTGTCCAGAACTTGAACCTCAAGAATTCTCACATCTTATAGTCCTCACCTTCACAAAATCCAGTTTTCCACCGTTTGCCACTAGCTTTTCAGTACTTTACTTATTCGAGCAGATGTGTTCTCATCTATAGCACAGAAAGGAAATTTTATTGCCCTCGAAATGACCGCCAAATCATTTTCCGCGTTCTGCGGTGCAGCTCCGATGTTTTATTGCTTCTTACACGTCGCTTGCATTCCTTCTCCATATTTACGGGCATAAACTGACGACTCCTTTCCGCGAACATCTGAAACCAATAGGATTTGGAGCAAGCTATTTGAGACAACACTGTGTTGACCGCATTACCTCTAATGGGCAGAACTCGTTGTCCTCGGGACAGCCTTTGGTGAGGTGAGTAATGGTGTGATAGTTGTGATGGAATGCTCCATGGAAGAGAATCTGAAGCAGACCATCGATGTTCAGTATAGTGCTTTGATATCGGAGTGAAGAGCAATCGTTGCGGAATTCCTCCAAGGTGTTCGATAACACTAATATTTCTTAACATGCCGAAGGAAGGGATAGTGGAATTTTGATGTCTGAAAGCACGCTTTCCTCATGACTTAGCATAGTTGCAGTGTAAGAAAATGGGTGAGGATTACCAAGAGCATTCCTTTGCATCTGGCTGAACTTTTGCTCAGTAAGATGCAAGTCATTCTAGTAAGCAGCTGAAAATTGGAGGGCTTGGGCAGGTAGAAATAGCTTAGTAACCCAGCGCTCGAATTAAGTATGCTCTTGAGATGAAAGTGAACAATTTCGAAATCAAAAGGAGTGTCTTCCAGATTATGACTTTGACCACTAATTTTGATGAGACGAATTATATATGAGAGCCCGGTGTAGTCGAAAACATGGGGAGAAGGGGAAAGGGTGGGAACTTTATTTTTACTATTGACAAACCACTACAGGAAGTGACTCATACCTTCCTCCTTTATATTTGGCGGGACTTTTCGTCTCCCATTGATTTTCCTTCCTTCAATGCATCTGAGAGAAATGCAGTGTCGCGTTCAAAAGATCGATAATATCGACCGATATTGACTACTTGATCGAAGCACCCCAATTGCAGTGAAGCACTTCCGTCGTCCAACACAATCACGCAACTCCCAACCCGATTGGTTAGGTCTAAGAGAAAACTGATAGCATCACTCAAATTATCGATAATATCGATCGATATTGACTGTCCGATCAAAATTTTTTCATGCAGTGAAGCCTTTCAGTAAGCCATCTTAATCACTCAACGCTCTCTCCGATCAGTTAGGTCGGGGAGAAAACCGATAGCACCGGCAATATCGATCGATATTAAATGTCTGAGCGACCATCACCACTCAAACTATCAATAATATCGATCGATACATGTTTGAGCGAGCCTAACTCCAACGCACGCAACACCCACCCCGATCGATGAAGTCTGAGAGAGAAACGATAGCATCACTCAAACGATCGAAATATCAATCGACATATGGCTGAGCGACCTTCCACAATCACGCAACACACACTCCGACCGATTAAGTTTGGAAGAGAACCGATAGCACCGCTCAAACGATCTACAATATCGAACGACACTGAATGTTTGAGCGACCTTCCCTGTGCTAATCTGTAGGGGGCTAAAGGAAGAAGTACACGCTAGCAAGGACGCGTAAAGCATCACATATCATGGGGTCTAAGCCGTGCCGCGGCGCAGACCTCTTCCGCAACGCTCCAGGTGTTGTTTAAACCCAGCAGCGGCGGTTCTTCACAGCCATGGTGACGTCCTGCGAAACCTCATCAAGTGTGTGTTCTCTGGTGACCATCCGGCTGGGAGCATCGTTGTAGTCAACACCACTCAATATGCAAGAATATGGCATGGCTGCCTGCTATGCCATATTCTTGCATAATGAGTGGTGTTGGAAGCAAATATTGAGTGGTGTTGGAATTCTTGGAATCAAACCAGTACTGAGAGCGGGACTACCCCTTCTTGGCAGTAAATGAATGCTCCCCACAGATTCCATACTGCTCAATGAAAAGATGTCAGTGTTCGCACAGTTGTTAATGAGTACTAACGACTAGTAGGCGGTAGCATACGGTTAGGTTGTCCAATAAAACCAATTTCCTTATTCCGCTTGTTGGGAATCAAGCGAAACTTTCCAGAATTCTGCAGAGCTATCACTCAACAAATCACCAATTATTAGATAACAGGTGGCACCGGCTTCGTCCAGGCAAATGATGGAAGCTCATCAACGCTGTCCTCTTCTGGGCTTTATCCATCAACTAACCTATTCACGTTGTTTTTCCCTCAAGCAGTCAGCTCCCGATAAAAATCGATAAGATCAATGGACACTGGGACGCCTATCGATGGTGATGGATGTCATGGATCGCATCCTTAGTGATCATTTATGTAGACGGAGGTGTGAAGTCCTGTCGGAGGCCGTTAGACCTAGCCGGACGGACGAGCAGGCGCTGGCCCTTCCATATACAGCAGAATGCAGCGTGATTACGAATAGGCAGACGGCTGCAGCCGTGTCAGTGCTCACCCGAACGGCTGGTCCTTCCTCGAGCGTCCACAGTTCCACAGCCACTGACGCAGTATACTTGGGCAGGCCACCTCGGAGCACTTCAAGCTCATCGCCAAACGTCGTCAGCAGCGCGGCAACTGTGGTATCGTGCTGAAACTACTGGAATACTGACGACAGCGAAGGGCACGCAACTCAGCGAAGCCATCATTCATAATTTTATTTTTGGGAAGAATAAACTTTGTAACTCTGCTTGTCATTTTGCTTTATTATCCGTATTAAGCAAGATGTCCACGAGTTTGCCGTAGAGATGTATGTTAACAATCAGCTGGTTCGTGAGCGCGTCGTTTATGTGGTTCAGCAGACATGGATATGCTCCATCGTCTTAGACAAGTTGGAGAGTGACGAGGAGTCTTTTTACTAGACTATAGCACTAGAAACACAAGAATTGAAATTTCGCTTTAAGAAGGGCATCTTCAAATGTGAAAATGAACTTCGTTTTTCAGTAGTTCGGTCTTATTCAACCAGTATTAGATTAAGAGTTTCAAGTTGAAAATGCTCATTGGTAGAATGCTAAGAGAGCTAAAATGAAAGCAAAGCTTAACCTTAGGCGAAACTGGAACGTAAATACAAAGATACACCTTTTGCCATTTTGTTCGCGTCCTGCATCGATAACCAACCCACCAAACCCTTCACCACAAATCGACACTCACAATGGTACTGCACCAGTTAAGCTGAGCGCTTTCTTGTAGCTGTACTAGAACATACTCCGTAGACCCGAAATTGCTGCAATCGGAAGCCTCCTGATGCTGGTCGTTGAGCGTCAATCCTTCGCACAACTTAAGGTGAAAGCTCGGTGAACTTATCCAGGGTGACAGTCTTGCATTAGATCCAAAGAAACGAAAGCAACTGTACAATATCTGCACAAGGTCATGGACAAGCGCCCTAGTCAGAGTCGGAGAGCAAAAGCAATAACTTCCTCCACCTCTCCATCAGTTTTTATGTTTTTCTGCTCATCGGAGAAGTCGCCGGCTGTCGCGTGCACTCCGAATGAATCTTTGTTCGAATCCGTTCAGGCCAATCAAGCCTTCCACTCCCTTGATGAATTGGTGCCACATTTGTACGGGAAGTATAAAACACTACTTATTCTTTGGTTGACCACTGCAACTCATGCAGTCACAGAGGTCACGTAGGCACTAGAATCGCCTCAACGATGTCCCGTGCAAGGAAAAAGCGTTGGCATTGATTAACGACGTTCTTGATGTCTTCTTCATTTTTTCCGGCTCAGTTTTTGGTTTGTGCTTATTAGCCAATTGTTCGGTCACAACCGTGGTTGATTGCCAAATAATGTGCAATGAAGAGGCCATTTCTATGGTGGTAGTCAAGCATCCAGACTTTTGTGGATAATCCCACGATTTCTATCACTGAGCGTATTCAAAGCTTCATACCGCTGAATAGGCGTAGTATTTGAGGTGTCTGATCCAGTGGCACTCGTCTCGTTTATCACCGCCGTTCAAGCAGTCCAGTTTCTGATTCATCAAGTCGACGATGGAACGAAGCATTGGTCCTAAAAGATGGCACTATATCGCCGAACGTACGGCAAGTCTGAAGCATTGCTCTCTTTCTTGCAAACGGTAAAACTCCACGATGATCTCCAAAACCCTCTCTACCCCTCTATCCCAGTATCCCCCTACAAACTCTTGGAAGAAGCAACACTCTTCTCAGTTGGAGCGTTGATGAGCACTAATAGAGGGAAAGGTATGTAGTGTGATTACGGTATCCCTGGGACTAGAAAGGGGGACCCACCCTGTATTTCTTTCAAACCTGAGAACTTTACACCGCCCAAAACAGACTCAGATTTCATATTGGTGCTATAGTTATCCGAGTTTAACGTTTTTATTTCGTTAGTTTTGGGAAAAAATCCTCGGAAAGGGAAAATTGGGGTAGACTTCCTTTTCTATGGTTGTGCCATTCAGGGCTTTGTTATTCAAAATCCTGTCATCCTATGGTGTGCTCTGTAATTCAAATCTCACAAGAGAAGGATACTAGGTGACCACGGGACTTTAAGATGAGAGGTATATCACTGGATGCAGTTTCGAACGCTAATTCCAAATATATGTTCCGTTTCTGTGCATCTGTGAACGGAGAGTTGGACCATTTTCGTAGCAGGCTCCTTTGTCCTCTAGGTCCACGCAGAGCGGGCCAGTTATAAGAGAGTGAGCTCAAGTAGGGTTGAAACCGCGCTGCAAGCGGAGCAGTGGTGGCGCTGGGGTAGAGGGTGGCGTGGTGAGACCGGGTGGTTTATGGTTGGAGTCCCCTGTGGTGCAGGACTTTTGCACTCCCTAAAAAAGATCTGCCGCGATCAACCAAAGCTCTCCATGTCAAATTACAACGGAAATGTCACCAGCAAGAAGATACAATTTATCATGAATAGTTGCAAAAAACATGGCTAGAAGACAAACAATGCGTTTCACTGGCACCTAACAAATCTTCTTCTTCTTCAGCGTCTGTCCCGCCTCGTAGCGGGGTCCGCTATTCTGTTGCCATGACGTCACCTTTCCCGACCCAGCGCTAGATCAGGGTGAACACCAGCAACCTTCAACTCCCTATGTAACGTGTCAGACCAACGCTGCTTCGGCCGTCCTCTAGGCCGCTTTCCTGACACTTCCAATTCAAGGCCTATCTTGCGGACGCTGTCTTCTTTCCACGCAGGACGTGGCCGTACCATCGTAAGCGAGCTTCCCGCATCTTGTCGGCTATCGGCGCGACACCAACTTCTGCCGAATGGCATCGTTTTGGATGCGGTCCATGCGCGTGACTCCAGCCGTCCAGCGCAGCATCTTCGTCTCCATGACGCTAAGGCGCGTTTCAACTTCCTTGGTCGTAGGCCAATACTCAGTGCCATACATTGCTACCGGCCCGACGACTGCTCTGTAGATCTTCAACTTCAGGTGCTTTGGTATCTTCCTATTGCGGAGCACACCAGACAACGAGCGCCACTTGGACCAAGCTGCACTCACGCGTGAGTTCACTTCAGTTATCAGATTGCCATCGGATGCTACTGCTGATCCCAGGTACTTAAAAACCGAAGTGCATGGGAGCTCGATGCCATTCACCTTGATGGAGCTGGACTCAGTAAAGTCCGTCGTTAGATGTTCGGTCTTTTTAACGTTCAATTTTAGTCCAAACCGCACCAAACGATCACACCAAGCTTGCACCTCTCTCTCAGGTTCATCTTTATCTTCGCTAGCGAGCATTACGTCATCAGCGTAAAGCAAAGTCCAGGGGACTGGCTTCTGAAGATCCCGTGTAATGGCGTCCATCACGACAACAAAGAGGAGTGGGGAAAGCGTAGAACCCTGGTGTACCCCGACAGAGATGTGAAACTCCATCGAGATTCCAGCTGCAGCTTGGACTCGACTCTTTGGACAAGAGTAGAGAATTCGCACTCACTCTATGAGCCCTTCAGGAACTCCATGATATCGCAAGGCGTACCACATCTCTTCACGCGGTACGCGATCGAAGGCCTTCTCCAAGTCGAGGAAGGCGATATGCACTGGCTTCTGTTTCTCGCGGTGCTTCTCTATCAGGAGGCGGTCGGCGTGTATGGCATCAATGGTGCCACAGCCAGCTACGAAGCCGCATTGATTGCTGGAAAGCTGGACGATGTCACGAATTAGTCGACAATTCGCTCAAAGATCTTCATGCTGTGGGAGAGCAAGCGATTCGGACGGTAATTCGAGCAATCTGCAGGACTGCCCTTCTTCTTCCAAATCGGAATCGTCGTACTTTGGCGTCAACACTCAGGCACTTTCTTTTCCGCCACAACCTGATTAAAGAACTTTGCCAACCACTCAGCAGGGTACCACAGCTTTGAATTCCACAGATCAGCTGCCACGTCGTCGGGCCCAGTCGCTTTGCCTAGCGTCATCTTCTGCACAGCCGCTTCAGTCTCCTCCACGGTGATCTTCTGGACGGGACCGTGGGTTGGACCCGTTGAGAGGATGGCTGGATGAGGAAACTACCGTAGAGATTTTCTCAAAGTAATCGCGCCATCGCTTCAATGCCTTCTTGCGGTCCATGGGAAGATGACCGTTCTCATCATTGATGCCAAAAACGTTTCAATATCCTCATTTTGGCGATGGCGAGTCTTAGCAAGTTGGTACAAATACCGCTCACCATCGCACGATTCGAGCTTCTCGTTGACATCTCCATATTGCATGGCTTTTGCAACAGCCACGGCCTTCCTTGCAGCTTTCCTCGCTTCTTGGTACTTCTGCCAGTTATCGGCTGTCCTGTCGCTGAGAAACACGTAATAGTGCGACTTTTTCTCTCGAGCTTTCACTTTCACGTCGTCTGTCCACAGCCACGTCTGCTTTTCGACCTTGCGTCATCAAGGCACCATGATGCCGAGCTCCAACCTTGCAGCTTCACGTATCGCGTCGGCAGCCTTCTTCCAAGTTTCGTCGACATTTGTGACTGTCGGTAACCACAGCTGCGTTCTTCTCTCTCATTCGCCACCACTTGATTCTCGGTTCACCGCATCGCTCGACCTGCTTCTGCCTTGGAGAGGCGATCTTTAGGGTGCAGATCAGCGGTCAGTGCTGTGGGCGACCGTCTCATACGGCACGACATTCGCATCTGTGACAGGTCTTCGGTCGCGATCCTTCACAAGGACGCAATCTATCTGAGACTCGGAGCTCCCACTATAGTATGAGGTGGGAGTCGCGTTTACGAAACACGGTTTTCACTATGGTGAGGTTATGGGATTCCGCATATTCAAGGATACGCTCACCATCTGCGTTACGCGATCCGTAACGGAATCCATCATGACAGCTGTACCTGTCTTTCGTCGCCCCGACATGCCCATTAAGGTCATCAGCGACCACGATGACATCTTTCGACGGCACCTCTGCTGTCTTCTCATCAAGCAGGCTCCAAAACTAATCCCTGGCTTGATCGGAGCAGCCAGTCTGCGTAGCATACGCAGAGAAGAAGTGATAAAGTCGCTCCTTAGCGGCGACAATGATCTTCATCAATCGATCGTCGAAGCATTCGATGCTTACAATCGAGTCACGAAATCGTTCAGAAGCGATGACTCCAACTCCACTTGTGGTCCTGGGACTTCCACATAGAACGGCCTGGAAGCCTCGTCCTATGTCCCTTGACTTGCGGCAGGACCACCTCGTCTTCTGCACCCCACAGAAATTAACTCTTCTACGCTCCGGTGCTTCAGCCAACTTGCACGAGCGTCCCGCCAACGTAACCACATTCAGCGTTGCCGCGCGGGTCCTGCTTACGTTACGGGACTTTCTGACTAGCTCAGTTTCCCCCGATGCCGTCCTCGAATCAGGGACCGTCGCATACTTCTAACACTCGCCGGGCTCTGCGAGTGCGCGTCGGCTCCCGCGGACGCCGTAACACTACCTCGATACTCATGTTAGGTCATCAACCATGTGATGTGACGTGTGTCTTCGTAGGCCGGCCCTCCACAAGGGCCTGTCGCCTGCATTCGAGTGTCTGTGCCTAGCTTAGCTCGGACAGCTAGCAGTTTCCAGTGGTACGACGTGGAGAAACGGACATCGCCACCACTAGCAACTAAGAAATAACACTACGAAATTTTCAAAACATATAAGCTGTTGGCAACGACCGCAGCGGATGAAAAATACATCAGTGCAGCCGCTGTAAGGGCAGTGCTCTACGATGTCAGTATGAAACCAGTATTGAATTGGTGTATCATACGTCCCTGGGAGACTGTGTAGGTATCCTGCAGCGTACCATGAATACGTGAGAAAACTTCTGAATTTTCTGCAGAAAATTGAGTGTGAATCAGCGATACAATTCTAAGAACTGAGTCGCGGGAGTGAAGTGAGAACTTTATACCGTATGTGAATACATGAGACGTGAAACGTTTGTACATGCTTTTGAACGGCAAGAAGAAATGTTCGTCTAATGGTTGTATTTGTGGTGTTGTTCCTACCGGAATGTTCATCACTTTCACTCTAGTAGGATCTACAAAAACTGATGAAATGTTATTTCTGTTAGTATATTTGTGCCACACGAGGTTTTTAGGTGGAGAAATTTATTCAGCAGGGCCTGACGTTTCGACGTTCCGTCGTCTTCAGAGGCGTAAACATGGTGTGAAGGTTAGATTTGCGCTCTACCCCACCAAGCGCCTCAACCACTCTAGTATTTTCGACCTAGTTCTACAAACACCCGAAGAGACCAAAGAGAGGACGAACTCACCAATGTCCACCGTTGAGGGCATATGTTCGCCCTGTGACCAGTAGAGGCGAATGAACCACACTGCGGATACCGCTCTCTGATCATTCTACAGTTCACAATGAGGCACAAACGGCAAGAAGTCACTTGTTGCGGCTAGACACTCATTTCGGTTGTTCATTACTGGATTCCTCGTAAAAATCCAGAACGCTTCCAAAGCTTTTCGTGCTGAGATATCACTCTCAATGGCCAATATTGTACATTTCACCTCGTAGTCGTTCCCGTTGAGAGTGATATCTCAGCACGAAAAGCTTTGGAAGCGTTCTGGATTTTTACGAGGAATCCAGTAATGAACAACCGAAATGAGTGTCTAGCCGTAACAAGTGACTTTTTGCCGTTTGTGCCTCATTGTGAACTGTAGAATGATCAGAGAGCGGTATCCGCAGTGTGGTTCATTCGCCTCTACTGGTCACAGGGCGAACATATGCCCTCAACTGTGGACATTGGTGAGTTCGTCCTCTCATTTGGTCTCTTCGGGTGTTTGTAGAAGTAGGTCGAAAATGCTAGAGTGGTTGAGGGGCTTGGTGGGGTAGAACGCAAATCTAGCCATCACACCATGTTTAGGCCTCTGAAGACGACGGAACGTCGAAACGTCAGGCCCTGCTGAATAAATTTGTACACCTAAAAACCTCGTGTGGCACAAATATACTAACAGAAATAACTTACAATGCCGAGGTTTCAAGAAGAGAGAAGTTGGGAGCTACCGATGAAATGATTTCGCGATCCTTGAATGGCGCCAGCTGTCGACCAAGAGCAATGTTTGGGTGCCGCTGATAAATACCTTCTTCTCTTCTGATCCTCTTCTGATTCCACACTGATACCTTTTTCATCCTCTACCTCGATGCTCCCGCATTGCGCACCTCGCAAGATGGATGCGAAACTGCTGGCCATTTTCTTTTCTTTCCTTGTAGGAAGGCGTGAAGTATCGGAAGGACCGAACCCCTCCAAAAGGCACGCCAACACAACAGCTGGTGAGAACATGGTTTGGAAGATAAGTTGGCAGCATTGTCCTAATCGACCCCGTGTGTCGAAAAATAATACGCCCAAGGGGTTATTTAAGGCACTGATCACCTACTTGTAAGTATTGGTGGTGGGATCATGGTAATCGATTTCGCCCAAACGTCGCCATTTGACATAGAGGTTTTGTTGATCGTAGCAGATCTTTTTAGGAAGTGCAAAAACCCTACACCACAGCGGACTCGAACCATAAACCACCCCGTCTCACCACGCCGCCCCTCTACCCCTGCGCCACCACTGCTCGGTAGGCACCGCAGTTTCAACCCTACTTGAGCTCACTCTCTTGTGACTGGCCCCCTCTCCGTGGACCTAGAGGACAAAGGAGCCTGCTACGAAAATGGTCCATAACTCCGTTCACGGATAAGCACAGCAGAAACGGTACATATATTTGGATTCAGCGTTCGAAGCCGCATCCAGTGATATATGTCACATCTCAAAGTCCCATGGCACCTAGTATCCTTCCCTTGTCGGTTTGAACACCATTTTGAAAGGAACGAACCTCCTCTCAAGCGAATAAGTTCAGGCACATATGGTTTTCCAATGCCATACGTGTACTCGTTAACCAATTCAGTGAGTTCTCGTAGATGTTCCGACACATTCGCTGTCATCCAGCCGGGTTGGCTCATATTGTAGACGGTCTGAAAGGACACCACTCCGGTTCTGATCTGAGAATAGGTGGAAGAGAAAGGCTGTCTCTTCAGATACCTCGATGTAGTGCGCATCATTTATCAGATAGATGTTCGGCAAGTCGACGATCATTCCGGTCTTGTTGGATAGGAATTGGAGAAAACCCTAAGTTGGCAAGTACGTGAAGGGAAATCAACACGTACTCTGAAACAAAATGAAAACAAAGCTTATAGGATCATCCCTATCCTCTCCAACCCCCCTTCCTCCGCCTTCGCGAAATGCTTTCCCACTCGAACCACAAGCAACGGAAGAACTTCGTTCTTCTACTCTAAGGTTCACCACAGTAGCCGCTCTAGCTCTGCCACCCCTTGTAAGGCATTCCAACAACTACACACTAATCTCCCTTTACGTTTCTTTAGTCTCAACACCTTTACCGAAAAATGAGTCGTCTGTATATGAAAGTCGCAGTGAGATGAACTTCGGCTTTCCCGAATTTTATATTGCGATTTTCGTTGGTAGTCTTGTCTTGCTTAAACGTTGAATTGGGCTCCGTAAGTAATTCAAAGCGGATCACAAAGAGGGCTGTTGGAGAGGGTGTCAAATCGTTCTCAACACTTTTATAGCAGACGACTTGCGCACCACCGAACCGCTCAAACCTCTAGTTCTATACCTCGTTTTCCTTGGCTATGCTCAGGAACTCATTACTATTACGTAGCTCGTTGTCCAGTTGTTCAGCGCGAGGACATGGGGCGAAGATATTGCCTGCCTAAAACTACTACTATGACAGTATTCACACTTGCCACAACTACTGCAACTCACGTGATCCTCCTCCAATTTTAGAGTGTGCACTGGTACAGGAGTCCAGCCAGTTGGCCATCTAGAAGGACGCATTCGTCAGTAATTACTGCTCCTACTCCAAACGCTGGACATTTGATCAGGTGGAAAATGGCAGCGCATGTTACTGGTGACAATAGGACATAGCGCTTGCTCACTTGTTAGTGTAACGCTGCATTCCTACCCTTAACCTAAATCCTTTACGATGTGGTGGGGACTCATCATTGCAAGAAGATCTTATAAGACGTCATAAGATTAAAATCGTTAAGCCGACTGGTCATCAAAAACATCACAATAACCGTAGCGAGTGCCATAAGCGGACCCCTGCATTTGAAATCATTGTATGACGCTGTAAGCTGATTAAATACATAAATAAATAACGGTGTTTTGTTGCGATCAAACACTAGTGCCAGGCGGGACTCGAGCCCGCACCACCTGCTAGCCGGACAGGAATGTTCTACGCCATTGTTTCACCCGCGCGGTTTGGTCGAACGCAGTACCCACACCTCGCGGTACAACCAGCAGGTAGCGCTGGTTCGAGCCTTTCTGGCGCTAGAGTTTTGGGCGAAATGTATGTGGAGGAGGAGGCGGGGAGGGGCATTGTTGTAATGACGACTTTTCCTCTCGTCGTTCCTGCTGCAGTTTTGTACCTCGACGAAATCCTAGAGCAGGGGTGCCAGGAGGAAAAGCGCAATATGCTGTCCTACCGTGAGCTGTTCATTGATGATATCCACGTCTAGGATAGAGTGCACTCTCCAACGCGCATGGCGCAGTTTTAATTGCAACAGAACATCGCTATGACAGCTTACGACCTCAATAACAGCACCTTGAGGCCTAAGGAAAATGAATAGAGCCACTGTATGATGCGTTCTCATAATTCACTAACACGAAAGTTGTCTCTGCGGTACGGCAGAAACAGTATAGGAATAATCCTGCTCCTCTAAATAGCCACAGAACATTTTACTTTTCTCGAAATCTTGAGGCAAGCGAGTACGACGCGTTCAAGTTCTCTGTGATTAACAGTGACCGCACATCACCCATTCGCTGTTGCACTGCAAGCCTGGGTGGCGTGCTATCTTGCGGGCGCGACTTCGAGGTTCGGTTCTTGCAGTATCATGGTGCTTTTCATTTCTACTCTTCCATGGGCTTCTACAGAGAATTCCCACCCGCATTTTGGAGCTCACTGCTGAATGTCCTTTTTACAACTCATCCCACTTGGACTTTCGAAGTAGTCTCGATGCGCTGCCAAATAGCCGCTTCCCCCGCGCGAACGCCTTCAGCTTCTCACGCTCCACCTGGCTGGGTCTACGGAGAAAATGAACGAACCTCACTCTGTGCATTGCGTGCGGAGAAAACGCCCGCATGTGAGGGAGAAAATGTCCCCCAACCAGTGGAGAAAATGAACGCAACCGTGAAAGAAGATATGATGGTGAATGTACAGTACACCAGAATGTATAATATAGACGTATAGTGTAGAGAGAACGTGTAGTACACCAGAATATAATATAGTATGTGGTAGTATGTGCATAATATAGTATGTGTACTAGCAAAAGTGCGATGATAAAGCAAACAACTGTGGGCGGTAAACGCCGTCAGGGAAATTCGGAATGAACCGTTCATTTGGAGCCTTAACCGGATGCATCGTTAATCTAATACACCGTTAGTCTAATTTCCGTAACGTTTGAATCAAATTTAAGTCTCCATAAGAAGTGGATCGGAAAGAATGCCTGAAGAAGAAAAAGCAAAGCAAGGCTCTCAATCTAGCTCGAAAGAAAAAATTTATACTAAGAGAAACTTCCATAAAAAGGAACAGGTAACATTCACAATCCCAGCTGTGTTCCGGGAAAGAAATACTTCAAAAGCAAAGGGGTGTCGAAATATGTATCTAGCACCTCCTAAGACCGTAAGATTCATCCTCTCAGGTTCCGTTCCAAAGATTTCGTCTTCGGAAATTGTCATGCCGTACCAACAAGCAATACACTAGCCATGGCTTTTGTTTTACGTCACCAAAATATGCTACACACAGTAATGATATTTTTAATGAACGGCGCTTGCAGTTTTTACTTTCGCACCGTATTCTCGTTTACCAATGGCTTGTACTAAATGCATTCGAGCAGAGCTTGATATAGATGTAGGTATATGGCGCACTTGGAACAACTCTTAACTGGAGCTCCTTGGCTGACAGTAGTGAGCTAGAAGAGGGTGTGTTATGAAATAAGCTCCTCTTAACTAAAATGCATAATTTCACCAAAAATCAAAAATCATTTTATCTTTACAGTGGCAGGGGCTCCATTTCTTGCTAGGTCAAATATTTTCACGCATCGGCAGTCACTGCATGCATAGCCAGAAATATCATTCTAGTTTTTTCCCTTCAAAGTGCACTCCTAGTACTCCCTCAATCATGCGACCAAGTGCAAATATAGCAATAGATGCACGACAATTCGCGAACTTTAACAGGTAGAAATTGAACAAATTGCTCTTTCTGAGTATGAAGATGAGATATTCTCGCGGCTCCAGTTGCCGAGCCCTTCACAGGCCCTCTCCATGACGGGATGAGAAAAGAAAATACTCATTCTTGCTCGTGTGACAACCATATGTTTTGTTGAACTGGTTTGATCTCACTATCAACAACCCCTCAGTGGTCGCGGATAGTTTCTCCCTTGGCAGCGGGCATTTTTTCCCCTGACCGCGGATATTTTCTCGCACCGAAACAGACGCGGCGCGGTTCCGGCATTTTTTCTCGTAATCATCAGGCTGTGGTGGTACTGCCCTCGTCAACACTAACAAGTTGTATGCTTCCGGTACTGGAATACTTTCACAATCCAAGATCGGAAAAAATCCTCCAAACTTCTCCCATGGTTGCGAAAAAGCCCTGTTCCCGCGGAACTTCGGCCCTTCGAATTAACTCCCTTCAAAAGTAACTATTTAATTTGAGTTCAACAGCTTATCTCTATCAGATAGCGTGGAAAAAATGTCAAAAATTAACCGAATTTCTCTACATTTTAATTTTCTTTCAAAATCGTGCTCCATTACTACGAACAAGTCGTCTTTTTCTTTATCATTCTCAATCCTCCGGCTGATCAGAGTTGTGTGAGGGCCCCTGCGATTGCTTGCGTACGATACAGGGGACAAAGATTTCGAAAAGAGCGGTTGTTCCGCTTTTGCGTTGCTCCTCGTCGACGTTGTCGGCGGCAGAGCAAGGGACTGGTTGGAATTGCTCAAATTCTAGCAGTCACTTCACTTAAACTTCTTCAAAATAGTACTACTAGGGGTAACGTGCCATGGGAAGAACGATATCACAGTGGGGTTTGGGGAAATGATTTCAAAGCAAGCTACGTTAAGTTTGAATAGCCAAAAGCAGCGCGAAGTGGTTCGTCTTCCCATGGCAGATTACTTCTAGAAGTCTTATTTTGAACAAGATTAAGTGAGGATCTAGTACACTACGAATACTAGTACCTACAATTTTTCCTCTTTTCCTGTTTCCACTGCCACTAGTCACTTCTTTATTCCGTGGGAGTTGCACACAACGACAATATATTCAGCTGTGCCGTGGAGTGTGAAACTCGAGTGGAACTGCAACATTTTTTGGAGCACATTTCAATGATAATCGCGATGGGGAGAGAGGATATATCAGTCAAAGATATTCATAGACGTCTCGTCCAAGTGCGTATTTCCACACAAATCCTGTAGAATTTAAAAATTTTAAGATACTCCCTTTAGATTTGTTATAGGAACTCGCACTCTACGTTAAGAAGACTCGTGAACAAATTGCAGTCCAATATTCTATCTACCTACCACTATATAATTGAGTTAGCGGTCGATGACGTTTGAGTGATCTAACCTAAGCGAGATACGCCGCATCATCCACAGCGGAGGCGGTCGAGTGATCTAACCTAAGTGAGATACGCTGCATCATCCCCAGAGGGGGCGGTCGAGTGATCTAACCTGAGTGAGACATGTCTCATCATCTTCAGCGCGGGCAAAATTTGCTATTGAACGTGGGATGTTGCTGCAGCAGGGGAAGCGCAGCCCTTTGCTGCTTAACACAACAGCACCTACGCGCGTTTCTGAGCGTCCAGATTCAGAAGCCGACTTCGTACCATTAGCATAAGAAGACCAGTCAAGGGGCAAGAGTAGAAGGGACATCGAGGGTGGAGAACCGACGGCGATTAGGAGGGAGCGACCTGGAGGATCGGGATGGGGAGGGGTCGAATAATGAAGCAGGCTAGGAGGTGGCACCAAGAAGGGTTTAGGTAGTAAGGAGGGACCAGTAGGGAGTTACCAATCAGGGGGAGGCAGTAAAGAGGATCAGCAAGGGGATCCATTACCAGTAAGGGAGACCAAATTTAAAAGGTGTGACAAAGATGTCGTGTACGGGAATAGCCCGAGACGCGCAGTATAGATTAGAGCGCAGTTACTTCCCACGTGTTCATTTGAATCCTATTTGAATTTACGCTATCGATTGGTTGGCGGGAAACGGAGTATAAATACCCGGGTCCGCGCCGCCGGATTCATTCTACTGCTCTCTTCGCGTCTCCGCCGGGTCGTCTTCATCTGCTGAATTCCAGGCCATCTGAATAAACTGTCTCTGCTGCCGTGGACAAACAGAACAGGGGTCGGACCGGAGGGAGACCGACGGTACATGGGGGCCAATCCGCCTCTGTTCTGATTCCAAGGAAGAAACGGCACGGAGCAGTCGTGGGGAAGCGGCTTGAACGTTTAGTCGCCGCAAAACAAAGAGTCCGAAGGAGATTAGAACCCGAAGGGGTCGTCTCAATCGATTTAGTCGGTGAAGAGGAACGCCTGAAGGAGGCTAGTACACAGCTGCAGTCCCAGGCGAGGATTTCAACATCCAAAAAGAGCAGGGACTCGTACCCAGTGGGTCGTCTCAAGCGATTGGTGAAATAGGGAAACAGTCCGAGGGTGGTTGACACACAAGTGGCGGGCTCAGTCGAGTATTTCGTAACACTTACAGGGCAGAGTCTCGCACCCAAAAGGGGTCGTCTCTACGGAACGGTTCAGTAAACAGCATTTCAAGGCACTGGTACCCGCGTGCTTACCCCAGTCGACTACCCGTCATACAGATAAGTGGAGGCTTGCACCAATCGGTCGCCTCGTAACCAGTTTAGCCTACCTAGCAGCTTAGAACTCTAAAAGGAGTTTGTACAGCCGATTCGCTGTTGCGTACTGCTAGTGTACCTCCCGTAACACACCACTCTCATCTCTCTCATCGAATAGTGTGTCTATACCGCAATCGTCGTCGTGCTCGCTCGTTTGAATCTGGCATTTTGGCGCAGTCCTCCCAGTACACTGAGGAGATGTTGTTGGATTCGCCGACGATGGACACACAGGCTGCTGCAGAACCAGTCCAGGAGCCAAGAGGAAGTGGCGAAAGGCAGAATGTAAGTCCATCTGAGATGTTAATGAAAGATAGGTTGATCAAGAACATTCATAAAGGATTGGTACTGGTCGCAGTCGAATGCGAAAAGATTTTAAGCCAGTCGCTTAGAACTACGGATCCACTGAGAAATAGAGTGATGGAGGCCCTGCAGCACCAAGTAAGACTAACTGAGGAAGCAGTTAAGAGCGAAATTGATGAGTTTGTAGCTCAGACCAGCGAAAATAATGACAGTTTGGTAGATTGCACAAATGTGGTTGAAGTAGGTGTCTTGGAGATACTGAGGAGCGCCAATCTAACACGCGCAGATCAGCTAGAAGCATGTTTGGATGAGAAGCTCGCTGATAGAGAAACCATAGCAAAAGTTTGCGAGATAACCGACTGTGATCGTATGGAGGTTGAAATGAGAGTGAAAGAGTTAGTAGTAAGACTAGAGCAAAACGATCGCACCATTGCTCATTTACAGAAGCTTATTAATGATAAAAATTTGCAGGTGCAACAGCTCGCTGACCAGATACGTGAGCTGGGAAGGCCGCAGCCGCAGACACCGGCAACGTTGTCAGCCCATGGAGGCTTGGCCGGTATGTGTTCGATACCACCAGGGCAAAGACAGCAATTCAGTACGCGATGGGTGGAGCAGAATGCTTACCTTAAGGTGCCATTAACATGCTCGAGCGATTCGACGACTGGGATGCGCACGTACTGTTTTCCTACGCCAAGGGAAGGGTCGACAAGGAACGAGCAGCCGACAACGTATTCTGCGGACACAGGTGCGCACATAGCCTATAGCCACTGTGAAAGCTCAAGTGAGAAAGTGAGTGCGAGTGAGAGCGCATTACTCGAATACATGCGAACAGCAACTCTGCCGGCCATAGCACCTTTCTCAGGTGGTGATAACCATAGCTTTAAGAGGTTTTTAAACGAATTTAACATTCGCTACCATAAACCACAGTGGGACGACAGAAGCCTGATACAACTTTTTGAGAGTTTTCTACGTAAACGCGCCCTGGTTACTTTTGAAACCTTGCCAAGAGAGGTAAAGAATGGCAGTTTTGAAGGAATGATAGAAGCAATGCAGCATTGCAGGTTGTATCCTTACAGAAGGCCGAAATCCTTTTCACACAGCTAGCTCGTTGGCACGGTAGTTATTCGTTGTCAGAGGCAATAGAAACCAGTAGAAATGAGGAGGCATATGACAACGTGAAAAGAGCGGCTTTACGGCTGGAACGCAACCGAGCGGCAGCACAAGAAAGGGCACAAGGGAGAGCGCATCAAGGCACTACAGGCGGAAACCGACCGGCCAATAAAACATTCTTTTCGAGAATATGAATCGAAGTGACCACAGGTTCCATCCTCGAGAAGGAAGTAGGAATTATCTGGGAACGAGACAAGATGCAGTAAAACAACAGTCGGAAACTCCGGTGTTGCGAGCAGCCGGCGAACGAAGCAAAGCCGAGTGTTATAAATGTGGCAGTAAAGGGCATTTTGCTAGAGAATGTCGAAGCCAACTCAGACAAGAGACCACAGGAAATCCTAGGCCGCTTCCGTTAAGCAACGATGTCAGACAGGACCGTAGGCAGGGTGGAGCATTCTTAGCGTGGGTCGATACTCTCGTATGTACCTTAGTAAACGACGATCGTCTGAAAGGCACCGAAGGATTGTTCGGACCGCGTTCGGAAGCGACAGTAACGATGATGAGCAAGGAAGTGACGGCATTGCTCGACACAGGTTCAGAGACTTCGATCATTCCGATAACGCTTTTCCGCAAAGTACGACAGCAAGGAGTCGACCTAGACGAATATGTAGAAACAATTCCTACGGCCAATGCTGTTGTGCGAAATGCGTCGGGAGCAGCGATGAACTTCCTGGGTGCAGTACGGATGCACGTAACGCTGAACAACGAGACAAGACCAGTGTCTTTCTATATCGGCAAAGGTATGGGCGAAGTCGTTATACTTGGCACGAACGCATTAGAGCAGTTCCACATTCGATTGGTCTCCGAGGGCAACAGTAACCAGCAAGAGTCCGGAGCTGTAGTCAAAGAAAGAGCCTTCATACCACCACATTCTTCGAACACTGTTGAACTACTCACCAAAGAGAAGCCAGGAGACTATTTCCTATGTTCCAAGGATCCCTGCATAGCTTCTGGAATCTGCACAGTGAAGGACAATGGCACGGCAACAGTAAGCGTATTAAACCGCTCTAACGAGGCCAAAGTCCTCCGAAGAGGTGACGTAGTGGGCAGTTGGTCGAATGAAGAATGGATTCCTACCCAGGGTTGGGAGACGGGAACCGACATGCTAGAAGGCGGTACGCGAGAGGAGATCGACGACCAAAAGAGGGCAACGGAGTTGTTGGATATTTTGAAAAGTAACACGGACATGATTATAGCCCTCGAAGAAGCAGTTTCGAACTAAAACGACGTGTTTGCTGTACGAGATTCAGAGCTCACTCAAACTGATCTCGTCATGCACGACATAGACACTGGAAACAGTCCTCCAATCAAGCAGAAAACACGTCCAGTGCCAATGGGAGCTCGCAAGGAGTTCAGGAGTATCATACAAGGGCTGCTGGAACGAGGAATAATCACGAGGAGTTCATCTGAATGGGCTTCTCCGGTCGTGCTTGTAAGAAAGAAAGACGGTTCGTTACGCTTATGCATAGACTACAGAGCACTGAATAAGGTCACTAAGCAAGACTCTTACCCATTACCGGCAATAGATACTGTGATACAGAGCTTGCAAGGAAAGAAAGTTTTCTCGACGCTCGACCTGGCCTCTGGATATTGGCAAATTCGCTTGTCAGATTCTGCAAAACAAAAGAGTGCATTCACAACAAGCGAGGGTCTCTTCCAGTTCGAGGTTCTCCCTTTTGGCCTTTGTACTAGCCCAGCTAGGTTTCAACGTTTAATGGATATGGTTCTGGGAGACCTAGGAGTGAAAGACACTGAAGTTTTCGTATACATCGATGACCTCCTAGTGGCAACAGAAACCGTAGAGAGGCATAAGGAAGTGCTCAGAAAGGTGTTCGAAGCTTTTCGTCAGGCCAACCTCAAGTTTAAACCACAGAAATGTCACATCTTCCGACGAAAAGTGAGCTTCTTGGGCCACGTAATTGATGAAAATGGAGTGAGCACGGACCCAGACAAAATTGAGAAGATCCGCCACTATCCTGTGCCGAAGAACTTAGCCGAATTGAGAGCCTTTTTGGGATTGGCGTCGTACTACCGTAAATTTATCTTAGGCTTTTCTAAAATGGCGAAGCCGTTATATAACTTGACTAGTCCGAAGATTGATTGGAAGTGGACGGCTGCCGAAGATAAAGCTTTTGACAAACTGAAACAGGTAGTCACGGAGGCCCCAGTGTTGGCGCAACCAGATATTCGTGCTGCATTAGAAGGATCTAGACCGTTCATAATTTACACAGACGCATCAGGCGAAGGCTTAGGCGCAGTGTTATGTCAGGAAGGAACGGATAAGCTCTTGCATCCCATTTATTTCGCGTCGAAAGGACTGTCCAAGGCTGAAAAGAATTATCATGTAACGGACTTAGAAGCGTCAGCGCTTCTTTTCGCCCTGAGAAAGTTTCATTTCTTTATCTACGCACAAGAACAACTGTAAGAACAGATCACAGGACGTTGACGAGCCTCTTTAAGCAAACCAATGTATCAGGCAGAGTTTTGCGCTGGGCGCTAGAGGTTCAAAAGTACGATCTAGAAATACAATACGTGTCCGGTAAGGCTAATGCAGTAGCAGATTGTCTTTCTCGAGGAGCGGTAACTTGTGCTGAAAACGAAACCGCAGTGTGCCCTGAAAATGAAGTTGTGGTGGCTAACGTAGAGACTGCGAGAGTGGAATGGTTGTCAGAGTTAAAAGAAGATCCAGTTTATGAAAAGCTAATTGATGTTCTTGAGAACGCCGAAAATGACCGTGAAGTGGTTCTTCCACGCTGTTCCAAGAAGTACAATACAGCTGATTTTCTTATAGACAACGGTGTGTTGAAAATAACTACCAACCAAGGTCCGCTACCAGTAGTTCCCAAAAGTCGGCGCAGGACAGTTTTTGAAGAGGCCCACTCTGGGGCAATGGCAGGTCATTTAAACGGGAGGAAACTTACTAAGCGACTCCAAAAGGCTGTGTTTTGGGAAGGTATGGAGCAGGACATATGTAAATGGTCAAAAGCCTGCCAAGAATGTTTCGTGGCCAGAGCGCACGAGAAGAACATTCCGCCGTTAAAGCCGATTACAACTACCCGACCATTCGAGTTGGTGGTATGGACGTAGTCGAGCTGGGACTATCTGAGCGTGGAAATCGATATGCCTTAGTAGTTATCGTCCATTTCTCGAAGTTTGTGGGAGCGTATCCTATCCCAGATAAATCGGCCAAAACCATAGCCACCACGCTATTCGAAAGATGGGTATGCGACGGATGTCGCTGGCCAAAGTGTCTGAGCTCCGATCAAGGGCCAGAATTCGTCAATAACATCCTATCGGAAGTTTGTGAGCTGTCAGGAATAAAGCAGTGTTTCACTAAGGGATACAATCCTCGTGAAAAGGGAATCTCAGAGCGAGCAATAGAAACCATCTGTCGGATGCTAAAAAAGAGGACAGTTATTCCAACTCAGTGGGATATCCTACTCCCAATGGTAGCATTTGCATACAATTCGGCGCCACACGAAGCGCTAGGTGACAGCCCATTTTATGTGTTGCACGCATTCGATCCCACGCTTCCTTCGAACGAGATCCCCAGCGAAGCTTTGTCATGGAATCATGTCGACTTTGACGACTATAAATCCGAGCTATTATCGGGAATCCAGCACATAAATGAGTGTACGAGAGAACTAAATGAAGCGTATCGGGCTCGTATGAAAGATCGGTATGACAAAAGAAATAGGGTGAATGTAGGCAAGCTGCCCAAGGTTGGAGATAGGGTGTATATGTTCGCGCCTCGTGAAAAAGGAAGGTCTCAGCATCCTAAGCTCACCAATAATTGGAGTAGTCCGTTCCGGGTCTTAGAAGTTAGCGATAATTCGGCAGTGATAACGAATATAACAAAACCCGAGGATCCAATACGCGTCCAACACGATATGCTCATAGTGCTTCCACATGAGATTAGTGATACACCTATAGAGACGAAAACTAGAAGAGGAAAGAGAGGAAGAAAAGCGAGCAAGTCGCAAGAAAGACCGGTGAATGAAAGCTTTTGCAGGGCGATCGCAGCAGCACGTCCAGAAGACGCCGACAACTCAGCGCTGTCAATCTTCTTTGTCTGTCCAGGAGCAGGTCGCAGAAGTAACGGTCACGAGATAGAAGACTACGACTGCAGTGTTAGAGATCTGACGTTTGCTGATGTTGTTCCTTGTGAGCTTGATCCGGTTGTGAGGTCCTTGAAATTCTCCTCCATCTTCTCACTCGCTCGAATGATATCCATTTATGAGAATGAGGTCGACGTCGATAAGAAGCGCTATCTGATGAGGACGCCTTCCTACAACTTCGTGTCCATCTCCGGCGTCGAAAAGGCGTATACTTTCTTCAAGCGTCACTGCGAACACCTTCTGAAGACGCTACTACGTCACGATGGAAGCAACATCGCCATCATCGCGAAGGACGCCGTTGACATGGAACTGGCTCAGCTCAATGACTTGACGAACACAGGGATTCGATACGCGATGACGCATTCCTGGGAGGAAATCAGTATCGAAGGGCCTAAAAAGCAGACTTTGATCATGGTCCCAAACGGCGTTCGTGGCTGTGCCAGAGTGCTGCGAGCAGAGGACAACGTGACAATATCAGCGTACAGGGACTTGAGGAACGCAGCGACAACGGTGCGCGACCATAAGGACGTCGGCGTCTGCATCTTCGTGACTCCCACGAGCGAGAAACCGTATGATGCCGCGGAATGGCAAGCGTTGGCTATGACGATGACAAAGGTGGCAAGATGTGGAGGAAAGCTCCTCCTGGTCAGCGGCCCAAGAGGCGAGCAAGCTTGGGAAAAGAACCGGAGCGACGCCCATAGCATGTTCGAGGTCATCAGAAGCGCTGCTACGGCCGTGAAAGGAAACGTCGTGTCCCTGTTCTCTACGGTGCCATCGATGACAGAGCCACTTGCTTGCCTAGGCGAGAGCAATCGCCCATCAGAAGTGGCAGTGTACCCGGCACAGTCAACAAAGGCGTATTTTAAGGCACTCCAGGACTTCCTTGCGCCACACGTTCGAGGACGACTGTACGAACTGCTGAGCGAACCCGTGCCGAGGAAAGCTGCTTACAAGGACAAACGCCGCATTCTGCACGAATCAAGGACGATTCCACGCGGCACACACGAACGACTATCGAGGACGGTCCCACGCGGCACACGCTAACGCTATGTTCGAACAAGGACGAGGATCGAGCAGCCGCTCTCGCGGAGGATTCAGAGGACGCTTTTGTGGGCGGAGTACCCCCAACTCCCGTTTCAGGGGCCGTTACCCCTATTAAAGTGTTCCACCTATATTGACTCTCAGGGTTTCTACATACCATTATCTCATAGACAGGTCTCCTTGAAGTCACTACGAGCTATTTGCATGTTTTCTTTTTGATGTTCGATATTGTATCGCAGTTTTGTTGTATTTTCTTCCCCAAGGTGCTATTTGCCACAATGCCATGAATTTTCTCCTTTGCTCTGATATGAAGTTGTATCCTTTTTTCTTCTTCTTGAATGGTTGATACGTAGCAAACGTAGTTATCAGAGGCCGGATTCATCAACAATTAACCCGTGGGTATGCGGGTGATAAGGGGTAGAGATAAGATAAGAGTCAGGCGGAGATAACGCAAGAGTCAGAGATGCAGGCTTCATTGTGGGTATCTCTACCCCTTATACCCGCGAGTTAGTCGATGATGAATCCGGCCTCAGAACTACCGCAAACCCCAGTCGACGAGGACGTCTCTTCCAGGAGGGAGGAGATGTACGGGAATAGCCCGAGGCGCGCAGTATAGATTAGAGCGCAGTTACTTCCCACGTGTTCATTTGAGTCCTATTTGAATTTACGCTATCGATTGGTTGGCGGGAAACGGAGTATATATACCCGGGTCCGCGCCGCCGGATTCATTCTACTGCTCTCTTCGCGTCTCCGCCGTGTCGTCTTCATCTGCTAAATTCCAGGCCATCTGAATAAACTGTCTCTGCTGCCGTGGACAAACAGAACAGGGGTCGGACCGGAGGGAGACCGACGGTACAGTCGCGCAATGGGTGTTCGCTCGCCGTCGTCGTGTCGTGAGAGTGGGAGGGCTACTTAATTGGGGTAGAGTAGTAAGGAGGATCCCGAGGGGGGTGGAGGGATCTACCTGGAAGAGGGGAGCTGGAGGCGGGAACTGGACGGGGCACCCAAAAAGGGAGCTGTAAGGGATTTCATACGAGAACAAGGAATCTGCCATATGCATAGCTTCCTAATGCTCGATACAGCCGCGACTGCGCACATTTCTGAGCTTCTGGATTTGGAAGACGGGTCTTCTGAGCTTCTGGATCCAGAAGACGGGCCTCCTACGCCGCGCAACAAGCGCACTGATTCTGAATACGTGTTAACGACGTATGCCGTGTGCATGGGAGGACAACTAAGGGGTGGTGGAGAGGGGCAGTAAGGGGGACCTCTAGCGTGGAGGAGGAGAGCGACCAAGAAGGAAAGGAACAACTTGGAGGAGGGACCAGGACGGGGAAACCAGCAAGAAGAGACCAGTTGGGGGTCAATAGTGGAAACAACGAAGTGGGCCAGGAGTTGGGACCAGGAAGATGGGGGACTACTACAGAGGGGGAGGGAAGACCAGTAAAGGCGGGCCAGCAAATAGATCCAGCAAGAAGAAATGCGTGAGGGAGAACATGGCTTTGGAAGACATGTCAACGATATCTGGAAACAATAGCTGTTGAGAATGAGAACGAGCAATCGAGGGAGAGAAGTGCTGCGCAGCACAAACCAATTACGTTAATGGCCGCTCCGGAGAGAATGTCTATGGTGAAGGTACCGAAGTGGTGAACGGCTTGATGCCGATAAAGTACGCACCAGTCCTACATGTTAGCGAATTTTATGTTTTACAAAAACTACTTTCCGTAAGTCAGTGATGCTGCAAAGTAGCGCGAAGCGCGCGAGTGCGAGACACCAGCAGAGCACTTGTTTCTCGATAACGCAGGTATACAGGCCGTATAGACACTATGGTCAGCAGCCTCTTACCCTTGTGTTAGTGCGGTCCATCACGAATATGACCACTACAGACCACTACACGAACATTCGGGACACCATCGTCAGAGCTTAAGTTTCGGATTCATCCACTCCTTATAAGGAAGCAGTTGTTAGGAAAGGGAACCACTGCAAGCTCTCGCCATGTCTGGCGTCTGCAAAAGATCTTTGGTTTCGAAAGAAGATCTGCCAAATATTGTCAGTTAATAGGACGTACAAGCAGATTGGAAAAGATTCAGTTCTGCTCGCGCATGTTGGCTATGAAGGAAGCATTCACTGACTGTATCTTGGCGGATGAAAGCACCATCCAGGGTAGGATCTCTGGAGGTTCTTGTTTAGTTGGTAGTGAAAGTTATCCATTTAGTTGATGCGAATGTGCGCCGTTGTTTCGTTCGGAAAGCAGATGAGGCCTCACGGCTCCGACCTAGAGCGAAACACCAGCGAAGGTGCATATCTGGGACGGCATATCCGAGCGAGGAACCAACGATTTAGTTCTGTTTCCCAGATCTGCACGCACGGACAGTTTTATATGCTGCGAAATATTGGAGGTGTCGTGCCTAAGGTGTATCAATCGACGACGTCACGGTTGGTCGAACTTCTCTAAAGGGGACTGTTCTTCTTGTTGAAGAGGTGCTGTAGTGTGGGCGCCGCACCCTGGACATGTTTAAGAGTCGATGCACAGGCTGCGCATCGACTCTTAAATTCTTAACCATGGGCCGAGCCGCGTGTCGTGTCCACACTAACGAACCCCGAAGGCATTTAGTAGTTCAGGCTTTGCACGACTTGTCCATGACAACGCCCTCGCCCAGTGTGATGCGTACACAAGATCTTGGCTTCAAGAAAAGCAGATAAAAGCGCTGGATTGGCCAGCGACGTCACCATTTTGCGGACATTAGGCGTCGCTAGAAACCGCGTACATCAGGCTGGATTAGCCTCATGATTGATTTTGGGGGTACGGTAGCGGAGACGGCGCGGCTCCGGGACCGCGATCACGTGACGTCGCGGACTTGAGCGGTCGGACGGCGGCGGACGAGCGAAGCGGCTTTGGTGGGCCGTTTATTTTTTTTTGTGCTGTTTTTTGCTCGGGATCGTATTATCACGTTGCTGAGCAGGCGTAGAAGGATGAGGGAGGGAAGAGGTGGGAGGGGATGAGTTCGCACTGAATTCTGATTGCTGGTGCAAGTCTGGGGATGGTCAACCCTGTGGGGGGAGGGTTTCGATCCACTAGCCCTTCCGAAACTGCCAACTTCACCCCTGACAAGCCGGAACTTGAGGTGAAGTCTCTTCTTTGAGGTGTTGTTTTGAAGATTGGTGAAGCCCTCGCATAATGGAATCCAGACCCTTTTGGAGATTGGGTGGACTTCACCTTCGTGAGTTGTGCCTCGGTCGTTTTGCAATCCATCTCTTCCCATTTCATTTGTATGTTCTATCTGATAGTCGTTTTTCGTTGCGTTGGTAGCAGTAACGAATTTTTGTAGTTCAGGACAGCCACGATGGACTAGGTGAAGGACTCAGCGTCGCCAGCGTCAAACTGTGGTCTGCACCATCAGCGAGATGCCGACTTTCGCGCAAGTCACCTTTTTTGATCCTCAAGCAACTTCGTCATCTAGCTCACTCTGATTTGTGGTTATTTGACTTGTTCTCTTGTCGCTTAGATAAGGAACTTGCATCTTTTGTTATTCTCACTTTATTATACCCAAACTTGTCTTTCCTTCTCCAAAGAAGTTCACTACCTGCTGAAATGCCTCACTCCTGAAGTTCTCCTTAGCACATGTTTACTTCATATTCATTCCTCTTATCTGGTAAGGTTGTAATCTCTCCAACGAGCGGAATTTAGAACAAGACAAAAAACTTTCACGAAATCAGGTTCGCTTAGTTCTATGTTGACTTCTCGTTAGATCTGACTTTAGCTGTAGACATGCTTCTTGGAAAATGCTTTTCGAGATTTTAGGTACTTCAAACATAATCTCTAAACATGGGGTTGATCCACCATTTGCATTCAAAGTGAGCTTTGCAAAAAATCCGAGGAGTTTGTTTGGCTTAGATCTTATTCAGAAAATGTCGCTACGGTTCTTTTTCTCCCTATCTCCAGTTCTTTAACCTATAAAATTTTGCTAATTCTGGCCGCTCCCGAGAGATGTATTGCGGCTTGAATTTCTATATTGTTGGAATCTTTTTGAGATTTCATTATTTAAAAAACGAAAAATTTCTTTCATCAGCGTCTCCTTCGTAGTCTGAAATTTTTAATGTCCTTACCAATGCTTTCTTTGCTTTCTTTCGAGCTCTTCTGCTGTGGCATCCATCGTTTACTCATCCGCCTTCTGGGATTCCAAAGTAGAAATTTTAGGAAATTTTTGAAGAGAAATTTACAAGAGAATAGTTTCTGAGGCATGTGTTTGGAATTCCACTTCTCGAGTTTTGGAGTTTCTGACGTTATATTTGAAAAAAATGAAAGTTCTAATCAGTATTATTTCGCGTAATTATTTCAGTGCGGCTCTCATATCCCAAAATGTACATATCCCAAAATGTATTAGCTTTCGCATTTTGAAACTTTCCATGCTGTATTTACCTCCGGATTTTCACTTTTTTACTTTCGATTTTTTGAAAAAAATTTAAAAGCTGGAAAATTTCGGAATGTGTGGAAGTCCCACTTCGACAGTCAGAAATGTCTCAACTTTCGTAACCAAGTCAGTTAATTTCTACGTAGACTTCTCATTAGAACAGGTTTTAGTTGTAGTCATGAGTCTTGGAAAAGGCTTTCCGAAATTTTGGGTGCTTCAAAAACTCTCCAAATAAACGGTTTCTTCATTAATCACACATAAAATGTGAACTCTTTGAAAAAAATTCGAAAATTTTGAACAGATTGTTTGGCCAATTCCTCAATCAGAAAATTTTCCTAATTCATTACATTTACATCCTCTTTTTTCTCGATCCCTTCAGTTTTCTTTGAAAGTCAAAAATTTTGCGATTTCTTTCCGCTTTTGTGAAATGTGATTGTGGATTCCATTTCTTTATTCTTGTTGTCTTTTTGAGATTTCAGTCGAGAAGAAAGCCTTTTCAAAAAATTCTCCTTCGTAGTCTCAAATTTTGCAACCCCTTACTGGTGACTTCTAAAGTATTAATTTTTGAGCTTATTTGCAGTTGTATCATTTTGTTTGGATTCCGCTTCAGATGTAGAAAAGTTCGCGGGGTTTTTTTTTATTGAAAATTTTGCAAAAATTGCACGTAGAGATATTTGTAATCCCTCCTACCGCAGAACTCATAACTAGCAACTGAAGGTAGCTGTTAGAGATTTATTCTGTTTGTTTGTACGTGTTAGCCTCTAAAGTGTTCTAAGTATTCTAAGCGTTCCTTAGAAGTTTATAGATAACTGTTTTTTATGCATAGGTCTTTGTTTGCATGTAGATGCAGGTTTTGGTATTGTTTATATAGCTAGGATGCGTTATTGTAGCACTGTTCTGCTACTCGATAGAGGAAAGGGTAATAAATTTACAGAGAACATCCGTCTTATCGCACTTCGATAGAGGATACGGTAATAAATTGACAGAGAACATCCATCTCTTCGCACTACTACCGATTTCGGGGCTAAAATGGTGAGAAAGCCGCGACAGGGGGGGGGGGGGGCGGCTCTACACACAAACCGATGGACGGGGCTCTATCGGGCTGCAATGGAGAAATTTTTTAGGGCTAAAACTTCATGGAAAGTTGAGCTAAAGCTCCGCCCCCCCCCCCTACAAGGCAACAAATAAACTTTTTTGCGGGATACTCAAGTTTCTGGAGAGCGCTACTCGCCAACAATTATCTGAGTCGGTGGGAGCTTGTTTAGATCGCCTTTGCGAGGTCGAGAAGGATTTGTGAAGAGAAAGTGACTCAAATCATTTCAGGTTGTGATTTAAAGGAGCCTACACTCGAAATCGATGAAAGATCTAGTAGTCCCGAGGAAGGTAATCCTATTAGTCCCAAGGAAGATAATGAGTGAGGTAACGTTTAGATGCCTATAATTATTTAGGTGCACACTTCTCACTACAGGTACAACTGTTGCCGAACTTGCACACAACAATCATGAAGAGGGCTCGATGAATTTTTTGATAGAATTGTGCAAATTGAAGTCAGCATGGCAAAGGAAAGTTTGGAAAGGAAAATGTTCACTCATGTTTGGAAACGATGACGGCGAAGCTAGCTGAGACAGATATTCTCCTAAGGAAGATCATTCACAACAACACCAGACCTTCGGAAGGAGTGCCAAATTTCGCCCTCATGTCAAAGGAGAAACTGGCTCGAATAAGAAAACTATCGCGCAGACAACGTGACAAAATTCGCTTTGGACATGGAAAACGAATTGTTCGTTGGCGAACGTGAAGAACTTGAGAAGACTCTCGAGAAACTGATCGAGAGCGCTGACAAAGTGGAATTCATTAGAGGGGTGAAAATAGATGTCTGATGTTCGTCATAGTGCTTGGAAAGTATTAGTTTTTTCAGTGGGTGTTCATGTTCATGAGATTCGTGAAGCAGAAAAGAAGGAAACCAGGACAAACATTATAAATGCTCTAAAATCGAGAGTCCGAAAGAGGCGTAGAAAATCCGCTGCCGTTAGCGATGAGAATCGATTCTGTTATACTCCCAATCCTTTCGGATATGACAGCAACTAATGCTGACGGTGAACCAATTGCAGTGTAAAACGGGATTTCAAAGTAGTTGCCTACATCATGAATCAAAGAGTCGATTTCAGGAAGCGTACAGTGAGAGTTCTGTGAGCACACCTGTTGTCCTTGTTTCTTTGCTGTGGATGGTCGTTATGTGCGATGATATACCGGCAATGCTTCGTAACTCGTTTAATCGTGAGTTGTTGTGAACAGTGATTGATCTTCATGTTATGCTTGCTTTTTTCATTGTTATGCTTGTTTTGCTTTTATCTTCATTGCTATGCTTGTTTTTTGCTTTGTATTTTGTGAACTTGCGGAAAGTTATGAATTGCAAACCTATGAGCTATTAATTTTTCTGCAAGATAGGATTTTTTGCAACGTCAAAATACGCGACTTTTGAAAACCATACCAAAGAGAACTAGAATTCATTGGATTTTTGTATCTTGGCCCTATCGATTCCTATTATCGTCAGCGCCCAAGAAATAACTCGCTCATACCTATAACGAATTTTTGTCCCTTTGAGAGAAAGCCACGGAAACGAGAATGATTGAAGACAGTGATTGAACAGCTTCATTCAGAGGTGGATTTGTTACAGGTCTGTTTGAGTTCTGTTTTGCTGTGAAACGAGATACGCGTGTTGTTCACGTATGAAGTTCCGAAAGTGATGATTTCATGTCTATGAGATTCTATTACTGACCCAGCAGACAAATGTTGCTTCGCAGTGCTCAAAATATCTTTTGGGAAGGGCACCTTGTTCTCTCGTTTCCTAGCGCTCATTTTCTGAAGCCAAAAACGAAAAGATTAAAAGTGATGTCTTCCATCCCTCACACAATTTGAATATTCGTGAAAGGTGTCATCATTATGCATTTTTTTGATTCTGAAACTTTCTACAACAGTTTTTTCAGGGTCGGGATGAAGCATATGTGTCAAGCCGTCACCGAGAAGTTCCTCGGCTCAGATCGTGGAGTGCGCATCGATTTCCTGAAGGCAAAATGAACCACTGTTTAGCGACGAAGTAGCGTTGACGAGAGCCGCACGATTGTTGTTTCTTGTTTGGTTTTACCTATGCTGCCTCAAGATTCTATGTTCTGCGGCTGGTTTTCCTCCCTTTTGTCTTTCTTTTTTGTCAATGTTTAGGAACTGTGTCATATTTACAGACAACAATGATCTCCGGTTACTGTAATCGGTATAATAATCTTTCTTATAGCACGTGTTGCTTGTAGAAATTGTTGCGGAGCCCACTTACGTCTTTTACATCTTAGTAACTCTTAAAACTTCATATATATATATATATATATATATATATATATATATATATATATATATATATATATAACTCCGCCATCCAGGCTATGCTTGCAGCGCGCCAGCGACTGCTGATGTGCTTGAGCGTGCAGCCACTCTTAAACATGAAGGATTTTGAGTGCTCCTAACTCGTTCGACCCAAGTATGCGGCAAGGCAAAAACAAGACGTGCTTCGTGGTTACATAGAGAATGGGGATTCGTCCTACACTATTAGTCGCTGCCGCTGTGGCGCACTTTTGCCTCTACGGTACGTCGGAACGGTGTGAGTCTCCATGCCGGCATGATGAACCTGCCCACTTTCTCAAACCTCACCTGTCGCTTAACTGAATTATCATCCTTCCCTGTCAACGCCCTCCAGTGATCCCTGGTGAAAACACTAGCGAAAATTGCGTTCAAATCCACCACATATCCTAGCTGCGCTTCTTTTGAGAATAAAGCGTCTCGTCGAACTGACTCTGCGTGAGACGGGTAGTCCTTCCCAGCTTCTCCTCCGGCGAACATTCCAGCAGCGTTGGAATAAGCGGATATAAGCGTTCGATTTACATCTGTTGAACGAATGTAGACCTAGATACGAGTCACGTGCATCAGTAATATTATGGCTGCCCCTAATTCTAACCTGCTCCTCACCGTACCTGCTTTGAGTGGTACCGCTTGTCTAGGAGAGGGCTGGAGTCGTTCATGTATCGTTTCCGCAACACCCGTCCCAGCGCGTACTGCTGACGCATTCCGAGCTAAAGCAGATCCTACTAGTATCAGTGAACATGTTAACGGACTGAGAACTGATGGAACGGCAACAACACTCCTCCAAAATGCAACTTTTCAGCTCTTCTACTGCAACGTGTTTTCTGCGGCGACGCAATGGAACAAATTATTAATGATATGTCCAATCTCTAATAAATAGAAGCAGCTGTAAGCTTTAAAGTGGAAGGAATTATAAATCGTTTCCATCGGACATGCCTCAATTCTCTTTTTCTACGATTAGGAGCTTCCCAGTCTTACACATTTGAGCCTCTTTCGCTCCAAAATGGAAGTTCAACAATACATCGGCTTGGAAAGTACCTTATAGGCACAGAATGAGTCCAGGGCCAGATTCATCAACCGCTTACCGCCCTCTAACGGTGAAAACACCGCCGACCACCCCCCCCCCCCTATATGACATTCATTAGCATTAGGTTTGGCGCTATTTTCACCATTTCACCGTTAAGCGGTTGATGGATCTGGCACCAGGGTTCAGTTCGTTTTGTATACAGTTTTGATTTGTATATACCTGAGACGAGACACATTCATGTGGTAGGGCTGTGCTTTGTTTTGTTGTTTTTTTTTGGTAAGGGCGAAGAAAACGTAAGAATTAGCAAAATGGGCATTGGCAGAATTAAATAAAGAAGCTTTCGTAATGTCATAAACTGGTGAGTTCTAGCACTGCTTTACAACAAGCAATAACGTTACATCCGGCAATGCTCTTGTTGGATCTGACCCCTTAGTAGGGAAGGGCATCAAGATCTCAATGGCATTTTGAACTGGAACGTAGCTTACATTATGACGAAACCTAGAGCGCCGACTATGAGTATGGAGAACGAAATCGCGAGCTGTTCCCCTCCAGCGAGTTATGGCCGGTTAACCATAACGACCGCTTAGATCGTCGCCTAGTGTTAGTACGATTATTGTCTCGCAGAAGGGAGTTCGCTGCCCATCGGTACGGAATGCGTTGTTCATTAAGCCATATTCTTCCTATTAAGGAGTGTGGAGCGCAGTCGGAGCTGCCGACTACCGCATGCATCCTATATCAGGTTCTTGGTTCGGATGTCCCGCCCAGCCAAAGCAAGCCTTCCATTCTATCTGGCTCGTTAGCATTGTTCCACCCTTCTGAAATTATAAGACAATGAATGGTCCATCGGCCTCAAGTCACTTCATAAGCAAAATACGCACTCAATTGGTCTCCACGATATCTAGTAGAAGTACAATGTGCGGCGAGTAACGCCGTCCTTTATCCTTTGTTTTTCTTGTTACTTTTTATCCCACATCTGAATCACCTGTATCACCTGTCATCCCGTTGATCATCGTGTAGAAGATCCGACGGCGTGAAGACAGGTCTATTAGGCAGAAGAACACTGAACTACCGATGTGAGAACCACACCCTTATATAGGGCCCACAGGGCCACCTGATTGATTAGTTTGATAGTCACAGATCAACAACAATGGCATTCCACATCAACTACCATTGGCACTGTAACATGTGATCATTCTTTCCTCAACATCTCCCTCCTAAGATGAACATTGTAAGTTGAAACAACACAACTGATTCATCTGATAACCCATGTATATGATCGCAATGATGGGTCCACTTGTAGCCGGCATGGTGGTCGTCGCTCGCGTTGAGGTCATTTTCCGGCTCGTACCGTCGTCTCCTGCTCCGATCCATTCCCTGGTTCCGACGCTGCCGGCTGCTCCGTTGTAGTGGCTGTCGTAGGCGATGACGTAGTTGTGAACATGTCCATGAGTAGGTCGTCCAAATTGGCTGTTGTTTCACCGACGTCTTGCTGGATATTGTGACGCAGTTGATTTGTGTGGCGTCTCTGGATAGTGCCATCCACAAGTACATCATATACAGCGTTGCCGTGACGGGAAACGATCCTTCCTGGTGTCCATTTGCTTTGGTGTCTTCCGTACTCGCGCACCCATACTACTTCGCCTGGAACGAAGGTTTTGGGTCTAGCCCCGTGGTGGCGGTTGAATTGCTCTTCCATGGGGTAGTTTCTCGCCGTGTTCCGAGTTGTTGGTGTGGTCAGCAGAGACAATGGTGATCGAATCTTCCTCCGCAAAAAGTTTTCGGCTGGAGATCGTCCGTTTGGTGATGATGGGCATGGCGTTCTCCGGTACACTGCCAAGAATTTCTGAAGTACGTCTGCGTCCATTTCCGAGCTCTCCAACTTCCGTATCGTTCTCTTGAAAGTGTCTACGAAGCGCTCGACCTGTCCATTCGATTGAGGGTGAACGGCGGCGATCGGACATGTTCGATGCCGTTGATTTCGCAGAAGTCGGCAAACTCCCTTGAGGTGAACTGACTTCCATTGTCAGACACTAGTGTTTTCGGATTCCCGAACTGAGCGAAGAGTCGGGAAAGCTGGCGAATTGTGGCCTTAGCCGTTGTCGATTTCATTTCGATTGCTTCAGGCCATTTAGAGAAGGCTTCGACCACAATGAGGAACATCTTCCCGTTTACTGGTCCAGCAAAGTCGATGTGAATTCTTGCCCACTGTTCCGTTTCCATTGGCCAAGAGAAAAGAGTCGCCTTTATAGGCTCCTTTGCTGCTTCTTGACAGCCTCGACATCCTCGCACGCAGTTTTCGATATCCTTTGTGATATTAGTCCAGTATACACAAGATCTGACGAGCATCTTCTTTGTGATTCCGGGATGTCCGTCATGCAGCAGATTCAATACTCGACACAGGAGACTCTTCGGGATGACGATTCGGGGTCCAAAGAAAAGGCAATCGTTGTCCAACGATAGTGATTGGCGAAGGCTGGCGTAACGTGCTATTTCAGGAGATGACCTTGGTGGCCAAGAATCCACTCGCACGCAGTCCATCACCTTGCAAAGTGTTTCATCCTGTGCGCTTTCTCCAGCTACCTTATCCATATCGACGGGCGTAGCCCATCAGAATCAGTGACCAGCGCAGAAGTCGATTAGCGGTGTAAGTCGGAACACCTTGCTTGCTTCCGAAAATAGTCAATAGTGGCTTGTGGTCCGTCAGCAGTGTGAAGTGTCGCCCCATCAGGTAGCGGTGGAACTTGCGTACGGCGAAGACCAGTGCAAGTCCTTATTTTTCTAATTGGCCGTACTTTTTCTCCGATTCGCTCAGACGTCGGTTAGCATGACATCTAGCTTTTTCTGTGCCGTCCTTGAATCGGCGTGCGATTACTCGTCCAATGCGATAGTCGGATGCATCAGCTGCTACCACGAGTTCCAACTTGGGATCGTAGTGGGTGAGGAGTAGAGGCGAGGCAATAACTTCCTTGGCTCGCTTGAAGGCTTCTTCTTGTTCAAGTGACCACTTGAATTCAGCATCTTTCTTGAGCAGTACGTCCAGTGGGGCACGTAGACTGTGCATTTCATTGACGAACGTGTCGTAGTAGTTTATCATTCCTAAGAATGATCGGAGTTGTGCCACGCTTTGGGGCCGTGGCATTTCAGTGATGGACCTGATTTTCTCCGGGTCAGGGCGACGTCCATTCTTGTCGATGATGACGCCGAGATAATTGATTTCTGGCATCATAAAATGACACTTCTGCAGTCGAATACGGAATCCGTAATCTTGGATTCGTTTGAATAGTGCTTCCAAGTTTTTGCGATGTTCTTCCATTGCTCTTCCGGTCACGATGATGTCGTCCAGGTAGGTTGCCACTCCATGAAGTCCGGATATCATTGAGTCGATAATCTGTTGGAAGATTCCGGGAGCTGACTTCACCCCGAACGGCAAGCGGTTGTAGCGGAACAGACCGCGATGTGTGTTTATGGTGAGTAGCTCCTTCGATTCGTATTCCACTTCGATCTGAAGATAGGCATCCGCTAGATCGATTTGAGAAAAAAGCTCACCACCATTGAGTTTCGTGAATATTTCTTCGGCCGTAGGCAACGGGTGCAGATGGAGTATCAAAGCGTTGTTGAGTCCAGTGGAGAAGTCTGCAAAGAGGCGAATTGATCCATTGCTCTTCTTCACGACCACTACAGGAGCTGCCCAGTTGGAGTGGTCAACTGGCGACAGAACATTTTCAGCGAGAAGTCTGTCGATTTCCATATCGACGCTGGACTGGGAAGCAAACGGTATAGGACGCCTCTGACGATAGACAGGCTGGGCGTCAGGTCTAAGAAATAGCTTTGCTTTTGCCTTTGTGCAGTGCCCAAGGCCAGGCAGGAATACTTCAGCGAAACTACGTTTTATGAAGGCGACCGTTTCGTTCCGGATGTCATTGAGTGCGGCTGTGGCTAGTCGATAGTGGAATTGCTCCTGAAGCTGGCGATACTGCTCCATTTCGACGCACCATTCTAGTCCTAGCAGGTCAGTTGCCTCGGTGACGTAGCAATTTCCTTGTCCCGTTGTGACTCTCTGGTGACGGTCAAATATGGTGAAGTTTGCCTTGAATAGTCCAATGATGTGCATTGGTGATCCGTCGGCTGTCTTGACCGGTACAGCAGCATGACTGATGCTTGGGGATCCCATCTTGCTCCATGTTCGACGCGAAATCATGTTTACGTCGGACCCAGTGTCCAGCTGGAGCCTAGTGGAAAATCCATTTATTTCCACTTTCAGGTAGGTGCATGCATTCTGTGTCGCTGATGACGCGTTGTTGCAACGAATATTTCGTTGTCGGAATCTCGACAAATTTGAAGAAAAGCGTGTCCTTTTGGTGGTAGAAGTCGAAGTTGGTTCCTGACGTGGCTCTCGTGATATCGATCGGTGGCGGAACATCACGTTCAGAGATGGACGCCGTCTATGCATTCTGCTTGGCTTGATGTAATGTGCAGCATTCACCCCTTTGGATTCCATCGTGCGATTGTCGGATCTGAGGGCGACGAAGGTTTCGCAGTCGTTTACGAAGTCGTCTAGGGACGGTGATGCATCGTCTTCCTTCAAGCAATTGAGACGATTCAGCAGTAGGAGCCGGACGTCAGAGTGGGACGGGTCGGTTAGTCCTGATAAGAATACTAGGCATTTTAGAGAATTGTCGTCGACGTCTTTCATTGAAGCATCCTCGAACTTCTTCTTTATTTTGTTGCTGAAGTCTCGATAGGGGACGTGTGACGTAGTCAACGGCTCGCATGTTGATGCATGTGAACTCGAAACGTCGTCGAATCAACGTCTGCTTCGGTACGAATAGCTTGGTCAGCTTGTCCACAGTAGCAGCCAGGTCGATATGTCGTAGAACGTAGTCGGAATAGGTTTTATACGCGTGTCTGTCGAGCTTGTCCAGCAACAGGTTGCGTTTGCGTTCGTCAGGCAGCGACAAACCTCGATCATTGATGACTGGTGCATATCGCCTGAATCAGTCCTTGAAGGTGGTATCGTCGTCGTCGTCGTAACAGAAGGTGGGTAGGTCTCTGACGAGGTCGCCGTATGGGTCGGGTGCGGGGAGGGGTATGGCAGGCAGTGTGGTTGGAGCACCTTTGTCTTCCAGCAGGCCCACCTAATTTTCGACAACTTGGCCCACGCGACAGCGTCTCTGATCTTCGAACGTCGGCGAAGCTCGGAACTCCGGAGGCCTTCTCTCACTTGCGTGAGTCGTGTCACTCCGAGCATCGTCCTCTCGATTCCACGCTGCGCGACGCTGATCGCGTATTCATCCTGCTTTCGTGTAGCCCAGGTCTCTGAGGCGTATGTTAGGGCAGGAAGAACAGTGGAGTCGAATAGATGGGCACGGAGTCGGACGTTCTTCGTTTTCTTCGCGACTTCTTCGACGCTATTGAAAGCTCCCCAAGCCGCTCGTTTCCTCCTGCTCAGCTCTGGCGCTAAGTCGTTGGCCATGTTGACTTCGCGACCCAGATACACATAGCTGGTGCATTCGGAGATGTTCGTTCCGTTGAGCGAGAATGGGGCATCAGAAACTTGTCTGTTCCTCATGAACATCATCTTCATAAGATTCATCTGCAGTCGAACGTTCCCACATACACGATCGAGTCGGTCAGCATTCGCTCCGCCTCACTGATGCTCGGTGTTATGAGCACGATGTCGTCAGCGAGCGCAGATGGTGCAGCTGCCGGCCGTCGACCTTCACTTCTATGTCTTCTCATTCTAGTTCGCGCATGACGTTTTCGAGGGTGGCGCTGAAGAGCTTCGGGGATATGGTATCCCCTTGCCGACCCCTCTCTTCACGTCGATGACGACGTCGTTGTAGAATGGAGAGATCTTGGTCGTGAATCCACTGTACAGCTCTCGAAGGACTCTGATGTACTGAGTAGGAGCGCCCTGAATGAGGAGGGCTTCGAGGATCGCTTCAGTCTCGACGGAGTCGAGTGCCTTCTTCAGGTCGATGAACGTAAGGCACAGCGGCAGCTTGTACTCTCGCGACACTTCGATGAGCTTCGTAATGGTGTGCATGTGGTCGATCGTGCTGAATCCTCTCCGAAATCCTGCTTGTTCGCATGGCTGTCCTTCGTCCAGCGTTTTGCTGATCCTATTCAGGATGACTGGACTGACCAGCTTGTAGACTACGGACAGCAGGCAGATCGGGCGATAGTTGCCAATGTCGTGCACATCTCCCGTCTTGTACAGCAAGATGGTCTTGCAGGTCTTCCCCTGAGGTGGAACCTTGCAGTTCCACAAGTAGCGTGTAAGGAGCCACGCCAAGGTGTTGATGAGCGCTGGCGGGAGGTTATTCAGGCGTTCGGGTCTGACCCTGTCGGGACCGGGTGCTGTACGTTTCTTTACCGACGAGATGGGGTCGGAGAGCGGTCATCTTGGTCTTGAAGTTGGCGAAGTTCCGGCGGGCACTGCGGATGCTCAACCCTGTCTCTGCTGCTTCAGCCAACACTTCCGCCCTTCTCTCCTTGAGATCTTCCTTTATCGCCGCTCTGCATAGGTTCGCAAGCTCGGACGTCAGCTGGTAGTTGCCTGACGCTCGTGCTGCTCCACGCTGGCGTATAAGCTTGAGAGATTCCGGAGACAAGCGTCTCTTGGTGGTCTTCAAGCTCTCGGCTCCCTTAGCACTGTCGCGGAGATAGTGCACGAAGCGTCATAGAGTTGTCCATGACGGCATCTTCCCAAAGGCCGGCAAGCGATCTGTAGAGGTCCCAGTTGATGATCGTTCTGGGATTCCTTTTCTTGAACTTCGCGGCCTTCTCTCCTTGACGCGAAAAGCGGAACCTTGCGCGAGGGAGGCAGTGGTCCGATCCCGTATAGAACTTGGGGACAACGAAAACGTCGGTCAGGCAATACTTGCGATTGAAGATGATGTAGTCGACCTCGTTGTGGAACTGGCTACCAGAGGATTCCCAGGTCCATCGTAGGGAGGGAGGCTTCTGGAACTGTGAGTTTCCATGGATAGTCTTAGTCGACATGATAAACTCGGACAGCCTTTCACCTTGCTCGTTCCACTCCAAACCGTGGGTTCCGATGTGAAGTTCTTCCAGCGACCTTCGCGGTCCGATCTTGGCGTTGAAGTCGCTGACGGTCACCTTGTAGAAGGTGTGATCTTCCTTATAGAACTTCTTCAGGAACAGTTCTTCTCCGGAGTTGTAGGTGGCGTGTAGGGGGTGGTGTCTTCTCGTCTGGGTCAGTCCGATAACGTCGCACTTGATCTTCCCGGCTTGCATCATCAGGTCCTCAACGGATGCTTCCGATGCGAGCGTGCGGGCGTTGTAAGCACAGATCGTCATCCTAGCCCTTCTCAATTTGCGCAGCCTGGTTAGGCCCTGAGATTTTAGCAGCCTCTCTGTACTCGTCCTTCCCATCGCTGCAGAAATGGGGGCTCTTTCGGGGTCAGGGAAATGAGGCCCTTTAGTGCTGCTGTTTTTGAATGGAATACACACGGGTAGCTGGTCGGGCTCTGTCGTGCGGACGAAGAGCTCCGGGCAGCCAGCCAGACTGCCCGAAGGGACGGGGCGAGACTTAAGGCGGCCTCGAATCGCCTTACATGTACTCCCAGTCTACCGAGTGCAAGCTTTTGGCCGGGCCGACACAGTTACAATCCGCACAGTCACGGACACATCCACGCACACTGCATGAACATGCCGCTCCCACGCACAGGAAACGCGTCGACCCGACACAGCAGGAGCAAGGAGTCCATCCCCCGCATCCCACTTTCGTCTCTGCGCAGTACACGGTCGCATTTGGTTCGCGTTTTCGTTCCCCTATCCACCACCCGAGGACTCGCAACGTGACCCTGCGACAAGCGACCCAAGATCCCTCTTAACAAGAGAGCCCGAAGGCTCTCTTTCGAGGAAGATCCGTGGTCCACATCTGAATAGAATATAAATTATCACCGTTAGTACTGCCCAGCTAGACAGCTCAATTTCTTCTTCTTCTTCAGCGTCTGTCCTGCTTCGTCGCGGGGTCCGCTATTCTGGAGCCATGACGCCAACTTTGACGCCATCCAGCGCTAGATTAGGGTGGACACCAGCTACTTTCAAATTCATATATGACGAATCGGACCAGCGCTGCTTTGGACGCTCTCTAAGCCGCTTTCCAGTTACCTCGAAGTTAAGGCCTATCTTGCGGACCCTGTCTTCCTTTCCACGCAGAATGTGGGGGAGGGGGACGTTCTGCCTGAAAGCGGCGCGGGCAAAGACGCGGGACAGTGCCTGCGGAGCCAATTAGCGTCGACTCGCGCAGTGACACTCGCCGCTTCGCGCTCAGCCAGGCAGCCCTCGCCGCGGAGACAATGCTGACCCAGCCAACCACGGGAGCCTGTAGGTCGACCAGATTTGGTACGATTACAATCGATAGAAGGATAGGAGGCCCAGACGGCTTGAATTGACAGTCCGAAAATTGGGTTTGATCTCAACCCTACCATCTCCTACATTAGAATTTCGAGCTCTATCGAATGAGCCAGAAAAGAATCTTGCCTCAATATCCCTTAAACAAATATTTTCAGGAGCGTTAAATAACTTTCGTTAAATATCAACTTTTATTTGTATCAGAATTAACCACGAGGCATGCTTCCAGGCACTGATGTGAACTTTACCATCTCCTGTATTAGAATTTCGATCTCTATCGAATGAGCTAGAAATTACCTTGTCTAAATAACCCTTAAGGCGACTTCTTAGGCGTTGTTTATTTTCGTTAAATATCAGTTTTTAATTATATCAGAATTAATTGCCAGGCATGCTTCCAGGCTGAAATTGCGCGAGGAATATAACTAGATAGACGAGAGATTTTCTAAGAGCACCACAAATGATCAACCTTTTTGAAAACGACATTAGGGTCCTTCATTGCGTAGAGCCTGTTCACAGTCTGAAATTGCCCAACGATCTCAATTTGATAGTCAGTGGATCTCCTAAGAACACCGAAGTACCCAGTTTTTTTAAGCATTTCATCAGTGTTTCCTAACTCGTTAACTGGGGAGGAGACATTGGCTATGCAGGCACACTGCCTGTGGAACGCGAGGTCAAAAAACTGCTAGAAGCCACAAACGACTGGACGAGCAATTTTAAGTATTGTGTGACGAAATTTATTCTCGGTGAACTTTAGATTCGAAGAACCACCTATTCAATGTTTTTTTTTCGAAATATACGATGTGTGTATTATAGAGTTCCATGGAAAAATCAGTTACGAAATGCTAAAGAGATGCCATGTTGAAACTAACGTTCTAAACTTCTGTTAAAAGATCTCTCGTCTATCTAATAGGAATCCTTGTGCAATTTTCGCCTCGAAGCAAGTGTCGCATTTATTCATGATATATGTGAATAAAAACCGATATTTAGCGAAAATTAAACAACGCCTAAAAATGCGCTTTAAGGGTTATTTAGACAGGATAATTTCTAGTTCATTCGATAGAGATCGAAATTCTAATAAATGGCATAGTTCACATCAGTAGGTTGGAAGCATGCCTCGTAGTTAATTCTGGTATAAATAAAAACTGATATTTAACGAAAGTTAAAAGAGCGAGAAAAAAATAGTTGTAAGGGTTATTGAGGCAAGAGTCTTTCCTGTCTCATTCAATAGAGCTCGAAATTCTAATGTAGGAGATGGTAGGGTTGAGATCAATCCCAATTTTCGGACTGTCAATTCAAGCCGTCTGGGCCTCCTATCCCTCTATCGATTGTAATCGTACCAAATCTGGTCGACCTACAGGCTCCCGTGGTTGGCTGGGTCAGCATCGTCTCCGCGGCGAGGGCTGTCTGGCTGAGCGCGAAGCGGCGGGTGTCACTGCGCGAGTCGACGCTAACTGGCTCCGCAGGCACTGTCCCCCGTCTTTGCCCGCGCCGCTTTCAGGCAGAACGTCCCTCACCCAGAATGTGGCCGTACCACACAAGGGCCTGTCGCCTGCATTCGAGTGTCCGTGCCTAGCTTAGCTCGCAGAGCGAGCAGTTTCCAGTGGCACCACGTGGAGGAACGGACATCGCCACCTAGACAATTTCACTACATCGATATCACAGCTAGCCCTGTGAAATCTTCGGAAGCTAAAGAAGGAAGTGTTGCTCAAAGGTCATGACTTTCTTGAGTTAGGCTGGCGCCCACAGTAGACTGAGAGTAGCCGCTACAAGGGCTTATCACTAATATCCCTGATCCAGCCCAGTGAAATCCAGTTAAGCGACTTTTCAAAGATGGATGATAGCAGGCGGCCAAGCCACGGACAACGAGTGGGTGGGGCGAAGCGATGCAGTAGGCTGAGCACGCCGACTTTTTTCTGTAGAACGTCAGTGATGTTGCATATACCCATCACACCATTACAGCACTGACACCATGAGTTTGTGCGTAAAGAGATGTCGCGGACTTGGATCGAACATGCCAAAGAGGCCAAAGTCCAAAGGGAGTGAGGGTTAGAAGGACACTTTTTTTCGGGATAGAAGGACATAGGCCGTCTTTAGCCACCTCTCGTCCGTCCAAGCAAAATGTATGACCGTTCCGGCTTGACAGGTCGGTATCTCGGAGTGACGATCGAGCTGTCAAGCCGCAGCTGCCATTAAGTGGTAATCCCTGCTCAGGTCTTAGTTTCAAGGTGGGAATCACGCGAATGTGATTACTGATGGACACCCACAACAACTGGACAATCTTGCCCGTTGTCGATCAACTCTCCCTTCTTCTTTCAGAGCTGATCGCTTGAAGTGAGAATCGCTGGATGACGGACAGGCTTCGTAACAAGTAAGCAATATCGATGCGCTACCATGAATTTCTCAAGCGGAGTTCAGCCAGTAATCGGACCAGTCGTTAGAAGGGCTAACAACAGCCATTGAAATTCTGCAGTTACATTACTGAAATAAACTGTTGCCAAGTTTGTTTGCAAAGAACGAAGAGCAGCGTTTTGCAGCTCTGATCATAATAAGTCCTACCTCAACCAGGCAGAGTTTTCGCGACATCGCGAAGAAGTGAAGAGTGTGGAATATCACAAAGTAACTAGCGTCAATCTTGATAAAATAATGTCTAATTTCAATGACTACTGTATCAATAAGCCTTATTCTTTATTCCCTCCACCAACTCTTTGAAGTTTCAATGTCACTTTCGCCGTGTGGGTTTAGTGGATTCCGAGAAATATGTAGCAACTTCAAAAATTGCAGTAGAAGTGAGAAAAGACGCCGATTGGGTTTCAACTAATTGAACTTAGTCGATGAGCTAGTTTAGTTCAGTTGAAGTGGCTTGAGATCGAAAATATTTACCTGAGTCAACTCCCCCCATCCATTGGGCCAGGCGTCTTCCTGATGTACGTCAGTTGGATAGGTCATCACAGGTGCGCGATCTCCATGTCGCCAAACCTCAACACTCCAGAATCACTCATCCGCTGTTTGCGACTCATCAAAGTCGAATAACCTACCACTTGTACCAGATGCAGTCTGTCGCCAGGTTTCATCTGCCGAGGTGTCACCGGAATAGAAGGAGCTGTAGGAATAATTGGATCCTCATAGGTGGCCGCAGAAATACAGAGGAGTGCACTGCTTACGAGAAGCAAACGAGCAGTCATCAAAGCTTCTGAGCTAAAAAGGCTCTAGGCGAGGTGGAAAAAATCCGCAAAATGGACCGCATGTCTCTGGCTGACAACATGAAGGTGACTCAGCTGATTATTTAAGGCAACACAAACCACAGCAACGAGACGAGTGGGCAGCAGCAGCGCCCGACCTGTGCGCAATGGCAAAAAGTGAACACTTTTGAAAGAACAACGCAGCGGCTTCAATGATTGCCGGGGTGCTGAGACAAGCAGCGATCGAGAGGCGAGGTGGGGCAGCGATGCATCGTCGGTCAATGACCTCACATCTGACTGATAGCCAGAGAGCACAGCGCGAACAGGCGTTCACGTTAATCGGCTCGGTGGTGTCCTGAGGCATGCTCGGCTGTGAACCCTGTGGATTGTCGTAACCAAGTGCTGCGACACACCCAACGGTGTGCCTGCCGCTTGCTCGCTTCGAGCGATGACTGCGTACTGCACAATACGTCTTTCACACCCGAGATAAGCACAACGGTTGAAAAGGTTATCTGTGGGACAACCAAAAGTAAAAGTGTTCACGAAGGAATTTCAGTGAATTCGAGGCTGCCATCGTCCTCAGTCCTAGCGCAAGCCAAAGCTTGAGAGCAATCTTCTGCCGAACGTGGAACAGCGCATCCTCCGACTGCGTTGCGAAGCGCGAGTTATTCATCTGTAACACTTCTCGTTCCGCTGATCATCGAGTTGCTCCAGAGGAAGCCACTCCAATGCATCCTCCTCGCTCAACAGGCCAAAGAATGACCAGTGAAGCCATGCTGTAGTATTTAGGAAAACTACCTCACCTCGGTGGGGAAAGCATTTCCCTCTGCCACTTTCACAACAACGACAAAGTTGAAAATGAACTGTCGCGCAGAACCGAGATAACTTGCCTTCGACTGGACCTTTCTTCGCCATTTTCAAGCCGAGAGAGGTCACACCGCTCCTGTTCGCTTTGTCTTTCTAGCGGTGTCTCCGTCCGACTATGATAGATCGTATTTCGGCATCTATGTAAGTCTTGCAACAGGACAACGAGACAGTCTTGTCTCGTTGGAGACAGGACAGTTTCGTTGTCCTGTCTCCAACGAGATGGTTAGATGGTTGTGTTCGTCGAAAACATCGAAAGGCAGCGTTTGTTGCCAAATTCTAATTCAGAATGGGCTGACGGTCGTAGTCGTCGTTCCAGTCGAGCTATACGAACATCATGGATGACGATTGCGAGAGAAAGAAACGAATGGCGATTGCGTTGGGGACCGCACGACCAGAGAAGATGAGCCGTCCAAGTATCTAAGCAAGTAAGTATGTAAGTCTTGCAGTTTTCTATTTGTTAAGATTCTCAAGTGGTGATAAAGTCGGGTTTGCCTTGCGCTGTGCAGTTCTTCTCTTGCTTCACTATTGCGCTTCGGCTACAAAATTTTGGCGGCACGCCGTTTCGTGCAAAGACGCCGAAATCCGTTCAATTTCCTTATTGCTTCAGAGCTACATTTTAAGCCTATAATGTTTCCAGGGCGAATGGAGCGCAGTAGGTGGAGGTGTCTACTGTCGCGGGAACAGATACGAGGTTCTTGATCGGATTTCCCACCCAGGTCAACCAAGCCTTCCAACGGTGAATTGGTACCAGACTTATCTGAGGGGGATAAAACAAAACACACAACAAACACTGGCTTCTCCATCGACCAGTCATCATAGGTCATTGTATACAGACCAAATACGCATTAAAATCGCCTACACGACATACCGTAGAAGTAGAATGCGTGGCGCACCCAAAAGGGAACGCATAACGCCGTTCTTTGTTATTTTTTATCCTCATACTTTTTTAGCCAGGCAATGATGAAGACTTGAAAAGAGTGGGCTGCAACTAACGATACTCACCACAAGGAATCGCCTTCAGAAAAAGGAGTACTCGAGTTATTAATGCACAGTGGAATTCCTCTCTAAACTTTCACTCGGGAATTTCTTCAAAGATTCATACCCCCCCCCCCATTTTCCATACAATCGGGACTGTCTGGTAAACGAGTTCCATGGTTCCGTTTTCGTTCTTGCATAGCGCATGCTAACGACGTCAAAGTCTGCTCCTGACAGTTACAGTACCGGACATGTATTTTGGGGGCCTGAAAGGCCGCGCAGGTCATCATAGGCCCCCTTTGGAACGGTCCGAAGCGGCCTTTTGAATAACTTCTTTAAAAATTGGATATTCCTGAACAAAGCAACATAGCTGAGCTCAGCAGCTTGAGCTCTGTCCACTGGTATGCAAATTGCCGATACTCGATGAACTTTTTTCTCATCGATTTTTTGCCGATCCCTCTAATCGCAGCTGGTCCCTCGTCGTTTGCCTTCATTCCCACGCGAATGATGACCAATTTCGACCAAAAACTGGATGCAATGGCTTTTTGGAGTGCTAGTTAGGAACTTGATGTTCTTTTCCGATATTTTACCCAGTACGTGGTAGGTTCACACAAGTAATGGTGGTCGGTTCGGAGACACAGACTTCCCCCAAAATCTGCGTACAGAGGGTCTAAAGGCGCTGATAACGAATGTGATGTTCTCCTTTGACGCTTTATTCAATAAGGTAAGCCCCGGGAGGTTCACAAAAGTAATATTGGCCGCTCCAGAAACGCAGAATTCGCCCAAGATCTGCAAGCAGAGGTTTCTTAGGACGCTGGTTACGAGTTCATGTCCACTCTCAGAAGTATTATGTATGACTATGCGCCGTGGTAGGTCTACACAAGTGATTGTGACGCTTTTTGGAGCGCTGATCACTAAGCTGATGTCCGTTCCCATATCTCCTCGCTTTTTATATCAATACCTCTCTCCGCTCGCAGTTCTTTATGTGTCACAGGAAAGCCCTTGAGCGGTGCCATGCTCCTAGTGACAGTACCGGACGCGTCTTTTGAATAGACGCCGCAAAACCGCGATTTCGCAGTTTTTGCGTCTTTTTGATAAAACTCACCTAAAAGTCACCGTTTAAAAAGCCAAGCGCATATTTGAGCTCAGGAGCTCGAGCTCTCGAGAGTTTTCGATACTCGCAATGGCACCATTCTGTTCAGCACGAAAAGCTCTATCGAAAGTTGTCACCCTTTACCGATTTCAGAAAAATCAATTTTTTGACAATTTTCAGTTGAGAATCTGGGTGCCCTAGGTTGAGCCTGCGCGGACGATGACTTCATCTAAAATCGATATTTTCGAAATTGGCCAAATCTCCTCGATCAAAATCATTTGGGGGTTTTTGGCGCGCTGATTACGAATCACCGTCCGTTTTTGAAAATTCCGCCGATTTTGGTAGGTTACCTGCCGTTTGAGGGTTGTCGGGTCAGGATCATCGATCACCTTCAGTTATCAGTATGGGCGGTCTCCTGCCATAATCTGCCAAATGGACTTCGGCATCGTGTTCGGCACCCTGAATAACCCCTGCCCTTAACCGAAGTTTGAGCAAAATCGGTGATACTGACGCGACCACCCTCGCAAGGGAGGCCCAGGGAAAAGATTTTCAACGTGACCTATATGGTCTTGTAGAGCACCGTACGAGGAACTGTGCTTCGTTTTTGCTGTGGGCCACTGGCTGATTCGAAAATGACAAAAAAATGGTATCACTTCAGAGCGGGCTGATAAGGCAAAGGTGACACCTGGAGTGGCCCTGTCGTGCTCTGAACTTAATTTACAAGAGGTCTGGAGCTCAAATTAAAGTTGGGTTATAGTAATATGATAACTTCCTACGTTTCCTAGACGAAGCTGCAGTTTACATTCAAGTGGTTCATTCGCAACGGTGTTGGCAGCGACTGGATGGCTGAGTGGATAGCGAGCCGAATTTGCGGGAGGGGGGGGGGGGGGGGGGTCAAGCGTTCGACTCCGATGGTGGGGTTTCTGCGTCGCTAGGTGGACTGTTGGGGCTTTTGCAAATGAAGATTAAATTTTGGCTTCGGTAGGGTATCTTCTTCACGTCCTAACCCCGCATTCAACCTGCTGTCAGATGTGGAAGAAGCTGGTTTTGTTTTGTGGCGCAAGATCGCGCTTCCATTAAACGATGCCCGTTTCACTGAGGAAGGTTAGATGCTATCACCATATTGCCTCTTTGATATGTTCTCAATTACTCTTGGAAGTGTTTCTCACTGTCATCTCATTCCTGAACGCGATCGACAAGCAACTGATTTGACCCACCATCAAGACATGCTCATTGCTTTACGGATTTCCTCATAGACTGCTTTTTATTCTTCTCGCAACTTTCACTATTCTACTAACTGTTACCAAGTACAGCATGTTTTATCCACCTCATTATATTTATCTAGCTGTGTATTTTTTTCCAGACCATTCTCCTATACAGTTAAGTTACAGGAGACGGGTCGGGGCATTGCAGACAGGAGCACTTGTGCTCATTCACTCCCTCAGCTCTAGGGGTCGGCGAAGAATTTTCGTCTCAAATTCATCTTTAGGGTTATTTGAGATGCAGATCACCAATCTGGCAACCATTTTCGGTGAAATGATGGTTCGCAGAGGGTTATGATGGGTATGTGTAAGAAACGGGGTGTACGCAGAATAACCGGCACTGCTGCCTTTCACGACTCTAGAGGTCGAGGAGAGGACAAAAAAAAAATTTCGCCCAAACATCGCCCACGGGGTTCTTTGGGGTGCCGTTCACGAATATGACACCTGCTTTTAAAATTTCGGTCGATTACGGCAGGTTACGGTAGATATGGGTGGGTAAGGCTGCCCACGTTAGTGGGATCGCTTCCTTCTCCAATGAAGTCAGACTTGTTTTCCAACCTTCGACTTCAGCCTTTGATAGAAAGTACTGCAAGCAAAGTGATAATTTAGAAAAAGAACGACAGATTCGTAGTCAGCAGCTTAATAATTCCCGTAGGCGAAGTCTGAGCGAAATCGGTATTCATGACTTCGCCATCCTTATTCACCACTATCCAATAATGCGGTACCCTGCCGCAGCCAAAATGTACTCCGCACAAGGGAAGGGTCTGAAGCGTATGTCTGAAGGTGGGGGGGGGGGGAGCGAGGGAGCGAGTCATATGTTGAGAATCCTCATCCCTCAAATGGTTTGAAAATGTGCTTATTTTTTGCCAAGTCGTTAAACCCAAGGAGTAAGGGGTCACAATGGGATACGGCGCAGCACGCGTTTGGGGGTCTTGCACGCCCGCGATGCGTCTGCAGCCAGTGGCTCGGAGCGCAGGTGGGTAGAGGGCTGACATGTGCGAGAGAGGTCAGGGGTTTGGTTCCTCAGCGCTGCTGCATTTTTATATTTCAACTGATTGGTTGAGATTTGGAAGATTCTGACGTCTATATCATTTTCAGACGTTTTCTGCGCCTTTTTCCAGCGGTAGGTTGTGGTATTCAACATGGTGATGTGTAAATGTTCAACACCAGTGATACACAGATACAAAGTGCATGAAGCACCACTGGGCACCTTACGGGTAGCGTATAAAGGCTACAGGCTCCTCATAGTCTGTTTCCATATATGAACCAAAGGCCTCGGGAAAAACCATCCTGCTTTCAAAGGAGACCTCGTTGTGACGTCGGAAGTGGTTCAAATGAGAAACGGGGTGTGCGGATCCCGCAAATTAAGCTAAACGGCATCGATACACTCTTTCCCTCATGTCTGCTTGTCTCCTGAAAATCGGAGGTCTGCTGAAGGTTTTCTAGAACCTAACACCAACAATGTCCGCCGACGGTCGAGTGGTGATCCACCTGCTCACGCTGAAGTGTGGCAGACCTTTAGACAAGGAATCTTCGAGGGAAGAAATCAAGCTGGCCGAAAGGATGGCCAGCATACTCAAGGACTTCGAAGCACGTCAACTTGAAGTTGACGGAGACGAACAGCTGGAAGTGGTGGAAGAAGAAGAAGATTGGGATCCGCAAGATGAACTGATGGACGTGGAGAGGCAAACAAGAAGTGGGCATATGATAACGTTTTCGGGTGGTATTCTTGTTTCGGAGGAAAGGGTACGTCTTCAATTGGATTTCGGTTGCGTGCTCATAACCATGGAGGAAGACACCGCGATTCACTACACAAGCACTTTGTACCTGTGTATCACTGGTGCTGAACATATGTCACCATGTTGAATACCACAGCGTACACCTGGGAGAATGCGCAGAAAACGTCTGAAAATGGTATAGACGTCAGAATCCCCCAAATCTCAACCAGTCAGTTTAAATGCAAAAATGCAACAGCGCAGAGGAACCAAACCCCTGACCTCCCTCGCACGACTCAACCCTCTACCAACCTGCGCTTCGAGCCACTGGCTGCAGACGCATCGCAGACGTACAAGACCCCCAAACGCGTGCTGCGCCCTATCCCATTGTGACCCCCTACTCCTTGCGTTTAGCGACTTGGCAAAAAATAAACACATTTTCAAACCAATTGAGGAGTGAGGATTCTCCCTATATGACTCGCTCTCCCCGTTCAGACATACGCTTCAGACCCTTCCCTTGTCAATTGCAAAAATGGGAGCAGACCACATGGCAAATCCCGTAACCCTCTCCGGAATCGAACCCTCGACCCCACTCCCGTAAGTCCGCCTCGCTATCCACTATACCTTTGTCCTTTTCGAATTTCGAATAGTCGAATTTCGAATAAATTCGAATTTCGAATATTCGAATATTCGACTATTCGAAAAAAGTCCAATATTCGAATTATTCGATTATTCGAATATTCGAGAAAGTCCAATATTCGAATTATTCGATTATTCGAATATTCGAGAAAGTCCAATATTCGAATTATTCGTTTATTCGAATATTCGAAAGTGGCCAATATTCGAATATTCGTTTATTCGAATATTCGAAGGCTTCGAATATCGAATATTCGAATAGTCGAATATTCGAATATTCTTTATCAATCTCTTAACAAGTTAGTGGCAATCTTTTTCGAAAACTAGGGGAGTGTGACCTTATGATAAAAAACGACGTTTGAGTTTCGCGCGTCGCTCAAAGTGCGCCGAATTGTGTGTACGCAATCTGACAAGGGAAATCAATGAACTTCCCGTGGAGATTTCCAAAATGACCTATTGCTTGTTATAAGGGTGTATCTAAGAAGCACCATAGTGGTCTTCAAATGTCCTGCGGGCATCTGGGTAGGTCAAAAATTACAAAAAACTGTAGCACTTCAGCGCTGGCTGATAAGGCGAAAGTGACGCCTTGAATGGCCTTGAAATACTCAGAAATTAACATGCAGATGCTATAGAACTTTAATTATAGTTAGATGTTAGAAATCTGACAATTTATTAGGTTACCCGAAAGGGACTGCAGGATACATTCAAGTGCGACAAACTGGGGGTGTGGATAGCGGGGAGAGGTCCAGGTTCGAATCTAGGAGAGGTGTTTACGGATTGCTGTGCGTTTTGGTAAATGTAGAACACATTCTCATTTTAACCTCATTTACGAACATGATCGAAATGTGTTGCTTCAGTCCATCTCTGGGATGTGCTGATCAGTCTTCGGGTTTCTATAGAGAATGTTTCTCTTGTAAATTTTACTAATTTTACCATCTCTTATAAAATGTATCATTTTTGACCCACTCCGTAGTTTTGGTCTTCTTGCAGCCTATTCTTCCTCGGCCACTCTCCCGCGCTGACAGGGGGGGGGGGGGGGCTTTCCAAACGTAGGTACTTGTAGTAATTCTCAAGACTTTGTAAGTAGAGAATAAAATTTCGTCCAAACGTTGTCCTGAGGGTTAACTGAGGTTCTGATCACGAAGCTGGCAAACGCTTTCGGTGTTACGGTCGACCACAATAGGCGATGGTGAGTATGTGCAAGAAAAGGTGCAGAATAACCGGCCGTGTTGTACTATCGTGACTCCAAAAATTGAGTGGAGGTCGGAATTTTTTTTCGCCCAAACATCGCCTGTACTGCTACTTTGGATGCTGAGCACGAATATGGTATCCAATTTCGACAATTTGGCCGCTTACGATATTTCATAGTGTGCGTTCGTGAGTAAGGATGGGGTTGTCATGACCACTGATTTCGTCCTTTCCTCGCCTTAGGAAATTATTTAGGCTGCTGCCACGAATCTGTCATTTCTTTTTCTAAATTATCCATTTTTCGTGCACTACTTTCCATCTCAAAGTCGAAGACTGGAAAGCAAGTCTGATCACATATGTAGGTGAAGAAAGCGATTCTATGTACTCAAACTGATAAACTTGATCACTCATGAAAATGTGGAATCACGCGATCACGCGAAAACGTTTACTAGATTTGCGATCAGCACCTCAATTAGCCCTCTAGACGACGTTTGGGCGAAACCTGCTTTCGATCTCCGGAGTTGTGGGAGTACAAGTCCCTAAACCTTCGATTAGCAGAGAGTGGTGGGGAGGCGATAGGCAGCAGGGGTGTGAGTTAAATTTTTTCGGTAAATTTTTAACGACCACTTTTTAACGAAAAATTTTCGCGTTAAAAAGGTAAATTCGGTAAATTCGTTAAATAAAATGTCCCTTAGCTGCATTCAGTTTTAAACCACTGGGGTGCCTTTCGGACAATCCCCCACAGCGCTCAATAGGTCACTTATAAGATTCCCACGGGAAGTTCATTGACCTCCCTTGTGAGCTGACGCGAAGTAAGCGCTGCAAGCGCGGCCCTCCGCTGCGCACCTGCTTCCTTGTAAACGGCCGTCGAGCGTGCTGTGGCCATTCACGTGAATCGCAAGTGATTAGGGTTATGCTTGTACACAGATATTTTTACCTTCAGTATACTACGGGAGAATCTTTGTTTTGTATTTCTACCCCAGTTACAACAAGGGAACGATTAGAGCCGAAGGGGCTGCGGTAGGGAGGTAGAACTTTCAGGGGCCTAGAAAGCGCCTGCTTTCTGCCAGTAAAGACGTTGAAGAAGAGAGGAAGAGCAATGGCTATGGAGTACAAGAGCCAGTCATACTCCGTTTCCTATGAAAGTGAGCCATCCCCATTTTCGCTCTAACACTGTCCAAGTCGTAGTGTCTTGTCAGATTAGATTCCAACGCGGGTCCGTTTCTCTTCAACGGAGCTAGAACACAAACTGAATGCCATTCATGAGACTCCAGTGCGCCCTTTCTGCACCAGATCGCCTTTGTGTCATTTCTCCGCCCATGATAATCATTCTTTTACCACCTGGAAGCTTCGCTATAACATAAGGAAAGATAGCAACCTATAGAGAAAGACCTATAACAATCTAGCTCTGCCTACTCAAGGTGTTTCTCTCTTCTCGGTGCACGAATTCTTAGGGAAGCAAAGCGTGCTTCATTGCCATTATACCGCTGTTATTGTCCTTTGGTCTCGTAAAGGAAATGGATGGAGCAGCCATCCATTTCCTTCACAGTGGGTAATAAAAAATAATTAAATGTCAACCACTGGGTGACGACAGTAAATAATAGTGTTCATTTGATTATTCGAATATTCGACTATTCGAAATTCGATTATTCGAAATTCGACTTTTTGAAAATCGAATATTATTCGATCATTCGAAATTCGACTTTTTGAAAATCGAATATTATTCGATCATTCGAAATTCGACTTTTTGAAAATCGAATATTATTCGATCATTCGAAATTCGAAATTTTGAAAATCGAATATTATTCGATCATTCGAAATTCGAAATTTTGAAAATCGAATATTATTCGATCATTCGAAATTCGAAATTTTGAAAATCGAATATTATTCGATCATTCGAAATTCGAAATTTTGAAAATCGAATATTATTCGATCATTCGAAATTCGAAATGTTTACCCAAGGACAAAGGTATACTATCCACCCGGTTATCCACTCACTGCCGACACTGTTGCGAATGAATCACTTGAATGTAAACTGCAGCTTCGTCTAGGAAACGTAGGAAGTTATCATCACCATCATCATCACCACCTATATCTTATCCTACCTATATATAATCGGCTAATGTCACGTGTCCGTCACGGTGTCAGGGGACTGAAGCCAAGAGATGCCTGCGACAGTGCGACGCATGTCAGCCGGGTTTTATTTCAGCTTAACCATGGGCGATTGCTGGCGAACTTATAACTTGGCGGCGGATCACCCAAGTTCACGATATATTCAGCGGGCAGCGCGTTAGAATATGAGTGGGGACCAAGTGCGGAGCGTGGGGACTCAGAACACGTGCTGAAGACGTCGTCCAACGTGCATAGGGATTCAGAAGACGTGCCGAACTCGTCGGCGACCGTTCATGGCGAACCGTAGACGTGCCGAACACGTCGGCAACCGTGCACGGCGAGCCGTAGACGTGCAGAACACGTCGGCAACCGTGCACGGCGAGCCGTAGACGTGCAGGACACGACGGCAACCGTGCCTGGCGAGCCGTAAACGTGCCGAACACGTTTTTAACCGTGTATGGCGAGCCGTAGACGTGCCGAACCCGTCGGCAACCGTGCATGGCGAGCTGTAAACGTGCCAAACACGTCGGCAACCGTTCATGGCGAGCCGTAGATGTGCCGAACATGTCAGCAACCGTGCATGGCGAGCCGTAGACGTGCAGAACACGTCGGCAACCGTGCACGGCGAGCCGTAGACGTGTAGAACACGTCGACAAACGTGCCTGGGCATTTAGATGATCATCGACGGGAGGCGTTCACAGCAAGGGAGGCAATCGATATCGATCGATATTATCGATTTTTTGAGGATGGCCTTCAAGCGGCACGAAACTTCAGCCCTGGGGTAATCGAGGTCACTGAACACGAATCTGAAGTTGACCAATCGATATCGATCGATATTATCAATTTTTGTGGATGTCGTTTAAGAGGTACGAAACTTCAGCTCTGAGGGTAATGGAGGTCGCTGAACACGAGTCTGAAGTTTGTTTTTGATGTATCGATCGCCACCAATCGATATTGATCAAATTATGCATGGATGTCGTTCATTTTTCTGTTTCTTTCTAACCTGCCGCAATCGACACAGTTGAGGTGTTCTTCCTGCAGAAACCATGACACAATTTGCAGCTAAAATTGATGATGAGAAGTTATTACTACGGCGAAGCCGTTGAGAAGCCGTCAGTGCAGCCGACAGGCCGCTCTGACGGCTATACTCTATATAGTAAAACCAGTTCTTTACCGCAATGAAAGTATGAAAGTCTAAAAGTTGGGAAAAGAAGATGGTTGGAGCGTTCTCTTCTCGGGGTTTGGGGGCGAAGCCCCCAACCAGTCGTCGGCGGCCGCTGAACGACTGGTATAAAAGAATTTGTTCGTGGAGTGATCTAACCTAAGTGAGATACCCATCATCCACAGCGCGGGCAAAATTTGCTATTGAACGTGGGATGTTGCTACAGCAGGGAAGCGCAACCTTTTACAGCTTAACACAACAGCACCTGCGCTTCTGAGCGTCAAGGTTCAAAAGCAGTGCCGCCGATTTCGTGCTATGAACATAGGGGGACAACTAAAGAGGTAAGAGTAGAAGGGGGAGTTCGACAGCGTCCAGGAGGAGCGACCTGGAGGAGGCATTGAAATGGGGTGTCGATAGGGGAACAATGAAGCAGGCCAGGAGGTGGTACCAAGAAAGGCAATAAGTAGGGACCAGTAGGGAGTTATCAATAAGGGGGTGGGGGCAGTAAGGAGGACCAGCAAGGGGATTCATTACGAAGGGACCAGTTAGGGAACCGGATTTAGAGGATGTGACACCGATGTCGCGCAATTGGCGTTCGCTTGCCGTCGTCGTGCCATGCGCGTGCGAGGGCCACTTAATTGGGGTAGAGTAGTAGGAAGGACCACGAGGGGGAGGGGATCTACAGGAAGAAAGGACCTGGAAGCGGGACCAGGACAGGAAACCAGCCAGAAGGGAACCGTAAGGTCCGGGTAGCAAGGAATCTGCCTTCTGTGCAGCTTCTTCAACCTCAACACAGCGGCAACTGCGCCCGCATCTGAGCTTCTGGATTCGGAAGACAGGTCCTCTGTGCTTCTCGATCCAGAAGATGGACCCCTACGCCACGTAACAAGCGTCCTGATTCTGGATTGTGTCACCGACGTTTGCCGTGAGGGACCACTAAGGGGTGGTGGAGAGGAGCAGTAAGGGGGACCTCTAGTGTAAACCAGAAGAGCGTCGAAGAAGGAAAGGAACAACGTGGAGGAGGGACTAGGACAGGGAAACCAGCAAGAAGAGACCAGTAGGGGGTCAATAGTGGAAATAAAGAAGTGGGACAGGAGTTGAGACCAGGAAAGTGGGGGACTTAAGAGTGGGAGGGAAGACCAGTAAAGGCGGACCAGCACTTAGATCCAGTAGGAAGAAAACAGTGAAAAGGAATCTGGCTTCGGAAGACATGTCAACGATATCTGTAAACGCTAGCTGTTGAGCATGAGAACGGTTGTGGAGGAGCAAACTGAAGGACAGAAGTACTCTCGGCACAAACCAATGACGTTGCTGGTCGGCTTGATGCTGATAAGTTCGCACCAGGTCCTAGATGTTAGCGAATTTTATGTTTTACAAAAGCTATTTCGATAGGTCAGTTATGCTGCAAAGTCGCGAGTCACGCGAAGCGCGCAAGTGCGAGACACGCCGTGAGGCGTGTCGGAGCACTTGCATTATTATAATCTAACTTTATCTTATCTCCAAACCTCTTGTAAGTTGAACTCAAAACGCGACAGGGTCACTCTAGGTGTCACATTTGCCTTATCAGCCCGCTAGTGATACCATTTTTGCCATTCTCGGACCACCTGTGGCCCGTAGCAAAACGACGCGCAGTTCTGTGATCCTCGTCCGATGCCCTACAAGATCACATAGGTCTCGTTGAGAATCCTTGTTCATGGGAAGTTCATGGGCTTCCCTTGTTAGTGATCAGCGCCCCAAAAAGCGTCACAATCACTTGTATAGACCTACCACGGCGCATAGTCATACATAATACTTCTGAGAGTGGACATGAAACTTGTAACCAGCGTCTTAAGAAACCTCTGCTTGCAGATCTTGGACGAATTCTGCGTTTCTGGAGCGGCCAACATTACTTTTGTGAACCTCCCGCGGCTTAGCTTATTGAACAAAGTATCAAAGGAGAACATCACATTCGTTATCAGCGCCTTTAGACCCTCTGTACGCAGATTTTGGGGCGAGCTCTGCGTTTTCGAACCGACCAGTATTACTTGTGTGATCCTACCACGTATTATGTAAAACAAGTGCTCCGACACGCCTAACGGCGTGTCTCACACTTGCGCGCTTCGCGCGACTTTGTAGCATCACTGTGACCTATGGAAAGTAGTTTTTGTAAAACATAAAATTCACTAGCATCTAGGACTTGGTGCGTACTTTATCGACATCAAGCCCTTCACCACTTCGGTACCTTCATCGTAAACATTCTTTCCTCACCGGCCAGTAATGTCATTGGTTTGTGCTGCGCAGTACTTCTGTCCCTCAGGTTGTTCCACCGCAATTGTTCTCATGCTCAACAGCTAGCGTTTCAAGTTGTCGTTGACATGTCTTCCGAAGCCAGGTTCCCCTTCTTGTTTCTTTTAACTGGATCTAATTGCTGGTCCGCCTTTGCTGGTCTTCCCTCCCCCTCTTTAGTCTCCCACCTTTCTGGTCCCTACTACTGGCCCACTTCTTTGTTTCCACTATTGACACCTACTGGCCTCTTCTTGCTGGTTTCTCCATCCTGGCCTCTCCTCCAGGTTCCTCCTTTCCTTCCTGGTCGCTCTCCTGGTCCACCATAGAGGTCCCCCTTACCGCCCTTCTCCACCACCCCCTAAGTGGTCCTCCCATGCTCACGGCACGGTCGGTGACACGTATTCAAAATCAGGATGCTTGCTGCGCGACGCTAGGGGGGCCGTTTTCTGGATCAAGAAGCTCAGAAGCGCGCGCAGTCGCCGCTGTGTTGAACATGAAGAGGCTATGCATATGGCAGATTCCTTGTTCTCCGTATGAATTCCCCTACGGCTCCCTTCTTGCTGGTTCCCCACCCTGGTCACGCCTCCAGGTCCCTTGTTCCTGGTCGATCTCTCCTCCCCCCCCCCCCCTCGGGATCTTCCCTACTACTCTACCCCAATTAAGTAGGCCTCCCACGCTCACGACACGACGACGGCGAGCGAACGCCCATTGTGTGACATTGGTGTCACATCTTCTAAATCCGTACTCTCTTACTGGTAATGGATCCCCTTACTGATCCTCTTAACTGCTCCCCCCCCCCCACCTGATTGCTAATTCCCTACTGGTCCCTCCTTAATGCCTAAACCCTTCTTGGTGCCACCTCCTGGCCTGCTTCATTGATAACCCTATCGACCCCCCCCCCATCCCGATGCTTCCTCCAAGTCGCTACCTCCTGGTCGCTGTCGATTCTCCATCCCCGAAGTCCCATCTTATACTCTTTTCCCTTTAGTGGCCTTCTAATGCTAATGGCACGAAGTCGGCGGCACGGCTTCTGAGTCTGGACGCTCAGGAACGCACGTAATTGCTGTTGTGTCAAGCAGTAAAAGGACGCGCTTTCCATGCTGCAGCAATTCCCACGTTCAATGGGAAATTGTGAATGCGCTGTGGATGATACAGCGTACCACAATTAGATTAGGTCATTCGACCGCTCTCGCTGTGGATGATGCGGCGTACCTCACTTAGGTTAGATCATTCGACCGCTCTCGCTGTGGGTGATGCGGCGTGCCTCACTTAGGTTAGATCATTCGACCTCTCTCGTTGTGGAAATGTTGTGGAAATGCGGCGTATCTCACTTAGATTAGATCACTCGACGGACAAACTCTTTTATATATATAAAGTGCTCCGACACGCCTAACGGCGTGTCTCGCACTTGCGCGCTTCGCGTGACTTTGCACCATCACTGACCTAAAGAAGGTAACTTTTGTCAAACTTAAAATTCGCTAACATCTAGGACCTGCTGCGTACTTCATCGGCATCAAGCCGTTCATCACTTCGGTATCTTTCATCATAGACATTTTTCTCCACACCGTCCAGTAACATCATTGGTTTGTGCTGCGCAGTACTTCGGCCCCTCCACTGTGTAACCTCTTCCGAATCCGGGCGCCAGCTTCCCCCTCACTCGTCTCTTCTTTCTAGATCTAATTGCTGGTCCGCCTTTACTGATCTCCCCCCCCCCCCCACCTTCCTGGTCCCAACCCCTGGCCCACTTCCTTGTTTTCACTATTGACCCCCTACTGGTCTCTTCTTGCTGACTTCCCCGCCCTGGTCCCTCCTTCAGGTTGTTCCTTTCCTTCCTGGACGCTCACCTGGTCGACTCTAAAGGGCCCTTACTTCCCTTCTCCACCACCCCTTAGTGGTCCTACCATGCTCAAGGCAGACGTCAGTGACACGTATTCAGAATCCAACTCTCAGAAACGCGCGCAGACGCCGCTGAGTCAAGCAGGAGAGGGCTGCGCTTCCTCTGCTGCAACATCCCATGTTGAACGGCAAACATTGCCCGCGGGAGGTACGCAGAGGCGTACCTGGCACGGGTAACGTTTTCCGTTCAACATGGGATAATGCTGAGTTCTACATGCGGCCGGTCGTCGTACGACAACGATGAGACCTCTGTTTCCTTTGTTTCCTTTCTTTTCGATCTTCTGAATCCAGACGGTTGTGGTGCGACGAAGGGAACCCGCCTTCTGGATTCAGGGACTCAGAAACGCGCGCAGACGCCGTTGTGTCAAGCAGGAGGAGGCTGCACTTCCTCTGCTGCAGCAGCATCTCATGCTCAATTCTGAATGCGATCCCTCGTCGTTGGACGACGGTGTCTCCTCTTCTGACTCCAGAAGGTTGTGGTGTGACGAAGGGAACCCGTCTTCTGGATTCAGGCACTCAGAAACGCGCCCAGATGCCGTTGTGTCAAGCAGGAGGAGGCTAGGCGTCCTCTGCTGTAACAACATCCCATGTTGAACGGAAGACGTTGCCCGCGCGAGATACGTGGGGGCGTCGCAAGGGATTCCATGAGATTGCGCGTGGTCCCACGAGGCTTATCTCAGCCAGGTTCCGAACCTGAGTGAGATACGCCTCACCATCTACAGGGCAGGGAGCTAACTCAATTATATAGTGGTAGATAGGTGGTGATGGTGGTGGTGATGGTGATGGTGATATCGGAAAGGAA
>OX375866.1:45724046-45805046 GCA_947359475.1 Heligmosomoides polygyrus bakeri | reverse complement strand
TTGCTCAAAGACAGGAGCAATTTATCAAATCGAGTGTTTGAGCTGTAACGCAAAATACATTGTGGAAACGGGAAGAGCTCTGGCCGTTCGCATAAAAGAACACTTGGCCAGCAAAAGACGTGGATTGCAATCCAGCCCACTTGGGAGACACAGAATTGATGCGCATGACGGAAACGACTACGAGGTGAAATGTACAATATTGGCCATTGAGAGTGATATCTCAGCACGAAAAGCTTTGGAAGCGTTCTGGATTTTTACGAAGAATCCAGTAATGAACAACCGAAATGAGTGTCTAGCCGTAACAAGTGACTTTTTGCCGTTTGTGCCTCATTGTGAACTGTAGAATGATCAGAGAGCGGTATCCGCAGTGTGGTTCATTCGCCTCTACTGGTCACAGGGCGAACATATGCCCTCAACGGTGGACATTGGTGAGTTCGTCCTCTCATTTGGTCTCTTCGGGTGTTTGTAGAAGTAGGTCGAAAATGCTAGAGTGGTTGAGGCGCTTGGTGGGGTAGAGCGCAAAACTAACCTTCACACAATGTTTAGGCCTCTGAAGACGACGGAACGTCGAAACGTCAGGCCCTGCTAATAAATTTGTCCACCTAAAAACCTCGTGTGGCACAAATATACTAACAGTAACAACTTACAATGCCGAGGTTTCAAGAAGAGAGAAGTTGGGAGCTACTCGAAAAGGGTATAGCTTTTCGCCTTTTTTCACACATTCCCTAATCTGCATTTGCAGAGCTCCACGTAAACGACGTTTGCATACACATCAATGAATCATCACCACATGCTGGACGAATGTGTGGCGCATTATAAATGGGTAATTTCACCTTCTTATACTTATGTTGTGGCAGTCTGAGGATGCTTACTGTAAGTAGGTAAGTTTATTGTGACCGCTACATTCTTTGAGACAGCAATGCTAAGCCTTAAGCATGCGGTCAGCTTCAAAACAGCAGAACTACTGCACTACAGAACAGCAAGGACACATTCCACGGAACTCCACAACTCATAGATGCACAGAGCCTCCAGTATACAAGTTAAAGTATTGTGGAAGGGCTTCTGTTCAAGGAGAACCCTATGCAAACTTCCCAATGAGTGTTCCAAGCATTTCCCCCAAAACTTGAAGAGTTAGGTTCCTCAAGTAGTGGTTTGCACTGAGTCGATTCACTTGTGAAGATGTTCGAGATTGGTAGATGCACACAACGAGGCGATTGAAACATACCTTTCACCAAGAAACGTCTCTTCTAGAATTGCTGCGCTTATGAAGGTGAACCGGTTGGACACATTGGAAAGAATTGGTGTCATGAGTTCATTCTGCAAATAAGCTGGATGATAATCTGTTCGCTTCAATGAGACCACATCAAGTGGGAGCTGTTTTGCATCTTTGTCAGGAGTAAATGAGTGTGTACATCTGCAAGCCCTTCACTGCTTGAATTGTCAGAAATTTCTGGAAAGAATGCGGATCAACTGGTGAAGTGATGCATTTTGCAGAAATCGCGGTCGCAACCGTAGTCAATGAGCACGACGTCGCTTCAATAACGGCCAGCACGAGCTGTTGAGAGAGATGCAGTTGTAGCAGAAAGCATTCGCAAGAGTGCACTGCTGCTGGACGTAAGGAAGAGCAACTGTGATCGGCACCGAGAGGGAGTAAACGCCCCTGTGCTTGGAAGTTGGAAGTTGACATATTCGAGGATGCGTGAAAAAAAAAGGATAACGGACCAAAGGGATGGAAAGAGCCCACAGGAATTCTCTGTTCAGTTGCCTCAGCTGAGACGGATTTCATTTGGTAATTCATTTGTTCATTTTAATAAAACACAGATAAAAGGAAGGCAGCGCAGCGATAAACATAGATGGCCTATAGAAGTAGAAACGATTACGTGGTCCGATCACTGCGTGGCTATAAGCTAAGCGCCGTATAATATGAAGTTTGCGAGTACTATCGTACCATATATCAAAGAGTTTTGTGTGTATGTGTGTGTGTGTTTTCGTCAGTCACAACTGGAGTGGGGCCAAGGCATATTGGCGATGTTCAACGATTGACGGCGATCGACAGCGGCATGAAGCTTCAGCCCTAGGGGTAACAGAGGTTGCTGAAGGCGAATTATCTAAAGTTTGTTTTTGAAGAATCGATCGCCATCAATCGATATTGATCAAATTATCGATTTCCTGCGGATGTCCTTCATTGTTTCTATTTCTCTAAATTGCCCCAATCGACGCGTTTAAGGTGTTCTTCCTGCGGAAACCATGACGGTGACAGCTACAATATATAATGAGAAGTTACTACTACGGCGAAGCCGTTAAGAAGCTATCAGTGTGGCCGAGAGGCCGCCTTTCCCATATACAATTTTAAATGAATGTGTTATATTGTCATAGTTTGCTCTGTTACCTTTTTTTGGAAAACATTCTGGTTGCTGACGCTGCAGTAGCAGCCAATTCTGTTAAAAGGAAGTTGCAGATGTACCTCCTGTCGTGTCATTCTTAATCATTTCTTCATTGCACTTACACATTAACCAAATGTCATTTAAAAAAATTAGCTTAAAGAGTTAAACAGAGATTTTCTCAAAAAATTAAGCAGCTATTTCTCATCGATCGGCTCCGTATTTCAGAAAGTTTCACTTTTTGAGTGAAACCTTGCGATTCAATAAAAGTCAATGAGAAAAGAATGGAGTGAAAGCTCATTTCAGCGATGTGCGGATGTGCTCATTTTTTCAGTGATAGGTTAGCTTTTGAATCCTTCAAGGTCATTAAAGCCAAACCTAGTACCATACACTCATAATCCCCTCTCGGTAAGTATTCAAGCTTGAGTAAGTTTTCCCAGAGAGGTTCATTGGTGAGTACTGTTTCATACCTCTGTCAAATATCCTATTCTTTACAACATCCGTACGTTGTATTAGGTTCCCAGCGTTTTCTGTTACTATTTTCAATTGTCTATTAATAAGCGAAAATTCAACTTGCATTGTGCATTAATGCTGCTTTCTGTATAAAATTTTTCGCTCCATCTGACCATATTATTCATGTTTCAACGTTGTTTCGTATTTCTGCTCTTAAAGGGCCTATCGAAGAATGCCGAAGAGGCAACTCCGAACGATATTTTATTTTAATTTCAAATTGCGACAGTCCGCAGTTCGACCTAGAGCAGTTCTGGATGACGAGTTGAAGGAATTGGTGAAACAAGAAGCTGAACAATCTGAAACACTTCACGGGTGCGCGGAAGAGCTAGACGTCAGTAAAACTGCTGTTGCGGATGCTTCGAAAGGCCTTGGGATGATGAAAAAGCTCGAAAAGTGGGTGCACCACAAGATGAGTGAGCGGCAGAAATTGTCACGTTTCGAGATTTGTTCTTCTCTACTTTTACGCAGCAAAACTGGCTCATTTTGGATCGAGTCATCACTTGTGATGAAAAGTAGATTCTGTATGACAAGAGGAAATGTTCCGGACAGTGGCTGGACGCCGACGAACCCACTAGGCGTTTTCCAAAAGCGAACCTCCACCAAAAAAGTTAATGGTCACTGTGTGGCGGTCGGCGGCTGGTGTGATCCATTACAACTTTTTGGCACCAATCCAATCAGAGCAGAGTCCTATTGTAAGGAAATCGACGAATTTCACCGAAAATTGGGTCAGCTTCATCCAGCACTGGTCAACAGAAGAGGCCCGATTCTTTTGCACGATAACGCCCGCCCACACGTCTCACAAATCGAAAATTGAACCAAATAAGGGTTGAAGTTCTGCCTCATGCGGCATATTCTCCAAACCTCTCAAGAACCGAATACCACCTTTTCATACATTTTCAGAACTTTCTGTTGGTAAAACCCTCACCAATCAGAACCAAACCAAAGCAGCTCTCGTGGATTTTGTCGAATCTCGACCACCTAACTTTTCGCTTATAGAATAAGTCGACAGGTGGCCCACTGGCGAAAGTGTGCTGATTCGAACTGTGGTTACCTCGACTAAAGCCTGAGAAAGTTGTGGTAGTTCGAAATGAAGCACTATGAATGAATTTCCAGACAATCTAATAGTAGGCATTGAAGGCCAGACTGATGAGGAAGGACCGGGAGGTGGGCCGGGTTGAGCTGACCAGGCCTTGGCTAGGTCAAATCGATGAGTCGCGATGAGTCCTTTGAATTGCCCCCCCCCCCGTGTTCGCGCGGGAGTTTTGCCTTCAGGGTCCGGGATTGTGGTACCGGGGAATTATTAAAGTTTTGGCTCTTGGCTGAAAAAGAAAGAATTGCTTTCCACTCTTTACGTTCCTTACTTTGGCTAGAGTGGAAAGTAATTTTTTGATTTTTTTCTAGTTTATTTTTGTACTCATCCAACAAGTAATTCAAGGGTTGACCCCGGAAACTGGGATCTCCCACCTTCTCCACAATCTTACATAACTGCACGACAATCATCACGTCTGCGACGCTGATGATGTTCAAACATGACGAATAATTTTCCTTGCGAGAGGTAAATACGGCGTTTGAGACCTTTTTCTGAAACTGTCTCCGCGATCTACGAGACTCTTTCTATCAGAACTTGAAGAACGAGCGGTGAAATATCATTAGGGTAGCGAACATTAGCATTAAACTAGCAGAAACCATGTGGGATTAAGTCTCCACTGACAACTAGCTGGGCTTTCAAGAAAATCTTCACCCACTTTATTCTTCCTGCATTAAAAAAATCTTCAAAAGCTTGTGAAATGGTGTTAAGCCAAAGCTTTAGGGGCACAAAATCTGATCTCGTACTTCCTACATCGTATGCTTCCTAAATAGTCACTTGGTTTTCTTGCTGTCTCTCCCCCACAGGGTCTTGCGAATTACGGTTGTCCACACCGGTGCTGCATAACAACACGAGACGCCGTATATTGGAGCCTTACACGTGCCGTGGTCGAAAAGTGTCCTACCCCCCTCCCCATGAACTAATTTTTAGCACCACGGACCCCATGCAACTACACATGGCGTGCTCCCAGGTTCGGCAGAAGGTTGTGCTAGTCGGAGAGAGGCACCAGTGGAAAAGCGAAACAAACAGAAACAGTGTAGCCTTTTTTGACAGGGATATTGCAATGCACGACCCTCTGTTAGGCTAGTTCTGTGAATCTCCTTTGTTTACTTTCAGTTCTGTGCCGTTGTCAAACAGTCGGAGCGAGCAGTCCCCCACCAGTCGGGTAGATCCAGTTGATATCAAAATTAGCCTCCCTATTAATTCGGTTAAGACTTTGGGAACAGCGCCTGTTGCGATGTTCATGCACCGAACTCTGCCGCCTCGATGAAACAAATGCTAACGCGCAACAGAGAGATCCATTCGTCCAAACTCACCCCAAATATGTACTCGTCGAGATGTATTTTATCTGCAGTGTCGGCTTCAACACCTGCCAATAAAGGGCAGTTCAGATGGGCTTTGGCTTCCTTCTGGAATGCACCTCACTCAGCTCACGAAACGGCGCAACGCTTACGGCGACTCACCAATGCTTCGGTTGCGAAGTCGAGAAATCGCCTCTTTGCTGGCTGACTGGAGGAGCCGTCCCATGTATCCGACCATGTGTACGTGACACTGTTGGGGCTCCGCTGGGAAGCGGAACCAGGAAGGAACGTTCCGAAGCCCTGAATGCGTGACCCTTTTTCAAAGGCGACTCGTATAAAATAATGCTGGCATTGGCGAATGGGCTCCATCGGTAAAGTTTGCGATTGGAGAGTGTGGTAACGCAACTGCAGGTGAGTCGGTTTCCGCTACCGTCGGTACGAATGATTACGACGAATGGAGGCTAGGACCACATGGAACTTCCTAAAGGAACGAAAACGGAGAGCGCCTGATAGGCTTCCTATCCGCGTGCCGTCTTACCATGAAAATTATATGTTTAAGAAGCCTTCAGGCTTTGGCAAGAGGTGATGGACCTGGGAAAGCCCAAATGGAGAAACACGTTCGGAGATCGACCATGTTCTTACAAGCAGGCCTTGTAGTCTGCTCGACGTCTCCGTGCTGCCTTCTTTTGTCACCGGCTCGGATCACCGTATTGTCCGTGCGAAGCTGACCGTCAAAAAGAGGATCTTCAACGTGACACTCATAAATCAGCACCGGTGATGATCCCCACATTCAGTCTGAGGAGTTGAAATATGCAATAAAGTCGTATAATCTTCTTGAAGATCATCGGAAGACTACGACCTTCTCTATAAAGGACTTTTGAAATGTGCTAGCATCTCTTGCGAAGCCACATCACCGTCTGCTTCAGGACTCAACGCACATGCGATTAAACTCTTGGGGCAAAGAAGAGCCGTCAAACTGGATCTTAATGCTTCCTATCTGGAAAAAGTCACCATCTCGAAGGCCTGTCGAATTGTAGTGAAGGAGCCCATTCAAGCCTACAGAAGATTGAAGCTGTTAGAAGCCGCTGGGAAAAGTTTAAGCATAAAGCGCTGCAAACGAGATCTCTGCGATCAGAAGGCAATAATGTCAGCCCTTGTGGATAAGGATGGAACAACGCAAACGTCTCGAAGAGCAATGGAGGTCATCGTTCAAGAATTCTACACAGATCTGTTCCGTTCTTCCATCACTGTCCCGAAATCCTTGATGCCACCAGCTGAGGAAGTACCTCCCATTCTGGAATCAGAAGTTGCTCATGCCATCAGAAGGATGAAGCCGGGCACTGCTCCCGGACCGGACGGCATTTCTGCTGATCTCCTTCGTGCAGGTGGCAGTGCCCTCTGCTCACTTCTTGCCAAGCACTTCAACCACTACCTTCGACTTGGTAGGATCCCGGGCTCATGGAAGGAGTCGAAAACAGCTCTAATCTTCAAAAAAGTCAGCAGGAGGATATCAACAACTAGCGACCCATCAGTCTTCTTTCGGTTGTGTACAAGATCTCCAGAAAGATACTGCTTAGCCGTATGGAGCGTTGCTTGGATGAGTACCAGCCGGTGGAGCAAGCAGGGTTTCGCAAGGATTTCTCCTGCATGGACCATATTCAGACTGTCTCACAACTCATTGAGAGGAGTCGTGAATACCACACCCCACTTGTCCTTGTCTTCGTGGATTATCGGAATGCGTTCGACTCTGTGGAAATCAACGCCATTCTAAATGCGCTTGTGCATGCTGGTATACCATCGCCCTACATCCGACTTCTCGACGAATGCTTCTCGAACACATCGACTACCATCCAGCTGTTCGATCGAAAGCTTAAAATTCCTATCGGGAAAGGAGTACGGCAGGGAGATACGATTTCTCCCATGCTATTTACAGCGGTACTCCAGGATGCCATGAAGGACTTGAACTGGGACGATAAAGGCTGCCTTGTCGACGGTAAACGGATCAGCAATCTTCGCTTCGCCGACGATATTGTTCTCATCTCTACCAGCACGGCAGAAGTCGAGGAAATGCTGAACGAGCTCAATGTTGCAGGTATCAAGCTTGGATTGGACATAAATATGTCCAAAACGCAATTCATGGTCAAGCAGTGGTGTGACACGGGACTCATAAGGTTAAATGGAGTCGCTCTACAACAGGTCGACACCTACGTCTACGCGCAGCGTGGGCAGCCTTCAGCTCGATCACCGATCAGGTCAAGGGTGCCGGCCTCAGGGCCTCGAAATTCAACGCCTCTGTACTGCCTGCGATGTGTTACGCGACGGAAACCTGGCCCGACAACAATACAATCGCCAGAGCGATGCAAGCTACGCATCGTGCACTGGTGAGATGTCTTCTGAGAACAAGCTTTCGTCAGCAAAGGCAAGAAGGCCTACGAAGCTCGGAGCTACGGGAGAAGTCGCAATTAGCAGACCAGCACATTTGAAGTCCAAATATCGCTGGACACCTGCTTCGACGAAAGGACAATAGGTGGAGTCTCCATGTCACAGAATGGCTCACGAAAGACCATAAGAGACCACTGGGACAACCGCGAATGCAATGGGCAGACTCATTCTCAAGATCTTTCAAAGAGCGGAGTCTGCCTCACTGGATGCAAGCTGCCGGAGATCGAGCGGTCTCGAAAAGTTGTGGTCCCCGCTGAGAAGACCTCCAGCCGACAAAAGGACAATCAAAGTATCAAAGTAAGTAAGCATGCTTGTAATAGTTCAAAAGTGTGAGAGGAACGAATAAATTATCTGATGCAGTTTTTCTACCACGGATCTCCCTCGATAGAGAGCCTTCGGGCTCTCTTGTTAAGACGGATCTCGGGCTGCTTGTCGCAGGGCCACGTGGCGCGTCCCCGGTGGTGGATAGGGGAATTAAAGGCGAGCCAAATGCGACCGTGTACTGCCCAGAGACGCAGGTGGCATGCATGGGATGGACTCCTTGCTCCTGCTGTGTCGGGTCGACGCGTTCCTTGTGCGTGGTAGCGGCATGTTCACGCACAGTGTGCGTGGATGTGTTCGCGCCTATGCGGATTGTAACTGTGTCGGCCTGGCCAAAAGCTTGCACTCGCTAGACCGGGAGTACATCGTAAGGCGATTACGAGGCCGCTTCAAAAGTCTCGCCCCGTCTCTTCGGGCAGTCTGGCTGGCTGCCCGGAGTTCTTCGCCCGCACAACAGAGCCCGACTAGCTACCCGTGTGTACTCCAGTCAAAAACAGTAGCACTAAAGGGCCTCATTCCCCTGACCCGAAAGAGCGCTCATTTCTGCAGCGATGTGAAGGACGAGTACGGAGATGCTGCTAAAATCTCAGGGCCTAAGCAGGCTGCGAAAATTGAGAAGGACTAGGATGACGACCTGTACTTACAACGCCCGCACGCTCGCATCGGAAGCATCCATCGAGGAACTGATGACGCAAGCCAGGAAGATCAAGTACGACGTCATCGGACTGACCGAGACGAGAAGACACCACTCTCGAACGCCGCCTACGACTCCAGAAAAGAACTGTTCCTCGGAACATGCGACAGCAGGGGAGTAGGCGGCGTTGGTGTCCTCGTCAACACGCACTTGGCCATGAACATCGATTCGGACGAGTCTCTGACAACCCGAATCGGACGTCTGCGACTGAACCGATATGGCTCCGTGCCAGCTTTGACTGTATTCGTCGCGTATGCCCCAACATCCGACTACGACGAGGTCGAATCCTTCTACGTGGAGCTGGAGAAGTTCTATAAGGAAGATCAAACCTTCTACAAGGTGATCGTCGGCGACATCAACGCCAAGATCGGACCTCGAAGGTCGCCGGAAGAACTTCACATCGGAACCCACGGTTTGGAGTGGAACGAGTAAGGTGAAAGGCTGTCTGAGTTTAACACGTCGACCAAGAACATCCATGGAAACTCACAGTTCCAGAAGCCTCCCTCTCTACGATGGACCTGGGAATCCCCCGGTGGCTAGTTCCACAACGAGATCGACCACATCATCTTCAACCGCAAGTATTGCCTGACCGACGTTTCCGTTGTCCCCAAGTTCTACACGGGATCGGACCATCGCCTCGTTCGCGCAAGGTTCCTCTTTTCGCGTCAAGGAGAGAAGGTCGCGAAGTTCAAGAAGAGGAGTCCCAGAACGACCATCAACTGGGACCTCTACACCTCTCTTGTCGGCCTTTGGGAAGATGCCGTCATGGACAACGTCAATGAGGAATACGACCACTTCGTGCACGTTCTCCACGATAGTGCTAAGGGAGCCGAGAGCTTGAAGACCACCAATAGACGCCTGTCTCCGGAAACTCTCGAGCTGATACGCCAGCGTGGAGCAGCACGAGCATCATGCAACTACCAACTGACGTCCGAGCTTGCGAAGGTATGAAAGCGGCGATAAAGGAGGATCTTAAGGAGAGAAGGGCGGAAGTGTTGGCTGAAGCTGCAGAGGCAGGGCTGAGCATCCGCAATGCCCGTCGGAACTTCGCCAACTTTAAGACCAAGATGACCGCTCTCCGACGTCCTGACGGAACCGTCACCTCTTCCAGAACGACCATGGAGAAGGTCATCCACGACTTCTACTCCGATCTCTTCAATAGCTATGTCCACCTGCCCATGCCATCATCTGGATGGATACGTCATTCCCTCTGTTCTCCCTTCCGACACGCCATCTCGTCGGTGAAGAAACGTAGAGCACCCGGTCCCGACAGGATCAGACCCGAACAGCTGAAGAACCTCCCGCCAGCGCTCATCAACACCCTGGCGCGGCTCTTCACGCTCTACCTGTCGGAGTGCAATGTTCCATCTCCGTGGTAGACCAGCAGAACCGTCTTGCTGTTCAAGAAAGGAAACGTGCACGACATTGGCAACTATCGCCCGATCTGCCTGAATAGGATCAGCAGAACGCTGGACGAAGGACAGCCATGCGAGCAGGCAGGATTTCGGAGAGGTATCAGCGCGATCGACCACATACACACCATTAAGGCCCATGCACACTTCTGCGATAGCGCGGCGCGGCTATGATGAAGCATAGGGCCGCGACGGCCACGGCGCGACCTTGCGACACGTGCCGCAGGTAGGGGGCATGCACACTCTTACGACTTTCGCGGCGGCTATCGCAGGCGACGCCGCGCTGAGTACCGCAGGCTGGAATGGTTCAAACCATTCCTGGCGGCGCGGCATCCACGGGGACGTCGGTCCCGTTGCCTAAAACGGTGCTCTAACGCGACCGCGGCGCGACCGCCGGATTTCGCGGAGGTAGCCGTCGCCCCAATTGCCGCGCCGCGGTGTCGCAGAAGTGTGCATGGGCCTTTACGAAGCCCGAAGTGTCGCGAGAGTACAAGCTGCCGCTGTGCCTTACGTTCATCGACCTGAAGAAGGCATTCGACTCCGTGAAAACTGAGGCGGTCATCGAAGAGCTGATCACTCAGGGCGTTCCTACTCAGTACATCAGAGTCCTTCGAGAGCTGTACAGTGGATTCACGACCAAGATCTCTCCATTCTACAACGACGTCGTCATCGACATGAAGAGAGGGGTTCGGCAAGAGAATACCATATCCCGAAGCTCTTCAGCGCCACCCTCGAAAACGTCATGCGCGAACTAGAATGGGAAGACATGGGAGTGAAGGTCGACGGCCGGCAACTACATCATCTTCTCTTCGCTGACGACATCGTGCTCATAACACCGAGCATCAGCCAGGCGGAGCGAATGCTGGCCTACTTCGATAGTGTATGTGGGAACGTTGGACTGCAGCTGAATCTTACGAAGACGATGTTCATGAGGAACGGACAAGTTTCTGATGCCCCATTTTCGCTCAACGAAACGAATATCTCCGAATGCTCCAGCTACGTCTATCTGGGTCGCCAAGTCAATATGGCCAACGACCTAGAGCTGAGCAGGAGGAAACGAGCTGCTTGGGGAGCAGGGGTGCACATTTAACGGTTAACGATTTAACGGATTTAACGAATTAACGGCATTTTTCGTTAAAATTTGGCTTAACGACTTAAGGGAAATTTTTAGAAATTTAGCGGAATTTTTAACGGACTTTTTTCTCAGTGAGTTTATCACATTTGCCCTCAGTCTTCACTAATGTTGCAGGTCTCATCCTCCCTATTAGGACTGTTCCTAAAAGAAATATTGAGATCAGCAAGAATATTTTAATGTTTTCATGAATATGCTTTGAATTAAAAAAATTAAATGCATTTCGGGTGCGCGAGCAGCGCAGTTGGAGGTGATGCCGGCTGTCGCGTGCCCCGATACCAGGTTTCTGGTTCGGATTTCCCGCCCAGGCCAACCAAGCCTTCCATCCCTCCGGGGTGAATTGGTACCAGACTTGTCTCTTGTTCATCGGCTGGCCACCGCAAGTCATTGTATGCCCAAATACGCATTCAACCCGCCTCCACATCCCGTAGAATTAGAATGCGTGGCGGAGATAGTGATTGAGTAATGCCGCCCTTTATCCTTCTAACCTTTGATGCATTTTGGACCTAGAAGTCTCTTCGACGAGCCCACAAGCACGCCAACGAATCCACAGAGATACTGGTCTAACCTCCTCGTAAGATATGCCTATCCTCACCTGGCGTTCCTTATCACAGAATAATTTTGCCCGCCACCTTGAACAGTCCTGACGGAAAGAATGTTTTCGCTCGCTGGACATATTCTAAACAATTTTAGAAAACGCTAATAAAAAAATTAGGAAAGCTACTTTTTCTGAACGTTAACACGTTGACGACGCAGCACACCTTTTCGGCAGTGTAGGGCCGTCTGACACGATGTCGTGTCACGGTCTCGAGGTTGCAAAAGAATGGATTGGTCCCACACACCGGGCACTCGAAAATCGAGCCTTCGACAACGTGTTCACATTCCACTGATAGGCTTTTAATTGTATCTTTATTAAATCATTTCTGTAATTAATGGGGTGATGCCGGCATCGAGACTGTATATGCTCGTAGAACAGTCACTCGAAATGGTTTCGCAAAGAACTAGGTGGGACGAGGGGTGGGGGGTCTCCGGGTTCTGCCTGATCGCACATTTTAAGATGCCTTGTCGGTGAGCATCTTGCATGGTAATTCCATACCTCTCTTGTTCCACACCCTGTAGATAATTTGTTACTGAAGGCTTATTTGCTTTTCTGTGCTTGATGATGATGAACTGTTTTTTTTATATTGCAAAGTTACACTCCGTCCCTTGAACTTCATCTGTTGACCTCATGAAGTTGAAACGTATAAGGTTTTCCTTGATTTTTTCACGTAAAAAAACGGTTTGCAGCTAATTGTACTTTCTAACGAAATTTAACGATTTACCGGAAATTTAACGAAAATTTTCCGTTAAAAAATTTCGTTAAAAAATTTAACGCACAGAATTTTGTGTGCAAGTCGCGAAGAAGACGAAGAACGTCCGACTCCGCGCCCACCTATTCGACTCCACTGCCCTAACATACGCCTCAGTGACCTGGGCTATACCAAAGCATGATGAACACGCGATCAGCGTCGCGCAGCGTGGAATCGAGAGGACGATGCTCGGAGTGACACGACTCACGCAAGTGAGAGAAGGCCTCCGGAGTTCCGAGCTTCGCCGATGTTCGAAGATCAGAGACGCTGTCGCGTGGGCCAAGTTGTCGAAAATTAGGTGGGCCGGCCACGTAATGCGCTTCGCAGACACCCGCTGGACGAGAGCCGTCACCGACTGGATTCCGCGGGATGTCAAGAGAACACCAGGACGCCCACCAACGCGTTGGTCGGACTTCTTCGTGAAAGCCCTGAACGACCCCTATGACGCTCTTCGTGTCCCTTGAGCGAGGAGGGTCTATTGGAGCACTCTGGCACGCGACAGGGACGAATGGAGACGCTGCTGGCGCCCACTCGAGCAAGTCGATGATCAACGGGACGACAGGTAACGGGTGACAGGTGGTACCTTTCCTAGGCGGTACTGGCGTTGTAACTATCTCGTTCGATAGATTGGATAACTAGCATTCTTTGAAATTTTGAAATAAAGCTCACCAAAGTGTGCAGCAGTTCGTGTCGGAAAAGGTCGACTCCGCCGTGAAAAGGCCTCCATCTTGTTCCAGGACAAACGTTCACGACTCCAAACAACGGCCTGTGGAAGTAGTAGATTTTCGAACGACACAGAGAAAAATGAGGAAGTTGGGTCTATGCTCTTGATATCTTATTATTTTGCAAAGTTCACTATTGAAAACATATGTCGTTATCAGTGCGCTAGTTGTACATCTCACTAAACGTGCCTTATGATATTAAGACCAATGTTTCCATACTACCAAATCAGGAAAGGGAATCAGTGGTGTATGACTAGCAGTACCTCATCCCATCATCTACGCCGCATGGCGATGCCGATGCCATCATTCGAGTGTCCGTGTTGCAGAGCTTCCTGTTGTTCTGAAGAAGCTCCTACACTAACAGAGAAAACAAGAGAAGCAAAGGATACGACTGGAACGCAGCTCACATTTTCTGCCTACACAGATTGCATACGCCACTTTTGGAAAATCCACCAGTTCATGGAAGGAAGGAATCATCGTGAATAACGATTCCAGTGGTCACTCTCATTTATCACCAATTTTCCAAAAGTTTTAAGTGATGCACTCTGCGTTCAGAATGAAAACTAGGTCGAATTCAAATCAGGCCACTTCAGTGAGATGCGAATATTTCTTGCTCTTCCTTCTAATATCGCATGTCACTCGACGAGTGACGGCTAAGGTGGTTGCGAAAATATTCGTACCAGCAGAGATGGAGGTCCTTTGCGTGTGGGAAGTTCGGCAGCAGTGACTATGATATCTCATTATTCTGTTAGCCCTTGTGTTGGTCTGTGCAAGACCATTCACAGCAAGCAGACAGGTCTCCTATATTTAAAAGACGCACTCGCTCTGACTCAAAACTCTTTCCACTTCTACGAATGGCACTCATTTAGTAAGGCAACATAACCATACATGCTGAACATGCGACTCGACATAAGTATGAATATGTGAACATCGAACTGTACCTCAATGAGGAGCACGAAGTTACTCGTTCTCAGAAGGAAGTCGTCATTAAATGAAACTTTTTTCTCCACACTTCTTGCTCCAATCTGAACAGATGTTTCATCGCGGAAAATCTACCTGCTTTACAAAGCAATCCAATTTATTAATTATGAAAACATATATTATAGAAATAGGCCTTGTGATGCTGCAGGATGTTTTGCTGCGATCAAAACTCGTGCGCCAGGCGAGACACGAACCCGCACCTTCGGCCTGCATGTAGGCTTCATATTAATACAAGCGCTCTAACACACCTAGGAGCATGCCTGGCACTTGTCCGCTTCGCAGGACAGTTTGACAGTCGTCGTTTTCGAAAAGACTACTTGTGAAAAACGGGAAAGAAAAGATGACATTTGCCAAAGCATAGAAGAGCTTTACTTGATATCTCCCACCAACACTGCTCGAGCTTGGCAGGTACAGCTACTGTCATCCCCGCATACAGCTCTCCCTTTATTTGGAATTTTAAGGGTGGCTCCATCAAAGCCAACGATTCGATCACCTGCTCGCGGTTCTGAATCATACAACCTCTTGATCTTCCCTTTCGCGTTGAACTGGTCACTTTTTACGTTAAATGGACACTTTTCTAAACCAACGTGATGTATATGAAATCAAAGTGACCGTCTTCCAAACTGAAACGAGCTTCTTAAAGGTTAAACTATAGACTCTCCAATATGATTAGAATAAATTTATGTCCAAGGATAATCTGGCAAAACTTTCTTTGTTTTTTTTAAAGTTTAGCTGCCTGAGTGAGTGTAATAATTTAATAAAATTTTCGTTTTTGGAGAAAAATGGTAAACTAAATGTTGATCTAAATAGATTTTTTTCTAGATTGCGCCATGCCAAAATCTCGTCTCGATCTTTGTTTTATTGGCAACGTAAATGCTTTTTACGTGAAGCATCAGAGTGAGAAAGTGTGTTCTGTTGTTTTTGTTGTATCGCTACAAGTGTATAACTCCATACAAACAACTTTCGCTATCAATCGAATAAAGATGGAGATGTCTTGAGCAAGCGCATGGCGCGCACTCTCCCTTTGACACTAAAAAATGGGCGCCTTTTTGGCTTTAAAACAATTAAACTATTATTTTTCCTCAAAAAATGAAATTTGTATAAAATTTTTAGGTTTATCCCCTTACTGCTAACGCTCGATGTGAGGTGAACCGCCCCTCAAGATTGCTTTCCGTCGTGGACGACGCACGATTGTACTTACTGCTTTAGCCATCTTCACAAACACAACATGCTCAGCGCTGAGTTGCTTATAAATCTGATAAGATGCCTCCAGCTGGATCGATTAAGCCGAATCATACGCATGAGGTATGAGCTTATCAAATTAAGCGATAGCATTCGATGACAAATCTTTTAGAAGCAACCGGCTACCGGAGCCTTTAGAGATGCCCAATCGTCATGGACATGACAGCTCAATTATATAATGTATAGCCCAATTTCGCCTGTTACCACGGTTGTCACAAACACAACAATACTGTGGTCTTGATAGGAATGGTTCGATTCAGTTTCTCTAAGCCTCAAGTAGCTGGTATCGAGGTTGCAAGCTCTCATAACGATGTTTTGTTGCGATCATCCCGATGTACGTGTGAGTGCTGACCGGCTCTACGAAGTGTTGAGTTCGGCCAATCAGCGCCGGTAGTGTAATGGGGTAGAACATTCCTGCCCGATAAGCAGGAGGGGAGGGTTCGAGTCCTGCCCGACGCTAAAGCTTTAATCGTAACAAAATATCATTATGATAGCTTACAATAATCATAGGAAACATGATTCCCCACTAGCTCCATGTGCAGCATTTTCAAGTAAAATTGGATAATTTTCAAGGCAAGCTGGAGGCTTTCGAAATGCCCAACTGAAATCACAAGAGCGCCTCAAAGATTAAACCGCAACCTAAGAAGGTAGAAACAGATTACTGTCAAAGAAAAATTTGGTGGTAGTTTTCTTTCTTGAATGTTTTCTAAACCGACCTGCTTCAGTATTGAGATTTTACAAAATTTTCTGTTTTTCAAGAAAAAATAACAAAAAGAACATCCGAAAATAAACTGACTACAACAACAATGTCAAAGTTTATCCGAAGTGCACGAAAACAGCGATGTTTCAGTGTATTGAGGGACAAATCGCGCCGTTCAGGACGTGACGGTTTTTCGTCGATTGTTAGCCGAAATTCTGTCTGCGCACAATTACCAGCGGTGTGCCGTAAAACAAGTGTAGAACACACGTATGTTCAGCCTGAATTTTCAAGTGGGCAGTAATTGCACTATCAATCAAATGAAAATCGCGAGCTGGACGACCACGTGGAGCGACATCATATTTAAATACCCTAAAAAATTTCTACCTAGTTGCGCTTTTAAATAAGTTTAAAAGCTTTAATTTTCTTTAAAATATATTTTTTACAACCCTAACCAGTGTGTAGACTTTCTGGACCGGGTGATCTGACAATTTTACAAGAAAGCCACAACAAATTTTCCTCAGACAAGAATTATTATAACATTCTTATAAACTGTGTGGTTTAATCGAGAATTCGCTCGTTTAAATTTGGTAGGATTTCAGTTTCATTCCAAAAGCGTCTAGGTTTATTGAAGGGTGTCCAGTTTGATGTAAAATTGTATGTAAAAGATTCCATTTAGAGGAGTGGTTTCATTCAAACTATAGGTAAGAAGCTGTGCGAGAAAGCTTCTTTGCAACCAAATTTTTGAAAGCCTACGCTGGAATCAGATGCACCAGGAAATGAACATCTTCGCAGAAGATCAAAGACCTGCTCTTTCAGTCTGATCCTCCTTGTCCTCTGGAAAGCTTTGGAACACTTCCGCACTGACGTGAAGTTGACGTTTCGGGGTCCATAGTCCAGCACTGAGATAATCCGTGTGAGGTTGTCGACTGCTTTGGCCAAACTGTCCTGAAAAGAAAGTTGGAATGTGAGAAACCTATCAGCAGCAAGATGGTAGCTTAACTTCTCACAAATAAAGAGTGTCGCCAAAAATCCGCTCATGCGACAAACGAATGAATGTTTAGCATCTCTTTGATGTTAGGCGTTTTCAACGCAATGAGAGCAAAACGTTGCTCACGTGTTTTGTGCGAGGGTTACACTGTGCACTTCCTCAGCATTTTGCACTGAATATTCGTTCGTTGATGCGAAGGAAGATTGAAGGCAGCAGGGAAGTTTCCCGTTTGACTTTGATGGCCTCCAATTAGATAGCCTATTAGTATACTAAAAATGCTTCAAGGATAAAGAACGGCGTCCCATTTGGGAAGCGCCTCGCGATCTGCTTCTGCGAGATATTGTGTAGGCAATTTGAATGCGTATTAGTCCTACGCATTGTGCAACATGCGGTGGCCAGTCGACGGACAGGTCATTGTTTTGTCCTTCGCATACTAATCTGATGCCAATTAAAAGGCTTGGCTGGCCTCGGCAGGAAGTTCGAACCAAGGACCTGGAATCGGGTGCACGTGACAGATACATAGCGCTCCTCCGATGCGCTCATCCATTTAGAAGACTTAAGGCCGCCACAGACTTCTGCGGCGCCGCTCGGCGGCGCTGCTCAGCGGCGCCGCTGGAGGCGAGCTCTGCGTCTCTGCCCTATAGTTAAGCATAGGGCAGCGGCGCAGCCGGTGCCGCCGGCCGGCCAGCGGCGCCGCTGGCGGCGCCGCTGGAGGCGAGCTCTGCGTCTCTGCCCTATGGTTAAGCATAGGGCAGCGGCGCCGCCGAGCGGCGCCGCAGAAGTCTGTGGCGGCCTTTACAGACGGCCGACGCCTTAGTTTGCATCTAAAAATAGGGTGGTCATTTTACCTTCCCATCAACACAGAAATTTCTTCCTTTACTCCATTTTTCTGACCGCACTGTGCAGCTAGCCATGCATTACGACGGATGCTAATGGAGCTTTTTGGTAGCTTTTCGAAAAGCAGAGCAAACCAGTAAATGGCATTTGATTTTTTCGACCAATTGAAAAAGTGAGTGATTTGATTTTTTCGGATTTTAAAGAAGCGAGCGGACAAACAGTTTGGTTGGAGAATATTTCTATCTAACATTTCTCACAAATCGATGATTCTCCACAGCACAGGAATTCGAACACTATTCAAGCCACGGTTAATAATACATCTCCACTATATTCGAATTCGAGCAACATTCGAACAGCGCTCTTTGGCGAAGTTGGAGCGCGAGCAACTTCCTCGCAGCATTGAATTAGAATTGTCGGTTTACCCTGCAAAAATCGATCTACATTGTTTAAACGTTCGCCCGAACAAACTGTTCGAAGGGGTAAGCTACCCGGCCGACACAGAACCTGGCCGCATCATAGCAGGAAGCGTTTGCGAGGCCCTCGTTGTGATTAGGGCACGCCAGGGGTGTGCGTAAATGAGATTTGAAATTTCGTAAATCGTAAACCGTAAACAGTAAATCGTAAGAGTCACCTGACTTGCAGTGCAGTACTACTAAACTTACAGAAGGTTTCTTTCTGCTAATTTTATTTAGGTGTGATTCAATGCTTATTTATTCATCGCGTTATTTTCAGCTCAAGCTGAACAGTTTTCTCCCTACCAAACTAAAAACACCAAATTTCTAAAGCGTGACTCCCACCTCATCTCGTTTTATAGCGGGAACGCCAAAACGCAGATTGACTATGTCCTTATTAGGAGTCGCGATCAAGGCCTTGTCACAGACGTGAAGACCGTGCCGTATGAGACGGTTGCCACACAACGCCGTCCAATGATCTGCTCGCTGATGATCACACCTTCGAGGTGTAAACATGCCGAGCGATGTGGGTCGGGTAGAATCAAATGGTGGCGACTGAAAGAGAAGGAAGCGGCAGTTATTTCTCGCATTCGGCTACCGACATAGATCGGTAACAAAGTGACACCTGTCGACGAAGCCTGTAAGGATGCTACCGATGCGATAACTCGGGCTGCACGCTTCGAATCGGCACAACGAAGCCTGGACGACACTGGTTCGATAAGCAGGCATGGCTGTGGACTGACGATGTCAGAGAAAAAGTCCAAGAAAAGAAGCGGCTCTATCGCGCATTTATCGGTGATAAAACATTCCATACTTGGCGGAATTATCGAGAGGCCAAAAAAGCGGCAAAGAAGGCAGTGGCTGCTGTTAAAGCCGCATACTTCGCTGAAGTCAGCGAAAAACTGGAAACGCGCGATGGTGAGCGTTATTTTTACCGACTCGACAAAGCTCGCTGTCACCAAGTAGAACAGAACAGAACACATCGAGAAGTTCTTTGGCACTAACGATGAGAACAGTGATCTTCTGATGGATCGTAAGAAGGCTGTGAAGCGATGGCATGCATGACTAATTCGAGGAGATCTCGAATGTTGATTTTGCGATCCTTCTATTCCTTTTGCATTTCCTTTATACGGTCCCGTTCAGAAGATCACAGTGAGCGAAACCGAAGCAGCCCTCAGGAAGATGAAGTCAGGCAAAGCCACTGGTCCCGATGAGCTGCCAGCCAACCTGTGGAAGTCGAAGGGCTGGTGCCCTGCTGACTGGCTGTCAGAATTTTTCAATCGGGTTGTTGCTGAGAAGAAAGTGCCGAGAACTGGCAGCAAAGCAGGACCATCCCGATTTGGAAGAAAAAGGGCAGTCCTGCGGACAGCGCTAGATGCCGTCCAATTCGCCTTCGTTCGTACACCATGAACATCTTTGAGCGAATTGTCGATGGACTTATCGTCCATCTTTCCACGGGATGTCGTCCATCTTTCCACGAGTCAGTGTGGTTTCGTCTCTGGCTGTGGTACCGTTGATGCCATTCACTCCGTACGTCTTCTGCTAGAGAAGCATCGCGAGAAACAGAAACCGGTGCATTTCGCCTTCCTGGACTTGGAGAAGGCCTTCGACCGCGTTCCACGGGAAGTGATATGGTACGCGTTGCGACATGCCATCACTGAACAACTTATTGAGTGGGTGCGCCTTCTGTACTCCTGCCCAAGGAGTCGAGTGCGAGCGCCACCTGGCACCTCGATAGGTTTTCCATCTCTGTGGGAGTGCAACAAGGATCTGCGCTATCCCCACTGCTCTTCGCGGTCGTGATGGATGCGATCTCACGAGATCTCCAGATGGCGGCACCTTGGACGCTGCTCTATGTTGACGACGTCATGCTTGCATGTGAAGAAAAACCGGACTAGAGCGACAGGCGCAGGCGTGGTGCGATCGCTTGGCATTGTTCGGTCTCAAGCTGAACGTCAAAAAGACGGAGTACTTGACGACGGATGTGGTTGAGCACGAATCTATTAAGATCAATGGTACTGAGCTCTCACGAGTTACATCTTTCAAGTATCTCGGATCAACAATCACGTCCGATGGCAGCCTAAAGTTGGAGGCGAACGTGCGCGTGAGTGCAGCCTGTTTCACATGGCGCTCACTTACCGGGGTGCTTTGCGACAGGACACAAAACCTGAGCACTTCAAATCAAGGTTTATAAATAGAACAGTCCTCCGTCCAGTAGCAGAGTACGGTGTTGAGTGCTGGCCCGTGACGAAGGAAATTCAAGGCTGCCTCAGTGTAATGGAGACGAAAATGCTACTGGACGGCTGGAGTTACGCATTTGGATCGCGTTCGCAACGGCACCATGCGACAGAGGTTCGGTGTCGCCCCTATAGCCGAGAAGCTGCGCGAAGCTCGCCCTCGATGGCACGTCCTTCGCGCTAATGACGACACCGTTTGGAATATAGGTCTAATTAAACCTTGAGGTCCCAGGGGATTTCCGAAGCAACTTTGGCTAGATACGTTGCACTTGGACTTAACGATGGCTGGTGTGCACTCTGATCATGCAATTGATCGGGAGAATTGGCGTCATCACACTAGAAGAGTGGACCCCGCCACCAAGCGGGACAAACACTAGTGAAAATGGGATGACGTCGTCTTGCTAGTAAGACCACTTTGAAATCAAACTTCACACATTTCAAGAAAGTCGAAAAACTGTAGATTCAAAAACGCTACTTTGGCCTATGCACGGTATCCATACAAAAAGTCTGCACTTCGAGTATTCACTGAATTCGTAACTTGCTATCTAGCTTTTAGCAGAAACAGCAGTGAAGAAGCCGCTTTCAAAACTAAAAATTGAAACATCATTTCGCCACTGACCAATGCGGAAAAAAGCAACCGCGCATTTAGTAATCCAACAAACATACTGAGTCATACGACGGGATTGCGCCACGCGTACTGACCAGGGAAGGGTCTCAGGCGTAGGCCTGAACTGTCAAGGTCATATGGCGTTGATCACGAACCTGACCCTTTTCACAATATAGAATGAAATAAATGTGTAGGAGATGTGTAGAAAGCAAATTGGTGAAGGAAGCAGCGGTTAGGAAAAAATGCAAAAGTAGTGCATAGCACGGGAGTCGAACACGTGGTCTAGCACCTTTGAAGCAGCCCCGCAACGTGCTGAGCCACCGACTCGCTTGCTTCAGTGTCTTTCGCCGCGTCCCATACAACAACGCGCGCACACATGTACGTGGGCACGTGCTGACGGTGCGCTACTCTTCCCCCGCCTTCGAGGGCCCATAGCTCCTTCGGTTCAAGGACTCAGCAAAAACAAAACATGTTTCTTTACTATATGAAGGGTGGAGATTCTCGTAGTAGTATCCATGTCCCCGTTCAGACCTACGCCTGAGATCCTTCCCTGGTGAGTGAACGCATAGCGCGTTCCCGTAGTACGACGCACCGAAAGATCTCCGCTTTTCTACATTTTTGAACTAACAAGGGAAGGATACTAGGTGACCATAGGACTTTGAGATGAGACGTATATGGCTGGATGCGACTTCGAACGCTGATTCCAAATATATGTACCGTTTCTGCTGTGCACATCTGTGAACGGAGTTATGGACCATTTTCGTAGCAGATTCCTTTGCCCTCTAGGTCCACGCAGAGCGGGCCAGTCACAAGAGAGCGAGCTCAAGTAGGGTTGAAACTGCGTTGCCGACCGAGCAGTGGTGGCGCAGGGAATAGAGGGGCGGCGTGGTGAGATGAGGTGGTTTGTGGCTTGAGTCCCCTGTGGTTCAGGAGTTTTGCACTTCCTAAAAAAGGTCTACCACGATCAACCAAAGCTCTCCATGTCAAATGGCGACGTTTCGGCGAAATCGGTTACCATGATCCCACCACCCATGCTTACAAGTGGGTGATCTTTGCCTTAAATAACCCCCTTGGGCGAATTCTTTTTCGACACACGGGGTCGGTTAGGACAATACTGCCGACTTATCTTCCAAACTGTGTTCTCACCAGCTGTTGTGTTGACGTGCCTTTTGGAGGGGTTCGTCCTTCCGATACTTCACGTCTTCCTACAAGGCAAGAGAAGAAAATGGCCAGCAGTTTCGCATCCATCTTGCGAGATGCGCAATGCTGGAGCATCGCGGTAGAGGATGAAGAAAGTATCAGTGCGGAATCAGAAGAGGATCAGAAGAGAAGAAGGTATCAGCGGCATCCAAACTATGCTATTAGTCGACAGCTGGAAGCCATTTAAGGATCACGAAATCATTTCATCAGTTTTTGTAGATCCTACTAGAGTGAACGTGATGAACATTCCGGTAGGAACACATCACAAATACAACCACTAGACGTACATTACTTCTTGCCATTCAAATGCATGCACAAACATTTCACCTCTCATGTATTCACACACGGTATAAAGTTCTTACTTCACTCCCGCGACTCAATTCTTCTAATTGTATCGCTGATTTACACTCAATTTTCTGCCCCCCCCCAAGATTCGGAACTTTTCTCACGCATTCATAGTACGCTACAGGATAACTGCAGAGTCACCCCGGGACGTATGATACACCAATTCAATATTGTTTCTCATCGTGACTGACATCGTAGAGCACTGCTCTTACAGCGGCTGCACTGATGTATTTTTCATCCGCTGCGGTCATTGCCAACAGCTGATTATTTTGAACATTTGGTAGTGCTATTTCACGTTGCTAGTGTAACGCATTGTTTGTCTTCTAGCCATGTTATTTGCAACTATTCATGATAGATTGTATCTTCTTGCCAGTGTGAAGTTGTCAGTATAAAGACAAGTCCTTTCTGGTGACCTTTCCATTTCAATTTGACATCGAGAGCTTTGGTTGATCGTGGCAGATCTTTTTTAGGAAGTGCAAAACTCCTGGACCACAGGGGACTCGAGCCACAAACCACCCCTCTCACCACGCCGCCCCTCTACCCCCTGCGCCACCACTGCTCAGTCGGCAACGCAGTGTCAACCCTACTTGAGCTCGCTCTCTTTTGACTGGCCCGCTCTGCGTGGACCTAGAGGGCAAAGGAGTCTGCTACGAAAATGGTCCATAACTCCGTTCACAGATGTGCACAGCAGAAACGGTGCATGTATGTATTTGGAATAGCGTTCGAAGCCGCATCCAGTGGTATACGTCTTATCTCAAACTCCCATGGTCACCTAGTATCCTTCCCTTGTAAGTTCAGGAACGTTCCCATAGCAGACGGTTAAAAAACTTTTGGCCGCCGCAGAGTTTCATCGTATTTCTTAGACATCTTTTGTAATGAAAATGGGAAGGTTAACGTATTCCATGAGGAGTGCTTTGTTTGACTCCATAGACAAGACAATTTTGATTGAGAGGGTATCTAGTACGATTTAAAAGTAGTCTCATTTGAGTTATGAGTTGGGAAGAAAGCAGTTTAGCTTGAAACAGGTTCACCTTGAGTTTGCAGGAGTCCATTTTAAATTCAGCAGATGAAAACGTTATATAGATCGTTTCATGCTTAATGAGAGGGTACCAAGCGATAACCACAGCGCGATACTCGAACTCAGAAGTTCTGGTAAACGTAGAGAGACTGCAACGAAAACATTTCTTGACTTTAAAAGTGCTTTCAAGTTCCTGAATCATCGATCTACAACATCAGCAATCGCGGTAACCTAAACTTACCTAGAGCGCCAGTTTCCTACGCAAGTTTGCCTGCGCGTCTCCAGTTCTGACAACTTTTGAATACCGCATTACTATTTAGTAATTTTCTGCGCTCGCTCGAGCTACCCTTCATCAGTTCTTTAACGAACGCTTGCTCTCCGAGAGTTTGCACCATCCTAAACGAATTAAATAGATAGGATGAGTACGATAAACTCAACCACACCATCAAAGATGAAGATCAAATCTGTCAAAACCAGTTCGACCCTCTTCTTGAAATTTTCGCTTTGACCTCACTTTGTATATTAATTTGCTCCGACCTATGAAGTGCAATGTGGACCGATAGAAACGTCAGTGGTTTGTCCTTTCCACATGAGCATAGCAACTTTCTAGATCCCACTTTAAATTATGAATGATACTCGATTATGGATTTGTGCCAATTCTATTCGGTAGGGTTAGCACGAATCTCAAATTGACTAGATGTTCCCAAACAGGACGTGGATCAAAGAATATCTTCTCTCTTTCTCTAAGAAACGGCCTTCAATGTCTTTCTGTGGGCTGGAGTGAAACAACCTTCGGCAGTAGGAATGCGATGTGCTTTGTTAGCAATGGACTAACGGAAGACATCAGCCTCCGAGGCAATAGCTTATTTTTTAATATTGTTTTGGACGTGTCTTTATCGGAAACGGTGGAGCCCGGTCTCGTAGAGAGGGCCTTATGGTTTAATATTGTATTGGACTTATCTCTCCTCTTAGACTAACCTGATTCAAAATAGCAGCCCTTTCAGTGTTAGAGAAATGGAAAAGCTAGTTAGGCGGAAAAATAAGTCGGAATCGAGAAGCATGATGGTGTCTTCTGCCACAGTATCACACTGAAGTATCAAAAAACAACTCTAAAGGGAAGTAGGAATGAGCTATAAGAGGAGATCATTAGAGTGGGCACATCTCTATAACCCATTTCACATAAATTTGGACGCCAGTTGGTTGTTGATCACATTTACGAAAATTTACGATTTACGACCCAGGTATCGTAAATCGTAAATCGTAATTAAGCCGTAATTAATCAAATCGGCCTTTGACAAAGTATGCCACTTAAAACTTCTACATAAACTCAATCACATTGGCATTCGGGGAACTTTGTTAAACTGGTTCCGCTCATATTTAGAAAATAGAAGTATGCATGTTAAGTTTGAAAACTCATTTTCTAAGAGCTATCCATGCACTAGCGGAGTACCCCAGGGTGGCGTGCTATCGCTTTTACTGTTTCTTATCTACACGTTTGACTTACCTTCAAAATTAAAAATACATCCGTCAGTTAAAGTACCGTTATATGCTGACGACATTAAGGTTTATGGGATCTACAGTCATCACAACAACACAGAAATCCGCTATGCTTTATCGTAGTCTATCAAACGAATGATGGAATGGGCTTCCGTCTGGCAGATTCCCGTGAACATCTCGAAATCACTAGTTCTCCATATTGGGAAAGATGCAAGCATTTCGTGCATGTATGAAGACATTTTTTTAAAACTGTCACTGAGGTGCGCGATCTAGGGATCTACATAGATCGTCAACTAAACCTCAAATCACACGTTGACAGAATTGCTAAAAAGGCATTCTCCACTCTTTTCTGCATCCTTAGAAATGTTCAATGCAACGAGCCGTTTATTTTAATCAAATTGTACAAATCGTATGTCCTGCCAATCCTTGAATATGGGTCGCAGATTTGGAGCCCATTCACCAGAAAAATGCTAACGAAACCTGAAAAAGTTCAGCAGGTTTTTACTAAAGTGTTAATATGGAGATGCTCATCACCTGCGGTTCCATCTTCGATGCCTAATTATATGGAAAGGCTAAATTTTTTTTGTCTAAAAAGCCTACTTTACAGGCGCACCCTATTCGATGTTACTTTCTGTTTTAAAGTTCTCAAAGGTGAACTGAAAATAAAACCTTCAAAATACTGGATATTTAGGCCCTGTAATGGACGTGTTGTTAGGTTTTCCATCCAGCTTTCAGCAGTACGCCGGATTCGTCGCATGCATATGTTAGACTCTTTGTTTTATAGGGGAGCTCGCTGGCTCCAGGTGTTACCACGTGACATATTGGAGTCGTCAAATATTTCTGTTTAAAAAAAGGCTGAAGCAAAGAGATTTTCTTTCAGATCTGCAAATCACCGACTTCTGAAGTACTTCTGTATATTATGGCCATTGAGAAGTTCACATATTACTAGAATATTAAAACGTGTTTCCCTGAAAAGACAATGGGAAGCAATATCTTATTATCTCTCGCAGACGACTATGATGACATGTAGATTATTATTCTATTAATGGATGGAGTATTTTCGTTTTCATATTTTGACTTACTATTAAAAGTATTTTGCAGTACTTCAATCATCTATTGGGTGCTTACATATTGTCTCTGATCTATACTATGTTCTACATTCCCTATGTGCTCTACAGACCACTAGACACTACATACTACTCTCTATATATCTATATAGAGAGTAGTATGTAGTCTTAAAAAAATCTCTACCTAGGATTTCATTATAGTGACAGTCTGGATTTTTCGGAGCATATTAGAATTCAATGTAGGCAAGCAATTATGCGAACGTATCATATTTTCAAAGGACTTTCTAGTAAAAACAAGGCTGTCCTTCTACGAGCTTACAAAACTTACGTCCGTCCTATAGTGGAATCTAGCACTACAGTATTCAATCCTTGCAAGAAAAAAGACATCTATTGCATTGAAAGGGAACAGAATAATTTTACGCGCAAAGTGATGGTACGCACCGGTGATTTCAGGTATGAAAGAATGCCAAACGCTCTAGTCAGGAATAGATGCCTTGAATTGCCTTCGCTTGCTTCTCGTCGCAAAGTAATTGATGTATGCATGGTTCATAAGATATTGCTTAACGGATACAACGGGAAGATGTGTAGTATGAAACAGTTGTTTCGTGTCACGGGTTCAAGCACCAGAGGCTGTGCATCCAAAATCGCGTTAACTCGTCCTAAAGCCACACTATACGCTAAGTCCTTTACGTATAGAGCAGGAACTGCATACCTCAAGGTTACGAAGAGTCTGCCAAATGGGCTATCCCTAAACCAGTTTAAGAGGTTAGTCAGCAAAAAATTATTTCAGTATGATGCTTCTAGGTGAACCTAGAGTAATACCGATTACTATTGATTACTATTGTTTACTTGTTGTGTTCATAATACAATGTTATCTTATGCTTTTATTAGTGTTGTTGTGTTTGAGATATTGTTTTTCATTTATGTTTGCCTTTTGCAAATGTAATAAACTTATAACTTATATCTGAATTACTCACGGGTTGTTATTCATGATTAAGTCTTTTTGCTTTCCGATTTTTACTTACCTCTAAAATAAAGTATATTGCAGCACTTAAATTGTCTACTGTGTCCATTACATGCTGGCTCTGTTATATACTGAGTGCTACCGTCTATATCCTCTTTGTGAACTACACTATACGAACTACTACATTTCGCTACATATATATATTTATTTATATGTTCTACCATCTCTCTCTATATATATCGGTGGCTAACAAGGTATCCGACGACATTATCGACGTTCCAGAACGGCATCCGTTCATACGGATAAATAAACAAATAAATAAATACGCACACCCCTGGAACACGCCAGGCCAGTCAGACTTCTCACCATCGTCCGAGCAACATCCCAAGTGTCCAGCAAATCAGGGCGATGCGGTGACAGCTTAATACGGAGCATGAGCAAGCAGATTCCAGAAGACTTCGAGAGACACTGTTCCAATGACAATGATAAACGCGAGTATGTTCTCGAAGTGAGCAATTGCTGATAACTTATTGTTGGAAGCGAACTTTTGCTATTCTAGCATTCAGTAGTTGCTGTTTTCAGCCTTCTGCATTCTTTCTAAAACCGATTTGAAAATACTGATTAGCCTGAGAATTGAATTGGTTTAGTGGCCGCAAGCGAGGAATTGCAGATATTTCAAAAATGCATACAAAAATAACCGTTGAGCAAAGTGAACAGCTATTTGAAGGCCCTCCAGTGCATGAATTCAGCGAAAATGGATATTTCGATAGGGAAACGGATGATCTGATCGAAGAAATAAGCAACTGCTTCCGTTGTGAGAAGATTTAGTCTTCCATGACAAGAATCTTCAATTCTAAAACCCACCTATCTAGATACAATACAGCATAACCCGCGAGTTTGTTAGAGCTCCATTTTCCCCATAACGGCCTACCTAGGAGCGATGCGTCAGAGGTGGTTCGTCGGGCGTGCGGCGGAAACCAGCCAAAATAACCACATATAAGCTTTCAGGAGCGCAGTTCTCAGAGAATTTTCTGTTAAAACCTGGCTTAACGGCTCAACTGATTTTTTTTAATTTAACAGAATTTTTAGCGGTATTTTCTTGCTGGGGTTACCATTTTTCCTCTTGTCTTCATTTGTACTGTCCCTTCTGTATCCCCATCACTACTGATGACGACAAAATAAAGACGTTCATCGAAACTAGCCTGCGTATGACAACTCCGAAGATGGCGGAGAAGGGTGACATATCGAACCCAACCGTTTACTTGGGGGGGGGGGGGGGGGGGGGCAGTCGTTCGGTACACCGTGCTGCCCGCCGCCCACTTCCCGCCCTGCCCGCGCCGCCCTATTTGGACAAGTTTGCTGCGCGCGAAACCGTAGTTAGTTGGCGTGAAGCCGTCCAAAAGCCTAACAGCTGGTAGGAGACTATTGGGAAGCGCACCACGGGGAACTCTGAAATCATTTTCCTGATTTTGCCAACTCTGAAGATGTTGCTGTACTTGTCGGAAAATGCGGACGACGCCTTCGTACTGAGCAATGGGGGGGGGGGACCTGAAGAAAGCCTTGGCGCTGCACCTGAAAACTCTTTTCCTTCAAATATGGTGAACGAGATTCTGACTCTTGTCTCAAGAACGAAATCAGTTCAGGATAGCGCTACAGGGCCAAGGAAAGTGATTAGAAATGCAATGCCTCCATGACAGCAGAGACCCGGACATCTTGTCCTCGGCGCGCCCCTCGCCCCGCCCCTTTCTGAGGGCGGTGTATCCAACGACTCTCCGCCGTTTACTTGCACTCACAAAGGTTACGTTAGGTTACGTAGACAAACCGGATGTTCGGGTTCCTTTCGAATTAAAGAAAATCCACCTCACCGAACGCATTAACGTATTTGAAGGTAAAATCTACTTTGAGCTGCTTCCGAGAAACCAAACTTGATTCGAAGTCTGCTGTCGTCAGCTATCGAAATTGAACGGAGAAACCGAGAAAAGCGCCCTGAACTGGCCAACCGCAGAGGCCTGATGTTCCTTCATGATAACGCCAGACCCCACACTCCTTTGATAACTCGTCAAAAATTAACAGAGCTCAATTGGGCACTTGGGAACCTTGGGAAAAGAATCCTTGCAAAGTAGTAGAAGATGCTGGAAACAACAAGCGAACAAAATAAATGAAAATAAATATTAGGACGAAATTGTGGACGCTCTTCAACACGAACATGCGCAGCCCTGTACATTTCATTGTTTCCGCTTTCATGCTCAACTATATACATAATACTATTAAGAATTTGGTCGGGAAGCTTCATATCTAGAGGTAAGCACTGGATGAAATCTGGAAAGGGGATAGTGGTCGAAATCGAATTTCGTTTCAAATTGGACAATTTTAAGGATAACTAGATGCATTTCAAAGCAATTTTTATTCCATCGAAACTTAGACGGTCGTCCTCCATACTAAAAGTAGGCCCCTAAGAAATTGTGAACAATTTTTCATTTTGAAAAATCTACCAAAACTTCAAAATGTACCATTCTTCTGCTGCAAAAAAGGTAATGAATTTGTGAAACGTTATTGAAAAGTTGTATTAGACTTATTTTGAAGTCCAAAAAGGAGACAACTTTTGAATGCGCAAGAAGGGTGTCTTACGCCTGTCCACTGCGTCGCTATGTAAAACACACTGACAGGACAAATACTCTGTCTTGCTTGAAGCCATAAAAGGATTTAGATTTTAAAGACAGATGTTGTTTTCAATCAAACGCAAACCTGAAAATTAGTGCTTGTCGCAATACGTGCTTACCGTTCAACGACAAATTGCTGCTTTCTGCGCTCAGAAGAGGTTTAAACATTTTGTAGCTACCAAGTTTTCTGTTAGAATTCAAACGCAGCACTTACTGTGTGGGGCAGGGGATCTATATTTTTTTAGAGAGAGCCATTTATGATATGTTTTTGATAAGCTGTCGACAAAGATTGTTGACGGCTTTATTCGGCTGACGTTACGGCAGTTTTGTCTTCATCGGAGCCCGGAAACGTTCGGAGATATTCACGACTCCACTCGCCCAAACATAATTTCATCCTTCTGGGTAATCTTCCACCCGACCTAAATACCCCAGTAGGTCCAGTAGATCGAAACGCGCAGAGATCTCAGAAGGGCGCTAGCTCTCGGGTTGCCGTTAGACGCTCCTCCTTCCGGTTGACTCCAGGATTCCTAGCTTCGGAGCTCCTCGAGTGTCCTGCGCGCAGAGATGTCGCTTTCTCGGGCTAAGATGGACGTGGGCACCTGCAGCATCACGCCTGCATGGCAGCGGACCCTGTGTCCCCCCAAGGAGTCAGGACGTCGACTTTTCTAAGGACATCCAAATGCTCCTTAACCCTTATACGTAGGGGTCCGCCCGTTTCCCATATTTACTTCTCCCCACACTCTTTGCATGACATAGGGTAAACCATACTAAATGCCATGCAGAGTCACTTATACTTTTAATTCAAAAAAGAGTGCCCGGTCCGATTTCTAGATATTCGCTCTGATTTGAACAACATCCTGTTTGATTTCGAAATTGACCACGGTGTCCACTTTGCTTTGAATAGCATGCATTTTGAAGTGAAAACGACACATAAAAAGGTTTTGCATGATTAAGAAGCAACAGCACTAAGGTGGATGTATTTTTAACGAAATTCGACAGTTTATTGAAGACTTGACGAAACCTGTTTTGAGAAAAGATGTGGGACTTCCTCCTGGCTATCTGCCTCTTCTGGCATCTACTTGCTCTTGCTCGCATGTAGTTGTCAGCGCATCATCCCCATTTGCTAGACATGGAGAATAGCTTGGGCGGTCTGACCGGCCTGACCGCCCTAATCACAGCAAGAGCCACGTAAGTTCCGCGGACCGTGACGGGTTCGGTTTTTGCTAGGTGGCCTGCCCCTTGTTCGACCTCGACTCACCATCCACCCAGCCTTACATGTTCCATGATCAGCTTAAACGTAGTGTTATGGGGTGGAAGATGCAGCCAACAAAAGTATGGATTATTGGGCCTTTACACAGTAGCTTGTTGTTTCGTCACGAGTCTATCGTGACGAAAATGGTAAATGGTAAAATGGCAAAATGGTAAAGTGGTACTGGTTGATACCTGATTTTTATCGAGAAGTGGCTTGGCTATCAAATTTTAAAATAAACTTTGAAGCATCACTTTGGTTTTGCCATTTGTATGTAGTTGATCTAAGACGACAGAAACTGTTTCTCAAACTGAGGATCCGCGAAGCAAAACGCAAGAAATTATGCTGGTTTTGCTGAATAATCCAATATTTCACAACAGTACCGAAGTATGCAGGCACACTTCATATGGGATTTACACCAACAGTGCAGTAAAAAACGGACAACAACAACGCAGTGCCCTGGGCAAGTTCAAGGTCTAGTGTGCAATACCAGAAGAATCTTGCGTCATTACTCCTAAAGTAGATTTAGAAGTACTCTACACTATAAGTTGGTCAAACTTTTACGGCCATTCAAGCAATGTATTGTTACACCAACTTACTATACTTTGACGGCAGCTTTTGTATTGGACTGTAGCAGAAAACTGGATTGGAAGGACTGGACTAGAATAGAATTGGTATTTCAGCAGTTTTGGTGCAGCTTATATCAGAAACTATACTGGCATTTTTTAGCAAAAGACCCTATTCCTCTTCGGCCGATTCGTATCGGATGTTGTTGACTAAAGCTACTGGCTGTCGCTGGCAGAGGTGCCGCTCGTTAATCTGCGTAGATATCTGGGTGGGCATAGTCTCGTTAGAAACACGTTCTCTACCCTCAAACACGTTAGGAAGATAAACTACCTATGGTGCAACACTAGGTAATGGGAAAGACTGGAGCGTAGCGCAATGAACTAAGGGTTCAGGGAGCTTTCCGTTCTGAAATGTTAATCAACTCTGGCCATACATATTTTAAGAAATTTTCGTTCGACAAGCTGACGCTCCTTTCATGTCAAAAAGACGGGTTTCAACCGCTTTCGTTTCCATTGCTGCAACTGATCTTTTGTGATCTAAAATCCAAAATTAGAAAGCGATCCTAGTTCGGAACGGTTAATCATGAGTAGCCACCGATGGTCTAACTGCAAGTCGTTCTAAACTGCTGGTCAATTTAACTAGTTACTCAGTCTCTTTTCCGTCAGATTTCTATGTGTTCCAGAAACGGGATCGGCCTCGTAAAGTCAATGTGAAGCCGACCGTAGAGATCTCGTGCTAACATCACTGCATGCTCAACAACTGGTCGGTCGACTGCGATAGCGGACGCCAGTCCAGATCTCTTGCGCAACGTCTGAGTCGGGAATCGCCCACCTCGATCTTGGCGCTGAAGCTGCCTAACTCGCCTGGACGGATCACCGAAATGCGCAGCGGAACGAAGTCCGTCCAGCAGTAGGTGAGCAGTAGAGTGAGCCCGACCAGGAGAGAGCGCATAGTGCTACGAGGTCTGTCGTTCAGGCTCTCTTATTCAGATGCCCCCATGAAATGCTTTGTCTGCAGAGTCACAGCTGTTTTGGCAACAATTCCCGAATTTTGGATGCTGTCGAGGCCAAGCTGCAAACAAAGATTGAGCGAACGTTTTATTATTCTTGTGTGACTCGTACTCAGTACAACGCAATTCTACTAAAAGTCACAGAAATCCAAACAGTTGCGGATGGAAGCGACTTCTTAGCCAGCAGTTCTGCCGGCGGTGACTTTTTAGTAGCCAGGAGCAGTTCGAGGAGGTGGGCAGTGATCGCAGCCGCCGCCGCTTCCAGATGCACCATTGTCTCCAGCACCTCCTGGGGCTCCAGGGTTTCCGGGGGCTCCATCTGGTCCTGCATCTCCTGGTGGTCCAGGAGGACCGGGCTGTGAGCTACCAGGTGCTCCTGGGTTACCGGCTGGTCCAGCAGGTCCAGGTGGCCCAGGTGGTCCTGAAATGGAATCATTAGTCATAGCGACAAGAGAGGCTAGACAGGAAAATATAGAGGATAGGCAGTCAGCCATCTTACCAGCTGGTCCAGGTGAGCCGGGAACTTCGATGACTTGTCCGGGTCCTCCGGGGCTTCCAGGTCCTCCTGGTGCTCCGTCGTTTCCAGCGGGTCCAGGTGGTCCAGGTGGTCCAGGTGGTCCGGCTCCAGAAGACTGCGGGCTGTGTCCGGGTGCTCCTGGTGCTCCCGATGGTCCGGGTGGTCCAGCGTTTCCAGCGGGACCAGCTGGTCCGGGTGGGCAGTCGAAGCAGAAGTCGGCGGCTCTGGGACCGGCTCCAGCAACCGCGTCGGATCCGGCCTGTCCTGGGTTTCCTGGTGCACCATCCCTGCCGGGGTGGCCATCAGCTCCAGGAGGTCCAGGAGGTCCTGCAGCTCCAATACCGCACGAGCAACATCCGCCGCCGCCTCCACCTGCAAACAGAAGCATAGAATCGTCTATTAAGGAGATCGATAGGCAACAAAGGGACTTACCACCGCCTCCGGCTCCGATGGCTGCGCCCTGTGAGTAGGTTCCGGCTCCGTGAGCCTTGGCTGGAACGCGGAAGTGCTGCTGCCACGTGTGTCTCTTGATACGGCTCTCGACTCCCTTCGCCGACTCGAACTGAAGGAAGCAACACTAGTGCTAAGTGAAGCAAAAACGTCGAAGACGAAATAAAGTGTTAGAAGGAGAAAAGGAGAGGGAAGGAATAGTTTACCCGGTGGAATTCGTCCCAAAGACCGTCGGTGCGGTGACGACAGAACTCAACCTGAAGAGCGAACGTATAGAAGGAAATCACAGGAGATTCAAACACAATGAGAGAAGGCAGGTTGTGGTAAGAACCTCGTTCTGAAGGGAGGACTGCACGTGCTGCATGTAGTTGTAGAGCATGGGCACAGCGACGATGGCAGTTAATGTGGCGACGGTGGAGATGGCGATGCCGAAAAAGGCGAGCCTCTTAAGGCCCTCTGCCTCTGCAAGCTTGGTCTTCTCGTCGGACATTGCTGTGTGATCTACATCGCGGCGGCCGGCCTTTTATAGTCGCGACTCTGAACCGGTCTCGTCGACGATTAGCACTGAACTGGTAGCGCGAACAAGGTACGGTAGCTGGCCGTGAGCGCGCTGTGGTAGCTGTTAGCTGCGCCCCGATCGAATCAGTGCTCGTCAGCCGCGATCGGTGGTCAACTGCATCGGCATCGCTTATCAGTCCTTAACCAGGCTCATTCAGAAGGACGCACCTGGAGGGGCACTGGCAGAGTAGCGCTCCCTACTGTTCGCTTCGGCAGTGCAAGGGCTGCACCCATCCCCACTTCTTCGATAGAATTTCGATTCCCTAGCCACTTGTTCTCCTTATGTCGAACGCGAGGACTGAAGGTGACTTGGAAAAAGCCAGATAATTGGAGCAATGAGCTAGCACTGTCAAGAAGACATATTAAGCTGTCAGAAAAATTAATCGCCGAAACGTGCCTCTTACTTCAAACTGGTGTAACTCAGATTGGAAAAACTTTATTAATCGAAGTAAAAAACACCAGGATTTTGACAACGAACAGGATCTAATCCTTTATAATAAAAATTGAGATCACACAAATTAGCGAAAGCAAGAGGGCACATTCAACATCGGCCAAATTAGTGAATTGTTTCTGATGCAAATAAGAATCAAGAGCTCGGAAAAAGCAACAGTCAGTGAGGGAAAGCTCGGGAGAATGTGGTGGGTGAGGAAGAACTTCGATACGTAAATGGGTCAATTTTCGCCGAGTGATTTGTGAAGTGTGTGGCCTTGCGTTGTCCTTCAACAGGAGCGGCTCTCCTCTGCTCACCACTGCCGGCCACAATTTTTGCAACTTCCCACTTTGGTCTAAATCACAGCAGTAAGATTCTGCGGTGACTGATTGACCAGGTTGCAAAAAGCTGTAATGGATTACTTCTTTACAACACCACCACAAAATAAGCATGAATCTTACCTTAGGATGAAGGTCGGGTTTAGGAGAGGATGTTGGAGGGGCATCCCTATCTACCCAGACAAATCACCGCTTCCTGTTATCGTTAGGGCCCACTTTTCATCTAAAGTGATAATACGGCTCACTAAGGACTCGTTTTTAAAGCGGACTAGCACGTTGGAGCAGGTGTCGAAACGTGCCAGACGCTGTTCATCGGTCAGCTCATGAGGCACCCACTTCAACATCTTCTTCACCTTGTGGATTCTTGCGAAATGTCTTGCTATCGTACTATGATGTACGAAAAGGTACTTCGCTGATGTACGTGTATTCGTCTCCGGATTTGCTTCGACGGCTCTGCTCAAAACATCATCGTCAAGCGACAACTTGCACCCGCGACCCGGTTTTCCCTCGAGATCAAAATCGCCAGAAGCGAATTTTTCGAAGCAGAGCCTCACCGTTCGTTCGCAAGGGTCAATCCGTCCCAAAAGCGCTGCTAAGGTTACGGGATGCCTCTGTCGCAGAATGTCCCAATTTAAATTCTTGTAAAGCACGATGAATCGATAGTCGCGTCGGTTCATGATGTTACGCAGCCCTGGAAAAGGGCGGCTAGAAAAATTAGAGCGTTCTTTATGTTTTTTTTTGTTGGAAAAAGTGGGAAAAAACCTGTGGAATGGTATATGGGTTTCCCTCAGACGGAATGATTTATGGTTTAAAAAAACTTATTTACTTATACATACCTCGAAACGGAGATTAATTTTGCGACAGCCTAACAGTTACGGGGCATCAGCTATAGCGGAGAACACATTACGAATATGAAAATGTGTGAAATGGGGCCGCATTGTATTTATTTAAAATACCAAGGACAATCTACTTCCCTCAATTTCATGAACACATGACAACCATCGGAACAGTTCAGCTCCAAGACTTATAGAATCGCACTTTAAACAATCCTTGCATTCGCCTTAACCTGGAAAGGATCTACAAAAAGCAGTTTTTGACCTGTCAAATCTTTTATTATGAGGCCAGGTCTTATGAAAAGTTAGTGAAAACATTAAATACATCATTAAAAATGCAGGAGTAAGACTCTCGTTTTCAGGTTGGGAGGACCTGCTCACCTTTGCGTTTGTGGATACTTTGAGACCCATCGTCAGCGGAATCAAGAGTTCACCGCGACAGCGCAGTGAAATAGTTTAGCGGAAGCGCTGTTCCATGTGTTTCTGTCGGCATCATCTCTCCAGAAGTGCAGTGAACTTGGCAATTAAACGAATTTTGAAGGTAAGAGATTTTACATCCAAACGTGGCGAAAACGTTCGTCGTCTTTTTTTGGAACGCTTCTAGAAGAGCGAAGATAAGCTAGCTAAACGAAAATGTTCGTTCATCCATTTTCTTTCAGTCACTACGCATTCGAACATCTGTTTGAGGTAATTGATGGATCCGGCTGGAGATGGATCTAAGCTTCAGTCAACCCTAACAACATGGAATAAGCTGGATGCTACTACACTACATGCATCTTCTCAAAAACGGAACCCTCTAAACAGCCGTATTGGCTAAATTCTTTAGTTTCCCCAATAATACCCTTCAGGAATGCGCATCATTTCTTCTTTTCCGGTCCCTTACTTTGTTCTAATAATGTTATATATGAACATGAGCATGTTAAGCACTTGCAGGTGGAGAACAATCCACGAAATGTGGGCCAAAAAAGAAAAACCGTCGTCTGCAGTTGAAAAACACTCCAAATTCATTCCAGCTGCAAAAGCCGAAGAAAGCTAAATGTTAAGTTGTCCCATAAGTCCCCGCCGTTTTTTTTTTTGTTCAACGATTCACTGCAGATTTCGCCGGCGGTCTCTTGCATAGCGCTGCACAGCTTTCGAAAGAGAATGATTTGCTCTATCAGAACATGTATTGCATTTCTTTTCTCATCCTGAATTTTGTCAATTTTTAGGTCGTTTAAGTGAAAAAGTGAAAAAGTGAAAAAGTAGCCATTTGTGCACTTGTTCTCTCCGCTTAGGTTTGTAATTTTTGCGCAGTTTTTTATACCACTTGGAAGACCATGTTCTGTCCTACAAGAATATGTGTTGGTCCTATTTTCTCACCCGTCCTTTATTGATATTTAGGCTATCAAATTGGGAATTCCGACTTTTCCGCCCGAATTTTTACCAAAACTCCGGTTCTGTGGTTGGACTTTTTTGCTTGGTGTTATATGTCGTTTGGAAGAGGATGTCTTGCTCAGTAAGAATTTGTGTCGCGTTTATGGGCTCACGCTGATTTCTGTCGAATGTCAACAACTGAAGAAGGAGAAAGAGTTGTTGGTGAAGGCGATTTTTCTCTTTTTGGCATTTTGTTGAAATTCAATAGAAGTCAATAAACGCAACACATATTCTTATAGAGCAAGACATTCTCTTTCGAATAACATATAACACCAACCCAAAACGTCCAACTACAGAGCAAGAGCCGTCGGCAAATATAACCATCCTCCTTCGGACGTCCCAATTTGATGGCCTAAAAATCAATAAAGGGCAAGTGAGAAAATACAGCCAACACATGTTTTTATAGTACAGAACATGGTCTTCCAAGTGCTATAAAAACTGCGCAAAAAGTTGCAAACCTAAGGGGAGAGAACAAGTGCGCAAATGGCTACTTCTTCACTTTTTCACTTTTCACTTCAACGACCTAAAATTGACAAAATTCATGATGGAAAAAGAAATGCAATACACGATCTGATAGAGCAAATCATTCTCTTTCAAAAGCCATGCAGCGCTATGCAAGAGACTGCCGGCGAAATCTGCAGTGAATCGTTGAAAAAAACGGCGGGGACTTATGGGACAACCTAATAGATGCCCAATGAACATGGACTATGTCACAGCTATGACAATTAGCGAAAAATGATGTGATTGAGAGAGTGTAGAACCACTACGGGTGAAGCATGTGGCAGCTCAGATGATCTTGCAACTGATGACTTGGGATGGGTCCGCTTTCAGATACAGATTAGGTTCACTTGCTATCTAACTGCTATTATATTTAAGGCGTGCGAATGGCATGTAGAGATAAACTCTGAATGTAAACTGAAGGAGGCGTTCGTCATTTGAGGTGGGATGTGCTCAACTGCTGAATTGCTATACTAAAATTCATTCACGCTACGTCTAAATTTGACAACCCAGACGAAAGAGGGTATGCTGCAAGTAATGGTTGCGACCCGGTGCTGAGGTCTTCGGTAATTCTGCTACTGTGAGGTTTGCTACTAAATAGTCAATCCGAGCAAGGCTGTCAAATGTGTTTCACCTCCACTCAGGAGGTTGTGCTCTTTGATATTCCCTATAGCTTCGAAACAACGAAGGGCGTGGTCATTTTCAGGATTGAATCATTGCCATCCTTTTCTCAGATCCAGGCAACGGCTAACTGTGCGTGAATGTTGCGTTTGCTCATGTCCTTCGAGAAGTCGTTTATCCAAATGAATCTGGCACTTGTTCGGCTCAGTTTGCAATGTCCAGCTGGGAAAGTGCGACCTCCGGGCTCGTCGTGGGAAGTCACTCAAAAATTGGCGCCGAGGAGGAACTCGTTCTCGACCTCCGCGCTGCTGCAGCAGCTGCAGCTCGTGTGCTCGTTCTTCGCCCATACTTGTCACACCTAGGGGGCGCACACAATGATCCTTGTACGGACCGGCGCCGTTACTAAATTGCCTTCCGCTACCCTGCATGCACACAACAAACAGCGCAGACCTCCGAGGGAGCCTGTTCGAGGAAGCTCAGGAACAAAGCAACGGCACCGATGCTAAATCGCCCAGTGGAACGAAATGGGACGACGTTTCCCTTAACTGTGCACCCGGCTACTTTCACGAGAAAGACCGTTGCCAGACACCTTTGGCAAGCTCCATTCCCGAGAGCTTCTACCACACACATAATAAAGGGTGAAGGATGAAGGACGGCGTTACTCAATCCCTTTCGGGATGCGCCATGCGCCCTACTTCTACAGGATATCGTGGAGGCGATTTGAATGCGTATTTGGCCAAACAATGACTATGGCCTGCAGATCAACAAGTCAGTGCTTCTTCCTTCCCAGACAAGTCTGGAACCAATTCACGGACCCCGGAGGAATGGAAGGCTTGGTTGGCCTGGCGGGAAATCCGGACTAGGAACCAGGTATCGGCTGCAAGCCACAGCCGGCCGGCACCTCCTACGACTACGCTACACGCGCCCGTAACAATAGACAAAGACGCAGCATTTAAAAACCACGACTTGCAGGAAAAATCAGGGCGTCTTAAGTATATCCTTACATGGTTTCTACAGGGTGAAGCAAAATAATGTGGACAAGATTTTTTTCGTGATAATTATAAAACAACCAACATTTCGAGAAAACGTCAACTAAATTACAACAATACAAACATTGGGTACGTCATGTTCAAGAGATTTCGTAGTGGCCCCCTTGGCGCGGATGCAGAGGGCCAAACGTTACGCGAATTTTTCGACGATGGGCCGCATATCGTACCTGGGAACAGATTCTGTTCACGGATGAGAAGCTGTTCACCGTGGAGCAGGCGCACAATCGCCAAAATGGCAGGATGTGGTCTACAGAGGCTCCAGCACCTCTGCTATCGTCCAAAACCCACAATCTGTCATGGTTTGGGACGGAATCTGCGCCAGCGGCAAGAGCCCTTGTTTTCGTTGATAAAGAAGTGAAAATCGATGAAGATGTGTACCAGAGAGACATTCTTGAGTCCGTAGTTCTTCCTTGGGCCCACCAGCACTTCGGTGATGCCCATTGGACGTTCCAACAGGACTCTGCACACGCACATAGTGCGAAGAGTGCGCAGGCGTGGTGCAAGGTCAATTTCCCCGACTTCATCACGCCTTCGGAATGGCCGCCGTATTCTCCGGATTTGAATCCGATGGACTACAGTGTGTGGGCATTTTAGATGCTAGGGTCGGCGTCAAACGCCACTGCAGTCTCGAGTCCCTGGAGGAATTCTTGCGCCATGAGTGGGAACGGTTGTCTCCTGATGACCTGCGGCCCATCGCCAAAAAATTCGCGAAACGTTTGGCCCTCTGCATCCGCTCCAAAGGAGGCCACTTCGGAACCACCTGAACATGATGTGCCCTAATGTTTGTACTGTTGTAATTTAGTTGTCGTTTTCTCGAATTGTTGGTTGTTTTATAATTATGATAAAAAAATCTTGTCCACGTTATTTTGGTTTACCCTGTAGAAACTGATTTCGTGTCAAATAACTTCCTTATGTTGTATTTTTCACTTGTGGCTTCAGTCCATGTCATGAGTAAATGAATATGTAAATAACAATAAAACAAATTTCAAAGATGTGATTTTAGTGGGTCCCTTTAAGAAGAAGCACTATAAGGGAATTGAGTGAGCTTCAGTAGAAGTTCCAGATTTTCTCCCTCCTTTCCTTCCAAAGCCCATTGCCATTGAGCTCAACCCTTACTAGCCTCTCAAGGAATTACTCAATCGTTTCGTTTCCTTCCCAACACAGTGTCACCACTAATCTGACCTATGTGTCCAGGCGGCTCGCAGTGCTTGGTCTTCTCGTTGGTTAGTAAAGTCCAGACCTCAGCACTGTGAAAAAGCTCAAAGTTGGACCGTAGCAGGAAAAGGTAACCCAACCATGAATTCGCATCCGTGCTGACCATCTAACCGCTAAGCAGTGGAATAATACAGGGTACGCGTAACAGTGATCATTTAATGTTGCCATCTCGGTGGTTTCTCGCAGCGGTTCCTCGGGCAGGATTCCATGAAATGCCAGAGAGGTGGTAGTTGCCTGCGCAGGGCACGCACTCTATCGCGATTTGCATCGCTAACGACCGCTAATCGGATCTGCGCCCACGTGACCGGCGCAAGTAAAGAGTGGAGCACCTGACGTCGTGACGCAAACTCAGGGTCTCCTACCAGAACGCGTCTCGAGAAAGCGCATATGCCGGCGCGGCTCGCCCGCGCCCCCCAACTGCAGAAGTGAAAGCGGCTGTTGTTCTGCATTAGTTACCATAACATGTGGTGGTGTTGGGTTTGAGTGAATAACCTTATAAGAGCTACTCACTTTTTCGCTTCTCTCTGAGATTTAGGGTTGGCATTTTCACTCATAATTTAAACCTCACAACTAAGCTAACTATCGAAATCAAACAACAAAATGTAGACGCACTGGGAGTTCACGGACTTCACAATTACTCGTTGAAATCTGAGATATTAGGTTGGTGAAAAAGTCTTGCACCACAGCGTATTTCTTTCAAAATTTTATTGCTTCTTCGGGTGAGCGACTTCAATCTTCGAAGTAATCACCATTTACATCTACAACCTTCTGCTATTTGCTGGGGAGATCACGAAATCCTCCCTTCCAGAATGAACTCAGCTGTGACTCAAAGAAGTGCGCCACCTCGGATTCCAGTTCGGTTTGAAGCACCTATCCCTTAGTTGTAGCTTGAGAGCTCGAAAGAGATAGTAGTCCGATGGCCCACGCCCTCGCGGTTTGCGAGACAAGATCTCGCTCAGCTTTTACAGCTGTGTAGCGTAAATGTTTGCTGTTAGTGCGGTGCCGCCATCAAGGAGCTCATGACAGAGATTCCTCGAGAACCCCACCAACAGCACAGCATTACCTTCCTCTGGTGAATGTTCGCCTTGAGATTGTGGTTCTCCTAGAGGGAGCCACTGGAACTACCGAGTATGGTTAACGAGGAGGACCCAGGATTCATCTCCCGTGACGACGTTCTCGAGAAAGTGCTTATTACGGAAAAGAACAAGGAGGGACTGAGCTATAGTCAGTCGCGAGGCCTTGTCCGAGTCACGGAGCCAGTCACACTTCACTACAGTCGTAGTATTTATATGCCCTCAAAAGCAAATTGCCATGTATGCGAAATATTCTAGAATGTTTGCGCTACAACTACGTAGCACCAAACAGTCCTTAGAAGTTCCCGTTAAATTTTGAAAAATTTTCAAAATTTTTGGTTCAAGACTTTTCCACCAACCTAATGCATTGGGTACTAGAGCGGTGCCCGTAACCACCTCACCTTAATGTTCACTCGATCAGTATGCCATCGTCCGTAGCCGTTTCTACAACCGCCAAGGATTCATGTTCGGAAGATATCAAAGGCACTTACGAATGTAACTTTAAGAACTCCAAGATTTGCATGCCCAAAGATCTTTTGTTCAAGTGACCCGTGGTGCAACTACGTTTACCTTTCAGCATCGAAGGCTGGATAAAACATTTAAGGAATGAACCACTATGTGGGAACACAGTAAAATCGCCTCAGAATGCCGAATATCGAATATCTCAGAATGTCTGCTGGTTGAAGCCTTCCACTATACACCAAGTGAAACCGGCGAAGAAATCTCATGTGTCGTCGAACTTCTACGATACAACGTTCATGTTATCGCGCGATAGGATGCGCTGCCATAGTTTCCGCACCTGTGTCGTGCCTTCAAATGTGTTCGACTGAAACAACGGTAATTACCTCTTGCCATTCCTTTCGCACTGCGAGCTACTGCATGGGAGGGGGGGGGGGTTTCGATCTGGCACAGAAGATGAAAGCCGAAAGGGGTGGGGATGCGTTTGGGCGGGTTGGTGACAAATCTGAAATCTTAAACCACTTTTAGGCCTCAGAAGGCGAGGAACAGGTCGGATCGTTAGGCCGCTCAATAAATTGGCCCACCTTACATCACGAAACAAGATTTCCACGGCAGACTTCTATCAGGAGCCCGTGATTTTAGCCTCCAGTCGAGATATAATGAAAGGTTCGCAGAAAATTTTTGCTTCTGCCATATCGTTAGCAAGCAGCCTCCAGCCACTAGCTTCTAAACAGAATCATGGCAAAAGGCGATTCATTAGGGCGATGTTTGTTGTAATCTTCCGTCACACAAACATAAATTTTCGTGCTCTCGTTGTGCATATCTTGCTTCGCCTTCTTTCACAGTCGATTGCAATAGTTGCCTGTATGGATAACCACGAAAAATAAATACATAAAAATGTCAAAATAAGGAACAAGCGTTCCATTTGCATCCATGAGAGCGAATTCGTTCTGCTCGTGGAAGACGCAGGGCATCTCCTGCCTACACCGAAACACTGCAATGAGATCGAGTGTTGTTGTTTACGAAGCAGCAGCGGATCCCATTCGCTTCCCCCGGGTGGCTGTCAACTGGCGAGTGGGGCTGAACCAGTTCAAGGACAGTTAATCTATCCCACACAAAGACAACAAATCGTCCCACACACACACACACGCCGCATCCAGTTCACTGGCTTCGCGTCACGTATGTCGCAAGAAATTGCCTGCAGATCTGGAGATCTCCACGCACCTTCGAAGTACGCCATGGTAATTTGTCGAAACACAGCGCCAGGAGGGGGATTTAGATACGCGGTCCTCGTCCAATCGTCACATCCTTTCAAATAGTCTCTACGACAAACCTAGTCCAAGCGACAGACTCCAAAACGATGAGCGATAACCAACTTCAGTGGGTATCATTCCTCCTTCCTGTCACCTAAAACTTTCAGAAACTGCGCTTTCGATGTTAAAAAAATTCAGAACCTCTAATAGCCATACGTTATCAAGGAATAATCTGGTATAATAACTGTAGCAAAATAAAGGAAGGATAAAAACCAGAGTTCCCACTGGTAAATTTGGAACGGCACGCGGTAGCAGAGGCGCCGGATGTCGTCCTGAATCCATTTATTTTGCTTTATTTACAGCCCGAATCAATGTTTTTGGTTCGTGTCCCCTCCGGCAAACCAAGTCTTACATTCCATCGGGGTCGACGAATTAGTACCAGACCTCACTGGAAAGCTTGGTACACCGACTTGTTCATTGGCTACCCACGGCGAGGCCAAATACCCATTCAAATTTCCCGACGATATTCCGTGCAGGTAGAATGTGTGGTGCATCCCAAACAGCGGTTGATTAACACCATCCTTTGCTCTTCTTCCCTCTTTTGGGAAGCGCTTTGCTTTTCCGTGCGCTATTTCATGGAGCCGCGTCGACTAATCTAATATAACGACGTGCGACTATAATCTGATAGAAATACGTATCAGCACATTAACTCTTCTTCAGCGTTTGTCCCGCTTCGAGGCGGGGTCCGCTATTCTGGTGTGGTGATGCCACTTTACGCCATCAAATGTTTGGTCGGGTGGATACCAGCAACCTTCAGGTCCAAATGCAACGTATTTCATGGAGCCGCTGATTTAAACGGTGCTTACTTCGACTAAATCCGATAAGAATTGAGAAAGTTATGGTACTTCGAGGCGTAGCACTCAAAACGCTGAGAACTTTCCGGACAACGTAATATTTCAGGAATTATCTGCAGCACTGCTAAATAATAACATCACGTAGTCCCCGCGATTGAATGACAACTTTAAATGGCCTCTATTTTAAGGGGCTCATTCTCTCCCCCTCATTCTCTCTCTCTCTCTCTCTCTCTCTCTCTCTCTCTCCCACACATGCACACATCTGGCTGATCCGCTGCTCTTGGTCATTCTTCGTCGCTCATTTTATAAAATATGACTCATCCTTCCGATGCTTACAAGTTACTGCTCGTATTATAATGAACGCCAGTATTTCGTCGAATGTCACTTGTACTTCAGCAGTATACCCTCAACTTTTGAGTGTTTCCCTCCTATTGAGTAAGGCCTGGCTCAGCCAACAAACTCTTCCACCTGATGCCTTCATTTCGCACACCACTACTGGAAAAACAGTATCAGATTGTGAAATCAACGTGAAGACAGTGGTATCGATGACACCTGGACCAGATACATATTACAAAGGAAGGAGCCGATATACAGCAAATTGAAGAGCAACAATATGGACAACCCGTGCACAACAAAACGCCTGTATTGAGCGGAAACCAAGAGCTACGACTGATGCAGAAATGTGGAGCTTTCAACACATTCTTATTCTTTTTCTGGCTTGCTGCTGTCATCAACGTCAGGTATAAGACAAATGCTAGACTGGAGCAGAAGCGTCTCAAAGCCAACGGATACAGTGTGGGGAAGAAGGCAACGCGCGAAGAGCTCCAGACTTCTAAAAAGACATCTAAAACCTGCGTAGATTGCTTGTGCATTCCCTAATTCACTGCTTCGTCAGCGGATGTTCAAGAAAAACTTTATAATTTATAAATGAAGATAAAAACGGCCTAAGGCATTTGATGTAGGAAAGATTCCGAAATTTTCTGAACTTCCAAGCTTACATGTCGTTTTTCACATTTTTAGAGCGTATGGGCACGCGTAGTAAGATCGGCAAGAGGAGGCGGTTCGTGTGTAAGCTCTCTATCGATTTGCAGGCTTGGATCGAACCCGATCCAGGCTTTTACTCAATGCGTGGTGGCTGATTTAGCACCGTCTTCATGACCACGAAAGTGGAATGCGTGCTGTTCCACAAAGATGGATTGCTCAACTCGAATAGCTACCACTTCGCACCACTCCTATTTCCAAGCCGCCTTCTCATGACACTACTTACAGTAGGTCGGACGAGGTACGACCTGAGCAACTGGGACTCGACATGCCCGACTGCTGTTCTACCTAGTCCGTCTCCGACGCTAAGATCGCCGTCGAAATCGTCCCCATCCCCACTGTCTTCTAACTGAGCAGTTCCAGTCAGCCGCATTTCTACCCCGCGCTTCGTCTGATTTCCAATATACGTCATGGTGGAAACGAGTTACCTTCCCGGAGCGATCCCAAAATGCTTCAACAATGGCAACACAGGTGGCTTTCTGGACGGCAGAGCCATCGGCACACTAAAACAATCACAGACTAGCGTTATACCTCTTGATGTGCGAAGCCGCTTTCTAAAGTAATCAAACACTTCATTAAATGTTCGGTTTGCAGTGGGAAACTTCCCACCTGGCAAACACTTTTCCATCCGCGGAACAGATTGCGGAGTAGCGTTCCGCATACTCTTCCCGCGAAGCGAATACCAACTTCTCGTAAGGTAACTTGTGAGCTCCGTTAAACGAACACACTGGATCTCCTTCGAGGGTGACCTGAACAACTCGACTGCAGTGATGCAACCAACACCGATTCTGATAACCACGCTTGCTCGAGTCGCAGTTCATCCGAAGGACGAAATCGACCATTCCAGACTCTCACTAACCTTACGAAAAGTCTGCAACAAACATAGAACCATTTAGAGCTGCTTGAAGAACAGCGCGAGAATAAAATAGCGGAACGGCGTACGGTTCTCGCGGGAAAAAAGTTGTGGTAAGGTTAGCCCCCAAAAAATCATTGATAAAGATAGGCCTTGTAGCTCACAAGGGAAGGATACTAGGTTACCATGAAATTTCGAGTTGATTTGAGATGAGGTGCATATCACGGGACGCGGCTTCGAACGCTAATTCCAAATATGTGTTCTGCTTCTGCTGTGCGCACCTACGAGCAGGGTTATGGACCATTTTCAGCATGGCTCCGAGCTCAAGTGGCCTGGAAACTGCGCTGCCGGCCGAATAGTGTGGCGCAGGGGTAGAATAGCGGCGCGAAGAGACGAGGCGGTTTATGGTTCGACTCTCCTATGTTGCAGGATCTTTGCACTTCCTAAAAAAGATCTGCCACGATCAGCCAAAGCTCTCTATGTCGAACCGCAACGGAGAACTATAGGACTTGTTCTAACACTGGCAAGTTTACACTGGCACGAAGATCCATTTTATTATGAATGGTTGCCAGAAACAGAAACAAGAAACAAACGACAAAACACACTGATACCTTCTTCATCCTCTAGCTCGATGCTCTCGCATTGCGCATCTCGCAAGGTGATGCGGAAGCGCTTTCTCTCTTGCCTTGTGGGAACGTATGAAGTATCGGAAGGCCCGAACTCCTCCAAAAGGCACGCTAACACCACAGCTGGTGAGACCGTAGTTTGGAAGGTAAGTCGGCGGTATTGTTCTTACCGAAAAAAGGGGGTTATTCAAGGCACTGATCATCGCCTTTTAACATAGAGCGCTTTGATTGATCGTGGAAAATCGTTTTTAGAAAGTGCAAAAATCCTACCACGGGAGTCGAACCATAAACGGCCCTGTCTCACCACGCCGCTCCTCCACCTCCTGGTCCGCCACTGCCCGGCCGGTGCAGCAGTTTCCAGGCTACTTGAGCTGGAAGCTGTGCTGAAAATGATCCATAACTCCGTTCGTAGATACGCACAGCAGAAATGGAACACACATTTGGAATGAACGTTCGAAGCCGCATCCCGTGATATGCATCTGATCTGAAAGTCTCATGGTCACCTAGTATCCTTCCCTTGTCTGTTCCATAGGTTTGGCCAAGTGACGTCCTTCTATTAGGAGAAGTGATTGAATATACTGGTGGTCCGAGTCAGGAGGAACGGTGACAAAGCCAACCGAAATTGAGCGTCGAGATTGTAAAACGGCTGCATGCTAAACGTCGTTATGCTAACCTGAGGGGTTCTAGGAGGGATCCCCGTATGCGCGAAACCCTGCCGAAACTTTAGCTTAATTCGAAACAAGAAACCTTCAACCAGTAGAATGCAGCGAGTCGCTTCACATTCCATCGGCGGAAGCACGATTCGAGCTCTCTTTCAATGCCTAAACAACTGAGCTCTTGAGAGAGAAGCCTTTCCAAATGAAACAAGCTGGCGAAAGGAGTCAGGCGAGCTCAGCTACCGCTTCGATTAGTGATCCAAACAGCAATCAGGCCATCTCGACTCAAACTCTCCACGGTAACACTCGATAAAGGCGACGCAGAAGTAACGTAGCTGAAATACGTTCGAGGTACCCCATTTTGTTAAGCCCACGGTTAACTCTAAGAGAAACCATGCCTGCGTTGTCGTTTCACGGCTAAGTTTTCCCAAGGGGGATCCATGATAATGAGGTCATACACTTCACCTGAAAGAGTTCATTTATGACGCCTGTAGCTGTAGGCAAGCGATGCAGTAGCTGGAAGGCTTTACTGCTAGAGAAACACTTTCCATTAATTGCAGCGAAATTCCGGACATCAGAGACAGAGCCAATGTGGAACGTAGCTCCATGTGGTATATAGTGAGTTGTTCGATCTGTGTTCTTGCCCTCTACAACGCGTCAGTTTACAAAAAGCCTTCACGAATTTAGTAAAAGAGGGTATCTCCAACAAGTCGACGTACCAGCCACGTTGAGTCGTATACAATGATCAGAATCGTTTCTGTACCAACAGTTGAGCTGGCAAAACTCGTTGTCGACGATAAATTCACTAAAATTCTGCACAAATCTGGAAAAGAGACTAAAGGCATTACGCAGCAGAAAAACTATTATTTCACGGCATCAATTTATGCAAGCCAAACTCCACCGACATTATTCGCTTTGAAATGTATAGAAATTGTGCAACGGAATGGAAACAAACTTCTCATGGCTACGCCCCCAAAACGAAATCTGTCTCCGAGAAGACTTGAGACCGACATCTGTCGAGTTATAGACCGATATTGATTGACCGTCGACTCGGTCAGACCCTGGTTATCGTGAAAGGGGAGCTTCTACCGGAAGGTTCCATGCGCAGGCCATGCCGAGATGCTTGAGGTGAGATGTCTGACAGGACTTTGCGAGGCTGTGTACCTGACTAGATGGAGCACGAACCAGCAATCGCGAGCAGCGCCCTTGGCACCAGTCCACAATAATGGATGCCCCCAGACATGCTCAAGAAAGACAGCAGATTGTGGGCAGGTAGCTACTGCGTCCCAGAGGGATGGCGATTGTAGCTCACCGTCATCTTATGTACCGTTGGACGGCATGTATTCTTGAAACACGTCTGTTGAAATGAAATTAAATTTAAATTTTTTAGATAGTTATAGTTATAGTTATAGTTTATTACGTACGTTTAAGACATACGTTCAACAGAAAAAACAAAAACAAAAACGACCGTAGATAAAGAACAGCAACACAATATTCTAGTGCTTAAGAAATTTGATTTCAGCAAAACGTTTAAATAACCGGAAAGAGCTAGCGGTAAGCGGAACGTCATGCTTGAGTGTAAGATAACAGGACAACGCTCTGCACGTAAAGTAGTTCAATCTAAGATTCGTCCTAGGTTTTTCGCATGAAATTTTCTCCGAACTGCCTCTAGTTTTTGAGGGGATGAATGAAAAAAATTTTGAATTGTCAATGTCTATGATCCCTGCGAGCATTTTGAACACGACACACACATCCCTGAGCCTACGTCGAGACTGCAGTGTATTCAAACGAAGATACTTATTTCGTATTTGTGCTCTAGGTACTCTAGAATATAAAAAACTACCTGTACGAAGCAGAAGTTTCCTAGTGAAGTTATTTTGCACCTTCTCAATTTGCACAATGTACTTCTTCTTATGCGGAGCAAACACTGTTGTCGCACTTTCAACTATTGGCCTAACATAGGTCTTATATGCTTTTAACAGCACATCCTTGTTTCTCGTGCTCAAAGCCTTGAAAATTTGATATGTTTTGCCTAACGCACTCCTACTAATTAGGCCGCAATGCTCAGCAAAGTCCAATTTATCATTATAGTGGAACCCCAAATCTCTTACACTTGTAACCTTAGATATACAGTGTTCACCTACTGTATATTCACATGGAACGTCTGACTTTCCTAACCTCATGCACACAGTTTTCTCCGGTGCTAGTGGCAATTGCCACTGCAGGGACCAGTTGTATAGCAAATCCGATCCGAACTGCAGGGCTGCACGATCTTGCTGTGTAACTACCTCCTTATACAACTTTAAATCGTCAGCAAATTGTTTGACTACCACCCCATTGCCATCCAACAATGCCGGGATATCCGATGTATAGATTATAAAAAGAAGGGGTGACAGCACCCCACCCTGCGGCACTCCACTTCTAACTACTCGGCTGGATGAAAAACTTTCCCCAATTTTCACTTGAAAAGTTCTTCCTTCAAGAAAGCTCTTAAGCCACCTACAAATGACAGGATGTACGCCGAGTTTTGCCACCTTATACACCAATTTAGCATGACTTACTCTATCAAATGCCTTTGAAAAATCAAAGTACATCACATCACAAGCTTTTTTATTATCCATGATCTCAGTCCAATCATTAAGGCTTTCCAACATATTTGATTCCACTGAACGCCCAGGCATGAAGCCATGTTGACTTCGCGGGATAGCACTATTTCGTCGTAGATGACACATGATATGGTCCTTCAGAACTTTTTCAAAAATTCGACAGAAAAATGATGTGATGCTCACAGGTCTATAGTTTCCTGCATCACTAGCCGGCTTCCTCTTCAACAGTGGTGTCACAAACGAGTGCTTCCACTTTCTTGGAACCTCACCCCACATAAGGGATTGATTATATAAGTATGAAAGTGGTTGCACCACAGCGGGAGCAATTTTCTTTACAAAGGTAGTAGGCAATAAGTCAGGAGTGAGAGAAGAGGAGTTCGGCCAGCTTTGAATAATCCTGAACAAATTTATAGAATCAAACCAAGGAAAAGCTGACATCGACTGATAAATCACAGGGCTATAGTCTGGACAGATCCCATTATCGTCAATAAAAACTTCACAGAACTTATCAGCTAATATGTCAGCTTTAGCCTCATCTGTGACCACTAAAGAATCTCCCGATTTCAAACTACCTATAACACTCGTGTCTCTAAGCTTTTTGCGCAAAAACTTATAGAACTTTTCCTTATTCCCCGTCTCTATAATTTTCTTTTCAATATGACTATTATATTTCTGTAATCGCTTATGAAATTTCTCGGAAAATTCATGGAACCTTTTCCAGTCGTGTTCTGCCTGTGTCATTGTAGCCAACCGAAAGAGACAAGCCCTATGATCCATCATATTTTGAAGGTATGCGGGCAAGTAGGCATACATTGGCTTAGTTCGACACCAAGGCACGAATTTCTCTACAGCATCTCCAATTATGGAGAGAAAAAGTTCATACTTTTCGTCAATCGTAGGTACTGAGTCAAGAATTTGTCTCCATGCCACAGAAGCTAAATACTCACAAATTTTTCCATAATCGCACCTGCCAAAATGCCGGTAGTATGTGTAGCTATGTTCAACAGATATATATTTTTTATAAAGAAGGGAACGATATGTGTCAAAAAGTTCAAAAAAGGTGACGATAATTCGTCGCCGCAGATGTGTACGTTCTCCCGACTATGAGATAGATCATCATGAATAAATTTGGAGCGGGACTGTTGCGCCTCCACTACCTCAGAAATCGAGAAGTGGTCGAAATTTTTTCTACCCAGACTTCGCCTAGGAAGTTATCTGGCTGGGATGCTGACCACGAATGTGATTTCAGATTTTTTTTAAATATTTGCCGTTACCGTTGTCTAGGATTCCAAAAAGAGTGAGCAGACCTTTACTACAATCGGCGTCCCTACATTGATCACGTGCGGCAAATGTCAGTTGAAGACGAATCGGCACTCATTCCTGCGGACTGGTGACACCGTGCGATGCTCGCGGTTGCTGTCGGTTTATCTATGTCGATAGTTGGGAAGGTCCATACTCCACCTAGTCATGGATCCTGCCAAAAATCTGCAGCAAAATACAAAGTGTCGTATATAGCAGCTGAAGAAAAGCTCCATCCCATCCCATCTTAAAACCTCGGGATCAACGTTCAGTTTCGTTATTTCTTCTGTGCCAACGAGGTTGTTAGGTGCGTGTTTATTTATTATAAATATGTCCACATACCAACCTCGTTGGCACAGACGAAATAACAAAAGTGGTGAAAAGCTCTTGCTAAACACGCATTTGAGAGCCTATAGTGAAATATATGCCCACGAAAAGTTGCCAAGGTGATAAATACCAAGCAAGGAGTGAGTACTAAGGATGCGAAATTTCGACAAGGCAAGGGAGCTGAACACCCGACCTTCACCTGTGAAACAGTGTCACTCACCGCTGAGCCACCAATCCGTTTCCAGTGCTGCCTTTCACCGCCTCTGTTAAATCGACACAACTGCGCACGCCCCGACAGTGCAATCCCATGCCAAACTTCAAGGGTCCCTAGCTCCTTGCGTTCAAAGACTCACCAGGATACTATCTCAACGGTAGGTCGGAACGGCGCAAATGTTGTATATGGCACAACGCCTCTCCCTGGGAAGTAACAAACTGCAGGTATCTCGACCCTAATACAACTCTGCGCAGAGTTAGGGGCGACGGAAGTCGCGGGTTGGCGCCCTGTTGATTCACGTGCTCCACAGCTGACGGGCGCGCGCGGGATAAGGTCTCGTATCGCGGCTGGGCGCAGTGCACAGGTGGCGTAGTAGGGAAGAGCTCGGGCTCGTAAACGCGGGGTCGGGGGTTTGGATCCCGCAGACTGCGTTCGCTTTGCACTTTTGCAAAATCCATGTTTATCATATAGGTAATCCATCTAGGGGTATTATAGTGTGTTATAGATCATGTTTACATATAACATATGCCTCAAACTACAGATTAGCTAAAACGTTCACTTCTGGGTGTCACTTATTTTAAGCCTATTTTGTGTGAAGCTATAGTTATGTAACGATAGATATTTTGTGGCACTAGTAAAAAGTTCCGACTCCACCGTCTAAAAAAATTTCGCCGAAACTTTGTCTAGGGAGGGTTATTTGGGGTGCTGATCACGAATCTGACATCCGTTTTTTACGATTCGGCTGAATAATATAGATACAGGATGGCACAGGATTACATTCTTAAAGTTTCTGCCGATGACGGCCGATGTTATATGTAAACATGCTCTATAACACACTATAATACCCCTAGATGGATTACCTATATGATAAACATGGATTTCGCAAAAGTGCAAAACGAACGCAGTCTGCGGGATCCAAACCTTCGACCCCTCGTCCACGAGCCCGACCTCTTCCCTACTACGCCACATGTGCACTGCGATTAGCCGCGATGCGAGCCCTCATCCCGCGCGCGCCCGTCAGCTGTGGAGCACGTGAATCAACAGAACGCCAACCCGCGACTTCCGTCGATCCTAACTCTGCGCAGAGTTGTATTGGGGTCGAGATACCTGCAGTTTGTTACTTCCCAGGGAGAGGCGGTTCTGCCCATATACAACATTTGCGCCGCTCCGACCTACCGTTGAGATAGTATCCTGGTCAGCCAAAGAGACACATTTTTCTACCGTTTAGAGGGTGGAAATTCTCGCTGTAGTGTTCATGTCCCCGTTCTGACCTATGCCTGAGAGAGCTCCCTGATGAGTAAACTCTGCTAAACCATTTTGTTTGCCCAACTCGACAAGATTTCGCTACCGTGGATGAGTAAGATTTAATGAGACCTCGGGCCGAATTCATGAACGCGGCCGGAGGTAAATTCTACCCCCACTTACCTCGACGGCCATTTACCCGCCACTTTCCCCGAACTTACCTCCGTTTTCTGATTCATGACGGCCGAGGCGAGGGTTTAGCTCCGCGGCCAATTTCTGACCCAGTGCATGCCTCCGCTGGCCCGTAGCCAGCCAGGCATGCACTGGGTCAGATTTTGCGGCTGGCGGCCAGGCTGGCTACGGGCCAGCGGAGGCAGCACTAGGTCAGAAATTGGCCGCGGAGCAAAACCCTCGCCTTGAGGGTAAATGTTCCCCGACGCGCCGACGGGGTAGCATTTACCTCGACACTTACCCCCGATTTTCCCCGCCGCGCGTTCGTTTATCCATTCATGTTCCTGTCGGCCGAGTTGCACAGAGCACGCTGCGCAATAGAAGACACACAGCTCAATGGAAATCGCTCAAATCAAAACAAGTCTTCGTATTGCTATCCAAATTTTTGAAAAAAAGGCGAATGCCCATACACTACGAATGCGTCCCCGTTATCGGAAAAAAATCGGACACAAAATAGTTTTAGACAATTGTTCCTGCAAAAGTAACTCCAAATGTTTGTGAGAGCGGCTCCTATTGCATTGAGCTGCGTTGAAGTCGTTCCTATTTCTCCTTGTGTTCACAGCTAAACTGCGGTATTGGTCCGATGCACTGTGAGAGCCTCAACAGAAGGATGCCACCCCCTCGTCAAATTTCCATCCTGGAGCCCTAAAAGATACAGAACAAAGCTTGGTGCTGATCCATTCATCTTGGGATGCGCCAGGCACTCCACCTCTAACTGATGTCGTAGAGGTAGCTTGTACGCGTTCATAGCTATGCTTCGCTCTTTCGCTGCTCACCTCCCAGGAGCCTTATCAGGGGAGGGCACCACCAATCTCTTATCCTTTGGTGTGGGCTGTCAGCATGGATGTCTCTCACTGTCAGACTTTTGTTACTGGAAAAACGCATAGAAAAATTGAGCACGACGGAGATTCAAACTGCCTTCAGTCAGCAATTGATTTCATCAGTTGTTGGGCAGTAAAATGGGAACTACCAATCGCCTCTGAGAAGACTCACTTTCTGACGATCGGGTCTAGAGGCAATACTACGGTGCCGTCATATGGGATCAATGACAAAGCTTTAAAGGAAGTCCAAGAAGCTCGTGATTTAGGTTTCCTTATCACGAGTAACCTGTCCTTCTCCAGTCATTGCAGACTCTTGGTGAATAAAGCTAACTGTCGCATTTACAATCTTTTCAAAGTTCTGAAATCAAACCTACCAGAGGTCTACTTAACAGCTTACAAAACCTACGTTTGTCCAGTTGTGGAATCTGGAATAGCCGTGTTCAATCCGACGAAAAAGAGGGACGTACAAAACAATTTTACTAGAAAGCTTATGATGAGGTGTTTCTCGGTGGATTACAGTCTGATACCGCGTGGTCAGGAACTTCTGTTCGCTTTCGTCTTCCTTCACTGGGAAATAGGAGGAAAATCTCAGATCTGGTCATGATGTACAACATACTTTCTGGTAAGGTGTCCATCGACCCAGTTATCTTTTTTGGAGATGTGCTGACGAGGACCGTTAGAGGAAAGCTTAGGCTTCGAGTTCCGACTGCTAAATCACGAATAAGATCTGACTTTCTGACCTACAGGAATCTTAAGGAATTCAATTTGTTGATTGGGAAGTATGCTGACCAGGAGGAGCTGTCTGTGCAAGCCTGTTAACGTCCTATTGCTGGTTGAACTCCAAGAGTAGTGATTTTTTTTTGTTTTTTCTTATGATGTAGTGATTTCTCTGTTGACGGTTGCGTAATTGTCGTTACTATTCCTATTTTTAGACAGAAGGTTGCTCGTTTGTTCTATTTGTATTGCTATGATCGCTTACGCTAGACTATGTTCTATGCCTTGAAATAAATAAATAAATATGCTAATTCTCTTGTTCTCTTTAGTCGTTTATCGTGATCAGTCCCAGCATATCCCTCCTGCATTGTCGCCTTTTGGCTACAAAGTTTACGTTGTAAGCGAGCGCTCGGAATGTATGTTCTTCAGTTTTATATTAGCTTTTTCTAGTTTTTACTCATTTTTGAGTCTTGAAGTGTCTACTGTTGAGTTCGTTTGAGTTAAGAGTTTTGCATACTGTTCGTTGATGTAATAGCGCGCCTTTAGGCGCATAAAAAATAAAAAAATAAATAGTCCCCCTCATGACCGCATTACCTGAGCCCGGGTGGGGAAATATTAGGTTGCCCCCTAACAAGGGAGGGGTCTGAAGCGTAGGCCTGAACGGGGGAGCGAGTCATAAAAGGAGAATCCTCATCCCTCAATTGGTTTGAAAATGTGTTTATTTTTTGCCAAGTCGTTGAACCCAAGGAGTAGGAGGTCACAATGGGATAAGGCGCAGCACGCGTTTGGGGGTCTTGTACGCCCGCGATGCGTCTGCAGCAGGGGTGTGCGTTAAATTTTTTCGGTAAATTTTTAACGATTTTGGTTAAATCCGGTAAATTCTGTAAAATCGTTAAATAAAATTCCCTTAGATGCAGTCAGTTTGGATTGTCTGTACTTTAGAATGTAACAAACGAGATCTTCTCCTTTTTGACATTTTCAACTCCATCTACATGGCAGTTATTAGGGTGTCCAGAAAGTACCTGTAGAAAACTTCGCAATGTTCCAGATTTTTCTAGGATGTTCTGAAGATTTCAACATAAGTGCTATACAAAGACACTATCCTGCTGTATCTGCATAACATATCCAGCTCCGTCTTCCTTCCCTATTTCACTGTATGATGGCCGAATTGTCTACCCATATTAGACACGTACTCCTTTACGAGTTTGAATCTGGGCACTCCGCTGCAGAAGCCTATCGAAACTTGTGTCGTGTATTCGGCTCTGAATCTCCTTCTGTACGGTCTGTGTATAGCTGGTTCGAACGCTTCAGAAGCGGGAACAGGAGTCCCGAAGATGAGCCTCGCTCTGGCCGACCGACAACGATATCTTTGGATGAACTGAGGATCTGGCGGAGCAGCATCTATACGAAGGTGTGCGTTATTTTGCTGCTGCTCCTGGCTGTTCCCGATCCACAGTGGACAATGCACTGCGATTTCTTGGAATGGTTAAAAAGCTCGGTCAGTGACTCCCACTCGAACTGACACCGACGACAACCGGCGAAGACGTCTGTACATATGCACACAGATGCTCTCCCGGAGTCGCACCTTCAACTGGGTGGACACCATCGTCACAGGAGACGAAAAATGGGTCCTCTAAGTCAACCACGCTCGTAAGCGTGCGTGGTGCCAACGCGATGAAGTGCCGAAATCTTTCGTAGAAGGTGAAATTCATGCGAGAGAAGTCATACTGAGCGTCTGGTGGGGAGTTTATGGGATCTGCCATTTCGAGCTGCTGCCTGACAGCACGACTGTCACTGCCGAGGTCTACGCTACGCAACTGCAGGGACTGCCCGATAAGATGCGCAAGGAACAGCCCAGGCTCGACAAAGCACGATAACGCGCGCTCACACATTGCGAAGACGGCTTCTCAGAAAATTCTGGAACTCGGATGGGAAGTTCTGCCGCATCCACCGTACAGCCCAGATCTGGCCACAAGTGACTACCACCTTTTTCGATCACTTCAGCATCATCTGGAAGGGAAGCGTTATGAAGATCGTGACCACCTCGAAAATGACCTTCGAGCTCTTTTCGCCTACAAGTCACCGGATTTCTACGCCAGAGGAATTCGAAGTCTTGTGGAACGTTGGCGGAGAGTCGTCGATGTTGATGGAAATTACTTGGTTGATTAATAAAGTGTTGATAAAAAATTGTGTTATTTTGCAAAAATTTTCGTATTTCTGCAGATACTTTCTGGACACCTTAATATATGGCTACGACTTCATCGTCACAAAAAATAGCGTCAGTCCATCTATCATCAACAAAATAGCTAAACGAGAAAAATCATTAAGGTTCTAAAACCAAACGGTAACAACACTTCTAAAACAACAAATTTCTTACTAGGCCCCGTTCGTTTAGCTGGTGGCTTGTGGCAAGCTCCTGGAAAGATCCAAAGTGCTGTTCACAGTAGCACGGCTCAACATTTTTGATCGGTTTCATTTGCGTTCCTGACAAAACTTTTTAAAGAGCTTGCCCTCGCTACGCAGATATTTAAATTGTTTCCGAAAACTACAGAATGTTTTAATGAAATATTCGTCTCAGGCAGTGACCACAAGGAATTCTATGGTACAGTTCGTCTTTGGAAGGGTGGAGATGTCCGTTCCTCCATGTGGTGCCACTGGAAACTGCCCGCTCTGCGAGCTAAGCCAAACACGGACATTCGATTGCAGGAGACAGGCCCTTGTGACAGGCCGGTCTACGAACACCCATGTCACATCACATGGTGCATGTCAGTTCACGTATGTCGAGATAGTGCGACGGCGTCCGCGGAAGCCGACGCGCGCTCGCAAAGCCCGGCGAGTGTGAGAAGTATGCGAGGGTCCCTGATGCGAGGACGGCATCGGGGGGCAACTGAGCTAGTCCGAAAGTCCCGTAACGTAAGCAGGACCCGCGTGGCAACGCTGAATGTGGGTACGCTGACGGGACGCTCGTGCGAGTTGGTTGAAGCACTGGAGCGTAGAAGAGTTGATCTCTGTGCGGTGCAGGAGACGAGGTGGTTCTGCCGTATGTCAAGGGACATAGGACGTGGCTTCAAGGCCGTTCTATGTGGAAGTCCCAGGACCACCAGCGGAGTTGGAGTCATCGTCTCCGAAGGATTTCGTAACTCGATTGTAAGCGTCGAGCGCTTTGACGATCGATTGATGAAGATCGTTGTCGCGCTAAGGAGCGACTCCATCACTTCTCTGCGTATGCTCCACAGACTGGCTGCACCGATCAAGCCAAGGATGAGCTTTGGAAAATGCTTGATGAGAAAACAGCAGAGGTACCGTCGAAGGACGTCTTCATAGTCGCTGGTGACCTTAATGGGCACGTAGGTACTACGAAAGACAGGTACAGCTGTCATGGTGGTTTCGGATACGGATCACGTAACGCAGATGGCGTGCGCATTCTTGATTACGCGGAATCGCATAAACTCACCATAGTGAACACCGTCTTCCGAAAACGCGACTCGCACCTTATCTCATACTACAGTGGGAGTACCAAGACTCAGATAGACTTCATCCTTGTGAGAGATCGCGACCGGAGTCTTGTCATAGACGCGAAGATCGTGCCGTATGAGACGGTCGCCCCACAGCACTGACCTCTGATCTGCACTCTAAAGATCGCCCCTCCGAGGCTGAAGCAGATCGAGCGATGCGGTGGAGCTAGAATCAAGTGGTGGAGAATGAAGGAGAAGGAAGCAGCTGTGATTTGTCGCGGTTGCCGACAGCCACGACTGTCGATGAAACATGGAAGAGAGCAACCGACGCGATACGCCAAGCTGCAAAATTGGAACTCGGCACTATAAAGCCTGGACGACACAAAGTCGACAAGCAGACATGGCTGTGGACGGACGATGTGAAAGCGAAAGTTCGAGAGAAGAAGGCGCTGCATCATGTGATTCTAGGCGATAAAACAGTCGATAACTGGCGGAAGTACCAAGAAGTCAAGAAAGCTACAAAGAAGGCCGTTGCTGTTGCAAAAGCCACTCATTATGGAGATGTCAACGAGATGCTCGAGTCGCGCGATGGTGAGCGGTATTTGTATCGACTTGCTAAGAGCCGCCATCGCCATACCGAAGATATTGAAAAGTTTTTTGGCATCAATGATGAGAGCGGCCATCTTCTGACAGACCGCAAAAAGACGCTGAAGCGATGGCGTGATTACTTTGAGGAAGTTTCTACTACGGAATTCCCTCACTCACCCGGCCATCCCTTCTGTGGCTTCTGTTCACGGTCCCGTTCACAGATCACCGTGGAGGAGACAGAAGCGGCTCTGAAGAAGATGAGGCCAGGCAAAACGACTGGGTCAGATGACGTGGCAGCGAAAGTCAAAGCTTATGGAAGTCAAAGCTGTGGTACCCTGCTGAGTGGTTGGCGAAGTTCTTTAACCAGGTTGTGGCGGAGAAGAAGGTGCCTGAGTGTTGGCGCCAAAGCACGACGATTCCGATTTGGAAGAAGAAGGGCAGTCCTGTAGACTGCTCCAGTTACCGTCCGTTTCGCTTGCTTTCACACAGCATGAAGATCTTTGAGCGAATTGTCGATGGACGAATTCAGGACGTCGTCGAGCTTTCCAGCAATCAGTGCGGCTTCGTGGCTGAGTGTGGCACTGCTGATGCCATGCACGATTCCTGATAGAGAAGCACCGCGAGAAACAGAAGCCAGTGCACATCGCCTTCCTCGACTTGGAGAAGGCCTTCGATCGCGTACCACGTGAGGTTGTATGGTACGCCTTACGACAACACTACGTACCTGAGAAACTCATAGAGTGGGTGCCCAAAGAGTAGAGTGCAAGGTGCAGCTGGAACCTCAATGGAGTTTCCCATCTCTATTGGAGTGCACCAGGGTTCTGCGCTTTCTCCACTCCTCTTTGTTGTCGTAATGGATGCCATTACGAGAGATCTTCAGAAGCCTGTCTCATGGACATTGCTCTAGGTTGATGACGTGATGCTCGATAGCGAAGATAAAGGTGAACTCGAGCGAGAGCTGCAAGCTTGGTGTGGTCGCTTGGAGCGGTTTGGACTCAAACTGAACGTGAAGAAGACCGAATATCTAACGACGGACGTTTGATCCAAGTGGCGCTCGTTGACTGGCGTGCTCTCTGACAAGAAGATACCAGAGCGTTTTAAGCCGAAGATCTACAGAGCAGTCATCCGGACAGTAGCGATGTATGGCGCTGAGTGTTGGCCTGCACTAAGGAAATTGAAACGCGCCTCAGCGTCATGGAGACAGAGATGCCGCGCTGGACGGCCGGAGTCACGCGCATGGACCGTATCCGAAACGATGCCATTCGGCAGAAGTTCGGTGTCGCGCCGATAGCTGACAAGATGCGCGAAGCTCGCTTGCGATGGTACGGTCACGTTCTGCGTGGAAAAGAAGACAGCGTCCGTAAGATAGGCAATAACTTCGAGGTAATAGGAAAGCGGCCTAGAGGGCGCCCGAAGCAGCGCTGGGCTGATACGTTACAAATGGACTTGAAAGTAGCTGGTGTCCACCCTGATCTAGCGCTGGATCGGGAAAGGTGTCGTCATGACACCAGAATAGCGGACCCCGCCACGAAGCGGGACAGACGCTGAAGAAGAAGAAGTTCGTCTTTGGAAGATATTTACGAAGTCCATAGATCTTCCTGTTTTACAGAATGTCTCCTTTAGTCCGAAAAGGTCCTGCTCTTACTTTAGACGACAGCAGAGAATAAAATATACCGTTGATTGGCCAAATTTTAATCGAATCGAATTTTATTGCATTGAGCATTTCTGTCTTTGCCACTCAAGTAAAGATGATTTCATTTTTAAAAAGAAAAATAAAGAAATAAAAAGAAAGAAAAAAGACATTTCTCATCATGCATTAAAGGGGCCTATCTTGTTTTTAACCTTTCCTGATTCCTTCTTATAGAAATCGCCACTGTCACTTTTTTACTTTTCAGCAATTGATCTCCCAGACCATTTTCTTCTCGAAGCACCTAGTACTATACTGTACAGGCGCATTTGATTGAGGTTCGATTGTATTTTGGGTTTCTCAATTTCTTCCCAATTCTGTAGAGCACATTTTGGAGTGGTGGACGATATTATAGTAAATTCACAAATTAGCCGAAAAAAATCCAAGGACATATAGTAAATTTCTTCCTAGATCCATATTTGCACCTTCAAAGATATACCCTTCTGTAGAACTTACCTACCAGTTTTTATACTTACCTCACATATAATAATTGACGAGGAGCGGTCATCGACTTCTCCTTTTTAATTTTATTGCTTTCTCGCATTATTTGTGCTTCGTAGCGCTTTCTTCCGATTTTCTGTGCCTTTTCAACCCCACTTATGAAAAAAATATCGCAAAGAAAAACTGCGAAATAACTATCTGTTAAGTATGAAGAACTAATAAGTAGCAATCAACCGTAAGAAGCGGCTTAGGAAATCCAACAACGCAAAACAACGGCGAGAACAACGGACGCGCCCGCAAATAAATTGCTCAAGGAGAATGAAAAATGCCAACAATTCTTGAATTCCACTGAATCAAGTAAGTAGAGGGTTTCCCCAGTAGCGCAAACGATACATACTGCAAAGTCCCATCCAAATATCGACCAAAATGCATTCACATGAAGAAGAAATAAAGGTACTATTGTACTTATGGTACCCCACCTAATCTTGTTCAAAACAGGTCTACTAGGGGTTGTCTGCCATGGGAGAACGAATATCATGGTCGTTTTTTGCGAAAGTGCCTCATAAACCCGTCATTTCAAGTTGAAAAGCCTAAGGCCTTGCGAAATAGCGCGCGCTGGTAAGAGACGCACAGAATCCGCCTACTATCGATGCGCACTACTTAGCCGCCTCTAGCCTGAAACACAGATTAGTCTTGAAAGCTCTGTTATGACCAATTCCGCTCACGTGGAGGAGAGCACAGAATTGGGCAGGGTAAGGGATTCCGGTATGTGGCCCCACTAGCGCACCCGTGTTAAAATTGCCTTCATCCTGGAGTTCCCTCCCTTGCCAAAATATGAAAGCAAATACGACGCGGGGCTGTAATCGAAAGGAGGAGGTAACACTGCACTTACATCCGCTGTGTGTCAGCTAGTCGCCGCCCCTGAACGCGATAGCATGCTATGGTGACCCCCCTCCCCCGGGAATACGGCTGCGAATGCATGCTGGTATGGGCGGAGTCTCTGCGTGTCTTCCCAGAGCGCGCTATTTCGTAAGGCCTTAGGCAATTTGAACTTGATATAACGGACTCATAAGGCATTTCCGCAAAAAGCGACTATGATATTCGTTCTTCCCAAAGCAGGTTACCCCTAGTAGACCTATTTTGAACAAGATTAAGTGCGGTTCCATAAGTACAATGGTAGCGAAATAAAAATTTGAAAATGATGTGTAAAATGTCGTTAATGCAATTTAACGGACTTTCGTCGTTAAATTTCGTTAAAATTTTTTAACGAAAAGCGCCGGTAAATTCGGTAAACCGTTAATCGTTTAATGCACGCCTCTGGTCTGCAGCCAATGGCTGGGAGCGCAGATGGGTAGAGGGTTGACTCATGCGAGCTCAGGGGTTTGGTTCCTCAGCGCTGCTGCATTTTTATATTTCAACTGATTGCTAGAGATTTGAGGGATTCTGACGTCTACACCATTTTCAGACGTTTTCTGCACAATTTTCCAGCGGTACGTTGTGGTATTCAACATGGTGATGTATATATGTTCAACATCTATGATACACAGGTACAACGTGCATGAAACACCACTGGGCACCTTACGGGTAGTGTATAAAGGCTACAGGCTCCTCATAGTCTGTTTCCATACATGAACCAAAGGCCTCGGGAAAAACCATCCTGCTCGGATTTTCAAAGGAGACCTCGTTGTGACGTCGGAGCTGGTTAAAGTGAGAAACGCGATCTGTGGATTCTGCAAAGTAACCTAAATGGCGTCGATACACTCTTTCCCTCATCTTTGCCTGTCTCCTGGAAATCAGAGGTCTGCTGAAGGCTTTCTAGAACCTAACACCAACAATGTCCGCCGACGGTCGAGTGGTGATCCATCCGCTCACGCTGAAGTGTGGCCCACCTTTAGACAAGGAATCTTCGAGGAAAGAAATCAAGCTGGCCGAACGGATGGCCAGCATACTCAAGGACTTCGAAGCACGTCAACTTGAAGTTGACGAAGACGAACAGCTGGAAGTGGTGGAAGAAGAAGAAGATTGGGATCCGCAAGATAAACTGATGGACGTGGAGAGCCAAGTAAGCAGCGGGCATATGATAACGTTTTCGGGTGGAACTCTTGTTTCGGAGGAGAGGGTACGTCTTCAATTGGATTTCGGTTGCGTGCTCATAACCATGGAGGAAGACACCGCGATTCACTACAGGCACTTTGTCCCTGTGTATCACTGGTGCTGAACATTTATCACCATGTTGAATACCACAGCGTACAGCTGGAAAAATGCGCAGAAAATGTCTGAAAATGGTATAGACGTCAGAATCCCCTAAATCTCAACCAATCAGTTGAAATATAAAAATGCAGCAGCGCTGAGGAACCAAACCCCTGACCTCTCTCGCACATGTCAGCCCTCTACCCACCTGCGCTGAGCCACTGGCTGCAGACGCATGCGGCCGTGCAAGACCCCCAAACGCGTGCTGCGTCGTATCCCATCGTGACCCCCTACTCCTTGGGTTTAACGACTTGGCAAAAAATAAGCACATTTTCAAACCAATTGAGGGATGAGGATTCTCCCTATATGACTCGCTCCCCCGTTCAGAGATACCTTCAGACCCTTCTCTTGTCAGTTGCAAAAATGGGAGCAGACCACAGGGCAAATCCCGTAACCCTCTCCGGAATCGAACCCTCGACCCCACTCCCATAAGTCCGCCTCGCTATCCACCCGGTTATCCACTCACTGCCGACACTGTTGCGAATGAATCACTTGAATGTAAACTGCAGCTTCGTCTAGGAAACGTAGGAAGTTATCATCACCACCTATATATAAAAGTTTGTCCGTCGAGTGATCTAACCTAAGTGAAGTACGCCGCATCATCCACAGCGAGAGCGGTCGAGTGATCTAACCTAAGTGAGATACGCCTCATCATCTACAGTGCGGAGAAAATTTGCGTAGGATGTTGCTGAAGTAGGGAAGCGCAGCCTTTTACAGCTTAACACAACAGCTCTGTACTACAAGATACGTGTTGGTCCTGTTTGCTCATTTGTCCTTTGTTGATTTTTAGGTCATCAAATTGGGACGGCCGGCTTTTCTGTCCGAACTTTTACCGAAACTCCTGCTGTGTGGCAGAACTTTTTGCTCATTGTTATATGTCGTTCGGAAGAGAATGCCTTGCTGTATAAGAATTCTGTCGCGTTTATTGGCTCATGTTGACTTCTGTCGAATATCAACAAAATGCCAAAAAGAGAAAAATCCTCTTCACCAACAATTCCTTCTCCTTGTTCAGTGTGCCTTGACCAGTTTTATATGACACTCGAAAGTGGATGTCTTGTCCTACCAGATCATATGATTTGTTCTTCGGCCATTTAAATTTTTGCTAATTTTCAGGTCATCAAAATGGAGCAGTGCCAGGTCGACAAGGAAGAGCACTTTTGGCGCCTTCTTCTCTTTGCCTTCAACCAGGGTTCTAGTGCGGCTTAGGCACTAGAACCCTGGTTGACCGTACCAACACTATTTGTCATCGCCAGTTACAATTCTGTGCAAAAATCGTTGAGTATGTCCGTGTGATGAATGATGACGGACAAGTAGGCCGGCAGCAATCGTGACTCGCTGGTCCCTGATGTTCATTCATCACACGGACATATTCAACGATTTTTGCCCAGAATTGAAACTGGCGATGAAAAATAGTGTTTGTACGGTCAAGGAGGGCTTTAGTGCCTTAGCCGCACTAGAGCACTGGTTGAAAGCAAAGAGAAGAAGGTGCCAAAAGTGCTCATCCTTGTCGACTTGCCACTGCTCCATTTTGATGACCTGAAAATCAGTAAAAATTAAAATGGCCGAAGAACAAATCACACAATCTTGTAGAGCAAGACATTCATTTAGAGTGTCACATAAAACTGAGCAAGGCACACTGAACATGGAGAACGAGGTGCTGGTGAACACGATTTTTCTCTTTTTGGCATTTTGTTGATATTATAAATCTTTATAAATCAATAAGCACGACTTATATTCTTATAGAGCAAGACATTCTCTTCCGAACGACATAGAACACCAACCAAAAAAGTCCACCCCAGAGCAGGAGCTGTCGATAAAAATTCGGACGGAAAAGTCAGACGTCCCAATTTGATGACCTAAAAATCAACAAAGGACAAATGAGCAAATAGGACCAACATGTATTCTTGTACTACAGAACATTGTCTTCAAATGCTATGAAAAACTGCGCAAAAATTCCAAACCTAAGCGGAGAGGACAAGTGAAATGGCTACTTTTTCACTTTTTCACTTTTCACTTCAACGACCTAAAAATTGACAAAATTCATGATGAAAAAAGAAATGCAATGAATGCTCTGATAGAGCAAATCATTCTCTTTCGAAAGATGTATCGCGCTATGCAAGACATCGCCGGCGAAATCCGCAGTGAATCGTTCAAAAAAACGGCGGTGACTTATGGGACAACCTAATCTTCTTCTTCTTCTTCTTCTTCTTCAGCGTTTGTCCCGCTTCGTAGCGGGATCCGCTCTTCTGGTGTTACGACGCGACCTTTCCCGATCCTGCGCTTGATCAGGGTGGACACTAGCTATTTTCATGTCCGTATGTAACGTATCAGCCCAACGCTGCTTCGGGCGCCCTCTAGGCCGCTTTCCAGACACTTCAAAGTTAAGGCCTATCTTACGGACGCTGTCTTCCTTTCCACGCAGAACGTGGCCGTACCATCGCAGGCGAGCTTCTCTCATCTTGTCAGCTATCGGCGCGACACAGAACTTGTGCCGAATAGCTTCGTTTCACATGCGGTCCAGGAGCGTGACTCCAGCCATCCAGCGCAGCATCTTCGTCTCCATGACGCTGAGGCGATTTTCCGTTTCCTTTGTCGCAGGCCAACACTCAGCTCCGTACATCGTTACCTGCCGGACGACGGTTTTATAGATCTTTAACTTCAAGCGCTCTGGTATCTTCTTGTCGCAGAGTACTCCAGTCAACGAGCGCCACTTGGACCAAGCTGCACTCATGCGTGAGTTCATTTTAACCATCAGACTGCCATCAGAGGCTATTGCTGATCCCAAGCATTTAAACACCGAAGTGCGTGCAAGCTCAGTACCGTTAATCTTAATGGAGCCGGACACATTTACATCAGTCGTGAAATATTCGGTCTTCTTTACGTTGAATTTGAGTCCGAACATCGCCAGGCGGTCGCACCAAGCTTGCACTTCTCGCTCGAGTTCACCTTTGTCTTCTCAGGCGAGCATCACGTAATCAGCATAAAGCAGCGTCCAAGGGACGGGCTTCTGAAGATCTCGCGTAATGGCATCCATTACGACAACAAAGAGGAGTGGGGAAAGCGCAGATCCTTGGTGCACCCCAACAGAGATAGGAAACTCCGTCGAGGTTCCTGCTGCAGCTTGCACAAGACTCTTTGGACAAGAGTATAGCATTCGCACACACTCTACAAGTTCCTCGGGAACACCGTGCTGTCGTAGGGCGTACCATATAACTTACGACCGTACCATATAACCTACCGTACGCGATCGAAGGCCTTCTCCAAGTCGAGAAAGGACATATGCACCGGCTTCGGTTTCTCGCGATGTCCCGAATTCGTCCATCGACAATTCGCTCAAAGATCTTCATGCTGTGCGAAAGCAAGCGAATGGGACGGTAACTGGAGCAGTCTGCAGATCTGCCCTTCTTCTTCCACATCGGGATCGTCGTACTTACCTGCCAAACATCAGACACCTTCTTTTCCGCTACAACGTGGTTGAAAAACTTGGCCAACCAATCAGCAGAGTACCAGCACTTCGACTTCCATAAATCAGCTGTCAAGTTATCAGGATCAGTGGCCTTGCCCGGTCTCATCTTCCTCAGAAGCTTCCTCCACAGTGATTTTGTGGACGGGGACCACAGAAGGGACGGCCGGATGAGGGAACTCTTCATTCGAAATGCACTCGAAATAATCACACTATCGCTTCAAGGCCTTTTTGGCCGTTCTCATCATTGATGCCAAAGAACTTCTCTATATCCTCGGATTGGTGATGACGGTTTTTCGCAAGTCAGTACAAATACCGCTCACCATCGCGCGACTCAAGCTTTTCGTAGACATCATTGTAATGAGTGGGTTTTGCAACGGCCACAGCCTTCTTGGCAGCTTTTTTCGCTTCGTGGTACTTTTGCCAGTTATTGGCGGTCTTGTCGGCGAGAAGCACATGATAAAGCGCTTTCTTCTCTCGACTTTTTCTTTCACGTCGTTCGTCCACAGCCATGCTTGCATGTCGACATTTCGTCGTCCAGGCTTTATAGTGCCGAGTTCCAATCTTGCAGCTTGGCGTATCGCGTCGGTTCTCTTCCAAGTTTCATCGACAGTCGTGACTGTCGATAACCGCACGCGAGAAATCACAGCTGCTAGCTTCTCTTTCATTCGCCACCACTTGATTCTTGTAGCACCGCATCGCTCAACCTGCTGCACCCTCGGAGGGACGATCTTCAAAGTACAGATCAGCGGACGATGCCGTGGGGCGACCGTTTCATACGGCACGATCTTCGCGTCTGTGACAAGATTTCGGTCACGGTCTCTCACAAGGACGAAGTCTATCTGCGTCTTGGTGTTCCCTCTATAGAACGAGATAAGGTGGGAGTTGCGTTTACGAAACAGGGTGTTCATTATAGTGAGGTTATGCGAATCCGCATATTCAAGGATACGCTCACCAACTCTGTTACGCAACCCGTAGCCGAATCCACCATGACAGCTGTACCCGTCTTTCGTAGCGCCTACGTGCCCATTAAGGTCACCAGCGACAATGATGATGTCATTCGATGGTACCTCTGCTGTCTTCTCATCAGCAGGCTCCAAAACTCATCCTTGGCTTAATCGGAACAGCCAATCTGCGGAGCATACGCAGAGAAGAAATGTAAAAGTCGCTCGTTTGCGGCGACAATGATCTTCATCAATCGATCGTCAAACCGCTCGACGCTTACAATCGAGTCACGAAATCGTTCGGAGACGATTATCCCGACACCACTGGTGGTCAAGGGACTTCCGAATAGGACGGCGTTAAAGCCTCCTCCTATGTCCCTTGACTTGCGGCAGGATCACCTCGTCTCCTGCACCGCACAGAGATCAACGCTTCTACGCTCCAGTGCTTCTACCAACTCGCACGAGCGGCCCGTCAACTACCCACATTCAGTGTTGCTAGCGGGTCCTGCTCACGTTACGGGACTTTTGGACTAGCTCAGTTGCCCCCCGATGCCGTCCTCGCACCAGGGACCCTCGCATACTTCTCATACTCGCCGAGCTTTGCGAGTGCGCGTCGGCTCCCGCGGACGCCGTAGCACCATCTCGGAAAACATGAACTGACATACACCCACCCATACGATGTGACATTGGGTTGTTCGTAGGCCGGCCTGTCACCAGGGCTTGTCGCCTGCATTCGAATATCCGTGTTTGGCTTAGCTCGCAGAAGCGAGCAGTTGTCAGTGGCACCACGAGGAGGAACGGATATTGCCACCTATGAGACAACCTAATACCTCACATAAACCTTATATGTTAAAATGTCCACTACTGCTGCACAATCACAGTCTCGTAATTGTAGAACCTTGCGCTCAGATCTTTGAACTCCATATCCAAGTTTTAGGCACTAGATAAACTGGTTGGTCCTAACAGAAAATCCTGGTTAAAAAAGGTCCAAAAGTCGCCGGATAATGAACAACAGAGCAAAGGACAGAACCAACACGGATAACGGATAATCCCACCAGAATAACGGATAACAGTTAACTCTGTCATTCCTATGTACGATAATGTGCTCTTCAAGAACCTTTTCGGTACGCGTAAACAGTCGTTGGATGCATCTGGGTATTTCTAATAAGTCAGATAGCTATGGCAAAGATTGTTGAAGTGTCTAAATAATTTGATCTAATGAAGGTGTGACTTCTACGGAAACGGAAGATGAGAAATTGTCGTTGGAATAGAGGAAGAGAATGAATGGAAGAGGAGAGGCTGCTCCATACAGTAATAGTATGCACATGCAAAATGCAGGATACACACCCAGTGTAACCTGCTCGAAAAGTTGTAGGCCGACTCATTAGGGCGAGAGACGAAAACGGCCAGACGGTCGAGAGCGCTGTTGAGGACAAACACTTGCCTGTCGTCCGTAAGGCCGACGATCTCGGTGGAGCAGATCGCTTCTGGTCGATACATGCTCACGCCTCGCTCAAAGACTGCGCGCGCCTTCTCCCTCGCAACTCGATTATTGTCCTTCGAGGCCTGCGCACTGAAGAACCCCATACGAAGTCCTGCTTCACGAACATCTTTTGAGATCGTCTCAATGGCAGCGATGACCTGAAGGAAAAGACATGGCGTCCAAAAAATGGGAACCCTATCAACAGTTTCCGATCAACCAAATTTCCTTCCAGCCCATTGCTAAAGTGAGGTTACTATCTCTCGAAATGGAGCCACGGACCCGTCTCCAAATGTTTGTTACGTACATTGCACTGCACTTCCGCAACGTAGCTGTTCTTCTTTCGCTTTCGTATCCGTCGCCCTTCTCGCTGCATGGCGTCAAACTGACTGTCCATCATGAATGGCCCATTGATGGCGAACAGATTCGCGTCAAGACGAACACTAAAGTTCTCTTCTAAGACGAGCGTCGAAGGCGTGCCTGCTTCTCACTACTTTTAAAACGAAGCGGAAACAAAACACGAAAAGTGATTTACCCCACGTCCTTGTAGATCTCATTGTGGTACGCCGACTCTTGAATAATATCGAATTTTTCACTCGAATACACCACAAACTCCGGCATCTGGCTCGCGGATCCCTTAGCTTGAAACACTTCAGTAGAGCTTTACAAGTACGCGAGAAGAGAAATATTTATCGCTGGACATCCACACTGGCTCTGACAAACGGTAATTTGATCAGTAGAAATTTATTATGTGGACAAGTATAACCGAGTAACGACGAGTGCAACATAGAACTGGAACAAAAGGAAGGAAAAAAGAAATAGATGAACGATTTCCTTCACGATTAGACACCGTCAGCAGCCGTGTTTCTTGCAAAAAATGACAGAGATCGACCTATACATCAACATTGCAGCATCCAAATTCCACACAACAGAAAAAAACGTCAATGAACGATGGACTATGAGAGCACTAAAGGACAATCAAAACCAACTGGACAACACAGAAGCAGAATCAGATGTTAGTGACTGCCGTTTCAATATCACAAAACTTGTAATGTCCAACAGAGAACCAAATCAGTGGTGACTAGCTCGAGCGAATTTTAGGCTCCAGAACAGGAACACGCCAAAAACTACTGCCGTCGCCTTCATCAGGCCCTGAAACGAACTTTGATAAGACTGCGGAGGAAAATATTCCTGTGAACCGTAACCCGATTCGTGTAAAACTGGGCCAAAATACTCAGGATTAAAGCGTGTATAGTAGGCCGTGTATCACTCAGGCAAAAAAAAAAACGCGGATTACTTTTGACACCAAATGAATTAATTACTGACGAACTGTGCTCAATTATTTGATCAGTTGTTTAACTAGCACTGGTAGAACCGTGAGAACCAAGGATGTTCATTTAACGATTAAAGATTTACCGCCATTTTTATTTCTTTACCAGAATTTGACGCAGAAATGTTCCGTTAAATTGCCCTAGCAGAATTTACGTACAATGTCCAAAATTCGGAAAATTTACCTTTTGTATGTAATATTTTGGACGAGTTTTTTAGAAGTGCTTTTGTAGAGGCTTGCAGAATTGTTGCCGAACCGAGAGGGCCCTCCACTTATTCCAATCAGTGGAAAGAGAGAGCCTACGCCATCCTCACCCTTCTCCACTTCCGCCATTGTTCGCATTCGAAATCAAACAAAGCATCCTCCATATAAAACCAAACGTTTTCTAGGAAGGTTCAAGGAATTTGTTCGAAGAAAACTTTGTATATACTTTTTGACATTTCAAAATCATCCGAACCAAAAATGAATTCAGTCCTTGAAGTTTCTAAAATTTTCATGTTTCCAGGGAATTGCAGGGGAATTGCATTCAAAAAATACTAAAATTCAGTGGACAGGATCATTAATATTAAAAGAAGACACTGTGCAGCGCATTCATCCAGTACATCGCGATTATTTACTTATTGATTTTACTTCTATTGGTAGCAGAAATTGTGCATGCTAGAGCTACACTACAGGGTGGCTGAAAAGTTCGGGCAATTTTTCAAAGTATTTCAGCAGTACGAAAAAACTACATAAACGCCAAAGATTTACAAACAAAAATAACAGAAACTTCATTAGATCAACAACAACATAATACAACAGGAAAATTCACAACAAGTGCTCAAAATTTCCTCCTTTGGCTTCAATACATTTTCGCAGTCGTTTTGGGAAGTCGCTGATGATGGTCGCACACTGCTCCGCTGTAATCTCGTCCCAGGATCTCAACAACGCCGATTTCAGCTGCTCAACGATGGCGTATCTTGTAGTGGAGATCTTCTGCTCCATGATCGACCACACAGAATAATCCATCGGGTTGAGATCAGGCGAGTTGGATGGCCAGATGTCCCTGCTCCAAAACCCTGGGAAGAGCTCCTCGCAAACGGCGATCGTGGATTTGGCGGAATGCGCTGGTGCCCAGTCCTGCTGAAGAGAAAATCCGGTTTCGCCAAAATGGCTCGTCGCCCACGGCTCCAGTAGGTCGCGGAGGACATATTGCTGGTAGCTGGCAGCGTTAATTTTGACGTTCTGCTCCATGAAGACCAGCGGCGTCTTTCCGGTAGCGCATATTCCAGCCCACACCATCACCGAGGCTGGAAAATGGCGGCGGCTGATGGTCCTTGCGGCCGACGTCTTCTGCTGACCCTTCTTAAGCAGCTGCCGGCGATTCTGATGGTTGTGAACCGGCTGGACCGTGAAGATCTTCTCGTCCGTGAACAGCACCTTCGACAAGCGACCATCGCCGACCAGCTGACGCATTCGCCTGCATTTCCTCAACCTCTCAGCTTTCATCGCGTCGTTGAGGAAGTGAATACGAGCTACTTTGTAGCTGCGTAATCCCAGCTTCCTCCTGGCAATATGCTGGACTCGTTCCCTACTGATCCCGAGATCCGGTGCCATCTTGTTCATCGACACCTCAGGATTACGGCGAATGCGACAACGAACCTTGTTGATGTTCTCCGGTGTTGTCGCAGTGGTGGGACGGCCGCTGCGGGGACGGTCCGAGGTCCCGCCAGTCTCCTTGTAGCGTCTTACAATCTTGTAGACGGTCCTTTGTTTGAAGCCGGTTGTTCGAACTATGTCCGCGGTCCTCATTCCCGTCTTGTGCAGCTCGACGACGGTGATACGCTCACTTTCACGAGACATAACGCAAGCACAACTGAAAACGAGAAAACTGGAGCAACAGATTCTAGATCAAAATTGCGCGAGGAATACAACGGAAACAACAGAAATAACAAAAAACCTCAATTTCAAGGCCAAAAGTAGCGCCGCAAAAAATTGCCCGAACTTTTCAGCCACCCTGTAGTGTACACACCTGTCAACGATACAACAAAAACATTTGTAGAAAACACACGTATCTTGACTTTGCTGTATCAATTTCGTAGCATTTACATTATCTACCATGTGAAAATCGCGACGAGCTAGGCGACTGCATGGCGCGATTTTTTTTTTGTTTGATAGGCTGAAAAGTGACGCGCTTTCAAAAAAACACAGATATAATTTCTCAATGGTAGCAGTTGTTAGATGGATGTTTAATTGCGAACAAAACCCTTGCGAGACTCGAACTAGAGTGTGCGAGTTTGAGTCCCACCTGGTGTTATTTTTCGCAACTACACATCCGTCTAACAACCTGTAAGCTCTAGGCTTCAGTAAACACGTAAAACATTTCAAACAGTGTTCGCTTTTGGGACAGATAAAATAAAAAAGTCAAATAAAGTCATACTAAATTTTGCTTGAGCAAAAATTATGCTACCTTTTTAGGGACACGCTCTTTTAACTTGAATGTGCTGATTTTGATTTGTAAATCGTCATGTTTGTTCCAAGTGTGTTCAGTCTATTTTCGATTTGGTTTGAAAACTACCCAGGTGGTTTGAAAGTGTCTAATTTGACTTGAAAATGACATGTGCGTGCTTCCTCATATTTCTCCACCGCACTTCCTTTGGTGATTTCTGGGACACCAACCGTATTTTGATTGTTTCACATGGTATTTATACTTTCACACTTCCCCACTATTCTCTTCCCATTTCTAGTTATCTTTAGTACTTTGTGACACTTGCTTTGTGAGGAACAACGAAAAGGTCTTAACAGTGTCAAGAAAACGGCCGTAACTCCGCTCCCACATGTCCGCCGCAGATATGGAGCGCATATTGAGAGACGCTATTGGAAGTTACATTTCACGGTACACACTCCATCTCAAAATGCCACTGCGACCTGGTGTCCTTCTCCAGGAAGGTAAACTTTTCGTCTTTCCGGTCAATCTCTCGCGTTCCTTGAATAGGTATTTCCTTTGTTTTGCTGTAAAACTGAGGTGTTTGGTCGCTCAAGCTTTTAAATGTTCTGTCTGGTTTAGGTCAAACGATGGGGCGATTTTGCCGAAATGCCGGTCAGTAGGCAGTGAATATTGTGGCTAAGAGAACCTTGAAAGAGAAGGCGACTTGCTCGAGTTAAGCAATGCAGAACATTTCTCGCTGATGTTTCTCGTTTCCCAGCTAGTAGCAATGACTGGCCCCGCAAGAACGGGACTTGGTTGTCTGAGCTCAGAATCGACTCGCGGTGCACTTGAGTCCGCCGGTTATTCTGGAAATATTCGCCGGAATGGGTACCTATTCTAAAACCCTGGGAAAAGATGGCCCGTACTCAATCTGTTAGGGCTCGGGCTGCGACTACATGGAGCCGAACCCTGCGGATTCTAGTGTGTTACCAGTCGTCACGGAAGCTACAGCTGAACCGATTGTTCTTACCTACGAATCGTGAGACAGGGCGAGTCAAGGGTGTAGACTGTATCTAGTTCGTGTGCAAGGCGAACCAGAGCAGAAATCTGTTTGGCCAAAAGCTTGAGTTCTGTGCAGGTGATTGCGAAATCACAACCGGCATTGGCCAGTATTGATTAGTGAGCAGAGTTGAGAGAGCGTGGTGAGGAGTTGAGTCGATAGTGAGGAATTGTGGTGAGGCGTTGATCTGGAGCCGGATTCATGAACGATTTACCAGCGGGTAAGTGCAAGATTTACCCCCACCCCCCACTTACGCGCGATTCATGAACGCGCGGCGGGGAAAATCGGGGGTAAGTGTCGAGGTAAATGCTACCCCGTCGGCGCGTCGGGGAACATTTACCTTCAAGGCGAGGGTTTTGCTCCGCGTCCAATTTCTGACCCAGTGCAACCCTCCGCTGGTCCGTTGCCAGCCCTGAGCTGGCCGCCAGCCGCATAATCAATGCTCGATAGGAGGCGCCTTGTTGCCATCGCCTGCGCCGTCTTTCGCCGGACCTATGGTGAGTTGTTTGGCCTTTCGCTTTTCTCTATTAGTCTTGAATTCTATGGTTTTTTGGGCTCTGTGGACCATGGCGCCCCACAATGCCACTTATTGTTATGTGATTTGCTCCCTTTAGTGGCATCGTGGGTCGGCTTGGGCCACCATGAGCCCGGTCCACCACGCAAATCGTAATTTACGATTTGCGTGGGTGGACTATGCCCGTCCGCCACCTTAGCCTCCCTTGGCATATGTTGTCTATGGGGGCTACTGTGGTGGACGGCACCCATTATTAGCCATGTAGGCCCATATTTACAATAGCACCCCTACTGCCTAATATGCTACTACTTTCCACCACTCTCCCCTCCCCCCTTCCCCTTACCTCACATTTCACATTTCATTTCCCCAAACTACGATGCTGCCAATGTCGGTGGCAGCGATTCCCAGCAGCAAATGTGACTGCTTGGTTTCGCTGCTAGCTGATGAAATTGGCCGCAGAGCAAAACCCTCGCCTTGGTCATGAATCAGAAAAGAGAGGTAAGTTCAGGGAAAGTGGCGGGTAAATGGTCATCGAGGTAAGTGGGGGTAGAATTTACCTCCGGCTGCGTTCATGAATCCGGGCCCTGTAAGGATTTCGCCGTTACTACCATATTGAATTGCTCAATATCGATCGCACCGCGCCCGTCCGTTCCGCGAAGAACCTCCGATTCGAAGTGCTGGTCAAGGCTAATTGCAAGATGACTAGCATACTGCATAGAAAATGACATGAAGTTTGAATATAAGGGGAATAGAGTCGGAAAGTGACTGGGATCAGTACGTGAAAACGATGGAGAATTCTTAGCGGAAGTCTGTGATGCCTTTTTAAACGGACACGTTACAGCTACTCAAAGTAGCTCATGAGGCAAAGGTTAGCCACGAGGCGGCGTAGAAGTCCAGTGCCGAAAGCAGCCAACGCAGTGCTGTCAAGAAAGGTAATGAATGCAACATCTCACACTACGTTCATGATACGGTACCACATCACACGCAGTTCCAGAATCAAGACTGTTTGACTAGAGCGCCCTCCGAACGCAGATGGAGACAATCTGCGGAGACGTCATGGGCGGACCGTGAAAAGCAACAATGTCAGAATTTGGCTTCGGGTTTCAGTCTTTGTCCTGTGCTGATCCGGGCGTCTATAATGGGAAAGAAAGTGTGAATTTCAAAGCGTTTATTAGGCGGTTCAGGCGCAAGCATCAGAGGGTAGTGTTTAGCGACCAGACACTGATTGAGATTCTGGGTGAAGACCGTTTGGTGGCAGAGCAAAGAATGTCTTACTGTCGCTACCTGTAGACTTGAGACGTAAAGGATTTGAGAAGGTCGTGGAATAATTGGGCAAATTGTTGGGGGAAGATCTGGCACATCAAGAGTAGGCCGCCTGAGAATGGGTTGTCTCCGTCCCCCGAAAAACCCACGTTCAAACTCACTCCAGTTTTGCGCCTGCGGTAATTGGCGGGAACGATTTGCGATTTCCTTTCGAGGGTTCTGGCCGTCGACTCTTGACATTGTTCGAACATTGTTCGATTTCGAACAATATTCGAACAATGCTTTTTCACGATCATCAATCTGCGATTTCATTTGGAGGGTTCGAAAATCGCGAAGCTTTGTTCGAACGTAATTCGAAATCGGACAATGCTTGAGAAGCGAGGGATTCGTCATAGTGAATTATAGAGCGAGTTCAAATAGAGATGGCAGTTAACTAGAGGTAATGCGATATTTTGTACGTCGCTGTTGATCATACCTAGGATGTAAGAGTCCGATTTTTCTGGATTAATTACAATCCCTGAGAATTTTCGAAAATCTCATGAGCGTTATGCAGCGTCACGAAACTGCTGTCTAGTCGATTCTGGTGGCGATATTATGGCTTTGGGTACTATCTCACCTTCATGCCTAGCGTTGTGTATAGTTTTGTTCGAATGACCTATTCGAACAGATATTCCAATGATTTTCATTCGAATTTGGATATGAATTCGAAATTTAAAAAATCGCGTTTTTCGCTTGTATTCGAATCCTAATCTTCATAAAACCACCTTTCCTTTATACAGTACCGGACATGTCTTTTGGTCATTGGCCGAAAAAGTCGCGCCGGCCAACATAGGCCGCTTTGGAGCGTTCCAAAGCGGCCTTTTCGAATAACTTCTTTAGAAATCGCACGAAGTTTGCACGAGGAAATTTGGCCAATTTCGAAAATACCGGTTTTTGATGACGTCGTCGTCCGCGCAGCTCGGCCTGGGGCACCCACGTCCTTGATATTTGCCAAAAAATCGATTTTTTTTTTTGAAATTGGTCGAGAGTGACACCGTTCGATAGAGCTTCTCGTTGTGAACAAAACGGTGTTACTGGGAGCGTCGGAAACCCAAATATGGGCAAGTAAGAGGGCAGGAAACTTCAACCGCTAAGTCCGCCGCCCTAAAACGACAGATGGTGCTAAGGCAGTTCAGGCAGATGAGAAGTTCTGAGCCCGTCACCGTAAAGTTCCTTAAGTGCTCTGTTAGCACATGCATTTTGAGGCCGTAAACTCGCCGCGTCTTCTCGCAGTGGTCCACCGAAATCGGCAAAAAAATGCGTCACGCAAGCCTCACCTGCATATTCGCGCCGCTGTTACTTCGTTCATTCACATGTTATATGGCTGCTCTTTAGCACACGACTAGAACGTTTTACTGTCTACAAAATGATCAAGTTGCAGCCAGATCGATTCGGACTTGACAGAGTTATTGCGCTCCGAACACGGCCGCGCGTGCAATTTGCAAGCGGTCGCTCCCACTCGATTGATAGGTTCGATCCCATATGCATTGTGCACGGCGCACTCCAAAGACTCGCTGGACAGTCTTAGAGCAATTCCTGAGTAGGGCAGCTGCAAATTTGTGATGAAACTCCCCAAACGCTCACTCTACAAGCTGTCCCCCCCCCTCGATTGACAGGTTCGATCCTATATGCATTGTGCACGTCGCACTCCAAAGGCTCGCTGGACAATATTAGAACAATTCCTGAGTTGGGCAGCTGCAAATTGATGATAAAACTCTTCAAAAGCTCACTCTACAAGCTGTCGCTCGATCGCTCTACAGGTTGTCGCGCTCACTCGATTGATTCTGTCGGGCCTATATGCATTGCTCAACTGTACTGAGATTTATAGGTCATAAGATAGAGCTTGAGCTGCTGATCTCAAATATATGTTTCTTTTTACAAGTACTTGATTTTTAAAAAAATTATTTAAAAAGGCCGCTTTGGACCGTTCCAAAGCGGCCTATGTTGACCTTTCCGGGATTTCCGTCGAATGAACGGAGGAACATGTCCGGTACTGTAGGTCCGATTCTGTATGCATTGTTCACGGCGCACTCCAAATGCAATCTGGACATTCTTAGAGCAGTTTCTGATTAGGGCGTCTGGAAATTTCCGATAAAACTCCCCAAACGCTCGCTCTACAAGTTGTCGCGCCGCGCCTACTCGATTGATTCTGTCGGGCCTATATGCATGTTCAACTCTACTGAGATTCATATACCAAAAGATAGAGCTTAAGCTGCTGAGTTTAAATATATGTTTATCTTTTCAATTATTTGATTTCTAAAAAAGTTATTCAAAAAGGCCGCTTTGGAACGCTCCAAAGCGGCCTATGTTGGCCGGCGCGGCTTTTTCGGCCAATGACCAAAAGACATGTCCGGTACTGTATTTGAATTCGAATACTGGAAAATTGAGGGGATTTAAAACCATTCTAATATTCGAAAATTTTGCGAGAGCACAACTATAGTTGCACGTATAGTTGATCTTATACTGGTTGTTTCAAATGATAATAATAAGATACTAAACTAGATTTTGACAAACAAAAGCCTGACAAACGTCTTCAAGTGATAAAACGCAATTTTTTAAAGGTGATGATATATTATAAAATACATGTATACATGTATCAGTAAGATGCTAACTTAAACTATTTCTGTGGGCCATTTCAAGCAGTTTGGGCATCGTTGAGAGCCCTTTCTTATTGCGTGCTCCGATGGGAAGACGGCGTCCAAATTACAACGATTCTATCTGTCTGCGCATCCTAGCAATCCTTTTGCTACGTCGGTTTCGGTAGTTATTGCGTATTGTAATCGTATGCTGGGGTCTGAGTGTGTGTAGGCCGGTGCGCCTCTGAACATACGGAAGCTCGTCGAGATCGTTGCCGAGCGTAGCGTCAGCCGCGGTCGTAGTGCATGATAAAAATGTTCTGCCTTACCATGTGCAGGTTAAAGCAATTCCTTATTAAACGTGCATTAAAACTGCGGACGAATAGTCGCCGTCGGAAAACGCGCTCTATGAACGTCAAAATCGTCATTTTTTCAAAAGCAACCCACGCGCGAATTTCAAACTGCTTACAGTGACTATGCGTGGAAGCACGCTTTTTTGTTAACTTTGCGCATATGGTCTCGGAGGAGGAGGGGTTAACAGGTAAGGCACCCCCATAGCGCATTTTGTGTTGCGTGGAAATGGAACTGTCATTCAACGCTACTGTGTGTACCGCGTGTTGCTCCATTGAACTGTGTTGTTCCATTCTTGATGTAAATCGACATTCATGGGCCTTCTCACGAAGACGGAAAACCACAGACTACAATGTGGCCCTACTCCACAAATTTATTGACTAACTAATTTATTGACCGTCCTTTATCCGTATCCTTTTCTTTTCTTGAAAAAGCTGAACAGGAGCGAAGAGCTGACTCTTGAACACAATAGAATAAACGCTACCTTACAAACCTTACGGCTTTATATGTGTGCTCAAGGAAATGTGCTATACCCGAAGCCGGCAAGTCTGGCGTTCGGCACCGGCGAGGCCGGCGACGGACGCTGGCTGAGGAAGCATTCCTAGCTAGGTTTGGGCTACTTTCCCAGCGTGTCCGCCCTACCTTCGCCGGCGCCGTATGCTGGTAATAGGATAATGCGAGAAGTTAGTGACATCGACTCGCAAATGAAGAACACGTGGCAGATAGCAAAATACGCGTGGAAGCGCGGAAAATCCCTACCTTTGGTGACACATCAACCCTGAGGAATGTCCACTACTTGCGAAAGAAATGACCAAGTATCTTGTTATTTCTAATTGGATTGTAAACGATCGTCTTCCTAAGTTCAATTCTTTTCATCCACAATTGTGGTTTTGTTCTGTCTTCTTTCGGTTCTCTGTGGAACGTGCCGGCACTAGTTAAAAGTTCCGACTCCACCGACAAGACTTCGGTCGAAAAAAAATTTTTCGCTGAAACTTTGTCTAGGGGGGTTATTTGGGGTGCTGATCACGAATCTGACATCCGTTTTTCACGATTCGGCCGGAGACCACCCATACCGTTAACATGGGTGGTCCAGGCAGGGTCACCGATTTCGCTGAAACTTCGTCTAGGGGGGTTATTTGGGGGTGCTGATCACGAATCTGAGATCCGTTTTCAAAATTACGGCCGATTACGGTAGGTTACGGTAGGTACGGGTGACTAAGGCTGCCAAGGTCATGATCGCCGATTTCGCCCAAACTTCGGCTAGGGGGGTTATTTGGGGTGCTGATCACGAATCTGAGATCCGTTTTTCACGATTCGGCCGGAGACCACCCATACCGTTAACATGGATGGTCCAGGCAGGGTCACCGATTTCGCTGAAACTTCGTCTAGGGGGGTTATTTGGGGTGCTGATCACGAATCTGAGATCCGTTTTCAAAATTACGGCCGATTACGGTAGGTTACGGTAGGTACGGGTGACTAAGGCTGCCAAGGTCATGATCGCCGATTTCGCCCAAACTTCGGCTAGGGGGGTTATTTGGGGTGCTGATCACGAATCTGACATCCGTTTTTCACGATTCGGCCGGAGACCACCCATACCGTTAACATGGGTGGTCCAGGCAGGGTCACCGATTTCGCTGAAACTTCGTCTAGGGGGTTATTTGGGGTGCTGATCACGAATCTGAGATCCGTTTTCAAAATTACGGCCGATTACGGTAGGTTACGGTAGGTACGGGTGACTAAGGCTGCCAAGGTCATGATCGCCGATTTCGCCCAAACTTCGGTTAGGGGGGGGGGGGGGGTATTTGAGGTGCTGATCACGAATCTGACATCCGTTTTTCGTTTTAAGCTGGAGTACGGTAGATTACGGTGGGTACCGGTGAGTAAGGTATTGGTCACCGATTGCGCCCAAACTCCAGCGTAAAACGAAAAACGGATGTTATATTCGTGATCAGCACCTCAAATAACCCCCCTAGTCGAAGTTTGGGTG
>OX375866.1:45488055-45723846 GCA_947359475.1 Heligmosomoides polygyrus bakeri | reverse complement strand
CATTCTTTTCATCCACAATTGTGGTTTTGTTCTGTCTTCTTTCGGTTCTCTGTGGAACGTGCCGGCACTAGTTAAAAGTTCCGGACTCCACCGACCAAGACTTCGGTCGAAAAAAATTTTTCGCTGAAACTTTGTCTAGGGGGGTTATTTGGGGTGCTGATCACGAATCTGACATCCGTTTTTTCACGATTCGGCCGGAGACCACCCATACCGTTAAACATGGGTGGTCCAGGCAGGGTCACCGATTTCGCTGAAACTTCGTCTAGGGGGGGTTATTTGGGGTGCTGATCACGAATCTGAGATCCGTTTTCAAAAATTACGGCCGATTACGGTAGGTTACGGTAGGTACGGGTGACTAAGGCTGCCAAGGTCATGATCGCCGATTTCGCCCAAACTTCGGTTAGGGGGGGGGGGGGGTATTTGAGGTGCTGATCACGATCTGACATCCGTTTTTTCGTTTTAAGCTGGAGTACGGTAGATTACGGTGGGTACCGGTGAGTAAGGTATTGGTCACCGATTGCGCCCAAACTCCAGCGTAAAACGAAAAACGGATGTTATATTCGTGATCAGCACCTCAAATAACCCCCCTAGTCGAAGTTTGGGGTGAAATCGGCGATCATGACCTTGGCAGCCTTAGTCACCCGTACCTACCGTAAACCTACCGTAATCGGCCGTAATTTTGAAAACGGATCTCAGATTCGTGATCAGCACCCCAAATAACCCCCTTAGACAAAGTTTCAGCGAAAAAAATTTTTCGACCGAAGTCTTGTCGGTGGAGTCGGAACTTTTAACTAGTGCCAACGTGCCTTCAAAATCGAGTTATTCGATTGTTCGATTTTCGAAGACGGGGAAAAATCGAGTTATTCGATTGTTCGATTTTCGAAGACACCAAAAAATCAAGTTATTTGATTGTTCGACTTTCGAAAATTTCAAAAAATCGAGTTATTCGATTGTTCGACTTTCGAAAAAAATGTCGAAAAGCTCAACTTTAGTATGCATACGGCTCCGGATTCGTGAGATCGAGGGCGATGTCGCCAGAGGGAGCGGGCATGTCAGCTAAAACTGCATGCACCACTTTGCAGCGGGCAGCGGGCAGTGGAATGTGGGCGGAGCTGGTTTCGCAGTTCGCGGTTTTTTTTTGTTGGAGTGCGCCGCGGCCGCGCGCAGCGATAGTGAGGAATGCCCGGGTCATTCCTCGCTCCCACTACCCGCTGCGGCCGCTGCCGGCAGCACTGCGGCAGCGAAAGTGTGTACACCCCCTTCACTGCGGAACCCGATGCCGCAGTGTGACTCCGCCCCTCCGTGCTATGCTTCAGCGTGGCTGCCGCACTTGCCGCAGCGGAGTGTGCACGCGGGCTTAAGGGTCCTCGACCCCGTTTAAAAGCCCCCACAGACTTCTGCGGCGCCGCCGAGCGACATCGCTGAGGCGGCGCCGCCGAGCGGCGACGGCGAACGGCGCCGCTCAGCGGCTTGACTCATCATCAGTGGAGCGGTGACGGCGAGGTACTGTACTGTTTCTAGTCGGGACCGACTGGTGCTTAACAATAACGCGCCCCGATGACGATCGCGCGCCCCCGCATCGACCGTCTCCGCTCTGGATCCGCCGCGAAAGGGCAGAGCGCAGAGCGCAGACAGACAGACGCTGGAGCGGCGCCGCCGGTGGAATGATTCAAGGTCATTTCCGCCAGCGACGCCGCCGGTGCCGCCGGTGCCGCCGGCCGGCCAGCGGCGTCGCTGGCGGAAATGACTCGGCGAGCTCTGCGTGTCTGCCCTATGGATAAGCATAGGGCCGCGGCGGCGCCGCAGAAGTCTGTGGGGGCCTTTAGAAGGCGCGCTACAGTAAAGCCGCATGCACACTTTGCAGCGCCGGCAGCGGCAGCCGTGATGAAGCATAGCGGCATCGATTCCCGTCAAATCGATGCTCCTACGCTTAATCACGGCTGCTGCTGCCGCCGCTGCCGAGTGTGCATGCGGCTTAAGCAAGCGGGGCCCGTTGAGCGAAATGCGCCGTGCCTGGCATAGAAAGAGAGCAGGAGGGTCCCGAGCAGATTCCTTTAGATTCGCGAGTCACTCGAAGAGTGCCGGCGACATCTTTTCAAAATCAGTCAAGTATAGGCGCCTGCTCTGGTGCCCCACCGTCGTTCCCGGTTCTCTTTTGTACTGTAAACTCCCGTTTCCTCCATTTTCGTCTACATATTGTTGTTTTAACCTTGTGTTTTCGCTTCGTCATGAATCCTTTTTGTTCTCTAGTGCGTGTGTTTTGGAAGGCGGTATCTTCCGCATATGTGGGCGTGGGGCCGCTCGTGCCCTACACGATCATGCGCTCCCACTTCCCGCCCTTCTCGCGTCGCCCCTATTTGGACAAGTTTGCGGCGCGCAAGACCATCGTTAACTGGAGTGACGTCGTCCAAAAACCTATCAGCTGATAGGAGACGATTGGGGAGCGCATCTCATGGGGAACTCCGAAGTCATTTTTATAGCTAGTTTCGGTTGTGGAGACAGTTTAGGGAAGGAGGTGGATTCTTTAAATTTTCGCCACAACTATAGGCTATGAGTGATCCCAGTAAGGAGTTTGGTCTCTACATTGAAGGCTTATCTGCGCAAAACTGGCTCACCGTCCTCTCATTTTAAAGGATCAAACAACGATTGTTGTCTCAAGAGCAAGAGCGAAATTTGTTCGGGGTAGAGCTACAGGTCAAGGGAAGTGATTAGGAATGCGATTTCTCCATGTGGTGACAGGGACCCGGACATCCTGTCCTCGGCACGCCCTTTACTCCGCCCCTTTCTGAGGGCACTGTAGGGAACACCTCTCCGCCTCTGGGCATACTCAGTCCGTTACAGCTCGGGCTGCGACTACCACCTAACCCTTCTTCAACTGACGACTTCTGGAAGTCCCTCACATATGGACATAATGACAATTCGACTTTTGAAAGCTGACGGTGGAGAACTGCGCTAAAGCAGCCCAGCATCAGGGCCCATAGCCTCAAGCGTACCAGGCAAAAGTTTGTAGCGGAAAACGTGTGGTCTACTGTTCCAAGAAATGAAGCTCTGAATCATCGAAATGCCTATTCCCCTTAATTGAACAATAAAGTAGTATGATGAAGTCCGTACTCTACCACACATGCTGAAGAAAAGCCATTCAAATCAGGCTAATTATTACATCAATATGGTGGGATCACCACCTAGCGTATGGGGCTGGCAAGTTCAATCACCGTCGAAGGCAGGCTTCCACGAAGGGAGCAGACCTCTCTTCACGAGCCACGTAGGCGCTGAGTCGCTATGTTTATGAGGTAGTGCGGAAAAAAACCGTAGGAGCTATGTTACCCCCTATTCCAGACTATAGATTCGTGCCATCGATGGCAATGTTTCCAGAGGAGCTGCGATCACCACCTAGCGCATGGGGCTGGCTAAATTCGCCAATTCTGTGACAAACCTGGAAAGGAGAGGGCGGGCTTGGCATGATCAATGTGCCGCTCGTCGTGTTCCCGTCCGTGGTCTCCACTGTGGTTGTGTCCGTGCGAATGACCCAACTCAGCGCTCAGCATTTCCACACATGACACGTAAACAAACGTGCCAGCAGCCAAGCCTTCCAAGATGAATCGCAACATAAGCGAGTCAGAGTTAATATGATCCACCTGAAAAAGAAAACCTGTTCAAAGTGTAAAATGATACTCAGTAAAACAATTTGTTGTTTTACGATGAACTGAAAGATGGAAATGAAATTCTACTTACCAGGAAGGGTTCCAGGCGTAGGTCTGAACGGGGAAAAATGGATAGTACTACGAGAATCTCCACCCTTCATGTAGTAGAAAAACATGTTTCGTTTTTGCTGGAGTCCTTGAACCAAAAGAGCTACGGGCCCTGGAAAGTGGAGAAGGTGCTAGACCAGATGTTCGACTCCCGTGCTATGTACTATTTTTGTATTTTTCATAACCGCTGCCTCCTTCACCAGTTTGCTTCCTACACATCTCCGTCACATTTATTTCACCCCATATTGTCAAAAGGGTCAGATTCGTGATCAACACCCCAGATTCGTGATTAACACTCCATGACCTCGACAGCCCTAGTTACCCGTGCCTGCTGTAACCTGTCCTAATCGGCATAAATTTCAAAAACGGATGTCAGATTCGTGATCAGCACCCCAAATAACCCCCATCGGCGAGGTTTGGACCAAATTTTTTTCAACCTCTCCTCGCCCTCTGGAGTCGTGAAAGTACAATAGTGCCTTGGTGGTGGTTTAAATCAGCTACTTCCTACACATCTCCTACAAATTTCTTTCACTCTAAATTCTCAAGTAAGGGTTTAGTATGAGCTGTGCTTCACTCACTTTTCCCAGTTTCTGAATTATACAACGTATTGTGTTTTTCAGCGAATGTTAAACAGTGACCTCATATGTAGCAGGTACGGGTTACAACAGGTGCGGATGACTAGGGCTGTCGAGGTCATAATCTTCCGATTTTGCCCAGACTTTCCCTGGGGGGGGGGGGGGTATTTGGACTGCTGATCACGAATCTGACATTCGCTTTTGAAACTTCGGCTGATTAGGTAGGTTTAGAGCAGGTACGGCGACTAGGGCTGTCGAGGTCATGGGATGTGATCACGAATCTAGCCCTTTTGACAATTTAGAGTGAAATAAATGTGTAGGAAATGTGTAGGAAGCAAATTGGTGAAGGAGGCAGCGGCTATGAAAAAAATGCAAAAATAGTGCAAACCATGGGAGTCGAACAACTGGTCTAGCATCTTTGAAGCAGCCACGTACCCTGCTGAGCCACCGACCCACTCGCCGCGTCCCATACAATAGCTCGCGCGCACGCATGATGCACGTGGGCACGTGCTGACGGTGCGCTACTGTAAGCCCCGCCTTCGAGAGCTCGTCGTAGCTCTTTAGGTTCAAGGGACTCAGCAAAAACGGAACATGTTTTCCACTATATGAAGGGTAGAGATTCTCGCAGTATTATCCATCAGCCGTCCGTGCGGCCTGTCAGCCGCACCTACCTTGATTACCTCCGGGGCTGACGTTTCGTGCCGCTTGAACGTCATCCTCAAAAAATCGATAATATCGATCGATATCGATTGGTCGACTTCAGATTCGTGTTCAGCGACTTCGATTACCCCAAGGGCTGAAGTTTCAGACCGCTTGAACCAAATCCACAAAAAATCGATAATGTCGATCCATATCGATTGATCTGACTTCAGATTCGTGTTCAGCGACCTCGATTACCCCCAGGGCTGTAGTTTCGTGCCGCTTGAAGGCCATCCTCAAAAAATCGATAATATCGATTGATATCTATTGCCCTCCCTTGCTGTGAACGCCTCCCGTCGATGACCATCTAAATGCCCATGCACGGTTGCCGACGTGTTCTGCACGTTTACGGCTCGCCATGCACGGTTGTCGACGTGTTCGGTGCCGCGCCCCAACTCAAGTGTGACGGACGGACAGTGTGACACACACACACACACACACACACACACACACACACACACACACACACACACACACAACACACACACACACACACACACCACACACGACACACACACACACCACACACACACACACACACACACACACACACACACACACACACACACACACACACACACACACACACACACACACACACACACACACACACACACTCACACACAACACACACACACACACACACACACACACACACACACACACACACACACACCACACACACACACACACACACACACACACACACACACACACACACACACACACACCACACACACACACACACAGACACACACACACACACAGACACACACACACACAGAGACACAGACACATAGACACACAGACACACACACACAGACACACAGAGACACCAGACACACAGATACACACTCAAGTGTGACGGACGGACAGTGTGACACACACACACGCTTGCTCCTTTATATACATAATGGGTATATGGGGGATATAGTAGGATTTCCCCCGTTCAGACCTACGCCTGAGACCCCTCCCTGGTTAATATCGTGCTCGGTGATCACATTAGGGAAGGATACCAGATCAGAGTGGCACTTTGAGATTAGACGTACATTAAATGACGTAGCTTCGAACGCTGATTCTAATATACATATATTCCACATCTGCAGCAAGGTGATGGACGATTTCGCTTTGCCTTGATACTGCGCTCTGCTAAAGAAGGCCGCAAACACCGCTGTTGAACGAGCAGTGGTGGCGCAAACGATAGGGAAGTGGTGTGGCAGGAGAGGTGGGCCCATGGATTGGATTCCGAGCTACACGGCTATTTTGCACCTCGAAAAAATATCCGACACGACCAATCGATGCTCTGCACTTGAAGGCCCAACGAAGAACCTTGCCAGGAAAGAAACCCGTCTGATTCATTGGCACAATTGTACTCTCACAAGTCCAGAGGTCGAAACTAATTTCGCATGTGTTGCGCACAACGAGGTTGATTGAGGGGCTGATCACATTACAGTAAGATAAGAGGGAAGTAAGGATGAAAGGTCAGGATCACCGATTTCATCCGAAACCGCACTGAGGGCTATTTAAGGCGCTAACTGACGCAGCCCACGCTTCGTGAGCAGCGTGCCTGCATCTTATTCTCCACAGCTACCGAATGGAATCGAACCGCTAACCCCTCGCCTCCCACTGCACCGCTTCCCAACCAGTGCTCGTCCGCCAGCAGCGCTTGTGATCTACTTTAGCGGAGCACAGTCAAGGCAGAGTGAAAGCCGTCCACCATATCCACTGCAGGTATGGAATGCGTACCTAGAACAGCATTCGAGGCTGCATGCCATAATATACATCTCATCACAAAGTGTCACTGTGACCTGGTAGCTCTCCTTACTCAGTCTAAGCACTTCAAGTTTGCAGACTGTGTTAAAGACGCGATAATTTCTATTTCCACGATAAACAATGCTGCTGCCAACGCACCAAAACGGCTATGATCATTCCAGTTGGGATGCTAGCAGATAGTATTAAGACAGTTGGCAACGCAGCTCGAACAGGTGTGTGTTGCTGAGCCATCGAGACACCGTATGCTACACAGCAAAGCACCTAAAAATGAATTTGTTAACCACAGAAGTTTTTTCTGACACTTGTATGCGTAAATGCGCTACAACACCTTTGTTCTCATTGTCTACGACTAAACTGGATCAAAAACAGGTTCACAATAACAACAACTTTCGTCCAGGTTATGAATTATTTATCATGAACTGGGACACGGCAGAGCTCGATAAGACACTTCAAAGAGTTAGAGCAATTTCATGGTGATCGCTTGCTAACTGCTACTGCTAAACTGAAATTTATGCAATTTCCACGTTAAATTGGACACTCTTCTAAACAAGACTGACGCTTTTGAGAACAAGCTGAACACCTTACATATCAAAATGAGTATGCAAAATGTTTGGAATCTTGTAAAATTTTTAAGGGGAATAATGATTTAACGCTTATTTTATAGCGCACGAAGACAGAAATTTTGGCAAACTAAAAGTAAGTTGCGTCAAGCACTCGACTAGATCACCACAATGTTTTATTGGTTGATAGTGTGAATGTACTTTAAGCAGCGATGTGAGAATAAGTGTCTGTTTTGTATAACTGTTCTCGTTGAACCATTTCCATCAAAACAAAATGTCTGCTATCATCAAAATAAAATCGTGCGAGCTAGTCGAGCGTATGGCGCGATCCTTTCTTTTAATGTACTGAATGATTGCTGCCTTTGCGCTCTAATATCAGATTATTTAATTCTTTATTTTTCCTTAAAAATGAAAATTTATAAAATGTAAAACCTTTCGTTGATTTACTGGGGCAGGTGGATTGAAATTTCCAAAATAAGTCTACTAAATTTGTCTCGAAAAAATGTTCTTCTAAACGACTTGTAGAATCTCTATTTTAATGTGGAAAAAAGTTCGCTTTGACTTGTTGGATGATTTTGATTTCAGAAGCGTTAAGCTCGTTTAGAAGAGTATCCAATTGGATTTGAAAAGTGTCTGAATTGAAATGAAAATAGCAAATACGAAATGCCTAAGTCCCCAGTCCAGGTCACAGTGGAATAGCACGATAAACCTGATCTAACAGGAGAAGGCTCTGAAGTGTATGTGTGAAAGCGATTCATACTGAAAGGATCTGCACCCCTAGTATAAAAAGTTAGTATATAAGTACGTTTCCTTTTTGACAGGTGTTTAAACCAAGTGATGCATTCAGTTTCAAGTGGGGTGCCGCAGAGCGGCACTCCACTTGAAACTTGAAACGGAACGCACTATTACCTTATTATTTAGCATCTTCACCTCGGACTTACCGCATACTCAGGCCGACCTAGGAGTTACCTGTTGCATGTATGCCGATGATATCAAAATATTTAATGTTGTTCAGTATAGTGCCTTGCACTCTTCCATTGACTCTTTCACTCAACAGACCATAAACAGTGTTGTAGAGTGGTCATCTCGCAACGGCCTTCCGCTATCACGTGAAAATACCCGTGTTATTCCGATTGGTAAATATCCCAGACAGCCTCATTATACTTTGTCAGCATTCCCTCTTGATGTTGTTAAAGAGGACTTACAAGGGAACTGTCTGAACGGTACGCCGGAACGGCAAGAACGAGTACTATAGAGAGAACCCCCGTCCTCCAAATAGTAACAGAACATGTTTTGTTTTTGCCGAATCCTTGAGGCAAACGAGTACGAGGGTGTAAGCCCGCAGAGCGAGCTCTTCACGGTAGCGCAAGATCCCGGTGTCGTGGACTGGGTGGTGCAGTGGCGGAGGGCACACCTCATGTTCGTGAGCTCTAGGGTTCGGTTCCCATGCTACGCCGCGTTTTTGCACTTTTACCATAGTATCGGATTTCCACAGAGATTTCCATATCTGAACTTGTTTTTGGAGTTTGCTACGGTAAGATGTTTTTATTACTTATTATTTGTCGACATCTCGTAATTCACCAGTAATGTCCGAAATATGCCAAATGCGATTTTGATTTTGAAACTTTTACTCCAATAAATTGTTCTCATTGTCAATTTAATAAATTTTGACACAGCAACATGAAACAGCGGCGGAATGCCAGAAAAATGCTTCAAATGCAATTTATTAGTGTCAGTGAGTGCCACCAGTGTACTCACAGTGTAGGAGGGGACGGCATGATCTCCAACTTGACCTACCACCTCGACCAATATTCTTGCCTCTGTTATGCTTACAAAGTCGCAGGGTTATAACAAGCTGCCGCCAACACTGACTCTACAATGTCTGCTAACCCTCGAGTGGTCATTCACCTACTGACACTGAAGTGCGGATCTCCACTGGATGCTGCCCCTTCGAGGGACGAAATGAAGCTGGCGGAAACGATAGCAAGTATACCACAGGATTTCGAACTACGACAGCTGGAAATCGACGAAGTGGAGAAGTTGGAGGTAGTGGAAGAAGAGGACCAAGAGTTTCAACCAGAAGAGGATTGTGCCGGAGTCACGTCACCACTAACCAGTGAAGGCACTATCACGTTTTCGGGAGGACAGATCGTTTCGGAGGAAAAGGTTTGGCTATACTAGAATTGTTATTCTATACAAGTATGAGAACTGGGGAAAATGGACTGTATCGCGATTCCAGGCTTGGGCTGCAGCGGAGTACCACTAGGCAGGAACTGTGAAGCCAGGAGGAAGTTCAGATATGGAACTCTCTATGAAAATCCGATACTATGGTAAAGGTGCAAAAACGCGACGTAGCATGGAACCGAATCCTAGACCTCACAAACATGAGACGTGTCCTCTACCACTGCGCCACCCAGTCCACGACACCGGGATCTTGCGCTGCCGTGAAGAGCTCGCTCTGCGGACACTTAACCATTATACCCTCGTACTCGTTTGCATCAAGGATTCGGCAAAAACGAAACATGTTCTGTTACTATTTGGAGGACGGGGATTCTCCCTATAGTACTCGTTCTTGCCGTTCCGGCGTACCGTTCAGACAGTTCCCTTGTTAGGTGTTTCCTACAACAGTAATCTGAACTTCGATTTGCACTATAAGTCGATCTCAAGTAAAGGCCATCGCAGAGTCTATAATATTTTCAAGGTTTTGCATTAATCGGGTCAAAACACTTTACTTAAGTCGCTTAAGTTACACATTCGCCCCGTCCTGGAGAGCAATACAAGTCTTTACTCTCTTCAAAAAAGAAGGATATCCTGACATCGGAAAGAGTTCAAAATGCTTTTTCCGTAAGCTTTTCTTTCGCTGCATCAGGCTTCCCTATAGAGAAATTTCTAGCTCTAGTGCTAGAAACGAGTCCTTGGGCCTTCCTTCTATGGAATGGAGAAGAAAGCGCTTCAACCTCCTGAACGCTTTTACGATTTTTAAGGGTGCAATAGAGCTCAGAATTTCTGATTTCTTCACTCCAGTGAATTCTCATACTAGAGCAGCTCTGGAATTTACAACCTCATCGGCTAATACACAGGTCAGCTCAAAGTCTTTCTCCTCCAGAGTCCGGTCTGCCTTCAATCGAGTTCTTCATTCTCGTCATTTCTCATAGAATTATAAAGCATTCCAAATGCATGCTGGAGAGTTTATCCATTTCTTCGTGGGATTATTACACCTCAGTTTCGTTACTACCGTTTCTTTGCCTTTCATTCTTTTTGTCATAGGTTTCTTGGTCTCACTTTTGGATTATTTAATTGATTTCATTGTGTGTCGGTGTCGATACTTCTGAATAAATAATAAAATAAAAATTAAGGAACCCTGAAAGTTTACTATGAAATTGTGGCGACGGCGTGGAGCCGGTTGACGGTAATCGACGCAGCGAATACCGGCGCGGTTTCCTGGATGTGAGGCTCAGTTCCCACAGCATGTGGGATTTCTGAATTTCTACTGTTCGGCTGAGATTTGAGAGGGTCCGTCTCCTACACAGCTTTCAAGCGTTTTCTGCACATTTCCAACTGTCGACTGTAGAAAGTAGCCGTTTTGTGACTTGTTTATTACTAATTGATTTTTAAGCACAATGTGGTGAGAAGGACACTCAATATAATGAAAAATCAGCGCTCAGCACTAACGATACACAGGCAGAAAATGCTTGAAAGAAAAGGACTGGTACGAATACGGACAGCGTGTGAAGTACACAGGCTCCACACATCTCGTTTCCCCACGTGGAATACCGACTTCGGAAAAAAAGCGTTGCGCTCGGAATTTCAAAGAAGCAAGAACGCGACGTCGTGTATCCAACTTTGAACTAGGCATGGGCAACTTGGTTTTCTGTTCGGGAATGATGTAGAACACGATGAACCAGAGACGCTACCTTTATCATTATTTCAACTGCTTTGACGCCTTCAACTACCCGCATACCTGACTCTTATCATTACGATGCTGTCTCTTGTCTGTAAGTGAAAAGGAAGGACGTGCATAACAACGTTGGAGTGGTATCGCTTCATTAGCCTATTCATGTAAGTGAAAGGGCTAGCTGGCCTGGTCGGTGGCAGCCGAAGGTAAATCCCGAGTAGCTTGATTCGGGAAGCCGGCATAAGAGTCGGGAATAAAACCATCGGCTATTCTTAGGACCAAAACATTCTCGAAGAAAGTGATCATCAGAAAGTGATCATCAGTGTTCAAAGCAGAGAGATCAAGTCAAAGACAGCATAGTAAGAGATCACAGTAGCCACTGCATGCTGTTGAAGAAATGTGCAGAAAAAAAAAACGAGCCCTTCCTCTACTACATCGCCCCGCACCGTTCACACGCCAAAGTTTTAGGGCGGCAGCCGACGGACAGCCTACAACAACAAGAATTAAAGCCACCTTGAGTAGCACCGGCTGATTTCAGTTGCCAACTAGAAGGAGCCGCTAGAAACTGTGGGACTAAGGGAGACCTTTCAAATCTTAACCGTACAGTAGAAATGGAATGCGCGAATGCACGGGAACCGACCTCAAGTCATCTCCTGTTTGAAACTAAACAGCTATCTACTGCGCCACGGACCGCTGGGAACACAAGTGACTCACTCCAGCGCTTGTGAGGGCTCCACACCGCCGCCGCAACTTCATAGTAAACTTTGAGGACTCCCCACTCGCTTGGATTACTGCCCGACCAAAAAGAAAACAATTTTTATACTAACTAAAAGGTGCATGTATGACTCGTTTTCCCCCTTCAGACAAGCGCTTCAGACCCTTCGGTTGTATGATATAAACAATGGAATGACACGAAGGAAAATTCGGCATAAATCCAAAATTCTTAGCAAAACAACAAACCTCATGAAACATCACAGCAATCAGCACGTTCATGAAGTCCTCTCTTTCGTGCTGGAATACGGTGTGTTGAATGATGCCCACCCCTGAGCAGCTTTATAATCTGTGTAACATGGGCATGGAGATATGGCATAAATTTATAACAGTCTGTAGATTCATATCAAGCAGGCGTTCTTCAATCGCAACAGAGAAATGTAACTGTATGCTTTTGCTTGTGCAACTCTCCTAGCTAGGCACACGAGATGGACTCATCATTGATGAGGCGCAGACCACTTCGTGAAAATACTAACCGCGCAGGACAACTTGGTGCAAGTCTTGAGCGGGAGGTATGATCTACTCCTCTCTCAAAACGTATATAGAAACGGTATCAAAATGAATAAAAGAAAAACAAGCATGGTTTCGCGGTGTCCAGTTTGTTTAACTACACAAGTTTGAGTTTGTGGACACTCTCTGGCTTGGCCTACTGGTTCATTCTACTGCACGATGTCGACTCCTGCTCGCAACTCAAGCACACCTACGAAACGATTCTGTCCAGCCACGTCGCCAGCATCACCGCAAACATCTGGTCTCGACGCCGCAATAAGGGAGCTGATTGAGTCGACTACGGTTCCGGACTGCGTAAAGAATGCGTTCACCAGAATAGTCGAAGAGTTCTCGCTTGTACGTCAAGAAAGAGATAAGTTACTCCAAGAAAACTTATTGCTACGAAGAAGGCTGGGGATTTCCCCAGGCGCTCCAGTATCTTCTGTTTTCGATGCTGCGCCTGCTGGCAATCCCGATCAGTTCAATCCATTGGTCGCGAGCCCGATTTCCACTCGCCTTGTCAGGAGTCGGAGAGACGAAGATCGATAATTATTAGTGGTATACCGGAGCTTGACTCCCCATCGATTGCTAGTAGGGTCTGCTATGACTTCTTGAGCGTTCGTAATGTTGTTTTCCATTTGGATATCGATTGCCTTCCTGTGTCAGTTTATAGACTCGGTAGACCTATGCCTGGTAAAACAAGGCTGCTGAAAGTCGTTTTTCCTGCCTCTTACTTCCAACGCTTGGCTACTAAGAGAGCTTTCTCGCCTCCGTTTCTTTCCGGAGAAGGGGGTCTACTTTAAGGAGTCTCTCTCATTGACGGAGCGAATACGAAGGCGGGAAGAACGCAATCGTCAACTTCCCGTTCAATCTCATCAAGCTTCGAATGCTCAGGGAAACTGAGTCGTTTTCCTCGGTATTTTAATCATGTCGTTTTAGCTACCTCTCAAACGGTGTCGCATTCGATCTTTTAGGTCATTTCCAAAAAAAACAGCTCTCATATTGATCTCTGTCTGGGCCCTCGACATGATATCTACCTGTTTTGTGAAACCTGGTTAAAGAAACATCACTCAGTAGAATCTATGCTGGGCAAGTGGTGTGAAGACTACGCTACTATACGATGTGACAGGAGAAGAAGAGCAGGTGGAGGAGTGACCATCCTACTTCGAAGCACTATATCTTATTCACTTGTAGCTTCTGTATCATAGATAATGGATACGAGATTTTAGGTGTTGACATTTTCTTTCAATTTGCATCTTTTCGAGTTATTCTTGTCTTTAGGCCTCCTACCTGCACCATTCAACTTACGGAACAACTAGGAAAAGCCATTAGTGATCTATCAGCATCATCACTTCCAGTTGTTGCAGTAGGAGATTTCAATTTCCCAGACGTGGACTGGAGGGTCAGTGACACACTACCAGCACCATGTAGTTCCCTTAAAAAATGCTTTTTTGCCACGAATTCGTTCAGCTTATTTCTGAGCCGACTAGAGGTGACAACATTCTTGACTTGGTTTTTTCCAATCATAGAAGCCTAATAAGTGATATCTCTGTCCAGTCTCCTCTTGGTAATAGTGATCACGCAAGTATATCCTTTGATATCAATGCGTCTGGTGAAGAGTGGTTTCCTATTAAAAGAAGACAATTTACAAAATGCAAGTATGAGGCTATTTGTTACCTATATAGCGCTGACTGGGCCGCCTCTGTTGGGTCGGTTTCTTCCGTAAATGACAAATATTCAATGTTTTTGGCCATTCTAAATCACACATTTGATATGTTTGTACCATGCGCCTACACAAATTTGGACAAATCTCAGTTGCCTCTCCATCTTCGCAACATGTTATCACATAAGAAGTGCTTGTTTAACCACGCAAAGCTCAGCGGTGACTGGACAGGTTATCATCGCTTTTCTAAACTTTTTTCAAAATAACTAGGTAAATTCAACCGTAATGTTGAGAAAAAAATAGTTGAGTCTCGTAACAAGAATAAATTTTTCAGCTTCATGAAATCTAGGCCCTCAAATCAAACCCATTTCTGCAATTTACAGTTAGGGGGTAAACCTCTTCTCTCTGATTTTGATAGCGCCAACGTTCTTGCTGATGAGTTCTCTAAGGTTTTCTTAAGCGATGATGGAAGACTGCCAGTGCACAGTTTCAATTGTGCTCACCCTATGAAGGATTTTCCCTACTTCGATCCTATAGTAATCTACCAGCACATCTGCTCCTGGCCACAGTCGTCGGCCTTCACTCCAGATAAGATTCCATTCATTTCTATTCGAAATATTGCACATATTATTGCGAATCTGCTCTCGTACATTTTTAATCAGTCAATTATGTATGCTGAGGTCCCTCAACTATGGAAGCACTCCTATATTACACCTGCGCTTAAAAAAGAACCATCATCAGATCCAGCAAACTTAAGGCCTGTCAGCATTACATCTATCTTTTGCAGAATTTTCGAAAAGATATTGAAAAAGCATATTATCCAACACTTGGAAAAAAATCGTATTATTCCTTCCACTCAGCACGGCTTTGTTGCAGGCAGGTCTGTAGAGACTAATCTTTTGGAAGGCATTAATGACTGGACTACAATACTGGATCAGAAAAGCTGCTGTGACGTTATCTATTTTGATTTCGCAAAAGCTTCTGATAGGGTCATTCACACCAAACTCATGCATAAAATCAGTTTCCTTGGCTTTCGTCAAAATGTAGTGAGCTGGATTCAAAACTTCCTCAACGGTAGAACTTTTCAAGTACGTGTTAATAGTACATTTTCGATAACTAAGCCTGTAATCAGTGGAGTACTTCAAGGTGGTGTCTTGTCACCTGTATTGTTTAACATTTATGTGGCAGATATCCAAAACCTGTTCGAAACTAACTATGTATCCTGTAAGCAGTATGCGGATGACTTAAAAATCTATAGACAAATAGAAAACAGCGAAGATATGGAGCTTCTACAGATGGCAATAGGACGGCTCGCCCTTCGGGCTGATGAATGGCAACTCCCCCTGTCTCACGCTAAAACCTTTCATCTTAGGCTTGGATGCTCTGAACACTCCAGTGCATACTCTATTCAGAAGTCCCCTATTGCAACAGTATCGGAAGTGAAGGATCTTGGGTTTCTTTATAATAACAAGTTAGACTTCGCAAATCATTATAAAAATATCTTCAGGAAAGCTATTACTCGTACCTATCACATATTTAAGGCGTTAACTACTAGAAGTAAGAATGTACAACGGCGTACAAAACTACGTACTAACGGCGTACAAAACTTATGTCAGACCAAATCTGGAGTGCCGCAGCACGGTTTTCTCGCCACATAAAACAATGCATGTAGCCCTCCTTGAAAAAGTTCAAAACAATTTTACGAGAAAAAAATATTGATTAGATTAGGTGGGTTCTTGTATTCTCGCATACCTCGTGCGAAGATCCGCAATGCATATCCTTGCTTACCTTCTCTAGAAAGTAGGCGAAGGGTTGCTGATCTCTGCATGGTGTATAAACTACTCCACAAACTAGTCTCCATTGATTCTTCCCAATTTTTTGAATTGCTGCCTTCTCGAACCAGAGGTGGTGGAAATAAACTCTCATTTTCTAGACCTAGAACATCAGTCAGACGGAATTCGTTCTCTGTTAGGGCAGGATTAGCCTATTTAAAACATACTAAGGCTGCTACTCCTCCCTGCTCTCTTCCCTCATTCAAAAGGTTTGCGCACACAATCACCACTTAACCTAGATTCCACTTTACTTGGAGGCATTATGCAATATCTATTTGGTACTGCTTGCTTAAGATACGTTGTTAGTTGTTCGGTTCTAGTTGAGTTTCTTGCGTCTGTCTTATACGACGTAATAACTATCATATCATTATCATATCAGTCTTGCAACGATAGTGATAAATCAAAAGATATTAAAATCTTCTTCGATTTAATAAGTGATCGAACCGTGACCACCGCTGCGGGAAAATCGAGTTCTTCATGAAATATACGTTGTAACTATTCAACTTTATTTGTCCCTTTTTCTTCAATCTTTTTGATACCACAGAAATCTTGGGCTGCTCTTGAGCTGTGGTAACCTGAATTCCAGTGAATAGCGCTTTTTGTTCACGTTGCTATATGGCCAATCACGGATTTTCTTTTTCTTGTTCCTTACCGTGTCTACTATGATTATTGGCTGGAATAAACATAAACACGAACACAAGGTCATTATAAAACGGGCGACATTTTCATCAAATACAGACACTGGCCGAAATTACACGATGAGCTTAAACTCAAAAATCGCCAGCTGCCAACTCACGACACATTGCGTACTCATCACTATTTATCAAGACAATTAATAGATTTTCAAAATACCTGAACTCCGAGAGCGACTCCTTCAAAAAGTGAGTGAGTGGAAAGCCCGAAGAGCAGAAAGAGCGTGCGAGCAGAAATACCATCAACAGGCGCAGTTGCATGGCTGTGCCCTGCGTGATGATCCCCACAGTCAGCAGGAGAGGACTGCAAAATGAGTTACTTACCACAAAGAAAGTTAACAATGAACAACGAAAGTCAGTAGCAGCAGCACCCACTGAACGAAAAACAATGTCCTGCATCCCGTCATCGTGATCATCCAACGTCGTATCCACGAGCGGTTGACCGTCTTCTGTTTCTCCCTCTAACAGCGACCTCAGCGAGGGAGGCGCATTTGCCCGAGCTGGAGAAGTCTTTACGAATCCTCTGCTCGCCGAGCAACTGACGACCAACTGAAGTATAAACAGCTTCCATCTAAGTCATCTGAACATCAGCACAAAACCATGGCAACAGATGACTCACCTGTTCTATAATTAAAATCATAAGAAATCCTAGTAAAACAATCAGCTCAGTACTGAAAAACAGGTCATCCTGCATAGAGTTGCTGCGCCTTGATGAGTTCGCCATCGCATGTGGACCCCAGCTTTCGCTATAAATTGAGGCATCAAACTGCACGAAGGAGTAAAACAATCACTGCATTACTGTATACTCACTCACACGGCCATGAACTTAAGAATAAAAACAACGACAACTTTGAAAAGTAGTAAAGAAAACAAAACAACTAGGACGACTCTTAGGAAAGGCTCTCGGTTTGACTTACAGTACCCACTGGTAGCAGCAGATCTTGCGGTACCGCAAAATGGGCTCCCACAACGGAGAGACTAATCCTCCATAATGGCTAAGCACCAAGTTGCCCTTGTATCCGAAGCAGTAATCACCCTAGCAACAAGCATTTCCTTGCCACGCGAAGGACACGTATATCGTATTCACCTCCACCACTGTGCACTATGAAACTTAGAAGTTATATTAAAAGGATAAAGGATAAAGGACGGCGTTACTCAATCCCTTCTGGGATGCGCCAGCGCATTCTACCTCTACGGGATGTCGTGGAGGCGACATGAATGCGTATTTGGCCATACAATGACTTGCGGTGGCCAGCCGATGAACAAGTCAGCGCTTTATCCTTCCCAGACAAGTCTGGTACCAATTCACCGACCCCGGAGGGATGGAAGGCTTGGTTGGCCTGGGCGGGAAATCCGAACCAGGAACGTGGTATCGGGTGCACGCGACAGTCGCGCCTCCTCCGACTGCGCTACACGCGCCCAGAAGTACTATATTACTCCGTCTTAATATATACGATCCAGGCGCGATTTATATTTCGATTTCACTCGTCGTGCTGCGCGGCACTATGAGAGCTGCTCAAATCGATGTTTTCCACCGCATAATCGACACTGGTGGCTTTCACAGGTCACCCAGGGATTGAAGTATTAGTCTTGCCTGATCGGGTCGTTGAGCTAAGGCTTCGGGTGGAATCACATATCGTCTTCATTGTAACACTAAACACAAAAGCGACTTCTGGCATACATAAACCTCGACAAGCAACTCGAAGAGGTGTTCATCCCTGACAAGCCAGCTACTTTCCCCATGATTATCCATGAACAACCACATGCCCTCTGACGGGCAGGAGTCTAAAGTTTTGAGCAAGTAAAGAGGGTAAAGACGCCGAAACGTTAGCCTCAATAAAAGCCGGTACCAATCGTGGTCGATAGCTAAACAAGACATCATAGACTATACTCCTCACCACCTCCCTCTTTCTGCAAAGATTCACTGAAAGCAGAACATAAAGTGCTTCTATTCCCGTTATGGGGAGTTACTTGAACGTAAGATCGATCACTCGCATGAAACGCTTTATCAGCTAATGTGCACAACGAGCCCCTATCAATCGGGTCACCGGCTTTTATATCGGCGCCCTCCTGATCGTCGGGGAGGGACAATCCCTTCGTCTAGGTCACGCGGAGCGAGACAGCTTCCACCGCTGTCGACAACAACCTTGACACGTTAGTGCGCGCCCTACCCGGGGATAAGAGAGGTGGCGAGAGATGCTGGAACAAGCAGCTGTAGCTCGATAGCTCCCTGCTGTCGCATGTTTCAAAGAAAAGTTCTTCCCGAAAGATGAAGCTGGTATATATGGGATGGTGCCTTCTCGTCCTGATCAGTCCGATGACATCGCATCTGATCGTCCTGTTTTGCACCATCAGGTCTTCAACGAATGCTTCCGATGCAAGCGTGTGAACGTTGTGAGTACAGATCGTCATCCTAGTGCTTCACAATTAGCGCAGTTTGGTTAGCCACTGAGGTTTTCACAGCCTCCCCGTACTCGTCCTACTCAACGATTCATAAATAGGGTCTCATTCGGTGTCAGGGGAATGAAACAAATTAGTGATGATGTTTTTGACTGAGGTAAATATGGACAAGTAGTCAGCTTCTATCCTGTAAGCCAAGGACTCCGGACAGCCAGCAAAACTGCCTGCAGGGACGGGGCGAGACTTTTCAGGCGAATTCGAATCACGTTTCGATGTACTCCCAGTCTATCGAGTGCAAGCTTTTGACCTGTCCGACATGAACGATAACATTGCAGACGAAAACACATCTACGCAAACTGTGCATGAACACCCCAGTTCCGCACAGAGGGTATGAGCCGACTCGACACAGCAGGAGCAGGGATTCCATCCTCTGCGTCGCTGGACAGTAGCCGCAGACCGTGAATAACAAGACAGGAAGAGGGCATCGATCATCAAAAGGACGTGCTGAGGAGACTCATCCAAGGAAGGAAGATCCGGTCTTGGAAAAGAGATGGCAGTGATAATACACGATTTGGAGCGGCCGCATCCAACTCACCGAATGAGACCTTCTTGGTGTCGAACATGGGGAATCAAGCCGAGGAAACACGTAGACAGAAAAATTCCGCAGGCAACACAGTTGGAAATCGAAAGCGAACTAATCCGCCTGTAATGAAAAGTAGCACTGATGACTAAAGCATAAGACGCAGGTATACTTACCGCTCCTCATTTCTGCTGCGACGAATGAGATAGCAATATGGCAAAAAAGTGCAGAAGACTAGAACAAAAAATATCAGAAACCCTGAAATCAGGGCTAACAGCATGGCTCAACCACAACTGCTTCCTCGTCACGCGGTTCTCCTCATGGTCTAGAAACATAACGAGTCTTTAAAACAGACAGAGTAACCCAACGAAGCAGCATAAGAGCTCAATAAAGTGGCATCTGAACCGAATCACGGACAGACTTCACGATGACCAGTGGATGATTTATTTGTAACAACAAAAGTAACAGTGAAGTAGCATAAAAGGTAATGTTAACTAGCAACAACAAATGAAACAAGTACGTTAACAACAACAGTACGGCGAAATTTAAAAAGAAACATCGTGCCAAACAAACAACACATGCCGGACAAGCAGTGCATTATTCTAACGACGTCCACCACGAGCTCTCCCACCGCCTCTGAACCGCCCTCTACCGCGAGAGCCACGAGAGGATGATGCATTCCGGCTACCACCAAACTTATCTTTGCCCTCGCTGATGCTTTCGAAGCTGTAAATAGGGCACATTTGAGGTTGGAGAAATATTGCCAATCCACATGTGTCTGAAATCACACAGGTACTAAATAATAATAAATGAATAATAATAAATTATTATGACCATTTAAGATAGCCGCAAAACAGCATATTGTTAACACATTAAATGAGAACAGCTCATTTACATCAGAACATGGTATAAAGTAACAGTGTGAAACAGAAAAAAAAGGAAATGGTTGTTTAAATGGCTTGTCTCCCTAGTGCTTAAGTAACGCCTTCTCCGCTAGTCTTTTGAAACGTTTATAATTTTCACGTGAAGGAGCTATTTCATTATGTAAACTTAGATATTTGGAACCTGCCCTAACCGTAAAGAACTGAGTCCTTAGCGTGGATTTTGGTCGAGGGAACCAGATTTTCAGCAGAGTTCCTCTTGTTCTAGACATTCTGAGTTTGTAAAACTTGGAGAGTTCAACAGTACTTATTCCTGCTATCATTTTAAATACGCAACAGACGTCATTTACCTGTCTTCTTGAAGACAGAGTAGAGATCTCAAGAAACTTGTTTCTAATAGTTGATCTTGGAATGCCGGTATAGAAGAAACCGTTGTATCGTAAAATAACCTTCCTTGTAAAGTTATTTTGCACTCGTTCAATCAAAAACCGATCTTTCTTCTTGTGAGGGGAAAACACTGTTGTTCCACACTCTACAATAGGCCTGACATATGTTTTATAAACTCTCATTAAAACAGACTTATTTGAAGTACTAAGCCCCTTGTATATTTGGTACGTTCTTACATTTGCTTTGTTACAAACCTGTCGGTAGTAATCAGAAAAATCAAGCTTATCATCATACGAATAGCCCAAGTCTACTATTTTATTGACGCGTTCTATTGTAAACCTATCTAAGTAATAGGTAGGGACAGTAGTTGATTTTCCGATTCTCATGAACTTCGTTTTTTCCGGTGATAGCGGCAGCTGCCATCTCAATGACCATTCATGCATTAGGTTAATACCACTCTGAAGACACAACTGATCATTTTCCTTGTATTCACAGTAGATCTTTAGGTCATCTGCAAACTGTTTACATATTATACCGGAGTTTGTAAACATTGAGGGAAGATCCGCTGTGTACAAGATGAAAAGAAGGGGCGACAGCACGGCTCCTTGAGGGATACCACTTCTTACTGATCTAACCGTTGAAAGTACGCCGTTAATTTTCACCTGGAACGTCCTTCCTATCAAATATTCTGCTAACCATTTCTCTAAAAGGGGTGGAAGCCAACCCTGCTCATTTTGTGTCTGAGTTTCTGATGGCTAACCACATCAAACGCTTTAGAAAAGTCGAAATAAATCACGTCGCAACATTTCTTATCATCTATTAGGTTGTAACGAATTAAATGGCACTGGCTCGCGCCATTTTTTGGTGTGTCTTTACGCGTTTGATCAAGAACAAACCGTAACATGTGGCATATCATTTAGAAGCGCAAACTTTGCTCTACCGGTGAGTACCAAATTTTCTATGTAAAAGTGGGAAAACTTTAAGAGTTTTATTGACTTTTTTGCAGATGGACAAAAGGGTAATCCGAGGCATTTACTTGTATGAATTCAGGCTGGGCACCACAGCTAAGGAGGCGGACGAGAAGATCAACGCCGCATTCGGTCAAGGATGTTCCACAATTCGGACGGCGTATCGTTGGTATCAGAAGTTCCGGAATGGAGATGAGAGCTTGGAAGAACATGAAGGTCGTGGGAGGCATAGTGATGTTGATGAGGACAAGCTGAGAGATGTGGTAGAGGAGGATCCACACAAAGGTACCAGGGAGATAGCGAAGGTTCTTGGCGTCAGTCACAACACAGCTGCCCGGCATCTGAAGGAAATTGGAGAGACCAAAAAGCTGGAAAGATGGGTGCCTCACGAGCTCTCTGAGGAGCAAAGAAACCGACGATATGAGATCTCGTCCGCACTGCTTCTACGGAACGAAACGCACCCATTCCTTGATCGCATCGTAACCTGTGACGAGAAATGGATAATGTACGACAACAGGCGACGATCGGCACAGTGGGTGGACAGCGATGAGAGCCCCAAGGTTTTTGCGAAGCCGGAATTGCACCAAAAGAAAGTAATGGTGGCAGTATGGTGGTGTTCGCTGGGAATTATTCACCACAGCTTCCTCCCTCCCGGTGAATCCATCACGGCAGAGAAGTACTGCATTGAAATTGAAGAAATGATGAAAAAGTTGAAGGATATCCGGCCGGCCTTGGTAAACCGAAAGCGAGTTCTCCTTCACCTCGGCAATGCTCGCCCCCATGTAGCACGAATGACGTTGCAGAAATTGAATGAGCTGAGCATTGAAACTCTACCACATCCTCCGTTTTCTCCCGGCCTCTCCTCAACAGACTACCATTTCTTCAAGCATCTTGGCGACTTCTTGGTAGGGAAAATATTCAAATACCAGCAGGATGCCGAAAGTGCCTTCGAAGATTTCGTCAATTCCAGAACTTCTGATTTTTATGCTACTGGGATAAAAAAGCTTGTGTCACGTTGGCAAAGATGTGTAGAATCAGAAGGTTTTTATTTCGATTAATAAACTTGTCTACAAGCCGAGATATTAACTGTTTAAATTTACAGTGGTTCAGTGCCATTTATTTCGTTACAACCTAATAGAAGGGTGGCCCATTCATTTAGGCTTTCGAGCAAATTTGTCTCTACTGAACGCCCTTTTACGAACCCATGCTGATTCTTAGGAATGATCGAGTTCCGTTCTAAATGATCAGTAATGACCTTTTTGATAACTTTCTCGAATACTCTGCAGAAAAAAGATGTTATACTTACTGGTCGGTAATTTCTAGGATCAGAGGCTGGTTCTTTCTTTAATAGTGGTGTCACAAAAGAATGTTTCCATCTAGCCGGAATTTCGAATCGCATTAGTGATTGATTACAAAGGTAGGTGAATGGTCTGGCGATCACATGCGCACCTTTCGAAGAAATAAGAAGGGCACATAATCAGGCGTAACGGAATAAGATGTTTTCCAATGATAAATTAAGTTAAAAATACTTTCTTCTCGAAACCAAGGAGTTGCTAACATGGGATTTTTGACATCCGTGGCGAACGTGGGCAAGTTTCCGTCATCTGTGGAATGTACTGACTGAAATTCATCAGCTAGTAAGTTGGCCTTATGAAAATCACTAACTGCTCTTTGACCTCCTCTCTTTAAAGCTCCTACGTATGTACATTTTTTCAGTCTACTGTTCAATAAGTGATAGAAACTTTGTCTTTGCCCAGATTCGACCACTTTCTTTTCAATATAACTGTTATACTTGCTCAGCTTTTTAGTAAAAATCTCTGAAAACTTTTTAAACGCTTCCCAGTCTGATGATAGATTACTTCTATACGCAGTATTGAATAGGCAGGACCTATGATCCAGCATTCTTTGTAAGTAATCAGGCAAGGTAGCTCGTGTGGCCACCACTTTGCCCCACGGAATGAATAACTCAATAGCGTGATATAGGATATCTAGAAACATTTCGAACTTGCTGTCTACTGTCGGTGCTCTTTCAAAAGATTCTATCCACATTACTGAGGCCAAATACTCAAATATAAGTGTATTGGAAAAAAGTCTTTTGAAAACTATGGGAGGTTTCTCCGTGCTCATAAAGATTTTAAACGAAACACTTGAATGATCACTATTGCCTACAGGTGGCAAAATGGTCAACTCTCTTACAAGCTCATCACTATTAGTGAAAATGAGATCCAAAATGTTTTTTCCTCTTGTCGGAGTTTTGACGTGTTGCGTGAAGTCATGACATCTGACAAAATCCACAAAGGCTAGGTGTGCCGATGTAGTGACGCTGTTGGTATTCCAGCGTAATTCTGGCATATTAAAGTCGCCTGCTATGAGGACCCGTCTATCAGAAACAGAGAGATCACTCAGCGCCTTAACTAATTGTTCCGTGAGGAATAGCGTGCAAGAAGGTGAGCGATAGCCTGCTATAATCCTCAAAATGCCAGAAATCCCAAAAACATCTATTGCTAAAATTTCGCATCCATCTTGCACACTTTCAGAAAAAATCTTATCAAAAGTGAGACCATTTCTCAGTAGAACCGCTACTCCACCACCTTCTCTCATTAATCGGTCACATCGCAATATGACGCACTCAGCGCTAATGCACCCAAGTAACAAAGAAATAGATTGCCTTTGTTTGAGCCATGTCGCAGAGAAAATGTAGATATCAAAATTTTTGCCTAAAATGTGCTCGACATATTTGGCATTTTTGGAAACCGACCTAACATTAGAGTAAAAGCATTCCAAAAGCATTTTGTCGAATCTAGGGAGAACATTTAATTTAAACAACCATTTCCGATATGTGACTGCGCTGCTACATGAGCATCACTCTCGGCCGGTAGGCCCCTACTAACGATTTGAGAGTAGAGCCTTGATTCTGCATTAGGGATGCCCATGCTACCACGAAGGGTTCGCAATTCTCGCCTTCGATTTCTCTCTGCCAAGGTAAGTGATTCCCTTAGGAATACTCCTTTAGCTGAAAAGTTCCGAAGACGATGAGCTCTTCTAACTGCCAAATGAGTGAAAAATCAGGGAAGCGAACTTCAGGGTACTATTGTACATACGGTACCCCATTAATCATGTTCAAAATAGGTCGATTAGGGGTAATCTACCATGGGAAGAACGAATATCATCGTCGTTTTTTGCGGAAATGCCTTACAAGCTCACTATACTAAGTTGGAATTGCCTAAGGTCTTGCGAAATAGCGCGCTCTGGTAAAAGACGTAGAGACTCCGCCTCCTATCGATGCTCACTATTTCACCGCCTCTAGCCTGCAGCAGGGGTTAGCCAGGCATAAGTCTTGAAATCTCGAAAAGCCTTGAAAGCTCTGTTCTGTGCGAGGAGAGCATAGAATTGGGTAGGGGAAGGGACTCCGGGATGTGGGCCCACCACCGCACCCGTGTTAAGTTGCCTTCATCCTGGAGTTCCCTCCCTTGCCCAATTCGGAAGCAGATAAAACACAGATCTGTAATCGTAAAAGAGGGGATAAGACTGCACTTACATTAGCTGTATGTAGCTAGTCGCTGCGCCTGCACGCCACAGCATGCTATGGTGACCCCTCTCGGCGAGACGGTGCGAATGCGTGCTGGTAGAAGGCGGAGTCTCTGCGTCTTTTACCAGCGCGCGCTATTTCGCAATGCCTTAGGCAATTCGAACTTAATATAACGGTCTTTTAGGGCATTTCCGCAAAAACGACCACGATATTCCCATGACAGATTACCTCTAGTAGACCTATTTTAAACAAGATTAAGTGGGGTACCATAAATACAATAATACCAACTTGAGACATAGTTGAACAAGAATTGAACAAGCGGGTGCAAGAAAGTTTAGACTTCCTTAAGGTTGGCATGACAGGAGTGGCTAAGGCGGTCGCTTCATGCGAGGAAGGTCGGGGGTTCGGTTCTCGTGTGTTGTGGCATACTTGCATTCTAGGTGACTACACGGGATTTAGGGTTCTTGACGAGCACGTGGTCTTGGTGCGTTTTTTGCACATTTTCCAGCCGTATGCGCATCGCCGCCTGAAGAGTGCAGAACCCAGCCGCCGACTCCCCTGGGCGACGAAAGCAGTCACAGCACTGGCAGCTTGGATGGCACCCATTCTGGATTCCCTTCCCTAGCTTGATTCTGCGCTCGAAGAGCGCAGAACCCTGCCGCCGACTCCCCCTGAGCGACGAAAGCAGTCACAACACTAGCAGCTTGGATTGCACACGCCCAGGAGTCCCTTCCCTGGCCTGGTTCTGCGATTGCACAAAGCACGCCTCACCCGACGTCTAAAGTTACGGTGTAGATTTTGTGGCCGTATGGCGGAATCGTGCTTGTGTTTCCACACAAAGACGCTTTGACGATTTCGAATTTTCCAGCGAAAGGTTGGCGTCATCATCGTGGACCGCCTTGAAAAGAAACACCGAATCCATCAGTACGAAGCGAGTTAGGCTAATGAAAGAGCACAGTGCCTGTGGAGGTTGAGGCTGTGAACTGTAACACGTTTCACTGAACAGTGCACACTTTCTGTCGACCCACGGACGTTGCGAGCCCTTGTAGATTTCTATCTGTTCTAGTCGGAGAATGGCACTGCATAAATCGTACTGGAACGAACGTCCAAGCGTTCCTGTTGTTGGCTACGCCCCACAGTGCGCGGAATTTCCGTTTCCGTGCTTCGAATTACGGATTCCGGCCTTTTTCAGCCATTCCGTTCCGTTCCGGTTATTATGGACCGGAACACGGAAACGAAATTCGTCATTGTTCAACACTAGTTTCTTTTTCTTCAGCTTTTGTCCCGTTTCATGGCGGGTCCGCTCTTCTAGTGACATGTTTCCCGATCCCGTGCTAGATCAGATTGGACACCAGCTAATTTAGAGCTTGTGCACCGTATAAGCCCTGCTCTGCTTCGGCCGTCCCTAGGCCCTTTTCCAGACACTTCGAAGTTAAGGCCTATCTTGACGATAAGTCGTCCAAGCCTTTTTGACCAGCGCGTTATCCATTGGGTAGCCTCCTTCTCACGTTTCTCTGCACTATTGCGCGTAGTATGTCGTCGACTGACTTGGCCGGAAGGCTCCGGGGCGGTGGCCTGCGGGCCATTATGCGTTGGTCGAGCGATCGTGACCGGTCGGCTGGAGCGACTCCGTCCTGGGCGTTTACTCGTTCGTTCTGGTTACTCTCTTTGTTGGTGTTGCTCGTTGCTAACCTGTTCTGTTCTCTCATTTCGTTAATTAGTTGTTGTTAATAATAATAAAAGGTTTAATTACTCAAGTTTGAGGCTGTCAGCTTGCGGCGTTGGAACGCCGAGTTGTTTGCTACGGCGTGACAGAGTAATTTGGTTCGTGGAGAAGATAGCTTCATATTTTACGGACGCTCTCTTCCTTTCCACATAGAACGTGGCCGTACCATCGTAAGCGACCTTCGCGCATCTTGTCAGCTATCGGCGCAACACCAAACCTCTTCCGAATAACATCGTTTCGGATGTGGTCCAGGCGCGCGACTCCAGCCGTAAAGCGCAGCATCTTCGTCTACAGGCAGCGCGATAGGAGGCACACCCGCCCTGCTGGGCGCGTGGCGTCAGGAGGTAAAGCCGCTGTTCCGCGGCCCGGAAACTTTTGATTGGCGTGTCAAAGGTTTCGTAAGGCAGCCGTTAGACTCTCGCTGAAGCCTAAGGGTTGGGGTGGGTGAGCAAAGGGGATGAGAGGAGGATCGCACGCCCCACCAGGGGCGGGTGTACCACCTGAGCCATCACTCAGCACCGTACATCGTTATCGGGTGGACAACGGCCCTATAGATCTTCGACTTTGAGCGCTGTGGAATCTTCTTGTACCGTACCACTCCATCATCCAATAAGCAATGTCGTTTTTTTCACCTTGACTTCAATTGAACAAATTTAAAAAAACTTTATTTCAGCCAATAATGTAATCACCATCACTATCAACAACCTTTCTCCATATAACGAGCAAATCTTCAATACCTGAGCAATAAAACTGTTGCGGTTTTTGAGCAAGATATGTGGACATAGCATTTTGAATATCCTCCAAACTTTCAAATTTCTTGCAGCAGAGAAAATGCTGTAGAGGCCAGGGTGAGTGGTAATCCGAAGGAGCGAGATAGGGAGAATACGGTGGATGAGGCAGAACCTCCCATCCTAATTCATTGACTTTTTTCCAGGGTCCGTTTTGCACAGTGTGGTCTTGCATTGTCGATGGAGATTAACGTCCTTTCTGTTGACGATCGCCCGATACTTTTCCAGTGAAGCTTGGTTCACTCGATCCAATTTCTCACGGTAAAGTCTACGACAACGGTCAGTCCAGATTTAAGCACTTGAAAGTGGACAATTCCACGAATATTCCACCAAACACAGAAAAGTGCATTTCTGAGAGGAATATTCGGCTTCGCAGTACTTCTTGGTTGTTCATATTTGGAAAGCCACTGCTTTTTGCGCTTCGGATTATCGTACAAAATCCATTTCTCGTCTCCTATGATCAGTCCATCAAAAACCGGGTACGTACAGTGTCGCTGAAGCAGTGCACTGCAAGGCGTCGATCGGTTGGCACCGTTCTCGGTGGATAAATCGTGCGGCACCCAAACACCTGCTCTGCATACTTTGCCAATTTGGCGTAGATAAAAATGTATGGTTGATTTGGTGGCGATGTCCGCTCCTCCACGTGGTGCCACTCGAAACTGCCCGTTTTGGCGACGCGAGCCGAAAACGGACACTCGATTGCAGGCGACAGGCCCTTGTGACAGGCCGGCCTACGAAGACTCATGTCACATCACATGGTGTATGACGAGTTATGTTTTCGAGATTGTGCTACGGCGTCCGCGAGAGCCGACGCGCACTCGCAGAGCCCGGCGAGTGTGAGAATTATGTGAGGGTCCCTGATGCGAGGACGGCATCGGGGGGCAACTGAGCTAGTCTGAAATTCCCGTAACGTAAGCAGGACCCGCGTAGCAACGCTGGATATGGGTACGTTAACGTGTTCGTGCGAGTTGGTTGAAGCACTGGAGCGTAGAAGAGTTGATCTCTGTGCGGTGCAGGAGACGACGTGGTCGAGCCGCAAGTCAGGGGGCATAGGACGTGGCTTCAAGGCCGTTCTATGTGGAAATCCCAGGACCACCAGTGGTGTCGGTGTAATCGTCTCCGAATGATTTCGTGACTCGATTGAGCGTCGAACGCTTTGAGATCGGTTGATGAAGATCATTGTAGCCGCTAACGCCTCTGTTATACTCCCGCGGGAGCATCCGCGGAAGGGCGGGAATCGCGCCGAGATCCCTCACTTGGCCAATCGCCGCGCCCCGCCACTCCCGCCGTCCGCGGTGCACCCTTAGTCCGCGGACGCTCCGCGGATGCTCCCGCGGGAGTATTACAGAGGCCAAACGAGCGACTCTATCACTTCTTCTCTGCGTATGCTCCGCAGACCGGTTGCTCCGATCAAGCCTAGGATGAGTTTTGGAGCCTACTTCATGAGAAGACAGCAGAGGTATCGTCGAAAGACGTCATCATAGTCGCTGGTGACCTTAATGGGCACGTAGGTGCTACGAAGGACGGTTACAGCTGTCAGGGTGGTTTCGGGTACGCATCACGTAACGCCGATGGTGAGCGTATTCTTGATTATGCGGAATCGCATAACCTCACCATAGTGAAACCACCTTCCGAAAATGCGACTCCCACCTCATCTCACACTACAGTGGGGGCATCATAACTCGGACAGACTTTGTCCTTTTGAAAGATTGCGACCGAAGTCTCGTCGTAGACGCTAAGATCGTGGCGTATGAAACTGTCGCCCCACAGCATAGCCCCTGATCTGCACTTTAAAAATCGCCCCTCCGAGGCTGAAGCAGGTCGAGCGACACGGTGCTACAAGAATCAAGTGGTGGCGAATGAAATAGAAGCTAACAGCTGTGATTTCTCGCGTGCCGTTACCGACGGTCACAATGTCGACGAAACTTGGAAGCTGGCGGCCGACGCGATACGTCAAGCTGCACAGTCGGAACTCGGCATTACGAAGCCTGGGCGACGAAAGTTCAACAAGCAGGCATGGTTGTGGATAAACGACTAAAGGCAAAGGTTCGAGAGAAGCGCTATCACGTGTTTCTCGGCGAAAAGACCGCCGATAACTGGAGGAAGTACCAGGAAGCGAGGAAAGCTGCAAAGAATGCCGTGACTGTTGCAAAAGCCACTCATTAGGGAGATGTCAAGGAGAAGCTCGTGTCACGCGATGGCGAGCGGTATCTGTACCGGCTTGCTAAGAATCGCCATCGACACATCAACGGCTCCAACCCACGGCCTCGTCCAGAAGATCACCGTGGAGGAGACAGAAGTGGCTCTGAAGAAGATGAGGCAAGGCAAAGCGACTGGGCCCGACGACGTGGCAGCTGACCTGTGGAAGTCAAAGTTTTGGTACCGGCTGAGTGGTTGGCGAGGCTCTTTAATCAGATTGTAGCAAAGAAAGTACGTGACTGTTGGAGCCAAAGTACGACGAGTCCGATTTGGAAGAAGAAGGGGAGTCCTGCAGGCTGCTCCAATTACCGTCCGATTGGTTTTCGCACAGCATGAAGATCTTTGAGCAAGTTGTCGACGGACGATTTCATGAATTCGTCCAGCTTTCCAGCAATCAGTGCGGCTTCGTGGCTGGCTGTGGCACTGTTGATGCCATTCACGCGGCCCGACTCCTGATAGAGAAGCATCGCGGGAAACACAAGCCAGTGCATATCGCCTTCCTCGACTTGGAAAAGGCCTTTGACCGCGTACCGCGTGAAGTGATGTGGTACGCCCTGTGACGACATGGAGTTCCTGAAGAGCCCATAGATTGGGTGCGAATCCTCTACTCTTGCCCAAAGAGTAGAGTTCAAGCTGCAGCCGGAACCTCGATGGAGTTTCCCGTCTCTGTCGGAGTAGATCAGGGTTCTGCGCTTTCCCACTCCTTTTTGTTGTCGTGATGAACGCCATTACACGAGATCTTCAGAAGCCAGTCCCCTGGACACTGTTATATGCTGATGACGTAATGCTCGCTTGCGAACATAAAGGTGAACTCGAGCAAGAGGTGCAAGCTTGGTGTGATCGCTTGGAGCGGTTTGGATTCAAATTGAACGTGAAGAAGACTGGTTATCTAGCGATGGACGTTAATGAGTCCAGCTCCATCAAGGTTAACGGCATCGAGCTCCCACGCACTTCGGTTTTTAAGTTCTTGGGATCAGCAATAGCATCTGATGGCAATCTGATTATTGAAGTGAACTCACGCGTGAGTGCAGCTTGGTCCAAATGGCGTTCGTTGACTGGCGTGTTCTGCGATAGGAAGATACCAGAGCGTTTGAGGTCAAAAATATATAGAACCGTTTTCCGGCCGGTAGCGACGTACGGTGCTGAGTGTTGGCCTCCGACCAAGGAGGTTGAAACGTGCCTCAACGTAGTGGAAACGAAGATGCTGCGCTGGATGGCTGGATTCATGCGTGAACCGCATGCGAAACGAAGCTATTCGGCAGAAGTTCTGTGTCGCGCCGATAGCTGACAAAATGCGCGAAACTCGCTTACGATGGTACGGCCACGTTCTGCGTGAAAAGGAATATAGCGTCCGCAATATAGGCCTTAAGTTCGAGGTGGTAGGAAAGCGGCCTAGAGGTGTCCGAAGCAGTGCTGGTCTTACACGATACATATGGACTTGAAGGTTGCTGGTGTCCACCCTGATCTAGCTAGCGTTCGATCGGGAGAGGTGGCGTCATGCCACCGGAATAGCGGACCCCGCTACGAAGCAGGACAGACGCTGAAGAAGAAGAAGAAGAAGAAGAAGAAGAAGAAGAAGAAGAAGAAGAAGAAGAAGAAGAAGAAGAAGAAGAAAATGTATGGTTGATTAGGTTCGCTAAGAGTACTCGAAAGTTCCTGCACTGTTTGACAAGGATTCGCCTCCAGTTCTGCCATTAGCATGTCATAGCCAAATGTTACGGGTCTTCCTGATCGAGAGGAGTCAGAGAGGTTAAGATTACAGGATTTTATCTTGGAAAATCATCGCTGGCATTTGCGAACGTCCAGTGCATCTGGATATACTTCGCAGATATTTTTGGTAGCAACCGTTGCGTTAGTACACTTCCAAAACTCAAACAGCATGCAATGCCGAATATGCTCCTCTGAGATTTGCCAAGCCATTTCACCTGAACTCGCAAGCTAACTATTTAACGAATGGTAGATTCTAAAAGAGACTCATTTACCTTAGAATCGCTTTAGAGCACCTTCGAAATACACAAATCCGCCGACAAATTATGAGCTAAAACCGCAGTGCACAAAAAACGGCAGTACTTAGTGGATGACCTACTATTTAAACACCGAAGGGCGTGCAAGTTCAGTACCGTTAATCTTAATGGAGCCGAACTCGTTCACGTTAGTCGTTAGGTACTCGGTCTTCTTGACGTTCAATTTAAGTCCGAACATCGCCAGGCGGTCGCACCAAGCTTGCACCTGCCGCTCGAGATCATCTTTATCTTCGCAAGCGAGCATCACGTCATCAGCATAGAGCAATGTCCATGGGACAGGCTTCTGAAGATCTCTCGTAATGGCATCCATGACGACAACAAAGAGGAGTGGAGAAGCGGAGATCCCTGGTGCACCCCAACAGAGATGGGAAACTCCATTGAGGTTCCAGCTGCAGCTTGTACTCTACTCTTTGGGCAAGAGTAGAGCATCCGAACCCACTCTATGAGTTCCTCAGGTACGTTGTGTTGTCGCAAGGCGTACCATATGACCTCACGCGGTACGCGGTCGAAGGCCTTCTCCACGTCGAGAAAGGCTATATACACCGGCTTCTGTTTCCTGCGATGCTTCTCCACCAAAAGGCGGGCGGCGTTTGTAGCATAAATGGTCCCAAAACCAGGCACAAAACCGCACTGATTGTCGGAGAGCCTGACGATTTCACGAATTCGTCTATCGAAGATTCGCTCGAAGATCTTCATGCTGTGCGAAGGCAAGAGAATCGGACGGTAATTGGAGCAGTCAGCGGACTGCCCTTCTTCCAAATCGGAATCGTCGTACTGTTGTGCCAACACTCCGCTAATTTCTTCTCCTTTACTACCTGGTTGACGAATTCAGCCAACCACTCAGCAGGATACTAGTGCTTCGGCTCCCAAACTCGGCTGCCAGATCATCCGGCCCTGTCGCCTTACCGCCTTCATCTTCTTCGGAGCCGCTTCTGTTTCCTCCACGGTTATCTTTTGAACGGGACCGTGAATAGAACCCACAGAAGGGATGGCCGGGTGAGGAAATTCTATAGTGGAAATTTTTTCAAAGTAATAGTAAAAAAAGTTTAGTAATTGGTAAGAATCTAGAATGCCTCTGATGCTTTCCTTGTAGACACTTCCTCATCAATGGACAGAATTGTGCATTTGACTCCATACCATCATGCGCATGCAATCTATGCCTACAAGAGGACTACATAAAGAGCCACGCCTTTTACAAGCTAGGTGTTCTTCTACGCGCACTGCTAGCGACCAACCCGTTTCCCCAATGTACTTAGCGTTACAGTCCACGCACTCAGTTTCGTAAATTACTCCTGCTCTTGACTAGTCTCCTACACTACCGTTCGGACAGTAAAGCAGTTCTCCGAAACGCATTGCATGTTGTAAGGTCTATTACGGACGTCTGATGTTATCATTAGGAGTGTTCACTAGGATAACATCATTTCGCAGCTGTGCCCTTACAATAGTCCTTTGCAATGCAGCTGTGACGTTGTCGGAGATGAAGGGGACCGCGAACGACAACATATCTACAAGAGGTCTTTCTCTACGGTTAGTGTGAAATCATCGCTGACGATGAGGATCCATGTAGCCATTTGAAATAGCAATATCCAAGGTTACTTGGAAAGATTCTTACGCTCTTGAGGACCTGAGCACATTCCTGTTGCCGTTCGGAACATGTTTCCAACAACGGCTCGTTTAACGGCGGCAGGATGAGCAGATCTTGCGTGAATCAAAATGTTTTTGAGCTCGGTTTACGGTACCATTTCACACTTACCAGTCCATTGGGCACTTTGATTTGTGTGCTCAGAAAAGCGAGCCAACCGTTCTTTGGGACCTCCCTGGTAAGCCTAATGTACTGCGATTGTATCGCCTATTGTATTTTATTTATTTATTGTATTTATTTATTTGTTTATTGTATTTATTTATTTTTTATTTTTTATTTTTATATTAATATTTTATTTTATTATTATTGTATTTTATTGTATCGCCTCGCTCGCCTACTGACTACATGGCGAATACGCCCCAGCTGTGGTGGATTCATGAGTGAGTTTATCTTTCCCATCAAGGTTCTGTGTGGGAGTCTTAGACTAACGTCGGAACTGCTAGAGCGGTTAAGGCGTTTGGTCGCGTAGACTGCACGTCAGAAACCTTGCGCTACTTTTAGGCTTCTGATGACGACGGTTCAGTCGAAACGTTAGCCCGAAATAAAGCCTACCTACAACCTCGTGTTTGGCACAGTATTAACATACAGCTGAAACTTACCATGCCGAGGTTCCAAGAAGAGAGAAGTTGGAGATTAACTAGAGATCCTATAGTTTTTCGGTTGACAAATTCGAAAATACAAGCTGGGAAATCGATCCTAGAGCTACACAATGCAGGGTGTCCTCACAGAAGAGCTATAAGAAACATTCAAAGAACATATCGTTCATTGAAGCGTGGCTAGCAAATTTTTCCGATAGGGAAGTGGATGCAAAAAAGCTAACATCTGTTGACCACAAGTTGTGTTAGGCTTCGCATGGTCCGCTAACAAGCGAAGAGGAGGTTCCCAAAGTGTAAATATTGAGCTTTTGGAGGAAAAATGAATTCGAACTCAAAAATTCCGCTTGTGAGTTAGCCAACCAAGAAGTAGATTCTTAGATGAACACCTCGGATCGATCTCTGCCCTACGGTTGATTGACTAACATAGGGAACAAGGAACTTCACGGTTACTCGGCAGCCTTCATAATAAGCAAGCAATATCGATAGAATAATCATTATAAAGCAAAAAGGATAAAAGACGGGATTAATCAATCTCTCCTGGAATGCTCAGCGCACTCTGCTTCTACAGGATATTGCGGACTCAACATGAATGCGTAATTGGCCTAACAATGATGAACCGACAGACAACTCAATGATTTACCTTTCCCAGGCAAGCTTGGTACAAATTCACCGACTTCAGGGAGATGGATGGCTTAGCTACCAAGGCGGAATTCGCTGAACCGCAATCGATGCGAGATTCGACTCCTCCGATTGCTATACGCGTCAGACCAATCAGCAATTATCTCACTATTTACTGATTTTCTTACAGCTGACCGTTTGAAATGATGCACATGCAGGCACAAATATGACGATCGTTGCAGCAGCTTGTAAAAAAAAACGACTACACAATCAATATCAACTTTAAAAAAGCATATTTTCACCTACATAGGCACTTAAAGGAGAAGATAGGGGTAACATTTTGACAAAATAAAACTTATTTTCTACATGCCGAGTAGTGACTGCAGTAATCAATACTAAAGACACAACGTGTCGCTGGCAACAAAAATGCGGGTGCTTCGGTCCATTATGATGTCAATATTGCTTTACGGTGCTGAAACATGGGTACTTCTGAAAGCTGATGGCAGAAGCTAGAGGTCTTCCATAGGTGCCAGGTGAGGTGACTCAGACATATACTAAACGTCTCACTTCATTATCGGATTAAAAGCGACAATATCCACAAGTCCTGCTGCAACCAGCCCACTGCGGAAACCGGAATCCGAAAAGGCTAAAGTAGTTTGAGCACGTAAGTCGAACGGAAGCTCAACGAAAACCTAACAAATTGATGCGGAGAATCAGACCGAGAGAATCGAAAGTCCAGCAAGCTGCTCCAGAGAAGACGTGGATAAAATAAATACAAGACGACTTGAGTAAACAAGGGCTATGTTTAGAGTGTGCGAGTGAAATGGCGCAACAGACACTGTCTTTCCTCACTTCCCCACAAATACTATAAAAAGTTTGCTCAAGTTTCTGCATCAAGGTTTGGGGCCTGTACGAGTGTTCTAGCTTTCGTGGGTTCAAGAATATACTACAAAATCTCGCTCTCCTATAATCAATGTATCTTTGAACAGACAAACAACATTTGAGAGATGCGTTTCTGATGCTTCATCGTATAAGATTCGGATATCTGCTATTAAAAAAGAAAGGATACAAAGGAAGATCTAGTACCATTCGTTACGCAGAAACGCAGAAATGAATAACCAGGGGAAGCATTTATACTTCGAAAGGGACCCGACCGGCCTTAAACTACCGACTTCCCGTAAACTTCCCCAACAGCGTTCATCCGCTCCTATTGTCTGCAGGCCTCGCCAGCTTCGTGGTCCTCAATTTTTCGTCCTCACTCTAGATCAGTCTCCTACAAGCTTCACACTTGCAGCTATAAAAATAACCTACAACAGTGCTCCCTATCAAAGACCAACAAATTTTCATGTTTAACGCCAGATCAATTGTGAGCAAAATTCCTGATGTTTGTAATATCCCTATGCGACGAGGTTGTTAGGTGAAACTTTTATTATTGGCCTGACGTTTCTACCGCCTCCTCGTCTTCAGGGGTAGAATTCATATTTCTGGTATGAATGCCCTCCTACATTACATGTCAAATAGTCTATTATAATTGAAAGTTAACGTAAGTCCCACACAGCTCATGACTCGGTTTTCAGGAGCAAGGTCACTGAACTTCCCTAGGGGTTTTCAAAGCGACCTAATAAGGGTTGTAGAAGCATGTCCGAGTGTAATGGTTTGCTAGCTTCCTCACAAACCGCTGTTCTCAAAAAAGAAACCAAAGGGGTACTTTCAGGTGATTCATTCACAACACCATTGGCATGGACTGGATGGCCGCGTGGACAGCGATGAGCTTTGCAGAAGAGACAGCGTTTTCCTCGGTACCCCACGCCTAGTGAAGCTACCCAACGAACATGTTTCGGACACTTCTGTTCCTCGTTTTTGTCAACGGCCTGCATTTCTCATTATCTTCAGGGTGTCTTTGCAGCTGCACCGATGACACGAAAATATTCACGGTTAATTATTGCCGGGAACTTCAGGAAGGAATAAATTCTATAGAAAAGTGGCAAAACTCGTCACCATTCACCCGTCATCACGAAATTGTAAGCAATGCGTCTAAGAGTTCGAACTACATTTTGAAAACATTCAAAATGATAGACGTTTCTATGCTCTTCCAGCTTTCTAGTCTATATGCGCGACCATTGCAAGAGTACTGCTTGCCGATCTAGTAACCACAAAAAAGTAGATTGATTAGGGAAACTTAAAAAATCCAAAGCTCCACGTATCGTTCATATCGTCGTTGGAGCGTGGTGGACCTTCCATAAATGATCGTGGTCTTTTCACAACGACTAATCCAACTTGGAGCCGACCCTTCCGAATTCAGAAGAAAGACTGCGAATATCGACTACAAATGCCGGTCTTATCATCTCCGAACTGTTCGAGATTTCGCGGAAAATTAGTTGTATTAGGGAACAGATCCTCCCACATCCGACAAACCAAATTCGACTCAGCAGAAAAATTCATTTGTAGAAAGAGCAGCAGCCTTACGGAATCGTGTGCTCTCGACCTTTTTATACCTGAAAATTCCCATGCTTTAGAGACTTGTATAACTCAGCAATGACAAGATAATTTTTTTTCGGATATCGTGAAATCCCCGAAATAGTCAGACAAGGAGCAAGTCGCCCTCTTGTTCATAACCTCAAAAAAGACAAATTTACTGCGTGGAGAAATCAGCTATCGTAATGGATACATCCAAAGCCTCAATGCGAGTGCTGCTGCTTATGTGTAGCCGTGTTAAAAAATAAAGACCGACTCTGCATATTCTCTGCACCCTTCTTCACAAGCCAAACACTACACGACACTTCGTTGTCAAATGTAACTGGCACAATGAACACGAATATGAACGCGAATAAACGACAGCGCACCACATAATGACGCACCTCTCTTTATCGTTCCTTTTGCTGCCTTTCTTCTTCCCTCCATAGCCAAACTTCTCGCTCTTCCACTGTTTCTTAGCGTCGTAACCGCGACCAGTCTTCACTCCGCCAAACTTCTTGGTGGATTTGCCAGAACTGGTGGTAGCTTCGTCATCCTTGAATTGGACGTTGGTTGGGAAAGTGTGGGTTTCCAAACCCACCAAGAAGATTTATAAAAGATCACGTTCTCAATCCGAACCTCCAGTAAGAGTTACATACCTGGTCTAGACCCATCCTTTTCACATTGCTGAGCATGTCCTCCAACTGCTGTTTCATTCCCTTCTTGTGCTTCTTCACGGCCTCCATCAGCTGCTTCTTTTCACTCTGCCGCTTGTCCAGCACATCCTAAAGTGTTGCTTGAAGTGTTGCTCACTAAGATTTTTCACTTCCCGAAGTTGCTCATAACACAGACCTTCTGGACCTTTGAAGCATACTTCTTCTCTTCCCGCATTCTACGAATAGCCTCCTGACGCTCCTTTCCTTCTTGGATCTTCAGCAGACGCTTCCTTACCTGTAACATCAAGCACGTCAGGAACGCGGGAGGGTGGTTGGCAGACCAACCACGGTGATATGTAGAAGCTGAATGCAAAACAAAACGAGAGCCGAAGCGTTGCAAACCTTCTGCATATGCCCATCACTCTTCGCCATCTCTGCGTAATAATCTGAAGGCCGGATCACTTTCACGCCCATAGACAAAAGACGTGGAACAGCAATTTGAACAGCCTTTTCCGCCTGTATGTAGCTAAAAACACGATTTTGTAAGGAAAATGTAGCCCGTATAATAAACTCAATTATCCAGTCCTCGTTTAGCATAAAAATGATTGACCTAGATTTCCCGCGAGAGACAGTAAATGTCGAACTGGCGATGAAGCAATTTTGAGGCAGTCGCCGAGAATTTTTAGAACGTCCGTGAGAACAATCTGGTATGTTCGAAAAAATGTGTGCGTGAGCAGCCAAGTGTAGGAAGGGCGCCCTCAATTCGTGTTACAAGAAGAATAAACAATTGAGGAAACATCGAATTGTAACATGTAACTGCGACGGTTTGAGGGAAAATAGAGGTTTAAAAATGCAGTATTGCAGCGCACCGCTGCACCTCTCCATATAGTTAGCGAAGATACCAAAGACATTCGACTAAGACGATAACGAGGTTAATTTTGAGAATCGATGAAGCAGATTTTATGGCCGTCATGCATGTGAACTGTCATCCCGAAAAGGACCAGCGGCATGGGTTACGGTGTTTACTGGTAGCTAACTAGTGCTACTTTAAAAATAAAGAACAAACTTTGGAGTAGTGCGAAGAGAGAGAGAGAGAGAGAGAGAGAGAAAGAGAGAAATCGTCATCCATTCTAGCGCACGACATGTACCGAGGTTTCGGTTCAACTTTTAGGATATCTCAAACGTGACCAAATAGAAATTCAGCCACCGGAAACCTTCTTCTGTTGTGCGCAGATGCTGAAGTAATGCTCTGCGGCTATAATAACAATTCAAAAAGAAGCCTACGCAACATGTCATATCTGTGCCAAGGAAGTCGAAGACTCTAAAGAACTCAGTGAAGGCACTCCCCCAAGAGAGACGGTTTATCCAATATATAAGAAATACTACTTTAAAAAATGCAATGAACAAAACCTATAACTGAACTCTTCTAAGCAAGCTGGCTAATATGGAAAACCACTCATGGGGTAATCAATTTGGCGCGTCACACTGCTGCACTACAACTCGTGCGGGTATTTGCGTCGTTGCCTCCTTTAGATTGCTCTAGTCAGGTGAAAGCATAGAGTGCATTGCCTCAACATTCTCCCCTAAATTTGAGATCCAGTTTCTGCCTGCCTCACAACGCGAGGGCCGTCGGGTGAATGTAGGAGACTGTTGGATGGAAACTGCTGAAAACGCGCAGCTGCACTTTTGGGTCGTCTCTTCTGAATAGGGTTGTTTTGAAAATATTCCTACCCGTAAGGCTAGATTCGATAATCCACTTTAGAGTGATCTCCATCCAAATTTTACTTTTTTTACTACTTGGTAATGAGGGCACTCGGTGTTAATAATTAACAGTTGAATAAAAATAATGTTAATAATTAACAGCTGAATAATATAAGGAAATGCCAAGGACTTACAACTGCATTTCTCGGTCGAAGTCGTTCTCTATCATATCCTTCGTAAGATTCGACTTCGTAGTGACATCAACGGTCTCAATCCAAGGCAGTTTTTTGGCGAATTCTGCTACCTTCTCACGCATTTCAGCCTACAATAATAAATACCTTATCGCCTATAGATTAAACAAAAGTTGTAGGTTGAACAGGACTGTTTGAAGCTGAAACGAAATCGGGAAACCGCTAATATCAGCTAGGCAACTGTCAGAGGCAAAAGTAAAGCGACAGGAATTGAACTAACCGTTCGATTGATGATGGGCCGCTTTGTTGGCACAATGTAGTTTAGTCGATCGGTTTTCAGCAGGCCATCGCGGAGGGCTATTTGCAGCTGCAAGTCGGAAATGGCGCGTTCAGTGAAGCCTACAGCAGCGCGCCACAGTCACCAACCTCTCTGTCGGAATCTCCTGCCCCGTCGGAGTCGCTTCTTGCTTCAACCAGTCCTAAGAGCTTTCGGTCTTCCTCCACTTCAGGCAGCGTTTGCGCTTCTTCGTCGGAAGACTCCACTAAGATCTAACACAGAATTATACAGGGAGAATTCACGGACCCATCCATCTGCCAATTTACCTCTTCTGACGCCTTCCGCTTCCGTTTAATTTTCACTGAATCGTGACCGGAGTGTCTCCCAATTTTCGAAACCTTTCCTTTGCTCATTGCAGCGCTGAAACAGACCGATCCTTGCTACGACGAGGAGCACTATGTAAGACGTTGTCCCGCGTCAGCAATACCAGGAGCCAAGAGCCAACCGGGATCGGATTCACGCGACGCTCCACGGTCAATAAAGAAACAAGCAGCACACTGTGCGCCAGAGGAGATGCGGCGCCAATCCGCAGTCGTTGACGCTTCCCCTGTGCACCTTGCGGCGAGTACAGTACCTTGGTAGTTGTGAAGACCACTAGAGTCAGATCCTCAGACACAGTATTATAAAAATCCGACTCCTGAAGGTCTGATTGATTCGCACTTAGGCGGACGCTCTGAGTCATCGCCCCGGCCAATGGCGCGCGGCCGATAACTCATACTGTCCGTCTTCTAGTGATGCAGTTACAGCAGAAATCGTGGTGAGAAAGAGTTCTTTCAGTTGTTTTATGTTCCGAAGAGGAGTACGCATGGACGCATGGCCTCTAAGCACTTATAAACAGTACCCTTTCATCCGTGTTGTAATCTGTTCTCGACTCTAGACTATAGCTATCAGGATTTTGTAGGAGTAGAATCATGATCCATCTGTCACGATTTAGATAACAAAAAATGTTCAGTATAATGAAGAACGAGAAGCTCTCCTATTTATACACATGCGGTAGTTAGGCAGTCCTGAAAGCTACACAAAAGGTCCTATAGGAACTAGTGTCTTGCAGGTCAATAAAACGTTTCATAGTCCAAGGACAACAAGTGGTGCTCCCTCGTTTTAGGAACTACACATTTGCTCACGAATTCACTGATTTCTTGGCCTTCCATATGAGACCAACCGTAGTTAAAACTTTATGACTCATTTTCTGGTTGGCAACACATGCAGGTTGGATCTTCCCAAAGTGAAAGGAAACAATAAGAAAGCAAGAATCTGTTTTGGCACTTTAGGAAACAAATGCACTGTGGACTAGATAAGGCTAATAGTAGCCTGGGTGCTTGTGCTATTGCATTCGAGAATGAACGCCTTTTCTGCCCAATATATCAAGAGTGCTCTCACTGTCACCCGCTTCTTGATGAAAACTGAGGTGACGAATAGATGGAGAATGGACTGAAGGTTAGCAGGACTACTACTTTTCAAGTCTGCACTTCAAAACTAAGGACGAGAAGGTCGGCATAAAGAGTGGTGTAATATTAAAAATTGAAGCAATTTGTTTATAATGACGTTTTTGCGCAGTTTTCACCACTGCCGTCGGAAAAGAACTGCGTATACTTCACGATGTTCTCCTCAATGCAGCTTATCCCGACTCCATACGCTCCCTGTGGATGCGGACGTATGAGCCATCCGGCTGCTGGCCGGCCGCGCGCCATTGGTCGGCGCGATTACTCAGAGCGTCCGCCTGAGTGCGAATCAATCGGACCACTCCTGAATTTGACACCGTAACCCGGCGTTCAATTGGGGCGCGGTCGGTCCTTTAAACTCGTGACGCAATCGCACAGTATGGAGAGGGTATCGACAGGCGCTTCGGACATCCTACTATTACGATGTTTCGAAGGATCCGCGCAGTGGTGCGAAGTAATGTTAATGGGCTGATCGAACGGGTCTCGAATACCTTGGCTTCCTTAGCAGAACTTCCGCATCTTGTTCCGGTGGTCAGCTGTGACCTAACACTAGGCCTTAACTTAGCATGCTTGCAAACGCACTGGTGCGTAGGATGTTTCGTAGATGTTCAAGTAGACCTCGTCCAAGGAGTTTATAGCGGCTGGAGCCCTTCTATAAGATGAGTCTGTTAAATGGTAGGCTTGGTAGGTATCTGATGAAGACTGCCTCCACAGTGGATGACCTCGGAAAAGCAATTGTTGCATAGCTTCGACGGTATCCTGTATCAGTATGCGGAGTGCTTCGAGCATCCTAACCAGGGACCAGGAGAAAAGGTCTATAATATTTACCTCTAATAGACAAGGCCTGTGAGTGATGGTAGCTTTGCATCAGACACCGAGCCCTTATTTTTTTTCGTAATTCGATTCGTAAGCCGTTATCGTTCTTGGAGACTCGTTCACCGCGACCGTGAACCAAGTATGGAAACATTCGCGCCTGTTTCGAATCTGCCGTGCCGCGCTCGCGGGGGCCGGCCGGGTTACGGTGTCAAAGTCAGGGCCGTATGCTACTCTCTCCCCAACCGTCCCCGGTCGGGTATGAGGCGGTCTCCGCCCACATCCCCGGTATGCACATTATGCGCCATCGATTTTTCGCGCCGTCTCCGTCCCCGAGTCGGGCGAGAATAGCATACGGCCCTAGGAGTCGGATTTTTATAATACTGTGGAGAGAACCGACCAAACCGTGAAACACATTGTCATACCTCAGAGCAGTACACTCTGAGAAGGATGAGAACTTCGTTCGTCTGACTAGGCTAGTTCACTCTTTTTCGTGCCACAGGTGAAGAAGATTCTTTCCACGGAGCACGCTTTTCTTCAAACATGTTTCATATGGGGAAAGCGGGCTCCAATGAACAACGGCAGTGATGAGATAGGATGGGTAAGCAGTTCAAACTACGACACGTGCAAAGCGTGGGCACATATTTCGGGTTGTTCGGACACCTTAGGAGAATGTTCCACATGTCAAAAAGGGTATTGACAATCTGAGGTGATTGATGATGGATGATTCCACATGCAGTCTGCAATACTACGGTCCTTTAGTGAAAATAAACTGTGGCGTCTCGTTGATAGCTCAGATAACGCGTGTCGTGACGCGGGTGGCCGACTCCCCGTCGAAGCATCGGCGGAGAGGTGGACGCCACCCACGCCCCGACTTGGGGCCCTTCCGGATCCGCCGCTCGCTAAGGTTGCCCGCCCTAAGACCAAGCGGATTTACTGCCCATAGGCCCTGTGCGGATCCACGATGCCAGTTGTTAAGACATGAACCCATTCTGGCACACTTCCATGGAACACCCTGCAGTGAGCACTGGACTCGACTCTTGCCCCCAGGGGTACCCCTTCGGTCGAGGCGTCCTTCGACCTCTGGCGGCCCCCCTGGAATTAGACTGGCTCACACTCTTGCATACTTCGACCAGACATGGAACCGATAGACCAGTTTAGTTAAGCAGACAAACTGTTAATGTTATATATTTATGGTAGTCTAAGCTAATATGGTTAAGGATACACAACAATTACAAAAGACCTACGAGTTAGGGGAAGACCGCACCCAGGACTACCAGGGGCCAAGCAAAGCCGACAACCCGCCTTCCATGGCCGGCCCTGAACCTGTGGCGTTGCCAAGTCAGGGGCAACGGGGCCGATCAGAGGACCGGCGTTACCTGCGGGTCCCGGACGGCGGACGAGGCGAAGAGGGCTGGAGAAGTCGAGCACGTTGATTGGCGGACACTCCAAGACGGTGGCAGCTCCTCGTCGTCCTAAGCTGGACGGTTCCGGCGACCTCGGGCTAAGGCGTAGCCCTCCTCGACGACGGTTGGCGTTGGCGGACCGCGGAGACCAGGAGACACCGCTCAGCGGGAGCGGCGGACGACGACTGACTGGTGGACCGGCTAGAGCGCTCAGGGGCACGCTCCCCCTGCGTCTTTAGCCGCTTCCAGAAGCTTCCCTGCGCGGGAGACGCGTTGGCGCAGGCTTTGACGTGTCGATAGATGGGTTTTGACCTGTTGACCCCGCGCCCGCGACGACCGTACTGTCGTACGGAAGTCACGATAACGCGGTTTATCAAGCGATATGGTGAGCGATAAGCCGCGTTCTCTGAGCTTTTTGCTTACAATTCTCCGTTAAAGTTACATAAGTCGTTAATGAATTCGGCATAAGGCAAAGAGTGATATCGGAGCGATGGTTAACACAACCGCCCAGTGCAATGCCGACGTGGAGAATGAGTTCCTGATGCCTTTGCAACTAACCCTGACCAGGAAGATAAGCGATAAGGTTACGGTGTAAATTTTGTGCCCGTATGGTAAAATCATGCTTGTGACCATTTTCAAGTCGAATTGGACGCTTTTCAAACCAAATTGGACACTCCTCTATGCTAGCCTAAGACTTTTGAAATCAAAGCGAGCTCTTTCAAATTGAAATGAACTTCTACATTGAACTAAGGTAGGTTAGAATATTTTTTGTTGGAGGAAAATTTTAATATGATTTCTTTGAACTTTTAATCCACTTACCTAGTAAGTGAACACTTTGTTTAAAATTTTGTAAAATTCTCATTTTTTTTGTGGAAAAAGTAAAGAATTATAGTTTGTCTTAAAGAATAGGAGGGCGGCAATTCTTCTGCGCCAAAATGAGATTGCGCCATGCCCTCGCCCAAGGCATCGTGATTTTTATTCGATTGATAGCAAAATTTCGGTTTGCATGGAGCTTCACACTTACAAACGATGCAACGCATATATTCCCACTTTGCGGCTTCATGTAAGCAGCATTTACCTATCAATCAAATAAACATCGCTACGGGTTTCTCGAGTGCATGGCGCGATCCAAGCTTTTAATGCACTAAATGATTGCTACATTGTTGCGCTTCAGAAGAAAATTTAATTTATAATTTTTCTCAAAAATGAAAATCCGAAATCCGTGCATGTCGGTGTCTGCATCAGGTCGTTCATCACTGCACATCAGCTCAATCAGTGCCTTGTAGATGTGCTGATAGTTGTTTCTGGACACCAAGGGATCGTATTTAAAGATACAAAACGGGAGCGACAGTGGTCACGCGCGGCGGCGCCTGGCGCGTTGCCAGGCGGCCGATTACGGGGCAGCTCGCCCCCGAGCATGCTGAGTCATCGAAGAGGCAGATTCCAGAGAGAAAAAGGCCAGTGGCGGCACCTGTACTGCTTCTTTAAACTCTCGTGCATTTTATGCGCTTGCCCACGAAGGAAAGGCTTCGAGCGAGGCATAAAGGAGGAGGGGAAGGGAACGTTACCGGATTTGGGGTTATGAAACTTAAGAATTTACGGTACTAAGCGGGCTGGTGCCTGTTGTACACCGGAAAGGTGGCTTAAAACGAGTAAGCTAGATCAGCCACACCTCGGAGTTCCCTCCCTTGCCTAGTTCTTAGCTCTCCTCCGCTGACGCGGAAACCGTGTTTATTTGAGTGTTCCACGACCATGGTCTCATAATGGAGGGGGCACCAGCCCTCCATTATGAGCTCGCCGAAATGACTATGCTACAACACTAGAACAAGACCATTTGTCTTTCGATTCCCCAAGTTGAGCTGGATTGCAAGGTATATCCATCGACCTTTTGTCCCACCTACTAAAATCTGAAGTAGGAGATCTGCAGTGGATTATGGAGTTCGGGAGAAACTCTCTGGGAGAAACCATCTCTTCGTCAAGGATGCGAGACCCCGGCATGTTTTTATAGGTGAACATGGACGCACGGGCACATGTTTATTAAGGGGGGGGGGCTTGACCGGTATACCAAGGATCGATGGGGTTCAACGAATCGAAGGCGCTTTCCTACGAAGAATGAACCTTAAATGTGATACAAAGTTCTGTAAGCGACCTTCGCCAATGGGCTACAGGTACAGAACTCTGGGGCGAGCGAGGAGGGTGACAGGTAGCTTCAAAAATCGCTAATAACTACAAAATTCGATAATATATAATATATAGATAATAGGCGTAAAGTTAAACGCAGTAATGGAGTAGAGCGTTGTAACTTTGCAGATTTCAACATGACGTTAAGCAGATTCGACAGCGGAGGAGCGCCACGACCCAGCACATTGGGTTAGCTTCTTCGACGTTGACCGTTGAAGAAGAAGACAAAAACAGCATTCCTGTGTTTTGTGAAATCATAACAATATCCAGTGTTGATGTCATATCTTCCTCAATTGAATGTTCTGTTAAACATACTTAACTAGCCTTAACAGCATGCCACTCTAGGCCATGCACCACGGGGACGGTATCCGGCGCGAAAAATCGATGGCGCATGATGTGCATACCGGAGATGTGGGCGGAGACCGCCTCATACCCGGCCGGGGACAGTTGGGGAGAGAATAGCATAGGCCCCAGTACAGCCTCCTCTCACTGCTGACCAGCGGCGCATAACGTCACACGTTTCAGTTATGGATGCGAGTTATGGACGACGGTGAACTTTTCGTCCCTTCCACCGAAAATCTGGCCTCGTGAATATGACCTTGCCTGAGTTATCCTGAGATCCGGACTTTTAAAATAAGTCACGGATGGTGTCCCGTTTAACTTTTCGTCCCTTTCAACGAAAATCTGGCCTGGTGAAAGTACCCTTTTCTAAAACATCCTGAGATCCGGACTTTTGAAATAAGTCACGGGTGGTGTCCCTTCTAACTTTTCGTTCCTTTCAACGAAAATGTGGTCTGGTGAAAGTACCCTTATCTGAGTCATCCTGAGATCCGGACTTTTGATATAAGTCACTTTGTTGGTTTTTAAGTTTTCGCACCTTTTTACCTTTTGTGCTTAGAAGATCTTAACTAGATTGTTTTATTGACTTCACTATAGAAAAACGAACAAATCAACAGATGCTCAACACGGATAATGGAACACGTAAAAAATCAACAACAACTGGAGCATGGCTAGAGATAGAAATTGATTCTAAGGACATCGGAGATTGAGCACCACAGGGAAGTAGAGAAAGTGGGACAAGGAAACAATAACAAAACATCTTCAGCTAAAACGCGTAATGCGAGGACAGATCTCAAAATCATAGCACTTTCAGCCGACACATGCGATGCAAAAACCGACCTCTAGTATGGGGAGGCCACACCTCAACGATGTGTAATGTGTAGACGAATTGAATTAAGCTCTTTTGGTCGAAACTTCAGTTTTTTTTTGATAGACCTCCCCTTGTTTATATGTAAATGAGAACTGCCATCCTCTGGACAGCGATGCTTGAGTAGATTGCTAGCTTTAATGTGGAAGTGATAACTCACCTAATATTTCTTTCTTACGACATCGTTGAGATGTCGCCCTTGCAAGAAACTAAGCAGGATTGTGGTGAATGGTGTAGTGTTAAACCGCGACTTTATTGACATGGGATGCTTTTGATGTTGTCCATCACGAGCCGTTTGCGCTTCTGAAAGGAGTCGTAGATAAGGAGTGCATCGCTTTTTTGCTTGCAATAGACAAGAAATAGTTCTCCTCACATTTGATAGTACGAGCGCGCCGTCTGGTTTAACGTGAATGCCGCGCAGCGCAGGCCGGTCCTGAATGCACATTTTTGGAGCAGAAGTGTGTGAAGAACATGAAGTGGAATATGAATACCACTACTCACAGTCCACGCCCAATAGCTAGTGGCAGTGTTCTTCGGGACGATGTGATGACGTAGGTGTTGGTTTTTCTAAGAGCTGCATCCTGTGCAAGACTGAGACTTGACTTATCAACGAATCGATCTAAAGAGGACCTTCAGTGCGCCAAGTGGTAGAAAGAACTAGGACTAGAACTGATACGCTTACAGTGGCAGCCATCCTTGCAATGATATCAGCTTGCTGAAGGGCCGAGTCGAGAGCGAACGGCAATAGAGCCAGAGGTCGGGATGGAGCTAACCATATGCAGGTGGGCGCTCACACGGTCCATCAACTTCCGACTCCGTTCCATCAACATTAAGTGCTCTCCTGTGCGAGCACTTTCTTCTTCTCCGGACCGCTGCGACTCTTCGGAACCCTTGGCATCGGCAACGACATTGTCGTTTCCCTCTATCTCCTCCCTTGCTCCGACTACACGTGATCTCTTAGGAGGGAAGACAACGGGGAGAGATGTTGGAAGCAATAAACGTAAAAGGGATTAATCCTATCAAGGTTCCATTGGGAGCAAGGAAACTGTCTACCGTTTATCTCTCTAATCGTTCTCTTTTCCCTTCAGTGTGGTCGCAGGGGATCCATTCACATCACCACCACTGAAGTGTTAAACGATGAGAGTGTAAGAAGAGGGTATCAATCGAATGAAATAGGGACTTCAGGGATGAGGGCACGGGGCAGTATCTTCTTTTAACACTAACAAATTGTAACCTTAGTATTCTTTAAAACAAGCCTTGGTCTATTTCTTTATATTTCAAAAATTATGTTTCAAAAATCACACAGCAATTCTCTCCAGAATTCGACTTCCTAAGTGGATTTTGGTTAGGAGGTGGACGGCTCTGTTAACTACCAGGGTAAAATCTGATCATGGAGTAATGTGCATGTCGTCTTATAAGACAACGACATGCACATTACTCCGCGATCACACTAATTGTGGAAACACGATCACACTACTTGAGGAAACAGAAAAAGGCAATGTGTGATGCTTTGTTTCCACTCTTCTAGGTAAAACCCACTGAAGAAGCCGAATTCTGGAAACAAGTGACGCTCGCATAGACACGGTTTCTTTGCTTTTCATCCGCTGACACGTGGGAGAACACAGAAACCGTGCCATATGTGAGCGTTTCACGAGCATGTGCAATCTCAGAGCGGGCACCAGCCCGCTTGGTTCCCTTGTTTCTCAGAGCTTATTATCCATCTTCATTGCGAAAACGACAATGCGAAAACGACAAATGAATTCTTGAATGCCACATGGTACATTGGTAGCGGATCTGTTGGTTTTCAGGTCAACTACTTACCAGGGAATGCCGTCAGTTTCCCGTGGAACTTTGGATTGAGATTGGATTTGGACCTATATCACGTGAAAGAGCTCGAGACGCTGATCACAGATATGTAGACCAAATTTGCTAAATTGATTCCTGAGCGAGTTATGGCCGGCGGAAGCCGCGATGTCTTCCATGTGTTAGGCGCGCTCAATCAGCGTTGGGTGCAGTATTGCGCGGAAATCAGCGGTTCGGCTATCAGCGCCGTCAGCAGCGGCGGCGGCGCAGTGGTAAAGCGCTCGCACCAAAGGATTGGGTTCATTGGTTCGGTTCCCGCCGCTGACGGGTTTTTTGCATTTTGTGATCTATCTTCGACGAGTATCTATATCCCATTCCAAGTGCGACTGTCAATGAATCTTGGCATGGTCCTGTTAAGATGAATGTTGATATTTAGCTTCGTCCAAGATTGTTATATATCTCGAAACACAATAAAAAGTAAAAATAAAATCAAAAATCAACAAAACTTAATAAACATAATAAACAAATAGTAAAGGCACTAGTTAAAAGTTCCGACTCCACCGACACGACTTCGGTCGAAAAAATTTTTTCGCTGAAACTTCGTCTAGGGGGGTTATTTGGGGTGCTGATCACGAATCTGACATCCGTTTTTCACGATTTGGTCGGAGACCACCCATACCTTTAACAAGGGTGGTCCAGGCAGAGTCATAGATTTCGCTGGGCAATAGTTAAAAGTCCCGACTCCACCGACACGACTTCGGCCGAACGGTTGTACAACGGTATGGGTGGTCTCCGACCGAATCGTGAAAAACGGATGTCAGATTCGTGATCAGCACCCCAAATAACCCCCTAGACGAAGTTTCAGCGAAAAATTTTTTTTCGACCGAAGTCGTGTCGGTGGAGTCGGAACTTTTAACTAGTGCCTTTACTTTTTGTTTATTATGTTTATTAAGTTTTGTTGATTTTTGATTTTATTTTTACTTTTTATTGTGTTTCGATTTGAATTTCTGACTTGCTTCACGTCATGAATAAAACATTTTACCTGAAACGCGTTTCCGTCTTCAAATAGACGTAAATGCAAGTCGCCATTAGCCGTTCGCTCAAAAATGTGCTAAAAATGGGATATAGGTCCTCGTCGAATATAGATCATAAAATGCAAAAAACCCGTCAGCGGCGGGAACCGAACCAATGAACCTAATCCTTCGGTGCGAGCGCTCTACCACTGCGCCACCGCCGCTGCTGACGGCGCTGATAGCCGAACCGCTGATTGAGCACGCCTAACACATGGAAAACATCGCGGCTTCCGCCGGCCATAACTCGCTCAGGAGATCCATTTAGCAAATTTGGTGTACATATCTGTGATCAGCGTCTCGAGCTCTTTCACGTGATATAGGTCTCAATCCGAAGTTCCACGGGAAGCTGACGGTATTCCCTGGTTAGGGAAAGGAGCAAGAAGTGAAGAAGCTGGAGATGGACTTTGGGTGCCCTCTATTAGACCTGGTGCAGTTGCGTCGTCTCTTTTCCCCTCACGCATGGTGATGCATAAATGTTCAACACCAGTGATAAACAGGTACGAAGTGCATGAAGCAGCACTGCGCACAATAAGGGCAGTGTACAAAGGCTACAGACTCTCACAGTTTGTTTCCTTACATGGACCAAAGACTTTGGAAAAACCATCCTGATCGGATTTTCAAAAAAGACCAGAATGTGACGTTGGAGGTGGTTAAAATGAGAAACGAGGTCTGTGGATCCCGTACACTAACCTAAGCGGCATCGGTACACACTTTTCCTCACCTTTGCCTGTCATCTGGAAATCAGAGGTCTGCTGAAGGTTGATTAAAACCTAGCACCAACAATGTCCGCCGACGCTCGAGTGGTGACCCACGTGCTCATGCTGAACGCTGAAGTGTGGCCCACCCTCAGACAAGAAACCTCATTCCTCATTGTCTTGTGGTTAAAAAACCGGTCAGTAACAAACAAGTCGCAAGAAAGGTTCTCCCCACAGCGTACAGCTGGAAAATGCGCAGAAAACGTCTGACAAGGGAATTGTCTGAACGGTACGCCGGAACGGCAAGAACGAGTACTATAGGGAGAATCCCCGTCCTCCAAATAGTAACAGAACATGTTTTGTTTTTGCCGAATCCTTGGGGCAAACGAGTACGAGGGTGTAATGGTTAAGGGTCCACAGAGCGAGCTCTTCACGGCAGCGCAAGATCCCGGTGTCGTAGACTGGGTGGCGCAGTGGTAACCATTTATTGAAGTAAAAGCTTCATACAAATTCATACAAAATCGCATTTGGCATATTTCGGACATTGCTATTGAATTACGAGATGTCGACAAATAATAAGTAATAAAAACATCTTACCGTAGCAAACTCCAAAAACAAGTTCAGATGTGGAAATCTCTATGGAAATCCGATACTATGGTAAAAGTGCAAAAACGCGACGCAGCATGGGGTCCGAACCCTAGACCTCACGAACATGAGGGGTGCCCTCTACCACTGCGCCATCCAGTCCACGACATCGGGACCTTGCGCTGCCGTGAAGAGCTCGCTCTGCGGACCCTTAACCATTACACCATCGTACTAGTTTGCCTCAAGGATTCGGCAAAAACAAAACATGTTCTGTTACTATTTGGAGGACGGGGATTCTCCCTATAGTACTCGTTCTTGCCGTTCCGGCGTACCGTTCAGACAGTTCCCTTGTGAGGATGGTGTAGACGTCAGAATCCCTCCATTCACCTAAGGTTCAGTCGAAAGTAAAACCCACGTAGCAAGTCGAATTCTGGACCCAAGTGATGTGTGATGCTCCCTATCCACTCCTCTTGGCACACTTCTAAAGTGAAACCCACTTAGGAAGTCGAATTCTGGACGTAAATGATTTGTAAAGCTCCGTTTCCATTCATATAGGTTCATTTCGCAACCAACTCGACATGTGATGAGGCGTGAGGGAAAAAGAGACCACGCAACTGCACCAACCACACGCAAATCTACGCACAGGGGCTCCGTGTTATGACATAGGTGCAATGTAAATGAAATTCCTATAGATGACGTCGCGTCGCTCGGAATAGGAAATATAAACGGAGCTAGTTGGAGAGAAGAGAAAGTGTAAGCAGTAGATGTCATCAACTTCGACGTGCCGTAGACCTTGGGGTTTCCCGCAGAACAATACAGAAGATCGTCAAACAGGATCCTGCGCCTCGCAGTTATCGTCTTTATCGTGGACAAGATCTTATGGAAGCTGCCACGCAGATTAGATTGGAAAAATCCAAGTTGTTGCTAAAGGAGATCCAGCAGGGCCGCTTGTCAAACGTCATCTGGACGGACGAGAAGATTTTTACCATTGAAGTGGCACACAACTCGCAGTATCAGCGTCAGTTGCTGCCTCCATCCAGAAACAGGTCTTCTCAACATCGTGTTCTCAACAGGACTCTTTTTCCGAAATCTGTACTGTTGTGGGCTGGCACTACCCTGGACAACAAGACACCTCTGCTTTCCGTCGGTCTGACGGAAACCAGAGGTGTCGTCTTGTCAACGCTGAAGTCTACCAAGAAAAGGTCCTGCGTGATGTTCTTCTCCCCTGGGTTGCTGAAAATTTTGTCAGTGGTCAATGCGTCCTTCAACAGGACTGGGCACCTTCACATTCTGCGAGATCCACACTGGCATTCTGCGAGAGTCACTTCCCTGGCTACTGGACAAAGGAGTTCTGGCTACCTAACTCGCCTGATTTGAATCCGATGGATTACGCTGTGTGGAGCTGCTTGCAGCAGAAGGTCTCTTCGAAGAGTTACCAAAGTTTGAACGCTCTCAAAGCTTCAGTTCAGAAGGCGTGGGGCGATAACGATGTCACCATCCTGCGGCCCACAGTGATGTCGGTGGAAAAGAGACTGAAGGCCTGTACTGCTGCAAAACGAGCTAATTTCGAACATCTTCTCGAGTGAATGATTGATAGGTATTGCTCTATATAGAAGTTGTATCAGATTGTATAACTGTCGTTTTTTGTCGAAGTTATTAGTAATAAACTACGCGCAAATAATTACGAGCCACCCTGTATAAACAGGCACTATGCCAAGAAGATTCAGCGCCGAACCAATACAGTCCTACAGCTGTGCTTCAGAAGTCATTGAATCTGAAGAATCGATATATAACAACTATACAAGAAATGCTATCTTACTCGGCTTTGCTACTAGTTCAGGTCTTTGAACTTCACCCCTTTCAGAATAAAACCCCTCATCAATGCCCACGTAAAAGACCTCGTGGAAAAGTAAAGTAGTGAGAGAACAGCTAGAGGTGGTATAGTGAAAACGGCATCGCCTTGTCCTAGAACAACAGTTTGTGAGTAGACGCTGTTTACTTGAAACAATGAAGTGAGATATGTGTTTTTATAAGTTTTTCTTGTCCCGTTTACAAGTGATACTTCACGAAGAAAAACTTTTTGCTATCAATCGAATAAAATATCGCGGCGAGCTTGTCGCAGGGCCATGTGGCGCTTCCCCGGGTGGTGGATAGGGGAATTAAACGCGAACCAAATGCGACCGTGTACTGCCCAGAGACGCAGGTGGGATGCAGGGGATGGACTCCTTGCTCCTGCTGTGTCGGGTCGACGCGTTCTTTGTGCGTGGGAGCGGCATGTTCATGCACAGTGCGTGGATGTGTTCGTGACTGTGCGGGTTGTAACTGTGTCGGCCCGGCCAAAAGCTTGCACTCGGTAGACTGGCAGTACATGTAAGGCGATTCGAGGCCGCTTCAATCTCGCCCCGTCCCTTCGGGCAGTCTGGCGGGCTGCCCGGAGCTCTTCGCCCGCACGACAGAGCCTGACAAGCTACCGTGTGTATTGAAGTCAAACACAGCAGCACTAAAGAGCCTCATTCCCCTGACCCCGAAAGAGCCCCCATTTCTGCAGCGATGGGGAGGACGAGTACGGAGAGGCTGCTAAAATCTCAGGGCCTAACAAGGCTGCGCAAATTGAGAAGAACTAGGATGACGATCTGTACTTACAACGCCCGCACGCTCTCATCGGAAGCATCCGTCGAGAACCTGATGATGCAAGCCAGGAAGATCAAGTACCGCGTCATCGGACTGACCGAGACGAGAAGACACCACCCCCTACACGCCGCCAACGACTCCGGAAAAGAATTGTTTCTTGGAACATGCGACAGCAGGGGGGTAGGCGGAGTTTGTGTCCTCGTTAACACGCACTTGGCCATGAACATCGATTCGTACGAGTCTCTGACAACCCGAATCGGATGTCTGCGACTGAAGTGATGTGGCTCCGTGCCAGCTTTGACTGTATTCGTCGCGTATGCCCCAACATCCGTCTACGAAGACACGGAGCCTTTTACATGGAGCTGGAGAACTTCTATAAGGAAGATGACACCTTCTACAAGGTGATCGTCGGCGACTTCAACGTCAAGATCGGACCGCGAAGGTCGCCGGAAGAACTTCCCATCGGAACCCACGGTTTGGAGTGGAATGAGCAAGGTGAAAGGCTGTCTGAGTTTATCATGTCGACCAACACCATCCATGGAAACTCACAGTTCCAGAAGCCTCCCTCTCTGCGATGGACCTGGGAATGCCCCAGTGGCCAGTTCCACAACGAGATCGACCACATCATCTTCAACCGCAAGTATTGCCTGACCGACGTTTCCGTTGTCCCCAAGTTCTACACGGGGTCGGACCACCGCCTCCTTCGCGCGAGCTTTCGCTTTTCGGTGAAGGAGAGAAGGCCGCGAAGTTCAAGAAGAGGAATCCCAGAACGACCATCAACTGGGACCTCTACACCTCTCTTGTCGGCCTTTGAGAAGATGCCGTCATGGACAACGTCGATGAGGAATACGACCACTTCGTGCACCATCTCCACGTTAGTGCTAAGGGAGCCGAGAGCTTGAAGACCACCAAGAGACGCCTGTCTCCAGAATCTCTCGAGCTGATAGGCCAGCGTGGAGCAGCACGAGCGTCAGGCAACTACCAACTGACGTCCGAGCTTGCGAAGCTATGCAGAGCGGCGATAAAGGAGGATCTTAAGGAGAGAAGGGCGGAAGTGTTGGCTGAAGCTGCAGAGGCAGAGCTGAGCATCCGCAATGCCCGCCGGAACTTCGCCAACTTTAAGACCGAGATGACCGCTCTCCGACGTCCTGACGGAACCGTCACCTCTTCCAGAAGGACCATGGAGAAGGTCATCCACGACTTCTACTCCGATCTCTTCGATAGCCACGTCCACCTGCCCCCATGCCATCTTTCGCAGGATGGATACGTCGTTCCCTCTGTTCTCGCTTCCGAGATCCGACACGCTATCTCGTCGGTGAAGAAACGTACAGCACCAGGCCCTGACAGGATCCGACCCGAACACCTGAAGAACCTCCCGCCAGCGCTCATCAACACCCTGGCGCGGCTTTTCACACGATACCTGTCGGAGTGCAAGGTTCCATCTCAGTGGAAGACCAGCAAGATCGTCTTGCTGTACAAAAAGGGAGACGTGCACGACATTGGCAACTATCGCCCGATCTGCCTGCTGTCCGTAGTCTACAAGCTGTTCACTCGAGTCATCCTGAATAGGATCAGCAGAACGCTGGACGAAGGACAGCCACGCGAACAAGCAGGATTTCGGAGAGGATTCAGCACGGTCGACCACATACACACCATTACGAAGCTCATCGAAATGTCGCGAAAGTATAAGCTGCCGCTGTGCCTTACGTTCATCCTGAAGAAGGCATTGACTCCGTCGAGACTGAAGCGGTCCTCGACGCCCTGCTCACTTAGGGTGTTCCTACTCAGTACATCGGAGTCCTTCACGAGCTGTACAGTGGATTCACGACCAAGATCTCTCCATTCTAGAACGACGTCGTCATCGACGTGAAGAGAGGGGTTCGACAAGGGGATACCATATCCCCGAAGCTCTTCAGCGCCACCCTCGAAAACGTCATGCGCGAACTAGAATGGGATGACATGGGAGTGAAGGTCGACGGCCGGCAACTGCACCATCTTCGCTTCGACCTGGGCTAAACGAAAGCAGGATGAACACGCGATCAGCGTCGCGCAGCGTGGAATCGAGAGGACGATGCTCGGAGTGACACGACTCACGCAAGTGAGAGAAGGCCTCCGGAGTTCCGAGCTTCGCCGACGTTCGAAGATCAGAGACGCTGTCGCATGGGCCAAGTCGTCGAAAATTAGGTGGGCCGGCCACGTAATGCGATTCGCAGACACCCGCTGGACGAGAGCCGTCACAGACTGGATTCCGCGGGATGTCAAAAGAACACCAGGACGCCCACCAACGCGTTGGTCGGACTTCTTCGTGAAAGCCCTGAACGACCGATATGACGCTCTTCGTGTCCCTCGAGCGAGGAGGATCCATTGGACCACTCTGGCACGCGACAGGGACGAATGGCGACGCTGCTGGCGCCCGCTCGAGCAAGTCGATGATCAACGGGACGACAGGTGATACAGGTGATGCTTGGAGATCGGATCTTCAAGAAGTGACAAGAAATTAAAAAAATGCTCAGGAAGATTTTGTATTTATTGGTACCCCAGAGCAGAAATGCACTGTGGACCAGCTAAAGCTGAACCTGGCTGCGAGTCCTACTGCACCCGAGGCCGAACGTATTGACTGTTCAATGTGTCAAGAGTGCTTTCACTCAGACCATCTTCTTGCCGAACGCTGAGGTGAGGAACACGTTGAGGATGGGGTTGAAGATCAGCAGGATTATTATGTTTCCAATTTGCACGTCAAACTTGGATGGATGAGAGGTCATTATTAAGAACGGTGTCAAAAGGAATAAAAGAAAGCAATTCGTCTATAATCACATTTTCGCGCATTTTTCGCCATGCGGCGTTTACTCCATGAGGTTCTCTTAAGAGCGGCTGGCATATGTTCGCTGGCTGCCCAGCCCGCTGGAGACTCCTATTGCCTTTGCGCGGACGCAGACTTATGACTAATCCGGCTGCCGGCCAGCGTCATTCTCAGATAATCCGAGGGGATCTCAGCCGTGGAAAATCTCGACTTGCTCCAGAACACCGGAATGCCTCGCCCCTACCGAAGCACAAGCGCAGGGGTTGTGGACATCACCGCGACTCACTGCGCTAGTCCTCATCTGGGTAATAGGGGATTCGCCCCGTATAGGCAGAGGACTAGCGTAGGACATGAATATAAAAGCGGCCGGACCCGACCTGATCGAAGATGCATCCACGCCAAAAATCAATAATAGGTAAAATAATGTTATTATTAAAAATAAATAATAATAGTAATAATAAGCAATAAGTATAAATAATAATAAATAATATTAATAGGGGAATAGTAATAAAAAGAAAATAATAACCAATAATAGGAATTAATAATCGCAAATAATTCAGGGTAATAGGTATAAAAATGATTAATAGTGATTAATGATAACAAATTGTTCATACTATTTTTTTATTTTATAAAAAACAGTATAAACAATTTGCTATCATTAATAATTAGTACTCATTTTTATACATATTAACCTGATTTATTTGCGATTATTAATCCCTATTATTGGTTATTATTTTCCTTTTTATTTATTTATTTATTTATTTATATGCCTTTCAATATTTTACAATATGCGGCATCTCATTAGATCGATCCATTCGCGTTTCGTTTTCGTTCTTGCTACTTCTTGCCAATTGCATGTTCCCAAGGCTTTCTGGAATACATCTCGCCATCTAGATTTAGGTCGTCCCACTGTTCGTTTGGAAGACGGACACCACTCCATAATCTGACGAGACCACTTATTATCACTTATTATTACTCCTTTTTATTACTATCCCCTATTATTATTTAGTACTATTTATACTGATTGCTTATTATTAGTATTATTATTAATTATTATTCCTAAATCTTACTTACCATCTTTAATTGTAAGTTGTTCTTCAGTAGCAAATGTGTAGTTATGATGAATAAATGTGTGGTCAGGAAGTGTGTAGAGATTTGTTTACTCATCTTCATGGTAATGACGCGAGTAATGACCTTCATGGTATGGTTATTATGGCATAAGAAGCATAATGATATGTAAATTCAATATCGATCAATGAGCAATGTCATGAGCATGAAGTGCTTCGGTGGGCGTCGAATAAAGATCAATAAGTGTGCAGGAGGTAGGATTAACGTCGAGGAGGTCGAGATGATGACGATGGTCATCGTCATCGTTCCCAGGTAGCTCTTAAATCGTCGGCTTCCGGCGGCGGTTGGCAGTGGGTTGAGCACCGCATGCATCCAGACTCGTCGGATGACCGGCGGCGCTTCTAAAAAAAGTGGAAAGATTATGAAGACGTGTAGGAACCAGGACAGCAATTCTCAAAAATCTCAAAAACGGAAAAGCTCCTGGCCTCGACGAAATTGTAGCGGAGATGTTAAAAGCTGGAGCCGCACCGGTAGCGGAACGATTGACGACACTCTTCAATAGCTGCTGGCAACAACATGAAGTGCCAGAGGATTGGAGAAAAGGCTTAGTAGTCAAACTGCCGAAGAATGGAAGCTTATCGGATTGCGGAAACTGGAGAGCTATCACCCTGTTGTCAGTGCCAGGCAAAGTATTCTGCACCGTATTGTTAAGAAGGCTTCGAGATGCAATTGATGATCGACTGCGGAAGGAGCAAGCTGGATTCAGAAACGGAAGATCGTGTTGCGACCAGATCTTTACGCTACGCAACATCATCGAGCAGTGCCTGGAGTATCGCTACCCGCTCTACATAAACTTCGTCGATTTCAAGAAAACATTTGACAGTGTCCACCGTGAGTCACTATGGGAAATGCTCAGTCTCTATGGAGTCCCTGCGACATTCGTCAAGGTGTTTAGAAGTCTATACCAGAACTCCTCGTGCTGCGAGAAGACAACTCTCGGAAATACAAGATTCTTCGAAGTCACCACAAGAGTCAGGCAGGGATGTGTTCTCTCACCGTTGCTCTTCAACATCGCACTCGACTACGTACTGAGAAGAACGACAGCCGAAGTACAAAGGGGTATCCCTTGGTCTAGCGGTCGCCTCATGGACCTGAACTTTGCCGACGACATTGCCATATTCGCTGAGGACAACGATACTCTTCAAAGAAGCACGGAATGCCTTAGCCAGGAAGCAAGCAAAATCGGCCTCCGAAAGTCAAAGGTCATGCACGCAGGAAATATGACCTCGGGAGACGGCATCTACGTAAGACCGGATCGCTTGGAAGTAGTGAATAACTTCACCTACTTGGGAAGCATGATCACCAGTAACGGAGATGCTGAAGCTGACGTTCGATGCAGGATTGCGAAGGCAACGGCAGTGTTCCGGAGGCTTAAGCCACTGTGGACGTCGTCTTTAATTTCAAATAGCGTCAAGCTGCGTTTGTATTCTTCGATAGTCGTCCCCACTGCAGTGTAAGCTAGCGAAACATGGAAGATGTCAGCTAGCGTCTTCAGACGGATCAACGCGTTCCACTGCAAATGTCTACACAAATAATGAGGATACGCTATACGGACCGCTTGACGAACGAAGAAGTACTACAACGCTGCCGCTCGAGCAACCTCTACGAAACCGTCGTGCAACGCCGACTCCGCCTGGCCGGACAGATTCTTCGAATGCCGGCGCACCGCCTGCCAAGATCAGCCATGCAATGGACACCGCCAGGAAAGCGAACCAGAGGCCGTCCAAAAAACACGTGGCGTCGCACGTTTTTGCATGACTTGGAAGTTATGAATATTTCTAGGCAGGAGTGTGAAGAAATAGCCCAAGACAGGCAGCGGTGGAAAGAGTTCGTCGCCCTATGCGCTCAACAGCACGGGAGGAACAAGTACTGAGTAAGTAAGTAGGAACCAGGATGTCGGCCAATGGGTCCTGCCTTTAGCAGCGGACGTTATTCCTAAATAAAATAATAGCTTTAATAGTGGTGGTGCCTTCGTAATCATTAACAGATCGCTCACGAAGGTATTGTCTCATGTTGACCTTCAGCAGGAACATCGAGTGCTCCATAAAGGAGTCTCCCTTACTTACCATCTCTTCCACACTTGGCATTGCCCCACTCAACAAACTAACCGAGTTAGGGAGAAAAGGTCATCATCACTTCATAGAATGTTCTATAATATTTTCTCTTTTAACCATCTGGATGGCAGGCATAAGTGTTTAAGGGCGCATGGGTCTTCGGCGAATTCATAATCTCCCAAAACCTAAGACAATGGGTCTGCAACTTGTAAACAACAACGCTGAATATGACAAGAACTAGCCTTCATTGTGGTGCAGGATCCCTCCTTCGTGCAGCCCATGCAGAGATAGGTTTTGCTGTAACGGTAACTCCGATGCATACTGAAGACGTAGCAGTTTTCCTGCCTCACTATTTTATGCATTAGCACGGAATGGTGGCCGTACTTATCATTTTCTAGGACACCTTTGAATCGACCTGCAATAGTAGTACGAGTGCAAAATGTTCGGTTGCAAACATGGTAATGAGTGTGCTGCTTTATGAAAGACCAGATGTTCAGTGCTTTATAGGTCACCGAACGCTAAGTTGAGAGGGAGGGGGACTTTCTTTAAATAGCTCTTCGGTAATGTCCTTACTGTGCTGCACCTATTATGAGATGAAATTTGAAAAAAAGTGGAATCAGTGGGATTTTTTTCACGAAAAACAAGATGCTTTATATAAACTGTTGACGACTGTTGCGACAGTTTCACGCTGGAAGTCGATGATTATTGACTGGTTTCGGGCACAAACCCCCTTCTGGTCTTGGTCGCACCTCACTGGTTCCCTTTTTAGTGGCCCTTTTTGAGCTTGAAGGCTTGTAGCTTACGCATACTTTGGAAATACACATATATTATACACATTTTTTAGGGGCTGAGAGAATGATGGTGATACCGTCGATGAATTAGCGCGTTGTGAAGTGCCAGGGTTGGGTTATTAACCACCTATTGGTTTTCATGTTTCACTACGTTTTCCCATCAGGCTCCTTGCTGTGATTCTAATACTATGGAGGTCTGGAGCACCATCACTTTGAAATGGCTTATTTATTGCCAAATCTTCATGTGCCTCAGGATCACTATCATAATAATACTACCAGTTCTGACAGCTTGTTACATGCATCAGGCAAAAGTGCCGTCTCTCATACAAATACAACTGGCCTATGGATAGTCATCTTCGTAGGCACTATATAGCACTTATTACTGTTGCTTTTTTCTTATTGAGGTGCATAATGACACCATAGTATACCATGGGCAAGCTCGTCTGGTTTTCTGTAATGATCATGTTACTTGTGGGTTGGCTGTCCTACCCTTCTCTGGTTATTTTCTCCTTCATAGATGCGCAGGTTCATAGATGGTGGGCCTTTCCTCAATGTTCTCGATAGCTTTTTTAGCGCTTAAACTGATTGTAAGTTGAGTTTTGAGTTTTTTCCTATTCATGTTCTTTCCGGGCAATTTGTTCGTGGCCTGTTCTCGATCATTAGTGGCACATCCCTATGGATGTATAAATAAATAAATAAATAAATATTATTCGGGAACTATTATAAGGGCAAGTTTGAAATTTGGAAGCGTTTAAGACAGACGGGCAATCGTTGACTCTTTCACATATATTAGGATACCACTGAAGCAAAGTTTGTTAAAATGTGAAACGTCAGTGCTTACCGGTAACCTCGGTCTCCTCCACTTGATCCACCTGCGGACCTGATGGGTAAAGCTCTTTTTGTAAAATTGCTTGAGAATATATTGAATCGAAATCTGCCTGCGGCGTTAAGAGATACCGATAATGTGCACCATTTTGATCCACGCCCATCTCTTCTTCAACTTCGACTAATTCCATATCATCAAGTGTAGCTGAAGGTAAGTAAAACAACGGCCATTTTGTTTATTGACTTTGCCCCAAGAGAGCCCATCGATTCCGCGCCCTCTAACAGCTAAAAGGATAAAGAGGAAGACGCATTAGTATTTCATACGTAATTTATACATTCTAGAATAAGATCATTCAGAAGGTAGTACCGAACAAATGGTAATCAGTTAAATCTGAAGTGAGGAGGTATCCACCTTCACCACTTATTCTTTCCAGTTGAACGGCAAAATCTGAAACACTCTGAAGCTCAAGATGAAGGCAACAGCATTGCAATTACATGATGAGCAATTACACACCTGTGTTATCCCAAAGATTACCTACGATCACCTCCGCACTCTCTAATGTGCATAACACATACTACACGCTGTTCAGGCCATTGCTAACATTGATGATTATGGCTTACCATACCAAAACTGAAGCACCGTCTGGGCATCCAGTGTACCGATGGCGAACCTCTGATCCTCTAGAAGGTCGTGGGGGAAGGCGAGTGGGGTTGCGCACAGGGCCCCATCTGACAGCCTAGGAATGCGGTGTGGACCGTATGGCATCACAACTATCGCGCCCTCTTGAGTAAGAACAGTCGCATTTCCGTTGGACATTGACTGAAAAAATAGAAAATAACTCATACGTTATTTATAAGATTCCTCTAGTCAAAACCACTTTACAAATAGAAGGTGTATCATAAACTAAGACTACAGCTGCTAGGTATAGTGCACATAAGGGAAGTGCTTGGAGAAGGAAGTGTATCGTAAACTAACACTACAGCTGTCAGGAAAAGTGCAAAACTCTGAAAGATAATGCATATAAAAGAAGTGGTTGAAGTGAGAGTAAGAACAGAAGCAACGAAAGAGAAAACGAGGTATGCCAGCGAGCTGCAGATCAAGAAGTGTCCATGTGGCCATAAGCACATGGCTACCTCCCAGATTATGCGAACCACTCTGCCATGTTTGCAAAAATAAAGTAAACGAGTCGAAAAACAGCAGTTGGTACAGGATACAGCAATCAAAAACGACGTTAAAAACTCCAAACCTGTCGCGGAATCACATTCTTGCGTACCTGCAAACTCATCCACCATCAGCGCTCGGCGCGGCCCTTGCTTCCCACCCCCCCCCCCCTTTCTGAGGGCATTATAGGGAACACCTCTCCAGCGGTTGGGGGGGGGGGGAGCGGGTCAATACATGAATAAGAGACTTAAGCAGGCTCGAGAAGAATAATGACGTCATTGAGCTCCCGGCAGCGCAGGCGCTTGGCTTGCATCTTCCTCATTACGAAACTTTCTGGATCGATACGAATCGTTAAAGTCTCTTATTCTGCATTGATTGATGTCTTTGCAAGTAGCAGAAAGCTTAGCATAATCGACAACTTAGCATCAGTGGTGCTCCATGTCAAAAAAAAACACTCAAAGATACGCTAGAAGCATTTCTGCTTAAAATTCAATTCATAACACGTACGAAAAACAAATGCGTCACAAGGGCCTAATCAGTTAGATTTACTTTTCAAAACAATGACCTGCGAAAGTGCAGGACTCTCCAGTTTTTCAGCTTGAGCGACATGAATATCACGTGGAGCGACGTTCGCTATCAAGCTATATTTATTTCAAAGATGCTCAAAATTGTAGAGACAAAGTAAAACTCGCTGTTTTAGCTCTTCTATTCAAGGTAAGTATGCGATTTTAAATAGATTTATCATTAAAAAACTCGTTCGGGTGCGGATTTTCGCCGGTTTCATCAAACGCGTCATGACGGTAGAGGTGTATATTTGGCTTTCTAGTTCTTCTTTCCCCCACTAGAATAGTTCTCGCTGATCCCGCGTGCGTTCTCGTACTTCTTCTTTGCCTTCTTCAGCATATCACATCAACAAAAAGAACGAGATCTCGTTTCCACCTTATGGGCTCTGAAACGTGTTCTGAGGTACGATAAACGAGAGAAGATATAATGCTCATCCACTTCTAAGCATCCCAGGTTGCGCTCAGACAACGCACTGGTAATAATAGATCGGTTAGGGGACGTTCAGAGTCCATCGCAGGGCAACGCGACGTAGTGATAATCTCCCATATTGATTATTCGCGCTGCCCGATCGATATGGGCACTTAGCAATTTGTCGCGTCGCACTTCGATGCTGCTCTGAGCCGCCGCGGCCCTATCCTTAACCATTGGACTGGGACGCAGAGCTCGCCGCCGCCGTCGTCGCTGCTCTATCCTTAGGCCTCTGTTATACTCCCGCGGGAGCATCAGCGGAACGTCCGCGGACTAAGGCCCCTGTTATACTCCCGCGGGAGCTTCCGCGGATGGACGGAAATCGCGTGTGGACCCCGCGCCGGGCCACTCGTCGCGGTCCGCCACGCCCGCCGTCCGCGGATCGCCGCCGACAGACGACGAGAGGGGTGTTATAATTCCCGCCCGCGGGAGGGCAGCCGTCCGGTGCACTGCACCGCGGAAGGCTATCGTCCCGCGGAGTTCGGCGCGGGAAACGCGCTCCGATGCGACGCTAGCCGCCTCGGGACGACGACGACCGTCCGCGGTGCACCGTCCGTCCGCGGACGTCCCGCGGAAGCTCCCGCGGGGGTATGGCCTGAGGCCTGAGTTATACTCCCGCGGGAGCATCGGCGGAAGGGCGGGAATCGCGCCGAGACTCCTCACCTGGCCAATCGCCGCGCCTCGCCACGCCCGCCTCCGATGTGCACCATTGGTCCGCGGACGTTCCACGGATGCTCCCGCGGGAGTATAACAGAGGCCTGAGTTATACTCCCGCGGAAGCATCCGCGGAAGGGCGGGAATCGTGCCGAGACTCCTCACCTGGCCAATCGCTGCGCCTCGCCACGCCCGTCTCCGCCGTGCACCATTGATCCGCGGACGTTCCGCGGATGCTCCCGCGGGAGTATAACAGGGGCCTATAACAGGAGCCTAAGGGTGCACCGCGGACGGCGGGCGTGGCGGGGCGCGGCGATTGGCCAGGTGAGGGATCTCCGCGCGATTCCCGCCCTTCCGCGGATGCTGCTGCGGGAGTATAACAGAGGCCTTAGCCATAGCGGCGAGCGGTGCTGCCGAGAAGTGTGCGGGAACCTTTAAAGTGCACGTGATGTTATTTTCCACGGCTATGATACAGAACAATTATCATTATTGGTAGGCGTGGATGCACTGTGTGAGGTTCATCTTTCCTCTAGTAATGACTTTAGAGCACACCTTCCAGAAAATCTTATTTAATCCTGCTAAATCTGTGGGTTTGCTGTTCACACTCTTTGTCACGAAACGCAATTATGTGGTACATTTATAGGTGACATTTCTAAATTCGCCTAAGAGGCAAAGGGCTATTCTCACTATCACCAACTACTCGCACCATCATGTAATGTTTAAAATGAAGAGCACACTGCCGAAGGTGTTCCGGATGAGACCTGTATACGGCATAATTGAGCCGAATGGGGAGGTAAGAGGCCGAAATTTAGCTATACAACCTCTACTGACCAACGATGCTTCTGCAGGTCAACGTGTGTTTGTTGTACAATGGATGCCGTCTGGAAGAATCGCGCCATAACTGTCCACGTAGAAGGTAGGAGAATGAAGCTTTGGCTTAGAAAAACGTAGGAAGTACCCAGGTCAAGGGGAGTGCTACATTCCTTAATAGCATCCAATAAATTTATACTATAATATGTTGAAAGTGAATTGTTAAGCGTGGTTATCTACTATGCATTTGCGGAGGGACGCCAAGACTTGCTGCAGCCAGAGTAAAAGCCACTAGGCAAGAAAAGAATACAGTGTTCTCTTCTCGAAGCCTGCACCAAAGACAGATCTACCCACTGTTAGAGGGAGACTCATCATTCCGTTGAGCGGTTATCATAGAAATGCTCCAAGCTTTATTCTAGGAATGTTAAAGAATTTTTGTCGCAAAGCGGCTCGAAGGCCACTCTGTAATAGGTGGTTATTAAGAACGCACGTCAATGCAAAATTACATCAGAAGTGGCCTAGCTCAGTTCACCACCCAAATTTTTATTCGCCTAACTTTAGGGGAGACCGCCTTCGTTAGGGTCAGAAAGAAAAGGATTTGGGGAGAGCGCGCTAAGCGGCTCGGAGGCACCTTGGGTGCAACCCGCATAGTACCCCACTTTGAAGTAATTGCTTGTCCGCTGTTCTAAGAACGTACATGAATTCCAAATTACACTGGGAGTGGTCTAGCTCAGTTGACCACTGGGCCACTGGGGTAGAACACACCAGTGCTGCGTAGAGTTTTACAGGGGGGCAAAAATTACCTGCACAAAGATATCAAGTTGTAACTTCAACACAAATGCAGATTTGACAACGAAACTTAAAACAACTTTTTTATTCCCTTACTAAACATATCGCAGTCAAAAGTTAGAGTTCAATGGGCCACCTTTCTTACGAACACAAGTCTTCAGACGAATGATGAACGCATCACATGTGGCACGGAGGTGCTCGTCGCTCATTTCGTTCCATGCTTTAGTCAAGGAAGCTTTCAGAGAAGCTAGGCTTGCGTGTCGAGTAGAGCAAACTTTGCTCTCAATGACTGACTAGACAGACAAATTAAGAGCATTCAAATCCGGCGAATTCGAAAGCCAGCCTTCGTGTGCAATATAATCCGGGAGCTCACGTTTGCACTACTGCTGCGTTGTCCTTTTCTTGTGTGCAGGCGCAGAGTCCTGCTAGAAGCACCATCTGTCATTACCCAAGTGTTCATCGGCCCAGAGCTTCAAAACGTCCTCCAAAATCGTTTTCTGGTACTCATCCTTGTCAATTTTGACGCCGGATTCGACAATCCCTAACGGGGACTTACGTTTGAAGTAATCGCACCCCAAACCATAACTGAAGCAGGATGTGTCGTTCTAGCTCCCAGTTTACCGTCCTGGATAGCAGCTCCAACATTCTGTGTGAGAATGCGATCATTTTGCCGATTCACCGTGGGTTCCAAGGTGAAGACTTTCTCATCAGAAAAAACGATCGCGCGGCGCGTGTCATGCACGAACCGCTTTAGCACGTTCTTGCATCTTCGCAGTCACTGAGCTTTCATTCTCTCAGTTAGCACGTGAACACGTTGCTACGATATGGATACATCTTAAGCTTGTTCCTGACGAAGGCTCTAACACTGCTTGCAGAAATATTGAGTTCTTCATTTTTCGCATCGAACGGCGAGGATTACGACGAATCCGCTCGCGAACCTTTTGTATCATTTCCGGAGTGGTAGCAGCCAATTTCATACCTCGTCTAGTCCTGTTTGATGAAGTCCCAAGCTCCTTGTATAGTTTTATGGCATCATACCCCGTTCGTCGAGGAACATTGCGAAAAAAAACAGCGCTGCGACCAGAAAGGCTGATGATGACCGATCGTTTCGGATTTCGCTTTTCCATTACCGCTCTGTAAGCGTTCACGAGCCCAAACTTGGAATGCATTTGCTTATGCTATAACTGTATAACATATTCCAATATGGAGCTCAGAATCCAATTCTTTTAGTAGTTGTGGACTGTGTCGTACCCCCTGTGCGGGTGATTTTTGCGCACCCTGTAATTTCGTGCAACACAGAACGTCGTAGGTTGGGGGGGGGGGGGTTGTAGGGCTGCATTGTGCCCAGCCGCCTTGCGGCTGGAGCGTTACTAGTCCAGGGACCAGTTCAAGTTGTTGTTTTCAAGTTAGTTAGTGAGGCACGAGACGAGAGGAGGGGGAAAGAAGGTGACCACCTGATGTTCTCATAAAAACCAATAAGCCTATATACTCCTTCGCGTCAGCAGTCTCATTCTTGTAATGTCACGTCCTTGCTTGTCCCCTGACAAGACGAGGGGGCGTCAACTGCTGGAATATGATGATGGACAGAGTTGTTCGGATTTGTTTCATTCTGCCGTGAATGCCCCCCTCAACTAGGAGCTCGTTTGCGTGCCTATTCCAACAAATGCCAGGACCAGCATGGTTGTACTTTATGTTGCGCGATTTTATTCCTACTATAATTTTTATGACAATGTTAGGCGGACCCAAGTCTTGCACCTCCGCAATTTAGAAAGGTAGTTTTGGATCGAGACGAAACGGAAGTGGTCTAACCCAATTAATTTTGAGGCACCAACTTAGAAGCTGGCAAGCCACTTTTAGCTTTCGGCTACTATCTCAACAAGAAGTCTGAACCTACTGACTTTAAGCTCGCCTGTCGATTCTCCCAGTCCATGACAATAAGGAACTTTTAGGCCCTCGAAGGCGACGATAATACAGAAGGTTAAGGTGCTCGGTGAAAAACGATTCTCACTGCAGCCTTTCTCAGGGCAGAATCATCCGAAACATCCAATCAATCATGAACCTTTAACAAAAGAAAACATTGAGAATACACTGTTTCTGATTTGCAGCAACGCCGCGGCCCTATCCTCAACCATAGGCAGGGCCACAGTGCTCGGTTGACGGGCAACTCGGCCCCGCTCGTCCCCGCCGCTGCTGAGTCACGTCGATTTGCAGCGCATCTGCCACCTCTCGCCGCCTCTCCGCTATTTCGCGCGCATCTACCATCTCGCGTGGGAGCATGCTGTTTCTTGGGCGACTTGCACGACCGGCGTCTCATCACAGCGTGATGTATTTCCACACCAATCGTACTGTTGGTGATATCACTGAGGAAATACACTGACCCAGCCACAACGGTCACCGAGTTTCAGCAGGTTGTCTAGGAACATGTCTGAGACTTGTCTTTTGTTTGAGACAAATATTTCAGAACACTCCTTACCAAAGCGTTTAAAGTACAAATGACAACACAAACAAAAAAACTGAATCGTGTGAAGCATGAGATTTCATTTGTGAGCAAGCATATACCTGAATGCAAAGGCAAGTGTGCTAGCAGTTCCCTGACGGAATGGGCAGGATAACATGAGTAGGGTTCTTCAGAGGAGTACAACGAGGGGACGGGGCACATTGAGAGCTAACTAGTGGGCAAGGTTGCTGGCTAAGGTATCAAGGTGGTCTTTACACTCTCTTGTGGTAGGTGGACGACCATCCGCCTGGAGGAACTGTCTGAAGCGTCTCATCTCATCGTGCATTTCATTTTGCCTGCAGGCTTCGCGACTTCGCATATATCTTGTCGCCATTTCCCCATTTGCTATAGGCAGGATCTGAGATTTGGCCATAGTTAACTGTGAGGCCAAAAACTGTAACAGAGCTGCCATAGCGGGGGTGCCAGTAGGAAACGCCCTTCGAAGTTTACTGTGAAACCCTTCGACGAAGTTCGCAGGTTATCCTGCCCATTCCGTGAGGGAACAGTTAGCTGTTCCACCATTGCCATCCGCTCTGGAGCTGTGAAACTATCGCCTGAAATCATAAATATCGTTCTCTAAACAATATTTGTTCTCATGTGTCACCTTACCGAAGCGCGGCTGTGCCAAATCAGCTACTAAGTCTTGGATAACGCTGGTTGGAGTTCCCGTATAGGGTTCTGCCCTCAACTCGTTGCACCTCTCGATCACCCTACAGCGCATAATAGAGCGAGGGGCGTTTCTTGGCTCACAGAAGTGGGGGCGGACCGGATTTTCAGGATCCGTTATGAAGTGTCCACTTCTGACTTTGCATAAAGGCAGAGGCTGATGGTACACCTCGCATTCTCGATCCTTAAGCGATCGGCATCCACAGCACACAAAGGTGCTGGTCTCTCCGTCTGACAGTGTCTTCCTATACGCCCACTCATAGCACAGCTGACGATCTCGAGGTAGGATATATATCGCTATATCTCTACCCTTTTGCTGTGAGGGAGCAAACATCGCTTGAACCGGTTCGAACGACGCCATTTCGCAACAATGGTACTTTCAAATCCCGCCACATCTTCTTTCTTTTGGATCTCATGTGAAGTCTCTCCATCGTGGGAAAGCAGTCGCATGAATTGCACGTGCGGCTAGAGATGTAGGGTCGGCGCAGGCGCCGGCACTCTTCCGTCTGGAATCTGCCCCGCCGCGATGACTCATCATGCTCGGGGCCGAGCTGCCCCGTAATCCAGAGACCGACTGCGCTCATGACCTTCGATAAGTCATACCGCTCAGCGGCGTCCGCGGCATGACTCATCGTTTTTGCCGTCCGGCGCTCCCGGCCGCTTCGTCACCAGTAGAGGCTGTCTGCGCTCTGGAGCGCGCTGCAACACTAATGGTGAGGAGCGCTGTAGCTTGAAGGCTCGTCCCACTTTTGCCGTCTGTTGGCCACGGCTTTGCGGCAAACGTGTGCGGACGCCTAAATCAGAGCGCACTTATCTATTTATTGATTTATTATATTTGCAAAAGGCAACAATTAAAAACACACAGCATGCACAAGCAATACAACAAAGCCGAACAAAAGCAACATGCAGTACAAAATATATGCAACGAACCGGTAAGCGGTATCAGTTGTCCATTTATATCACTTGTTTACTTCATCTCACATGACAGGTGAAGTGCTGTTCAATTATGCCGGTTCATTGCCGTATAGCCAATTCCTCTGTTTACACTACGTAAGTACCACGGGGTCGTCAATAGTTTTGCACAAAACCCAAGCTGCTTCATTGTGTCGACTGAAGAACAAGAAACGGCCTCCACTGAAAGCACTGAACGCGGTAGTAACGTAAAACGGCTCGAACAGATGCTGTAGTACATTGCGAGGAGGCATTCATTGGAAGAGCCTACAACAGACTCAGCAAACTGAGCTATATTATCTATCAGAACATACGCGCCCGAACTGATTGTTAGTCTGATTTTGTTAGCATAGAGATCAACTGTGACCAAATTGCCGGCAAGTTAACGATCGTAGATTTTTGTAAATGTAGGCCAGCTAAATATGCGACTAATTTTTTATGCTATTTAATATATACGGTTGATGCACACTACCTGTCACCTGTATCTGTATCACCTGTCGTCCCGTTGATGATCGACTTGCTCGAGCGGGCGCCAGCAGCGTCGCCATTCGTCCCTGTCGCGTGCCAGAGTGGTCCAATGGATCCTCCTCGCTCGAGGGACACGAAGAGCGTCATATCGGTCGTTCAGGGCTTTCACGAAGAAGTCCGACCAACGCGTTGGTGGGCGTCCTGGTGTTCTTTTGACATCCCGCGGAATCCAGTCTGTGACGGCTCTCGTCCAGCGGGTGTCTGCGAATCGCATTACGTGGCCGGCCCACCTAATTTTCGACGACTTGGCCCATGCGACAGCGTCTCTGATCTTCGAACGTCGGCGAAGCTCGGAACTCCGGAGGCCTTCTCTCACTTGCGTGAGTCGTGTCACTCCGAGCATCGTCCTCTCGATTCCACGCTGCGCGACGCTGATCGCGTGTTCATCCTGCTTTCGTTTAGCCCAGGTCTCTGAAGCGTATGTTAGGGCAGGAAGAACAGTGGAGTCGAATAGGTGGGCACGGAGTCGGACGTTCTTCGTTTTCTTCACGACTTCTTCGACGCTCTTGAAAGCTCCCCAAGCCGCTCGTTTCCTCCTGCTCAGCTCTGGTGCTAGGTCGTTGGCCATGTTGACTTCGCGATCCAGACACACATAGCTGGAGCATTCGGAGATGTTCGTTCCGTTGAGCGAGAATGGGGCATCAGAAACCCATCCGTTCTTCATGAACATCGTCTTCGTAAGATTCAGCTGCAGTCCAACGCTTCCACATACACGATCGAAGTCGGCCAGCATTCGTTCCGCCTGACGGATGCTCGGTGTTATGAGCACGATGTCGTCAGCGAAGCGAAGATGGTGCAGTTGCCGGCCGTCGACCTTCACTCCCATGTCTTCCCATTCTAGTTCGCGCATGACGTTTTCGAGGGTGGCGCTGAAGAGCTTCGGGGATATGGTATCCCCTTGTCGAACCCCTCTCTTCACGTCAATGACGACGTCGTTGTAGAATGGTGAGATCTTGGTCGTGAATCCACTGTACAGCTCTCGAAGGACGCTGATGTACTGGGTAGGAACGCCCTGGGTGAGCAGGGCTTCCATGACCGCTTCAGTCTCGACGGAGTAGAATGCCTTCTTCAGGTCAATGAACGTAAGGCACAGCGGCAGCTTGTACTCTCGCGACACTTCGATGAGCTTCGTAATGGTGTGTATGTGGTCGATCGTGCTGAATCCTCTCCAAAATCCTGCTTGTTCGCATGGCTGTCCTTCGTCCAGCGTTCTACTAATCCTATTCAGGATGACTCGAGTGAACAGCTTGTAGACTACGGACAACAGGCAGATCGGGCGACAGTTGCCAATGTCGTGCACGTCTCCCTTCTTGTACAGCAAGACGGTCTTGCTGGTCTTCCACTGAGATGGAACCTTGCATTCGGACAGGTAGCGTGTGAAGAGCCGCGCCAAGGTGTTGATGAGCGCTGGCGGGAGGTTCTTCAGGTGTTCAGCTCTGATCCTGTCAGGACCGGGTGCTGTACGTTTCTTCACCGACGAGATGGCGTGTCGGATCTCGGAAGGGAGAACAGAGGGGATGACGTATCTATCCTGCGGAAGATGGCGTAGGGGCAGGTGGACGTGGCTATCGAAGAGATCGGAGTAGAAGTCGTGGATGACTTTCCCCATGGTCCTTCTGGAAGAGGTGACGGTTCCGTCAGGACGTCGGAGAGCGGTCATCTTGGTCTTGAAGTTGGCGAAGTTCCGGCGGGCATTGCGGATCCTCAGCCCTGCCTCTGCTGCTTCAGCCAACACTTCCGCCCTTCTCTCCTTCAGATCTTCCTTTATCGCCGCTCTGCATAGCTTTGCAAGCTCGGACGTCAGTTGATAGTTGCATGACGCTCGTGCTGCTCCACGCTGGCGTATCAGCTCGAGAGTTTCCGGAGACAGGCGTCTCTTGGTGGTCTTCAAGCTCTCGGCTCCCTTAGCACTATCGTGGAGATGGTGCACGAAGCGATCGTATTCCTCGTCGACGTTGTCCATGACGGCATCTTCCCAAAGGCTGACAAGAGAGGTGTAGAGATCCCAGTTGATGGTCGTTCTTGGACTCCTCTTCTTGAACTTCGCGGCCTTCTCTCCTTGACGCGAAAAGCGGAACCTCGCGCGAAGGAGGCGGTGGTCCGACCCCGTGTAGAACTTGGGGACAACGGAAACGTCGGTCAGGCAATACTTGCGGTTGAAGATGATGTGGTCGATCTCGTTGTGGAACTGGCCACCGGGGGATTCCCAGGTCCATCGTAGGGAGGGAGGCTTCTGGAACTGCGAGTTTCCATGGATGGTCTTGGTCGACATGATAAACTCAGACAGCCTTTCACCTTGCTCGTTCCACTCCAAACCGTGGGTTCCGATGTGAAGTTCTTCCGGCGACCTCCATGGCCCGATCTTGGCGTTGAAGTCGCCGACGATCACCTTATAGAAGGTGTGATCTTCCTTATAGAACTTCTTCAGCTCCACGTAGAAGGCCTCGACGTCGTCGTAGTCGGATGTTGGGGCATACGCGACGAACACAGTCAAGGCTGGCACGGAGCCACATCGCTTCAGACGTCCGATTCGGCTTGTCAGAGACTCGTACGAATCGATGTTCATGGCCAAGTGCGTGTTGACGAGGACACCAACGCCGCCTACTCCCCTGCTGTCGCATGTTCCGAGGAACAGTTCTTCTCCGGAGTCGTAGGCGGCGTGTAGGGGTGGTGCCTTCTCGTCTCGGTCAGTCCGATGACGTCGTACTTGATCTTCCTGGCTTGCATCATCAGGTCCTCGACGGATGCTTCCGATGAGAGCGTGCGGGCGTTGTAAGTACAGATCGTCATCCTAGTCCTTCTCAGTTTGCGCAGCATGGTTAGGCCCTGAGATTTTAGCAGCCTCTCCGTACTCGTCCTTCCCATCGCTGCAGAAATGGGGGCTCTTTCGGGGTCAGGGGAATGAGGCCCTTTAGTGCTGCTGTGTTTGACTGGAATACAACACGGGTAGCTAGTCAGGCTCTGTCGTGCGGGCGAAGAACTCCGGGCAGCCAGCCAGACTGCCCGAAGGGACGGGGCGAGACTTAAGGCGGCCTCGAATCGCCTTACATGTACTCCCAGTCTACGGAGTGCAAGCTTCTGGCCGAGCCGACACAGTTACAATCCGCACAGTCACGGACACATCCACGCACACTGTGCACGAACATGCCGCTCCCACGCACAAGGAACGCATCGACCCGACACAGCAGGAGCAAGGAGTCCATCCCCTGCATCCCACCTGCGTCTCTGGGCAGTACGCGGTCGCATTTGGTTCGCGTTTAATTCCCCTATCCACCACCCGGGGACGCGCCACGTGGCCCTGCGAGAAGCGGCCCGAGATCCCTCTTAACAAGAGAGCCCGAAGGCTCTCTATCGAGGGAGATCCGTGGGCACACTACCAGCCTCCCCAATTATTGAAAGCCTTTAGACTTAATAAGAACTCTTAGCAAGAACCTGACAGCCCGATGCTAACCACCTGTGCTCTACAAAGAATTGTTGGAATAGCAGCCGATAATGCCTAGAAACGCCCTACAGCTTCATCAGGAAATACGCGAAATTTTATGTTCATTTGAATGCACAGCTCACAGCTGCTAGGTAACGGCGACAACAACGTAACTCATCCATGGTCTGTGGCTCCACTCAGATCGGGCAAAAAAGCGATCGTAAAGAACATGTTCCGTACGAGAGTTGATGTGTCTACAGCGTAAGATGGCGAAATAAGTCTCTGAAGATAGCTCGTGAAGTAGCTGCTCCCGCCGGCTAAGTCCTCCTAAACCTTCATCCACATTCAGGAGGAGAGCTTGTAAAGAAAACGATACTACCCTAATTCCGAAAATCTTTCTGGTGCTATTCGTCTCCAATGAAGTAAGGACTTCTATACGGTAGGGTATGAGGGGATGAAAAAATAAGTTACAGTGTTGATGTTTCACCTGACAACCTTATGATCCAGTTAGTCTTCAATCGCCTATATGATCGCACTTGTGAGACTAGTAACTGTGTGGTGCTTCCAGCCGGGAAGGAAAATGAGTGCGCCGTATCAGATGTGGGCTACTGAATTGCCAGGCTTTCGGCCAGGAGTACATCGAGGAAACCGTTCGTTCTGTGAGGATAAAAGAAGGTTTGGGAAGGATAAGCTTCAGGCAGCAACGGCGCTTTATAACGCGTAGGCTAAAGCCCTATCTGAGTCTAGCACTGTAGCTTTCTTTAGATGCTGCCGCGCACCTCCTAGTCCACAATAAGAATACGCTCAAATTACTTTAGAGAAAGACGCTCTGCTCCGAGTTAACCCGTTGCAAAGCGTCGCAGCGTTATAACGTGCTTCAAATTCATTTGTTGGAATTCCTAGTAAGCGACGACCTGTAGCGACCGAGATTTCCGAGCCTCGCTTCTCCTATCCTCCAAAGTTAAACCCAAACGGTACTGATTGGGTACCGATCCGTTGTGTTGTCATAGCGCGAAAAAAAAAACATGTGAACAGCCGAGACAGGAGCAAGAAAGACCATGTGGAGAGCCCCTCAGAGTATAATCCAGGAGAAGTTTGAGCTGTGGTTTAGACTGAATCAGCTAGGAATTTGTAAATCACAACAGTGTAAAGGTTAATATTAAGCGGCGCTTTAATCTCCGTTTTAGGTTTACGATAGTCATAGCAATAGCTCCTCATGGGGATCATATCAATGTGCAAAAGTTATTTCGCGAAACAAACAGTGTGAGTACATATCTCCAGATTTACTTGCCATAGGCCTTTGAGGATGACGTGGAGTCAGAACCCTTTCTATCAGCGATGTTGCGACTTCATTACTCCTCCAAACTTGACTAATCTCTAATGTTTGATTTTTTGAACGAGAGCTGCCACTACTGAGGCAATTTCTTCTTCTGAAGGCATCTTTCCACTGCGTAATGAGTCGACTGCATCGAAGAAGAGGGTGCCTTCTTGTCAGACCAGCCTTAAATTGTGTAATGTATTGCTGAAATTGCGGACTTGTTGGAGATCATCGCCATGATGTTAGAGTCTTATCTCGTAGATCACTTCATCAATGATACTTAAGCTTCTGCGCGCTTCCTGCGAGAAATTTAAAAATAAAGGTAGCTCCTCTGCATCAACTCCCTACTCAGTAAGGCATAGAGTCTACCTGCCGCAGACTGGTTCCTAGCAGCTTCACTGTTCCTGAATCACAAGGCTGGTCAATCCATCACATTGGTTTTGCCTATTCAAATCAGTTTCTTTAAGCCTCAATTGGCTGGTATCGAGGTTGTAAGCTGTCACAACGATGTTTTGTTGCGATCAAAACTTCTAGCGCCAGGCGGGACTCGAACCCGCACCTCCCTCTGACCGGGCGGGAATGCTTTGAATTGTTTCTATCAAGACCATCAGCTTAACTGGTCTCATGCTGATATCAGCGGTCAGCTCATCCCGGATACGGGTGGGTGCTGATCGGTCCCACGAGGTGTGGATGTTGCGTTCGATCAAACGGCGCCGGTGGTGTAATGGCGTAGAGCATTCCCGCCCGGCCAGAGGGAGGTGCGGGTTCGAGTCCCGCCTGGCGCTAGAAGTTTTGATCCCAAAAAACATCGTTGTGACGGTTTTGCGTATGTTCGCATATGTTCATGTCGATTTTCACTCTAACCAAGTTCATCTCGTTGATCCTCGGCAATATTTGATATATCCTACTATATATAAAAGAGTAAGCGGTTGTGTCTGTCCTTCCGCCTGTCCTTCCATCTGTCCATCCGCCTCTCCGTCCGTCTGTCCATCTGGCCTTTCGTAAACGTAGAGTAGTAACCATCCGGGTTCAGGCGAGGTGTCACCTAGTCGTGTTTAGAGGGGTCAGAAGACTTGTCGCCGACGTCACGCAAAGGGCGTCCGAGTTCCGAACATGTGTCATCGACGTCGTGAAAGCGAGCGTCCGAGTTCAGAAGCGGTGTCACCGACGTCGTTCAACAGGCATCTTAGTTCAAAAGACATGTCACCAATGTCGCGTAAAACACGTCCGGCTTGAGAAAACATGTCACCGACGTCGTTTATCAGGTACCTGGGTTCAGAAGAGGTGTCACCAATGTCGCGAAAGGCCTTCCAGATTCAGACGACGTGTTACCGATGTCGCGCCAGCGGTTCCGGATTCACACGACGTGTTACCAGTAAAGGTGGGACCAGTAATGGAGGACCGGTAAAGGATGGGGGTACAGTAAGGGGGACCGATAAAGGATTGACCAATAAAGGAGGGACCATGAAGTGGGACCGGAGAGGAAGGTACCAGTAATGGGGACCGGTGAAGGATGGGGGGGAGGGGCCCAGTGAAGGGGTAACCGGAAAGAGTTGAGGAATAAAAGAGGGACCAGTGAGGGTGGGACCAGTAATGGGGATCGGTGAAGGACAGGGGACCAGTGAATAGAGGACCAGTAAAGAGAGATCCAGTGAAGATGGGAGCAGTAGTAGGGACCGACGGAGGAGAGGAGGACCAGTGAAGGACGAACCGGAGAAAGGCTGACAATAAAGGGGAAGCAGTGAAGAGGGACCAGTAATGGGGGGCACCAGTGAGGGTGGGACCGATGAAGGATGAGGGGGGGGGGTCCAGTGAAGAGGATCTGTAAAGGGTTGACCAATAAAGGGGAGAGCAGTGAAAGTGGGACCAGTAATTGGGAAAAATCGGACCTTACGCTTGACCCTGTTCTGGGTCCCTGGGTCCACTGTTCTTTGTCTTATCCGCACCTTTCTGATTTCAGTTTCAATAAACTATATTTCCTGCTCGTTGCGTTTCCGTACAACAGTAAATGCAGATGTCGGAACTAATATCGCCCTAAAGTAATCGGAAAATTGATTGCGGGATCGGAAAAAGGGCAACAGATGAAAGATATGTCCGATTGACCGCAGCAGTTTTTCTTCTAGTATTATGCTCGTCATTAAGAAGAAAAGCATGTACAATTGCCAAGTGGAAATGCCTGCTTCGTCTTTTCCACCCTATCATTTATGTGTCGACAGAAAGACACAACAACTGACCGACAGATGTACAGAGGCATTACCAGCTTATTGTATTGGGCATAGAAGTCAAATGGTATTACCGGCTGGTCTTGCCATCTGCTGAGAATTCATCTCAGTGGTCGATAGTAACCTATGTTGCTAGCTTGATGTAAATTCTTCACCAACGCATGATTCTAATGCTACCTCAACGTTCAAGTTGTTTTATCAAATCACAGTTGTTCCTACGATATCCCGTAGAAGTAAGATATATGTACATGACTCACCCCTTGAGGGATTGATTAACGCCGGTTCTTTTATTGATCCTTCTATTAATCTCTTGCACTGTGTCAATTTTTTAGTTGAATGTCTACCGTTGCTTTCAGAGAGGCTCACCTCGCTTTGAGGTTGTTAAAAAACGAATAGAAATATTGTTCAACGAATACAAATCTGCTGAAACGATCCAAAAAGTCAAAACAAAAAGAGTCGAGGATCCAGATGATGACGATTTGTTAAACGTACCGGTGAGTAACAAACTCGCAGATTCACTCACCCGACAGCTCAGGAGCAGTGGTTTACTGTTTGAACTCTTTTATGTTAGGTTGTTGCAAAAGAAATTGCCGAAACGGGTGCCATAGTTCAAAATGCCATAACTCGGCTCATACACAACTTTGTTCATCAAAGTTAAAGCCAGTGGTTCAACATAGCTTTCCCAACAACGGTTAATCGTATATCCCTCTAAAATAAAAATTTGGATCACAGGAGTCGAAGAAATTTCGTAATGACCGTAGATGTGCCAACAACATTACATAGCTATAGTTGACAATACGGATGCGTTTGACCTCATCGCTCACGTGAGAATGGCGAAGAGCCGAGCTAATTCCGTACACAAGAAGGTCGCGTTTCTGGAATCAACATCGATCCAGAGATGCCCAGCGGCCCAGGGTCTGCGGCTCATGAAATCGCCGCTAAGTCATACCAATCCGGGCACACCACAAGTTCCATCAATCGCGGGTCATCCAGGCTCATGTGAGAGTCGAACGAAAGCTGTCAGAAAACAAAACATAATGAAGCAATTAGTGTAGAAAAGGAATAAAAATAGTACCTCATACGAATTGATCCCATGGAACATTTTGTGGCCGTTAGGGCTTTGGCATCGACTACAAGTAGTACTGGGTATAGGCGAGTCACTGATATCAGCTGGTGCTTAAACCAGGTAGTCGAACTGGATTCACATGGCTTCTCATTCTCATCTATGAGAGTGATGACAAGGGCAGAATTTTCACTATCAGTATCCTCTCTAAAGGTGCCCAACCAAAACGACGATTCAATGGTAGAGACCACCTCCTAGTTTTCCGAATATGTTGGAGGGACCTATTCCGGGCCAGGATGGACAACTCCACGAGAAAGTGCGTCGGCTACCGCTTTCGCTGCTACTTCAAGGTACTCTACTGCAACGTCGCAGGGCTGAAGCTCTAAAGCCCATCGAAACATCCTACCCGAGACCCCGAGACGTTTTTCTGTCTAAACAGAGAAGTAAGCGGTGCGCGGTCTGTACGGACGATTTAGGGACTCCGTATACGAACTAATAGAACTTCTTAAGCGCGAAAACGGCCGCAGCTTTCTCTTGGTACGTCACGTGGTAGTTCCACTCGGCTCCCTAGGGCGGTTTCGACACGTAATACACCAGGTGTAGAAATCCGTCGTCCCTGTCCGGCTAGCGTCGGTGTACACATAAAATGAGCGTGTCCCTTCTCTATCTTTTTCAAAGTTTGGTTGGGCTAGCACGGGTGCTTTAAATAGCTGTTCCTTGATGCTGCTAAAAGCTCTTCGTGCACTTCCGACCCATAGAAATGAACCTTGAAGCTGGTCAGCGCATGCAGAGCGCATGTAAACAGCAACAAACATTTCCTATAGCAACTTGCCATGCCAGAAATGTGCGACGCTCATCATTCGCGGGTCGGAGGTAGTTGATAATTTTATCAATCTTATCTTGGTCTGACTGGAATCCTTTCGAGTCAATGACATGGCCCAGGAACGCCACTCGGGGTTTTAGAAGTCGACATTTTCAAGGTTTAACTCGGAGTTTGGCTGCTTTGAAGGCTTGGAGGACTTGCTCCAAGACGACATAGTGACTCTCAATTGTTTCCGTCACGATGAGAACATCGTCGATGTATACTGCCACTTCCGGTCCAAGAAGATCGCTCAAGACGTGTCCATGAGACGTTGGAAAGAAGCGCTTGTAAGAACGAGTGTGATGACTCGAAACTAGTGCAATCCCGACAAAGTGAACGCACTACTCCTTGGGGGTATCCGTCAGTGGAATTTGCCAGTATCCATTATCCAAGTCGAGCGCTGTGAACCCTTTTTGCCCTTAAGGTTTTCGAGGAAGACATCAATCGCGGGGAGGAGAAAGCAGTCCTTTTTACTGACTTTGTTAACTTCGGTGTATCTGCACAGAACCATATCGGGCCATCTATGCATTGTTTACCACAGTAAAACGTGCACATAGATCATCAAAAAACAACCCTAAAAAAGGGAAGTGGGAATGAGCTATAAGAGGGACCATTAGAGGGGTACATCACATAAATTTGAAAGCCAGCTGGTTGTTGACCAAAGGCCACATTCACGAAAATTTACGATTTACGACACAAAATCGTAAAAAAATCCGCAAAAATAGAAAAAATCGAAAAAATCGTAAATCGTAAATCATAATTACACACACAGCAGGACGGGAGAGGCAGAGATTCATCTCCTAGTTCCTTTAACACATTGACGACCATACGCAGCATTTATGCTGCGTAAGCAAGCGGCCGCGTGGGACAATACGCAGCATTCTTGCTGTGTGACTCTGCAACTCGATTTTCTTCCAAACTTAAGCTTTTTTAGTCAGGTTTTTTTTCAGCCGGCAGTCATTGGCAAAAAATACTTTGGTCAAAATTGAGGAAAGTCAAATAATTAAGAGAACGATGCCAACGCGTTACTTTACATCTTTTTTAGACTGAGTGATGGATAGAGCTTATTTGTCTTCTTGAAATGATGAAAGGTGATAGGCTAAAAACATAGCTTCTCTACAGCTTCGACAAAACATCACTAGCATATTTCGGTTACTTCTCTAGAAGTACACTTCGTGTGCACGGTGTGCACATTCTAGGCAAAAATGGATTTAACATCTACCGCAGCGTGTATTTACTTGTCAAGCCTTCTTCTTGCATGCGATCCTCGAGTCACTGTTCTTTGCCAGCGAATAATAGCAGCCGTGACAGCGTTTCCTCGTTTCTTTTGCTGGCCCGGCACGCTCCAGTTAATGACGGCGACTTGGTCTACGCACGTTATTGTGTGATGGGAGAGTTACTAAGATTTTCATCTTGAAATCGTTATATCGCATCCTTCCAACGTTGCCTTTGTAAAGCTTCCATGCATTCACCATAAGAGTTTGGGTCACGATGTGGAAGAAGAGTCGGATGTACCACTTGTTTGTTTTCCTGACAAAGGAACTGTAGGAGGCCATTTGATCGCTAGTATACGCGAGCAGCTTGACGTTGTTGTAATCTCCGACCACATGGGGTTCCGATGATGATCCTATTCCATCGTCATGTATAGTATTTAGAAAGCATAAAAATGTCACGCTTATCCTTCCACTTCATTATAACGATGCTGTCTGCACTCTGTCTGACGATTCTCTGGCCTTTTTTAAGTTTCGTTCGAACGACATCGAGCGGTAAACCTTTTCTTATTTTGTCTTCGTGTTCCTACAAGGATCGTACTCTTTTTAATCATCGTTTGGGTGAAAGGAATTCCTGTGTAGAAATTGCCCACAAACAAATTATGGTCCTGGTCCAAGTCTTCTTCCATTAAGTCCATGACGACAGTTTCGGCGACGGTTCCGGTTCTTGTGCTGTCATTGCCAGCGTAGGCTCTGATCTTGCATGTGTATCCATCCTCGGAACATCATGTGTATCCACCCTCAGAACATAACTTGAAGAGTTTGGTTCCGTGTCTATGTAGCTTGTTGGGGATGTACTGCCTGAACAACAACCTTCCTCTGAATGGAGCCAGCGATTCAACAAGCAGACATGTCTTGCAGGCCTGAAGAGGCTTCCACAATTTTAGCAAAGGTCTTATCTTGCATAGAGGGTCTTGCGCATAATAATTCGAATTATCGGGTCAGGTGAGGTTTCATAGCAGAGTTTCAAACTCTGCTATGGAGTTTGAACTCTCATCATCAATGGTGCTGCTACTGGTGTCTTGGCCTCTGCTAGTACTCCAATAGTTGCGCAATAACGGCAGACGTACTTGCCCTATTTTCGGGCACAATTCAATGAACAGCTTCATCTCTGGAATGACCGTGTCCAATCAGTTCGGATTCTTGTCTGCGCCATATCTTTTCGTTTCTTGCACTGTAAGCTCCCACATGTTCTTTATTAATAACACGCAGAAATCGGTAGGAGATTCGCAAGCTAGAATACCCTCATGAGGGTCGACATCATCGTCTTCAAGCATAAAATGTTATCGGCCTACTCTGACTTCTTTCCATTCGTCATCTGGATCTTCATTATCATCTTATTCGTTGTTGTCCGATCCGCCATCCTCGGTATCAGTTTCTACTGGACGATAGATCAAGTTCTGCGGTCATCGTCCTTAAGCCCTCCGCACACTTTTGCGACAGCCGCGTACGCGGCTTCCACTGCTGCGTGCTAGAGCTCACGCGGCACTCCTCCCGTTCGATCAATCACCAGCGCAGCAATGCGGCAACAATGCCTTGAAGGATTACTGCCGCTGCCACCGCGTCTGCCGCGTAGGCGGCACCGCGTCTGCCGCATCTGCCGCATAGGCGGCACATCAACGGCAGACCGCGCGAGGCTAGTTTTGCCTCGCGCGGCGACTCTGCGTCTCTGTCCCATGCTTAAAGCTAGGGCTGCCGCGTTGCCGCAAAAGTGTGTAGAGAGCTTTAGAATCACTGGTTACAAGCAGCCTTTTAAAGCTGCTATCGAGATCGTTATTCCGCTGCACCGAACTTCTAACTGAAAGCTAAGAATCTTATTTCCTCAACTGTGAGGATGAATCATTGCATGAGTAATTGGAAAACGCAGTCGACATGTTGTGGCAAAAAAAGTGGAACAATACGCAGCATTTATGTTGCGCACGCGCTGGATCCCGCAAAAATCGATTGTCCCGCGCGCTCCACACCCCACAGCGCGCGTTGTCGTCAATGTGTTAATTTTCGTGTGGTGATTTGCAAAACGTGTGGACGGGCGTTGTCATGCAGAAGAATGGCACCTCTTCTGTTGACCAGTGCCGGCTGCAGTCGCGCAATTTCCGGTACCAGTAGGACTCTGCTGTGACGAAATGTTGTAGTGGATGATGCCAGTCGCCGGCCACCACACTGTTACCATTCTCGGGATTCGGCTTTGGGAAGTGCCTGTGGGGGGGGGGGGGGTCGTTGGGATCAACCAGCTGTCCCGATCGTCTTCTGTTATCGTACAGAACCCACTTTTACGACTCGATCCAAAAACGGTTCGCTTTGGTTCCTGGAAAGCAAAAAAGAACAGATTTCGAAACGCGACTTTTCGAGCTTTCTTTCAATTCTGATGCGTTTCAAAGCATTTCTATCAGCAGTTTTACTGACTCCTAGACCTTTCGCAATCTTGCGGACCGTTTGCGATGGATTAGCTTTCACGAAGGCTCAAGTCGTTGTCCTGGATTGCTGCAGCTTAGCCGCTTCGGGGTGGTCGTTTCTCCAAAACCATTCGAGCCCATACAAGGTTAACATGCCGGGCTGTTCCAACGACGGAATGGCCCAGCCTGAAGCTGAAATGAAATGTCGTTCAGAATTGGTCTTTCCACGTACTTCAATAAGTCTTCGTAGAAACACAGTTATTAAGCATAGGTGAGTCATAAATCATTCAGTCAGATAGAATTCTGTGTAGCATGTTATATAAAAAAGCGAAGTGAGTTGAATATGGTTCAGTAACAAAGGAAGAAAAGCGCTTTCACAAAAACCGCCAGAACGTTCCGGTCAATCTAAAAATACTTCCACGACTCTAGAGGTGGAACAGTTTTTTCGCTTAAACATAACCTAGAGATCACATTTAAGACGCTGATCTCGTATTCAAATTTTTCGCTGAAGGAGGTTGCTGTTTAAGGCACTGATCACATACCCTGGAATGTGGTGGAGTAGTGGTAATCGATTACGACCAAGGTGTGCCCAGCGAAGTTTACGAAGTTCGTTGTTGAAATTTTGGTTGATTATGGCTTACGGTAGGTATGGGTAAGTCACTCACCCATACCTACCGTAACACCCACGTCTGCAGTAACTCGTCGTCGTCAGTAGAAATTTTAAAACAGGCCCTACATAGGTGATCAGCCTCTCTAAATTTTTGAAGACACTGTAGGTTAGTGGCACATACCCTTCTCCTTTCATGTACGGTGAGATGGTGGGTTATCGTACTGGCGCACTTCCCCATGCTAATATGTTTTATTTTAATGTCACTTGTGTGACTGCTGTTACGCACGAATAAATGAATAAAAATAAACTGTAGTACCTTTAACGAGCAGCAAAGGAAAACTAGCGATTCTCAAAAGAAACACGTTCTGATCTGCGTATATCAGTAGTTTTTTCGCTTCGAACACTTTCCGTACAGACAACACTGTATATACTGTGATGGTATTTCGATAAAGGCTACTAATGAGAGTCTGGAATTTTTTGAAAGAAAACTCTTTAGAAAGCACGTATTCGGAAACGACGAGGTGTGGTTGAGGACGATGTGGAATACCACCACCTAAATGAGGTATCAAAATATTCTTCGAGCTTTTTGAAATCAAAGGCATTTAAATTGATAGATATCTTGGCGCTAATGATAAGAACGTTATAATTGCACTACGTAGCTAATTTGAAGCAAATTCCTTTGACTTTCCTATAGAGTATCGTTCTAAAATCCGTTGTGGACGTAGGCAGACATAAGTCCATAATCTGCATTTTACTTTCACTTTTTACTGTACAGTTTGATCAAAGTACAATTGTTCGCAACCCCGCTACGAAGATATGCAAGATATATTTTCAGGCTCAAATTTTACATTAAATTCAACTGTATCGTCGAACAACTTTTCTGAAGGAGATATTGATGAAAAGACATGATCGTACCGTTGTAGACATGTTTCTAAACCAAATTTCTACGCAGAGCTCAATTACGACGTTTATATTCACAAATATTTGAATTTTCATTGTTGTAAAACACGACCTAGCTCTTAGAGTCAAGCAGAAGTGTTATTTAAAGTTGATGTATTATCTAGTTCTATGCAACAATATTGGATATTGGACATTTCAAACTATCCGGTGACGTGCTTTGACATCCTTGTTCTGAATTTTCTTATTTCTTTGGTACTCTCTCTGTTATTGCGGTATCGGCCGGAAAATCTATAGAACGCTATTAGAAATTCTTATTCGAAAAGTCCATATCAGAATTTTCTTCAAGGATACGATGCCTCGATATTTCTGTTTCTATGATGTATCGCATTTCAACGTCACGCCTTTTATGGCGCTTCATTTCATCAGGCATCTATAAACAAGTGTGAGCAATTATATCCTTCGTTAAATGTTAAGGAGTTTTACAAACTTCAACCATCACTTTCAATCGCAGTAAGCTGTTGATAAGGGGGTGGCGTCTTGTTCATTAATCGGTGCTTGCTTCTGCTGCCAAGCCCTGGAGGAGCTGCCTCCAGGGAGTTGAGGTCATGTCTATTAATCGGTCCTTGCTTACCGCCGTTATGACCTCTGTAAATGCACCATAAAGTGAACTGGCAGCAATTCTCCATTCTAAACTTAATAATGGTGAATATGAGCTTCGCAGTTGAGTTCTGGGTAGAATGTTAGTTTTGAAACATGTCTCCAATGCTTTTTCCAAGAAACATCCTCTTCTAGAAGGTATTTCGACGACGTAGTTGAACTCTGTCTGAAACTTTTGCCTGGAAATATATCTCGCACACCACTGTAGCGGGTTTGCGAAGAATTATTCTTTGATTTCAAATTTCAAACATTTCGCATCAACGATAGTTGTGATACGCTTGAGGTGGAACTCATTGAGTAGAGGTCGAAATTTTGATGTGGAGCTTTATTCGTTTCATATTAAAATGAATCTTTACACAGTTCTGTAAATCTTGTGAATACGTTAATTATTGCACCTGCAACTAATCTGGTCGATCTGTGTACTCCCTCGTTCGTTGCACCGTCGTCGTGGAGCCGGCGGGGCATCGCCTGGCCGTCGAGATCGGAAGAACGCCCTTCCCACATATGCGCTGCATTTGGCGAATATACTGCCACAAGATACATAGTCTACAGATGTTTCAAGCGGTTCTAGGACGGAGATGTGTCCTTCGAAGATGCTCGACGCTCCGGACGTTAATCAGTGCTGGATGGCGACTACTGCAGCTCGCTCCGAAAGAAATACCCAACGCGAGTTTTCAAGAATTATCAGCGATTCCTGAGTGTAATCATTCCTCCGTCGCAGATCGCCATCACACTCCTGGACACCGACATCGCAAAGTGGTCTCGACTTGGGTGCCCACGACCTCCGTAACTCGGACCAGTCTACGCGACTGAGCATCGCTCAGTCTCTCTTTCCCGCTTGCCTATTAAGAGCTTTCTGGGAACGCATTCATGAATAGGAGAGCGTCGCGTTGAGACGGAGTGGTTTGTGTACTGTACTGTAGTACTACTGTAGTGCAGCATTTCCGCAGTTCCTAAAAAAGGGCCACTACAATAAAACAATGCACTTTCTGCAAAACCGCAACGAAAACGGTTGTTGGAAAAGAAACCTAATTCGTAGGTACTACTGTAGTCCGGCGACCTTCCCAAGGAAAACCACCTCCACAGCAATTAAAATACGACCTCCTCCAAAGAAGATAATGCCGTGCAGTTGGTGGGACTCCCAGAGACTCTAGCACGAGTTCCTTGAAGCCGGCACCACAGTGACCGCGAACATCTACGTCGCCCACCTGCGAAAGTTGAGTGAGGCCACGCTGCGGAAATGACCACAGGCCAGACCCATCAACGACTTACGGAGATTTAACAGAGAAATTGCAGCCGAAATTCCTGATTACGCCAACATTTCACCATATCTCCTATTGATAAACCACGGTAACCCTTTCATGGCATTGTTTGACAATGTCGTCGGGCACTTTTTTTGCAACGTGGGACAATGTTCGACGAAGTCGTCGGACACCATCATAAAAATAGTTCATGGAAAATTATCAAGCATTTAATAGTACAATATTAATCAATGAGTCCACTAATATTTACGGTCAAGACGGTCTTTGGGAAACTTCATTCGTTACCGTTTTCCTATTTAACAAATAATTCAAATAAAATAATTCAAGTAATCAGCGCCGGGAGAAATGCGTGCTCTTTCTCTCCAACGCGGCAGTCAGCTGAAAATCCCGCGTGTCGTGAAGAGGTTAATTCGCGTTTTTTCAGTAGGCGATATGGTGAAATGTTGGCGTTATCAGGAATTTCGCCTGCACTTTCTCTGTTAAATCTCTGTAAGTCGTTGACGAATCCGGCCCAGGACGGAAGAATGTTTGCTTTCCTCGCTCGGCCACATGTTGGAAAGACGTCCCGTCAAAAGCTGCAGGAGATTGGGTGGGAGGTACTGCCCCATCCGCCGGGTTTGCCGCGGACTTTGCGCCATCTGACTACCATCTCTTCCGGGCTCTGAAGCAAAAGCAAGAGCAACAGAGCAACACTAACACAGACACCTCGATGATCAGACGTAAATCGGATCCGAGGTGACGCAGTTCTTCGACTTATTCAGAAAAAAGGGAATTCTTGATCTGCCTATTAGATGGAGAAGGTTGTCATTGTCCCCGGTGATTATTTCGTGTATCGAAATTCCATGCAAGTAAAGTATTCCACACTTATAATAATAATAATAATAATAATAATAATAATAATAATAATAATAATAATAATAATAATAATAATAATAATAATAATAATAATAATAATAATAATAATAATAATAATTATTATTATTATTATTATTATTATTATTATTATTATTATTAAAGCAGTCACATTTTGAAAAAAATGTCCGTGATGTTGCAGAACTTTTCCGACAGCTAAATACTTCAGATAGAAGCAAAAGAGGAACTCCCGGAGAATCTCTGTTCAGATGTGAAGAATGGGGTTTTATGCGGCACGCAGGAGGACTCTGTCAGTGGACAGGAGTTTAACAGTAAATCAGGTTACTTGGTCATACGAGGCCGATCGTCTGCTCGCCCCCACCATGAATTTTTGTTCTGATATAATTTCATCTTGCAGAGTCTACTGCAAAACGGCGAGTACAGCGGAATGAAGCACCAGAAATAATGAAGAGCTTCCCGCTAAAACCTCCAGAGGTAAAATGTTCTGTGTTCGCGCTTCAGTTGCCTAACATTATCTTAGCCGGCGCTACTAAATCCTTATGGGATGTGGGAAATGTGATGGCAGTTGCGCGCATGCTTTACGGTTGCAATGACAGTGCACGCTGGCGTTTTAAATGTTATTTGAAGTCCAGAAATAATAGCCGGAGGTGCTGTAATGGTTAGTTGTGAGCGCTGCCGAATCCTTTCTTTCAGATGTTATTGGAGCACGAACCTCAAAGGGTTTGTGCTACAGCGCCTTGCAAGATGACAAATCCAGCTTGCTTGCTCTGGCATCTTGTCCCACTTGGCGAAGTTCTTATTTCTCATTCACCTGGTTTAGTGCGGCTAACATCTTCCTAGAGTTAAGGTCTCATAGGGATATTTTATTGCGGGACGAACAAGCAAGATGTAAGGAGAGGAGCGGAGTCGAATGTTAGCTGCCTTCACTACCTCTTCAACACCCACAAAAACGTGCAGGATTTCTGACATCACAACCTCTTTGGTGAATAGTTCGTGACCGTTTTTTAGACAGCTTCGATTCCGTTAATAACTTTAAGCACTAGCGAACTATAACAGATACGACCGTTTGTTAACCGCCTTCACTCCTGCTCTGTTTCGTGTTACCTGCCTAGGAGTGGAAAGAAAGAATTTCGCTTCAAACTAGGAAAGGGTTTCGACCTCCCATGGAACTTCTAGTTGAGACCAGGATCATTAGAAAGAGCTCGGAATGCTGATTGCGAGTATGGGTGTCGACATTGTAAAATGAAACTCTTGAGCGAGTTGTGACCTTCCGAAGTTGGGTGGCCTGACCACATGCTGGCCGTGCGAAAGAGCAGGTGCGAGAGCGACGAGGGGCTCGAAGAACATACGTCATAGGGACTCCGAAGAATATGACGCCACATGCGTTGGTGACGCAGAGGTAGTGCTCCTGGTTGACATGTATGAAGTCGTTCGTTCGGTGCCCATTGTTGCCGGTTTTCTTGCACATTATGATTTATATTCGAAATGATTTTTTATTCTAAATTATGACACGTGTTTTATTAAATAGCCCGGAAAACTACCATACACGTCTGTAAAATTCCTGGGAGGCAAAAACTGCATGGTTGCAATTTTATTTACTATTTTGCACAGATGTGGTCCAAATCTTATATTGAAGGACTATGGTGTGTCTTACAACCTTGGCATTCATGTAACAAAGCAAAAAATGTGTGTAGCAAAATGGTAAGTAGAATAATGTATGTATGATGAGGACCACAAAATGTCGTTGATCTACCGCTTTTTCTTCACTCACTGTGTCCTTTTCACAAGCGAAGACCTCGAAAAGGCACGTTTCGCTTTTTCGTTGTAGCATTGGTTACGAATGTGATCGCTATGTGTTGCTAAGTCCATCTCCAGAATGTGCAGATCAACCTTCGGATCCCTATAGAGAACCCTCTTCTTGTAACCTGCTAACTCTACCAGCCGCCACAACATGTAGCATTTTTGATCCATCTCGTGCTATTGATAGTCTTGCTTCCGATTTTTCTCAACCACTCTCTGCTAATCTTAAGAGTAGGGACTTGTACTCGCACGACTACGAAGATCGAAAACAAATATCGCCCAAACTTCGTCTAGAGTCTAATTGAGATGCTGAGCACAAACCTGGTAAACGTTTTCGCTGGTACGGTCGACAACAGTAGGTGACGGCGAGTATACATATGTAGGTGAAGGAGTGGATACAGAACAACCGGCACTATTGTGCGTATATAATATCACAACTCCAGAAGTTGGAAAGAGCCCGAAAACAACTTTTCGCCCATACGATGCCAAGTGCGGCTCTTTTGGCTGCGACAGTATACGTCTGCCATGGGTGATGAGGGCTACCAATGTCAGTACATAGAATCGCTTTTTTCACCTATGCGGGCGGACTTGCTTTCCAGTCTTCTTCTTCGAGATGGAAAGTGGTGCAGAAAAATTGATAACTTAGAAAAGGAATGACAAGTTCGTGGTCACACCAGTTTAAATAGTTTCCGTAGGCTAGGGAAGGGCGAAATTGGTCCTCATGACCCCGCCATCCTTATTCACTTTACTTACCGTAGCCGGCCAAATTTTCAAAAATGGATACCATATTTGTGCTCATCACCCAAAACATAATAGTACAGGGCAATGTTTTTTTTTCCGACATACCCTGGACTTCTTGATTTTTGAAGTTATGATAGTACAATGCCTCTGGTTATTCTGTACCCAGCCCTTAACTCGCGCATACTCAGTGCCACATGCTGTGGTCGACTGTAACACCAGGTTCGATCCTATACGCATTGTGCATGGCGCACTCTCGCAGGATTTCTAGCATTACAGAGCACTGGCGACGTACGCCATGTTTGAGATTCTCCGAAAACATGTAAGTCTTAAGAAATAAGCTGCTCCTGCTCCACTCATTCGTTTTGGCCACCCACAGCGAAAATGCGGAGGTCTGGTAAAGTTGTATATATGTTGTGTAGATCTCGAAGAGACGAATCGAACGGTATCAACCTTTTCTAAAAAACTTAAATTAGAGGAATTGTGAGCATGCAACGGTTTTCGACGGTTTGCGACCGCCCTTCGTTATGGAGCGAAGTTTTCAATTTCAAACATTTTCATGGCTCCATACGAAATATGTATATCAAACGATAGAGCTCAAGCTCCTGAGCTCCAATATGCCTAAAAAGGGTGAGACTTCCTTTGTGCAATCGCCGTGGTTTTTCAAATGGGTGATGTTTAAGCGAGTTATATCAAAAAGATGCAAAAAGCAAAGTCGCGGTGTTTGCGGTGTCTATCCAAACGACGCGTCTGGTACTGTAGGTCATCTTGGAAATCTCCACGGGACGCTCATTGACATCCCTTGTTAGATGCGAATTTGCATTTGAAGATTACCTCTGATGCGGGTTAGTATGTAATGCAACAACAAGATTATAAACGACGGATATCAGGGCCGGCTCACCGTAACCTTATGCGTTGGGTGAGACGTCCTTTGTGCAATCGCAGAACCAGACTAGGGAAGGAACTCTAGGGGGTCTACGGAGGAAATGCCCGAATCTCACGGTGTGCGCTGCATGCGAGAAAATGCTCGCAACCAGGGGAGAAAATGCCCGCGACCAAGGGAGAAAATGCCTGGAACCGTGGAAGAATGCTAGGGTCAACGTACCGTACACCAGAACGTATAGAACGTGTAGTTTAGTCGTATAGTATAGAGAAAAAGTATGCTACTCCAGAATATAACATCACGTGATGACTAACAAAAGTGCAAAAAAAGAGAACACAGAAAACAAAAACAAACAACTGTGGGGCAAACGCCATTAAGGAAACTCGGAATAGAGTGGAAACTGTTGAGAAAACCGTTAATTTGAAGAGTTTTAACCGGATGTCTCCATTGATAAACTGTACATCGCTAATCTGATTTCCGTAGCGTGTCAACCAAATTTAGGCTTCAATAAAAAGTGGAAAAAAATTCATACACGAGAGATGCCCTTTCAAAACAAGAGACTCAAAGGGTTTGTGCTAAGGTACTGCACCGTATGTCCTGTTCATTTGATGGCAACTGAAACGCGTGGAACTGCGTTATTTCAAGATTTTTTTTTTTTGCAAGATCTCTTATGTAGCAGCCAACCTGATATTCTCATATTTAAATCTTTCTACCAACAGTGTTCCAGAGAGGAAAAAACTTCAGAAGCAACAGAAGCAAAGAAGTGTCGAAATATGATTGAACGTGAAGAAGACCGAGAACCTAACGACGGATATCACCGAGTCCAGCTCCATCAAGGTTAATGACATCGAGCTCCCACGCACTTCGGTCTTTAAGTTCCTGGGATCAGCAGTCGCGTCTGACGGCAAACTGATGATTGAAGTGAATTCACGCGTGAGTGCAGCTTGGTCCAAGTGGCGTTCGTTGACTGGCGTGCTCTGCGATAGGAAGATACCGTAGCCCTTGAAGTCGAAGATCTACGGAGCAGTTGTCCGACCGGTAGCTATGTACGGAGCTGAATGTTGGCCTGCGACAAAGGAAACGGAAAGTCGCCTCAGCGTAATGGAAACGAAGACGCTGCGCTGGACGGCGGGAGTTACGCGCCTGGATCGCATCCGAAATGATGCTATTCGACAGAAGTTCGGTATCGCGCCGATAGCTGACAAGATGCGCGAAGCTCGCTTACGATGGTACGGCCACGTTCTGCGTGGAGAAGAAGACATCGTCCGGAAGATGGGCCTTAAGTTCGAAGTAATTGGAAAGCGGCCTAGAGGGCGCCCAAAGCAGCGTTGGTTAGATACGTTACATACGGACTTGAAGATTACTGGTGTTCACCCTGATCTAGCGCTGGATCGGAAAAGGCGGCGTCATGATATCAGAATAGCGGACCCCGCTACGATGCGGGACAAACGCTGAAAAAGAAGAACACGGCTTCTGTTCTTGCAAAAATCCAAAAAAATTCTGGAGTAAAAAAACGGCAAAGCTGCCAAATGAAACAATTATTATGTTGAGTCATAATTTTTGCAACATTTCTGTTTTTTTCTGGAATTTAAAGTAAACCCGTTGAACTGTTGTACTCTGTTTAAAAGTCTGTTTCTTGGCGATTATTTTGAATTAACTTCGTTAATTTTCCTTGCGTTGTTGAAAAGTTTTCTTTACTAGAACAACGACCACTCAAAGTGAAAAAGTTTGTGATTTCATTTTCAATTTGTTCAAGCTCGGCAGCAACCCAGCGGCGAGGGTCGACCACGTTCAGAAAGTCACCGGCAAGTTCACTTCTAACCGACTAAATTATTAGAGACGTTATCAGAAGTTCCTTTCCACCAAGAAGGGCAAGAAAGACAAGTCGTTCACGGGAAGATCCACAGCTGTAAACAAAGGGCGCCTGCGCAGACCCATCAAGTTGAGTTCTTCTCAAACCACAATAAGACTGACCGCTGATCTCCACAACTCCCAGAGGACCACCGCTCGTCTGCTGCAGAAGACTGGAAGGTCGCCAAAATCGCTTTCGTCAGTGCCTCATGCGTTGACGGAAACCCAAGTAAATCACTGTGTTTCCGACTGCCGAGAGCTCCGCACCGGTTCAAGCGATGGAGCCTGGATCGAATCCTTACCAGCAGTGAAAAGCGGATGCTTCATTGCAACTGCGAAATCGGAAAGCAATAGCTGGAACACAACGAGCTGATGGTTCTGACGTCAAAACTGGAGCTCCACCGAAAGAAGGTCCCGCTGTGCGTTTGGTGGATGTGTGATGGTAGAGTTCACCGGGAGCTGCTCAATGTAGTCAAACCATCCTCGACGCTTGCTTCTGCCAACAACTCGACTAGACCCAGCAAAAATTAGCGGAGAAAGAATTCGATAAGAGCCTATGTTTCTTGCATCAGGGCAACGACCGACTGCTTACGCTTACGCTGGAAAAATCTAGGAATTGGGCTGGATCAAAATCAAGCAACCACCACACGCCCCGAACATTCCGCCGTCTGACTGCCATCTGCTTCGGTCGATGGATCACTTCCTTCATGGTAGGCGCTTCGCCGAAGTCGATGATGTCACAGCGTGGTACACGACTTCTTCTGGTCGAAACCGACCAAATTCTACGGAGATCTAATCCACTCAGTTCATGAAAAGCGGAAGAAACTCATTGAGGATAACGGCAATTACTTGGTTTAAGTCCATTATTTTTCTTTTGTAGTATAATCTTATTCTTGCTGGAAGGCAAATTTTGTTGCTAAATTTATGAGTCCACCTAATAATTCTTTCTGTAGTTGTGCAAAATGAGGATCAATTACCTCTTCCCACTTCGGTCGTTGGTTGGTTAGTTAAGTCGTAAAGGCCATATTTTCCCCCTCGGGTTCTCCAGTGTACTTCTGTGCGCGAAAGCCTGCCTCCTGAATTGTTTTAGCGTTTTTGATTTTGACTATATCCTTGTCGGTTTGTCCACATGAAACTCTTTAATGTCTGGCACCACTGCACCACTCCCTGTCAGTGAAGGCTCCGGCTTCTCCACGGAACGTGTGACGCCAAAACAGTACCGCACGGTTAAGTGAAGTTTAGATTTCCTGGTTTGCTCTCGCTTCTATCGGGGAGGTAAGAAAGTCTTGGTGTTCGAAATTTTTCTTTTATTTGTTTCTTACTCAGCATACAGTGGAACTAACTCAACAATGTGATCACCATCGTTAGTCAAGTCACACTGTGCCACCTAGCAGGCAGGTCAGCGATTCCCTTTTCCCAGAGTTGGGGAGACTGGGAGTCAACGAATTGACGCTGACCGCCCTTCCAACATCTTCAATCTTAGCGATTTTTTTGCTATTTTTTGCTTATTTACCATCGGGGAAAACGGTGGGTGGGGTCTTTCTTTGAGGGAGCAACTCGTAATACAACATTTCTTGGCGTGGAGGCCATCTTGGCTTGCGCAGGCGGTTCGTCTCTTCGACGGAGGCACAACGCAGGATGCGCTTTAGAATCGTAAGGATCCAACCTTCATCTTCAGTCCTCCAGAAACTCCGCTCTGTGCGGGCGCAGAAGGAGAGACGGGCCAATGGATTCCGGGGTGAACCGCAAACTATCGGTCGAAACAAGAGGGTCTGTCGAGTCTGCGGTTTTCTGAAGCCGAGGGGCTGGAGGCGATTGACGAGTGTTGGATGGGTGCACCCATGTCTCGTAACTAGACTTCTGTTGTTAACCTCCGCATTCTGTTTGAAAGATCAAGAATAGGGGTGTCTGAGCCGTCCCGACTAAGGTCTATCTTCGAAGTCTGTGGCTCCTTTGAAGCGAGCGAACGGCGCTTGATCGGTGCTGATGGAAGTCGTGCCCAATGCGATGCGCTCCAGATCTTTCGAAGGGTTACCGTCTCTCCAGTGCCAGGGCACCATTCATAGAAGATGACGGCTCGAAGGTAGTTCTTCCCATCATGATTAAAGTTATAGAAGACAACGTTTGCTATATGTACCCATCACGGAGCAGCTTCGAGAATGATCTACAAATGCCACGTGTTAGATCAAGAGTACCGATCAAAAATGGGGAGTTGAAGATTTTTCAAAGAACCATATCAAGACTTTCTTACTACCCTAATACAATGCTAGTTTTGATGCTAATGAGAACATCGTGAATCCACTCCTTACATCAGAAAAAAACAAGCTTCAAAAAGCAAAAAAAACTGAAAACCTTATGCATTATTTTTAAGTGCTTGTTGTTGGTCTTGGTCCTTTTAAAAGCTAACCATGTTCTCTTACAGTTGGAAAATCTTAATGCGATATGCAGCTGAAAGCAGAAGAACCATAGGATAGCATTATTTTTGAACTAGCATCTATCAGTAGTTGGTGTTCTCAATATACTCCTCGACACACGAACAGCCATAAAGAAATTAAGTTGAAACACCGTCTGGTTTCAATTTGAGTTTCACCTTTGTGCAGCCTATCTTTCTATGGAAGTCAATTCGGCGCAAGGCGTGTTAGGGGGTGCGATTTTGGTGACGACTTTCTTTCTTTCTTTTCTTTTTCTTGCTATAGTATTGTGTTCCAACGAAATCCTGGAGCTGCGGGGGATTTGCTTTCGAAGAGTCCGGAGGAACAGTTCTCAAGATGGCGATTATTGACAAATGCTCTTTGATTAAAAACATTGTTTCACAGGGGTCATCCATTTGCATACCTATGGTCCAACAACTTTACGCTTATATGACCAAGCAGGATGATTACGGCTATTCAAACAGCTCTTCAACTCGTAAATAAAATTCGCAAAATCCGATCACACAGAGACCCTAACTTCTCTTCTGTTTATGAGCGTTAGTGCGCGTTTTATTTCGTATTCATCAATAAAAGCTTATTTATTTCAGACAAATCTGAATGGCAGTGTAGAGAAGCACTCCGTGACATCGGGCGCAAAATAGTATTCACTGCTCATCGAAGGAGTTAATCTTATTTACTACTCGTGCCACCATAACAATGTTAACAATGTGAAAGCAAAAGTAATGACGTCACGTAGATACACACCAGTACCTGTTCATGAGAATGAGTTTTTCAAAAAAACGCACAATAATTAAAATAAACTTCTAACGTAATCGTGTCTGTGGCAGTCTGAGTTTTTTTTTGTAAAAACACTTGTTAGCCTAGCAACAAAGTAAGCTGCCCGCTGCTCATACAACTACCCTGTCTGGGAGATGCAGAATTTGTTGGGATTCCGATGTCACCTTACGCCTTCATACGTGCTTCCAATGCAAGCGAAGGTGGCTGAAGTTTCTCCAAATGTGCCTCGACAGTTCTTCTGATGCCAAAAGCAGAGCGCCTTTGTTCTACGTCGCCTACGCTGCATAAGCAAATTTTCGCAGCAGTTTCACCACGCAATCCTTCATAACAGCAGAGTATACCGTTAGGATACTTCACGAACTTCTCTAACACTGCTTCCATTTAGCAGACTTCAGTGCTCTACATTTGGTGTTCTAGGGAGGGGCATTGTTCTTTTACTCTGAGCAACTTCGAACAATAGCTGTTCGTACATCCCTCTTTGAGGTTACCATTTTCAAGAACTCTTTCTTTGGAAGATTTGACGGACCTGGTGGTTTCCAGTTCACGAACCTCAAAACGATGGAAATTACATACAGACTCTGGAGAGGAAATTTTGCTCAAAGTCTACCCAACACATGCAGCCACACCGACGACGATCGAGCTGCTCGAGGCCAGCATGAAACATAACTCACCGCCTCCACGATGCTCCTGAAGAGTCTGATAGGCATGCGTCGAAATTTGGAGATGTAGCTTTGTCGTTGAACGGATTCGTTTGGTACAAGGGGGAGGCAACCCGAACGTGTTCAACTAATACAGTGACATAAGGTAACTTGATCAAAGGAGAAATTGTCGCGACTTTGCTCACGGGAGACAAGAACCGCTTCGCTCTTCCATCCAATTCTTTGCATTTTGTATGTAGCCGCCAGTATCAAACTAAGGCCTATGTTATACTTCGGCAACGTGTCGACGACGCTGTGACCCGTCACGCACAGCCCGTCACCGACGTCGTCGACAGATTCTGTGGCGGCGTCGCCGACGTCGTCGACATGAGAGCATCGGAGCGCATTTTTAGCACTGGAGCGCGGTGTACTAGTAGAAGTACGGGACAGTGTTGAGCATTTACGACCATCGATTTTCCGATCTAACGAATTTACCAGCATATTCGTTATATTTCTTCATTGGAGTTTAGCAAAGCCTTTTTCGTTAAATCCCATTGAAATTAAATTTACGCGGAACTTTCGAAATTCACAAAATAATTTAACTCTTAACTAACGTAAATTGTATTTCGGAAAAGTTCTTCGTAGAGGTTTGCAGTATCATTTCAGAAAGCGAGGAAACACTACTTGTTTGGATCAGTCTCTCTACCACCGTTTCGTATTTTTCTGTTTCACGGCCGTCTTTTATATTTTGGCTGCTCCGCATCAGTTCTTCGCAATTATTCACCGTTCTCTTCACGTTTTCAGTTTTCTTCACGGTTTTAATTTGTGTTGCTTGCTCTGCAAGAAAGCGAAAGGGCCTAGATAACGCGAATAAAACGGGTGAGAAGAACAGAAAAGCGAAGAAAGCATACAAAGCGAAGGAAACGTGAGGATTAGGCTCCCACTCCCTCCCCAGGCACTCAGTGTTCCAGCAAGCTGAACGGATTTTCGCGCAGCATTAGGCAATGGTTGTGAGATTAACCATAAAAAGCTTGAGATTGAAAATGACACTATTGGTGTCCGTAAGACGAGCGTTTTTGCAGTTCTCGATTTCGTAATTCGTGGTCCGGTGGGAATAATGGCAGTGCTGAAACGAAGAACCAACCCACAACCAAAATACTCCATCGGAGCGCACTTTCTGTCACCCTTGGATGACATTGATAATGCGCAATGATGCGGTCCGACAGCCAGCGACAATTCGTCGCCGTAGGCCTATGTTGTACTTCGGCGACGCGTCGCCAGTGGCGTCGCTGAGAGCTCCGCAGGGGGTGGTATACTTCCGTCGCCGTGCTGTGCACGGCGACGGGCACCAACTTCGTCGACGTCATCCAAGGGTGGCAGAAAGTGCGCTCCGATGGAGTATTTTGGTTGTGGGTTGGTTCTCCGTTCCAGCACTGCCATAACCCACCCCACCGGACCTCGAATTACGAAATCGAGAGGTGCAAAAACGCCCGTCTTGCGCACACCAATAGTGCCATTTTTAATCTCAACGTTCTTTTATGGTTAGTCTCACAACCATTGCCTAATGCTGTGCGAAAATCCGTTCAGCTTGCTGGAACACTGAGTGCCTAGGGAGGGAGTGGGAGCCTAATCCTTACGCTCCCTTCGCTTTGTAACCTTTCTTCGCTTTTCTGTTCTTCTCACCCGTTTTATTCGCGTTTTCTAGGCCTTTTCGCTTTCCTGCAGAGCAAGCTACACAAAATAAAACTGTGAAGAAAACTGAAAACGTGAAGAGAACGGTGAATAATTGCGAAAAACTGACGCGAAGCAGCCAGAATATGAAAGACTGCCTTGAGACGGAAAAATGCGAAACGGCGGTAGAGAAACTGGTTCAAATAAGTAGTGTTTCCTCGCTTTCTGAAATGATGCTGCAAACCTCTACGAAGAGCTTACTTGAAATACAATTTAAATTAATTAAGAGTTAAATTTTCCTGTAAATTTCGAGATTTCCGCATAAATTCAATCTCAATGCGATTTAACGAAAAAAGTCTTTGCTAAACTCCAATAAAGGAATTTAACGAAAATATATAAATTCATTAAATCGGTAAATCAGCAGTCGTTAAGTGTTCAACACTGCCCCGTTCTTCTATTAGTACACTGCGCTCCGATGCTAAAAATGCGCTCCGATGCTATCCTGCTCACGACGTCGCCGACGCCGCCACAGAATCTGTCGATTCCGACGTCTGTGGCGACGTCGGCGTCAGCGACGTCGGTGACAGGCTGTCGGTGACGGGTCGCAGAGTCGACGAGACGTCGCCGAAATATAACATAGACCGCACTGTGCACGGTGACGGGCTGTCACCGACGTCGCTACAGACGTCGGCACCGCCGGCTAAGTCGTCGACGCCTCTGTGGTGACGTCGGCGACGGAAGTATAACACCCACCGCGGAGCTCTCGGCGACACCACCGGCGATGCGTCGCCGAAGTATAACATAGGCCGTCGGTGACAGTGTCGAGCGGGTGCTACGCACTGCGTAACACCCGCTCGACACTGTCACCGACGTCGCCGCCAACAGCGTCGCTGAAGTATAACATAGGCCATAGGCCTAACTAGCCTATAAAAGGCGCCTTTTATACTCGCGCCGCCACGCGGCGCGGCATGATAGCTGACATAGCTATCGATTTTTCGCGCCGCCCGGCGGCGCCGCATCGTTTTCATACTCCGCCGCCTCAAAACACCACATTTGACGGAATTTCGGGTTACGGTATTCGGCGAATCGCGCCGCTGGAGGGAAGGGCGCGGCGCGATCAGCTGCGGCTGGCTCGATGTGGAGTGGAGATTTCACCACCGAGATGAATCATTTTGTACGAACTTCGACTAGGGAAGTTCTTAGCGGTGCTGATTACGAATCTATCATCCGTTTTGCGTGTTACGCTGAACTTTGGGCGGAATCGGCAACCATTACCTTAGTCACCCGTACCTTTCGTAACTCAGGAAGGGTTTCGTAACTCAGGAAGGAACTAACAAAACAAAGAAGGTGTAGCAAAATGGTGGCACTATTGCACTTTCAGGACTCCAGAGGTCGATGAGAGGTCGAAAAGGTTTTTTGACAAAACTTCTTCAGGGGGAGGGGGGTTATTTAGGGTGCTGGCCACGAATCTGACATCCGTTTTCGGTGACCATTACCTTAGTCACCCGTACCTTTCGTAACTCAGGAAGGGGATGGAGACCTGTAGACATTCACGAAGTTTTACCTACTACGCTAAAGATATGTTCAGTGAACAATGACGACCACGGAATGGCAATACGAGAGAGATTTCTGGGCGATTCTCGACAATGAGTACCTTCCAGCAATTTTACTTTTGAACCTGCACATTTGCAAAATAAAGAGTCGTTTAGTGCCATTTGCATTGCAGGGGACTCGAATCAATACCACACTCACCAATTTCAACCATAGGTTGAGCAGACGACTTCGACCCCAGCTTTAAGAGAGGATTCGTCGTTCCCCACAGGATTTCCACCACTAACATTAGCCAGATGCATTGCATTCCGCTGATCGGCCAGACGAATTCTTTCTGTTTTGGTGCTTCAATGACTCATGGACCATCTCTTCCGTCGTCCTTCATGGCGCACGGAACGTAGTACGTAGAAGTTGGTCGCAGCGCGTCGCTGACGCTCCCCTTTCTAAGGCCTCTGTTATACTCCCGCGGGAGCATCCGCGGAACGTCCGCGGACCAATGGTGCACGGCGGAGGCGGGCGTGGCGAGGCGCGGCGATTGGCCAGGTGAGGAGTCTCGGCGCGATTCCCGCCCTTCCGCGGATGCTCCCGCGGGAGTATAACTCAGGCCTAACTACAATCGCGCAGCGGCGCGTCAAATTCGGGCGCGGCGCGACTGGCCGCGCCGCATTCCGAATTGACGCGCCGCTGCGCGGCGGGAGTATAAAAGGCGCCTTAGGCCTCATGCATACTTTGCACCGCCGCTATGAAATCGCGACAATAAGTTTGCAGAGCGACGCGAAAGGATGTGGAGCAGATCCCGTCACATCGCTCATCGTGCGATGGAGTACGACACGGATCTCGTCTACGGACACGGGTCAACCAGACGAGCGGAAAGGTTTGAGGGCAGAGAAGGAGACACTCCGGCTACGATCCGACGGCTGCCGGCCGAATAAGCTGACTCACTGCGCGGGCAAAGTACCCTCTCTTCGCCGGCTTCACTAGCAGTCGCGGAGGCTGAACTTCAAGGAGGAGACAACTATACAACTTCCATAGTTTACAGACGTTCCTAGAGGTCAAGAAACTGACGTCTGGAAGCTGCTACATTTTAGTTGGCACGACAGACATCAATTAGTGAAGGTACACAGGTCTAGCAAAACTAAGTTTGTGAAAAGAAATTGTAGCAGACAAGATTTGGCTCCTGCTTGCATAATGCCAAGGTTTTCCAGGAAGGACATACCAGTGAAAGACAGGAAGCAACAAACTTAAGTGGTTCACAGTCATGGCTCTTATTTTATTCGCATTCCTTAGGCAGGACATTTGCGTTTATGAACCGACGACAATCATGAAGGCCGTTTGGGGAAGTATTGGCGACCCACTTCAGCGTCTTTACTGCCTCTGCTCCTTAAGCTTCCTCTTTTCTGACAGCATTACGTCTGCTTTTTTACAAGCGATGGTGATGGAATATGCTCATTTGCATACAGCAACAAGCATTGAACCTTAGAATAAAACATCTAAAAAGGCCCTCGCTTTGAGATGGAAACCAATCTGAGCTCACAAAGCACTGCAGCAACTGACCACTGCAGTGTTCTGACGCAATGTTTCGAGAAATAACGGGCTTGAAATCTCTAAGGGAGCCGAGAGCTTGAAGACCAACCACCAAGAGGCGCCTGTCTCGGGAAACTCTCGAGCTTATACGCCAGCGTGGAGCAGCACGAGAGTCAGGCAACTATCAGCTGACGTCCGAGCTTGCGAAGCTATGCAGAGCGGCGATAAAGGAAGATCTCAAGGGGAGAAGGGCGGAAGTGTTGGCTGAGGCAGCAGAGGCAGGGTTGAGCATCCGCAATGCCCGCCGAAACTTCGCCAACTTCAAGACCAAGATGACCGCTCTCCGACGTCCTGACGGAACCGTCACCTCTTCCAGAAGGACCATGGAGAAGGTCATCCACGACTTCTACTCCGATCTCTTCGATAGCCACGTCCACCTGCCCCCATGCCATCTTCCGCAGGATGGATACGTCGTTCCCTCTGTTCTCCCTTCCGAGATCCGACCGCCATCTCGTCGGTGAAGAAACGTACAGCACCCGGCCCTGACAGGATCAGACCCGAACACCTGAATAACCTCCCGCCAGCGCTCATCAACACCCTGGCGCGGCTCTTCACACGATACCTGTCGGAGTGCAAGGTTCCATCTCAGTGGAAGACCAGCAAGACCGTCTTACTGTACAAGAAGGGAGACGTGCATGACATTGGCAACTATCGCCCGATCTGCCTGCTGTCCGTAGTCTACAAGCTGTTCACTCGAGTCATCCTGAATAGGATCAGCAGAACGCTGGACGAAGGACAGCCACGCGAACAAGCAGGATTTCGGAGAGGATTCAGCACGATCGACCACATACACACCATTACGAAGCTCATCGAAGTGTCGCGAGAGTATAAGCTGCCGCTGTGCCTTACGTTCATCGACCTGAAGAAGGCATTCGACTCCGTCGAGACTGAAGCGGTCTTCGACGCCCTGCTCACTCAGGGCGTTCCTACTTAGTACATCAGAGTCCTTCGAGAGCTGTACAGTGGATTCACGACCAAGATCTCTCCATTCTACAACGACGTCGTCATCGACGTAAAGAGAGGGGTTCGGCAAGAGGATACCATATCCCCGAAGCTCTTCAGCGCCACCCTCGAAAACGTCATGCGCGAACTAGAATGGGAAGACATGGGAGTGAAGGTCGACGGCCAGCAGCTGCACCATATTCGTTTCGCTGACGACATCGTGCTCATAACACCAAGCATAGGCCAGGCGGAGCGAATGCTGGCCGACTTCGATCGTGTATGTGGGTACGTTGGACTGCAGCTTAATCTTACGAAGACGAGTTCATGAGGAACGGACAAGTTTCTCGCTCAACGGAGTGAACATCTCCGAATGCTCCAGCTACGTGAATCTGGGTCGCGAAGTCAATATGGCCAACGACCTAGCGCCGGAGCTGAGCAGGAGGAAACGAGCGGCTTGGGGAGCTTTCAAGAGCGTCGAAGAAGTCGCGAAGAAGACGAAGAACGTGCGACTCCGTGCCCACCTATTCGACTCTACCGTTCTTCCTGCCCTAACATACGCCTCAGAGACCTGGGCTATACGAAAGCAGGATGAACACGCGATCAGCGTCGCGCAGCGTGGAATCGAGAGGACGATGCTCGGAGTGACACGACTCACGCAAGTGAGAGAAGGCCTCCGGAGTTCCGAGCTTCACCGACGTTCGAAGATCAGAGACGCTGTCGCGTGAGCCAAGTTGTCGAAAATTAGGTGGGCCGGCCACGTAATGCGCTTCGCAGACACCCGCGGGACGAGAGTCGTTACCGACTGGATTCCGCGAGATGTCAAGAGAACACCGGGACGCCCACCAACGCGTTGGTCGGACTTCTTCGTGAAAGCCCTGAACGCCCGATATGACGCTCTTCGTGTCCCTCGAGCGAGGAGGATTCATTGGACCACTCTGGCACGCGACAGGGACGAATGGAGACGCTGCTGGCGCCCGCTCGAGCAAGTCGATGATCAACGGGACGACAGGTGATACAGGTGATACTGAGATAGACTACTGGGAGTCAGATTTTGCGCATTCTGGATATAACTCGCCTAAAGTCAAGTATATGAAAAACCAAGGTTTGAGCTCAGCAGCTCGAGCTCTATCGTTTGGTATACATATTTCATATGGAGCCATGAAAATATTCGAAATGGGAAACATGTTTAATTGCCCAAGCGAAGGCCGACCAATGGACTTGAGAAACATGAACGATGCGGCCAAGGTCGACCTCTGTCGAAAGTACTTTATCGTCGGTTTGTTTGGTCTACCGTTGGTGTGGCTTAGGAACACATCCTGGTTCTTTGGTTGAGGCTTTCTTCGACCGCAATCACCGGCCACCAATACCAATCGGAAGTATGTCACGCTGAGTGCCAAGGAGCGATCTTCTGGTTAATAGTAATATGTGTTTGGGAGACCATCTTCCAGTCGTACCGTTCGAGAAGTGTCGCATGGGCAGACTATTTGACATTCATTTTCTCAGTCGGAAGGGTATAGACTGGCTGCGATCTCACCCCAAATTGCCACAGCATCATTCATCCTTCTCAAAGTCCTTTTCTGTGATTCACTTGTAGGAGACCTTATTTCTCAGCTTAACGGCGAGGTGTTTCCTCACTCAATTGTTGTTTTTTCTTGTCCGGGTTTGTAACATAAAACATCATATACATATTAACATAATGCCTTTAAATAACATGTCGTGTTTGAGATTACGTTTATTTATTTATTTATTTATTTATTTATTTATTCAAGGCGTAGACATGAGTATTTGCTTTACGAGGGTCATCAGAAGCCGTAGAATATCTACAATTTCAACCAAAGTATTCGCTATTGATAAATTTTGTGGCACTATGTCAGTTGTGCGTTACGGTCGGAATTCATTAAGATTAGAAGAGTTTGGATTTGAAAATTGAAGACACGATCTTACAGAAGAATTTAGAAAAGGCATTTAGCCTAGGGCTCAATTTGACTTTCATTTCAAATACTTCTGTCGTATACTTCAGACCCAATCGAATAATTTCGAACGAATATTCGAATAAATTCGAATATTCGAATGTTCATTATTCGAATATTCGGTGAGGCCCAAAATTCGAAAATATTCATTATTCGAATATTCGATGAGGCCCAAAATTCGAAAATATTCATTATTCGAATATTCGATGAGGCCCGAAAATTCGAAAATATTCATTATTCGAATATTCGACGAGGCCCAAAATTCGAATATATTCATTATTCGAATATTCGACAAGGTCCAAAATTCGAATATATTCATTATTCGAATATTCGACAAGGTCCAAAATTCGAATATATTCATTATTCGAATATTCGGTTTTTCGTGAAACCGAATATATTCGATTATTCGTTTATTCGAAAATTTTTTGGAAGGACACAAGTATAATCTCGCCGTGCTTTTTTGCCGTGCTTTGATGTGTTCGCTCACCGCTCCTCAACGGGGCGCATTTTCTATACCGTCAAGAGCGGTGTTCGTGGGTCCACGGAATTTCGTTCTGCTTACTGGTGGTGAACGATTCATGGGGTCATGACTTCATTGGTGCCAGACATGTCCAGGGAGGCTGAAAGTCGAAGGACATTGCCCGTGGCTTTAAGGCCGTTTTGTGCGGCAGTCCCAGGACCACCAGTGGTGTCGGTATGATCGTCTCCGAACGTTTCCGTGACGCGATTGCAAGTGTAGAACGTTTCGATGACCGCTTAATGAAGATTGTTGTCGCCGTAGAGGAACGACAATGCCATTTCTTTTCTGCGTATGCTCCGCAGACAGGATTCCGAGCAAACCAAGGACGAGTTCTGGTCCCTGCTTGATGAGAAGACAGCGGAAGTGCCGTCGGAAGATATGATTGCCGTGGCAGGTGACCTTAATGGCCACGTCGGAGCAACGAAAGACGGCTACAGCTGTCATGGTGGTTTTGGATATGGGTCGTGCAACGCCGATGGTGAGCGTATACTTGAGCATCAGACTCACACGACCTCACCATCGTGAATACCAGATTTCGAAAGCGTGACACCCACATCATCTCGCTTTATAGTGGGAGCGCTAAAACGCAGATTGACTATGTCCTTGTTAGGCGTCGCCACCAAGGCATTATCACAGACGCGAAGACCGTGCCTTATGAGACGGTTGCCACGCAACACCGTCCACTCGCTGAAGATCACACCTTCGAGGTCTAAACATGCCGAGCGATGCGGGTCGGCTAGAATCAAATGGTGGCGATTAAAAGAAAGAGAAGCGGCAGTTATTTCTCGCATTCGGTTGCCGATGGTGACAACTGTCGATGAAACCTGGAAGGATGCTACCGATGCGATAACCGGGCTGCACGCCTCGAACTTGGCACAACGAAGCCTGGACGACGCTGGGTCGACAAGCAGGCATGGCTGTGGACTGACGATGTCAGAGAAAAAGTCCGAGAAAGGAAACGGCTCTATCACGTATTCATCGGTGATAAAACAGTCCATAATTGGCGGAATTATCGAGAATCGAAGAAAGCGGCAAATAAGGCAGTGGCGGCTGCTAAAGCCGCATATTACGCTGATGTCAGCGAAAGACTAGAAACGCGCGATGGTGAGCGTTATCTTTGCCGACTCGCGAAAGTTCGCTGTCGAAAAGCAGAAGACATCGAGAAGTTCTTTGGCATTAACGCCGACAACGGACGTCTTCTGATGGAGAGAGTTGTGAAGCGATGGCACGACTACTTCGAGGAAATCTCGATTGTTGAATTTGACCATCCTGCAATTTCTTTTGCATCCCCCGTATACGGTCCCGTTCAGAAGATCACAGTGAGCGAAGGCGAAGCAGTCCTGAAGAAGATGAAGTCAGGCAAAGCCACTGGTCCCGATGAGCTGCCAGCCGACCTGTGGAAGTCGAAGGGCTGGTGCCCTGCTGACTGGCTGACAGAATTTTTCAAACGGGTTGTTGCTGAAAAGAAAGTGCCGAGAACTGGCAGCAAAGCAGGACCATCCCGATTTGGAAGAAGAACGGCAGTCCTGCGGACTGCGCTAGTTACCGTCCAATTCGCCTTCTTTCGCACACCATGAAAACCTTTGAGCGAATTGTCGATGGACGTATCCGGGATATCGTCCAGCTTTCCACGAATCAGTGTGGTTTCGTCTCTGGCTGTGGCACTGTTGATACCATTCACGATGTTCGTCTTTTGCTAGAGAAGCACCTCGAGAAACAGAAATCGGTGCATTTTGCCTTCCTGTACTTGGAGAAGGCCTTCGACCGCGTACCGCGGGATGTTATGTGGTACGCGTTGCGAGAACATGGTGTTCCTGAAGAGCTTATTGAGTGGGTGCACATTCTGTACTCTTGCCTAAGGAGTCAAGTGCGAGCACACCTCGACGGAATTTCCCATCTCTGTACGGGTGCATCAGGGATCTGCGCTATCCCATATGCTCTTCGTTGTTGTGATGCATGCAATATTACGAGATCTCAAAATGGCGGCACATTGGACGTTGCTGTATGCTGACTGCATGCTAGCATGTGAAGACAAAACCGAACTCGAGCGACAGGCACAGGCGAGGTGTGATCGCTTGGCACTGTTCAGACTCAAGCTAAACGTCAAAAAGACGGAATACTTGACGACGGATGTGAATTAGCAATCTATTAAGACCAATGGTACTGAGCTCTCACGAGTTACATCTTTCAAGTATCTCGGATCAACAGACACGTCCGATGGCAGCCTAAAGTAGGAGATGAATGCGCGTGTGAGTGCAGCCTGGTTCAAATGGCGCTCTCTGACTGGGGGGGGGGGGTTGCGACAGGACAATACCTGAGTGCCTCAAATCGAAGGTTTATATTAGGTCATTCAATAAATGTCGTATTTTGTGCACTAAGTTTTAGCTCATTATTTGTCGGCAGATTTGTGTATTTCGAAGGTGCACTAAAGTGATTCTAAGGTAAATGAGACTTGCTTTTTTAGAATCTACCGTTCGTTGAATTGTTAGCTTGGAAGTTCAGATGGAATGGCTCGGCAAATCTCAGAGGAGCCTAATCAGCATTGCATGCTGTTCGAATTTCGCAACGGTTGCTACCAAAAATATCTGCAATGTATATCCGGATGCAATGGACTTCGCAAATGCCAGCGATGGTTTTCCAAGTTAAAATCGTGTAATTTTGAACTCTCTGACTCCTCTCGATCAGGAAGACCCGTAACATTTGACAACGACATGCTGATGACAGAACTCGAGGCGAATCCTTGTCAAACAGTGGAGTAACTTTCGAGTACTCTCAATGAACCTAAATCAACCATACATTTTCATCTACGCCAAACTGGCAAGGTATGCAGAGCAGTTGTTTAGGTACCGCATGATTTATCCGCCGAGAACCGTGCCAACCGATCGACGCTTTGCAACGCTTTACTTCAGCTACACCGTACAGACCCGTTCTTTGATCTACTGATCATACGAGACGAAATCCTCCTGGATCTTGTACGATAATCCGAAGCGCAAAAAGCAGTGGCTTTCCAAATATGAACAACCAAGAAGTACTGCGAAGCCGAATATTCATCTCAGAAAGGCAGTCCTCTGTGTTTGGTGGAATATCCGTGGAATTGTCTACTTTGAAGTGCGTAAATCTGGACAGACCGTTGACGCAGACCTTTGCCGTGAGCAATTGGATCAATTGAACCAAGCTTTACCAGAAAAGTATCCGGCGATCGCCAACCGCAAGGGCGTAATTCTCCATCACGACAGTGCAAGACCTCACTGTTCAAAACGGACGATGGAAAAAATCAGCGAATTAGGATGAGAGGTTCTGCCTCATCCACCGTATTCTACCTATCTCGCACCTTCCGATTATCACTTACCAGCCGTCCGTACGGCCTCTCAGCCGCACTGACGGCTTCTTGACGACTTCGCCGTGGCAATAACTTCTCATTATCAATCGTAGCTGCCATCTATGTCGTGGTTTCCTCAGGAAGATCATCTTAACTACGTCGATTAGGGCAAGTTAGAAAAAAAGCGAAAAAATGGACGACATCCACAAAAACGCTTATTTGCCCAATATCGATTGATGGCGATCAACTGTTCAAAACCGAACTTCTGATTCGTGTTCGGCGACCTCGATTACCCCCAGGGCCGAAGTTTCGCGCCACTTGAGCGCCATCCTCGAAAAATCGATAACATCGATCGATATCGATTGGTCGACTTCAGATTCGTGTTCAGCGACCTCGATCACTCCCAGGGCTGAAGTTTCGTGCCGCCGACGTGTTCGGCACGTCTGCAGCTCGCCATGCACGGTTGCCGACGTGTTCGGCACGTCTGCGGCTCGCCATGCACGGTTGCCGACGTGTTCGGCACGTCTACTGCTCGCCATGCACGGTTGCTGACGTGTTCGGCGCGTCTACGCTCGTCATGCACGGTTGCCGACGTGTTCGGCACGTCTACGGCTCGCCAAGCACGGTTGCCGACGTGTTCGGCTGCCACGCCCCAACTGAAGTGTGACGGACGGACAGTGTGACACACGTACACACGCACACACACACACACATACATACACACACACACGCTTGCTGCTTTATATATAGTAGGAGTAGGATTCCGGTCTCTACAGCTTTTTTTAGTGGCAAGAAATTTGAAAGGTTTGAGGATATTCAAAATGCTATGTCCATATATTTTACTCAAAAACCGCAACAGTTTTATTGCTCAGGTATCGAAGATTTGCGCGTTAGATGGAGAAAGGTTGTTGATAATGGTGGTGATTACACTGTTGACTGAAATAAAGTTTTGTTATAAATTTGTTCAATTGAAGTCAAGGTCGAAAAAAAGGCGACACTCATTGGATGACCCAATAGAACAGTCGTCCGCCCAGTAGCGACGTACGGTGCTGAGTGATGGCCCGTGAAGAAGGAAATTGAAAGCCGCCTCAGTGTAATGGAAACGAAAATGCTACGGTGGACAGCCGGAGTTACGCGTTTGGACCGCGTTCGGAACGACGCCATACGACAGAGGTTCGGTGTCGCTTCGATAGCCGAGAAGCTGCGCGAAGCTTGTCTTCGATGGCACGGCCATGTCCTTCGCGCTAACGACGACACCGTCCGTAAGATTGGCCTGAACCTTGAGGTCCCTGGAAAGCGGCGCAGGGGACGCCCGAAGCAACGTTGGCTAGATACGTTGCACTTGGACTTAAATTTGGCTGGTGTGTACCCTGATCAAGCATTTGATCGGGAGAACTGGCGTCACCACACCAGAAGAGCGGCTCCCGCGGGACAGACGCTAATGAAAATGATGATGAGCGATTAATTGTTCGAAAGCGCTCAAACAATTATTCGGCCCGATTAATCGAGCTCCAGTCTAGTGGAGAGACGCAGCGAGGGTGCGAAATCTAATTGACAGCCCACCGACGGCACGGCGAAACCGCCAAAACATGAGCCATTGTTGACCCTGCCCTGTATCTCGGGGATCCACCCCGGACCAACGATAAACACCACGCGCGGCGCAATAAAATGTGCCGTGGGCGCGGGAAGCCGTCGCGCATGCCTGCCGCCACCGTTGCGGCGGTCGCGGCGAGGTTTCCTTCGACCATTCGGCAGCGCGGGGCGAAATGGTTACAAACTGAGCAGGCGGAAGTGTGCCCGGCCTGATTCTGTTACCTTGTTCTTCATCCCTTTAATTATGGTACAGTAAAGACGAAACCGACAAGCGGTCACCCAGCAGCTTCAGTTCGAAGATTGTTGAGCTACTTTAAGAGGTTGTTTCAACCTTCGGTAACCATAGAAAAGCTCTGAAACTCTCGTTTTTTGTTTTTTAAGGGAGAACGTAGGGTACGTAACCTATACTACGAGCAAAAAATCTCTGTGAGTCTCGTTAAAGCGTACAAGATATATGTAAAAAAAAACATCTCGAACTACCTAGTTTGCAAAGCAGGAGAGCTAAAAGTGGCTTCTGACAATTCTAAAAATTACCTTGAAGTGGAACTGATCTTGTGTGGTGAGTTAAATCCTAACTAGATTCTTAACCTGTGCAATAGCACGGGTGATCCACACTGGAATGGAGCGGAACGCTTCGTCTATAACGGTTTATTGATGGCACAGAGGTGACGTCGAAGGAGGCAAGAGGACGTCGAGAGAGAGAAATGGTAGGCGGCCGCGACGGGACGGCTGGCGGGCCCTGCCAGCGGCCCTATCGGTGACTTGTTGGTCTTGGTCCTTCGGCAGTCGGAGTCCGGGGCGGCGGTGATGATGGCGTCGGTGGCGTCAGTCGATGTCCGAAGAGAGCGGTCCTGTCGATTCCCGCGGCGTCTTGAATATCTTCGTCACTGCCTGTGGTGAGTCGCGATGGGCCAGCCCCGTGCAGAGTAGGTCATAGGACTTGGAGTACGATTCCTGCATGTCCAAACCTTTACACCTGGTGCTGGGCGCGTGTAGCGCAGGGGCGCGTGTAGCGCAGTCGGAGGAGGCGCGACAGTCGCGCCTCCTCCGACTGCGCTACACGCGCCCCTAGGCATGACGTACGCCTGCAAAACATAAAGATAATAAAGGGATAGTGATACAATCTATTTATTTATTTATTTATTTATTTATTTGGCCAACTTGAACAATGACACGGACACAGCAAACAACGGAAGATTTAGATAGTGATTGGCGCTTAGAAAAAAGAAACAGATATAAAGAAGCAGTTGCTGAAAAGCAGACTGAGAAGAAAAGAAAAAAGGGGAAAAAAAGGGAGAAGGATGCCTGACTGCTGTAAAATTTCACACAGGAGTGAGTTGTCGCAGACAAGGTGTCGGCATGAGTAAAGCTGCCAGTGTTGGTTCGGGCCCTGTTTCTCGAAGCCCTCTTTAAACGGATACTCACCCCGTAGACTGCCTAGGTGGTCGTGAACAACTACTGGCATTCTTCTAACTTCCCAAAACAGAAAAAACGAACGTGTTCACATTGTCACTGCTGTTGACAGATTCGATGTAGTACACGCAACGCGCGAGGCTAGGCAGTGAGCTAATCAGGAAAGCCACTTCAAAGGAAACAAAGGAGTTAGAAGAAGTGATCGAAGTATGTTGTCTTCATTTAGCGGACTATAATAAATGACGAAGCAACTCGTGATGAAAACCACTGGTTACGCATCGGGATGCCGTAGTTGAAATTAGAACTTCTTGAAATCTCCAGTGTTAGTCCTCACCACAACGCGCTTGCAGCACAGCCATGTAGACCAGTTCCCTTGAATTACTCAACGGCTGATCTTTCCAGAACCACCTGTACACATATATAAGGCGCTGGAAAGGGGCATACTATCATCATTAGCCAACTCGTACAACTCTGGAGCACCCGTACGGTGGACAGCCCACCCAATGGCCACGGAGGCGCCGCCGCCCACAGAGGACAACCCCCGGAGGGGTAAGTGGAACCAGCACGCGGGGCCGACCTAGAGAGCACCACGTCTGCAGCCACAAAGAAGAAGTGCACGATGGAGAAGCCCATTGTACTGCTTCTGGTGTGTGCAATAAAGACTCCGCAGTACACCATGGAGGGCCCGATTGCTGGTCGCCTGCCCACCGACAGCGCGCGAACACGTTGCACAACCGTCGCGGTGTGCGAGCTCCAACACTATGCGCACAGGAACAACAAATATCGCGTGCTGTGTAATATGTGTGATCTACCGTAAGAACAATAGACCGCACACAATCAGGCTAGCATCCTGAGCTGTTGAGCAAGCCGAGTTTGGAATGCGCGGGATTTTCGGTGGATGAATAAGTTAGCGCACATGCTATTCCCGCTTGTCGCAGGGCCACGTGGCGCGTCCCCGGGTGGTGGATAGGGAAACTAAACGCGAACCAAATGCGACCGTGTACTGCTCAGAGACGCAGGTGGGATGCAGGAGATGGACTCCTTGCTCCTGCTGTGTCGGGTCGACGCGATCCTTGTGCGTGGGAGCGGCATGTTCGTGCAGAGTGTGCGCGGATGTGTCCGTGACTGTGCGGATTGTAACTGTGTCGGTTCGGCCAAAAGCTTGCACTCGGTAGACTGGGAGTACTCGTAAGGCGATTCGAGGCCGCCTCAAAAGTCTCGCCCCGTCCCTTCGGGCAGTCTGGATGGCTGCCCGGAGTTCTTCGCCCGCTCGACAGAGCCTGACTAGCTACCCGTGTTGTATGGAAGTCAAATACAGCAGCACTAAAAGGCCTCATTCCCCTGACCCCGAAAGATCCCCCATTTCTGCAGCGATGGAAAGGACGAGTACGGAGAGGCTGCTAAAATCTCAGGGCCTAACCAGGCTGCGCAAATTGAGAAGGACTAGGATGACGGTCTGAACTTACAACGCCCGCACACTTTCATCGGAAGCATCCGTCGAGGACCTGATGATGCAAGCCAGGAAGATCAAGTACGACGTCATCGGACTGACCGAGACAAGAAGACACCACCCCTTCACGCCGCCTACGACTCCGGAGAAGAACTGTTCCTCGGAACATGCGACAGCAGGGGAGTAGGCGGCGTTGGTGTCCTCGTCAACACGCACTTGGCCATGAACATCGATTCGTACGAGTCTCTGACAACCCGAATCGGACGCCTGCGACTGAAGCGATGTGGCTCCGTGCCAGCTTTGACTGTATTCGTCGCGTATGCCCCAACATCCGTCTACGATGACGAAGACACGGAACCTTTTACATGGAGCTCGAGAAGTTCTATAAGGATGATCACACCTTCTACAAGGTGATCGTCGGCGACTTCAACGCCAAGATCGGACCGCGAAGGTCGACGGAAGAATTTCACATCGGAACCCACGGTTTGGAGTGGAACGAGCAAGGTGAAGGGCTGCCTGAGTTTATCATGTCGACCAAGACCATCCATGGAAACTTACAGTTCCAGAAGCCTCCCTCTCTACGATGGACCTGGGAATCCCCCGGTGGCCAGTTCCACAACGAGATCGACCACATCATCTTCAATCGCAAGTATTGCCTGACCGACGCCTCCGTTGTCCCCAAGTTCTACACGGGATCGGACCACCGCCTCCTTCAGCGAGGTTTCGCTTTTCGCGTCAAGGAGAGAAGGCCGCGAAGTTCAAGAAGAAGAATCCCAGAACGACCATCAACTGGGACCTCTATCGAATAACATCAGCGATAGCACTCCTACATGCTCTCCGATGCCAACCCGTCCTGTATGCGTCCGGATTTTTGTAGGTAGAGGTGTATGACTCTAGATACAACGCTTTGGAATCATGTGCAGCACGAAGACCTTCCCTGCAGATGCGTGAGGCTGCAGTTGAGACAGAACACGACGTAGAAACGTTTATTGACTTAGCAATGGCACAGCTTAAGTAGGGGGAAAATGAAAAAATTGAAGTTAGACTGAGTGCTGAGGAATTCGGCACCAGTCCTAGATCCAAGAAACTCGGAGCGGCGAAAAATCGCAAAGTTTAGACATCCTACCCTCACTTAGAATGGGAGACGGAAGTAAACGATCAACCAGAATGTGCTCTAGCATACAAACGGACGACGTTCCAACAGTAAACCGCCACAGAATGGGAGATGGAAGTAAACGTTCAACCAGAACGTGCTCTAGCATACAAACGAACGATGTTCCAACAGTAAACCGCCACAGTACGAAAGAACAACGCAACGACATAAGGCGAACTCGAAGTGATTATGGGAGACACGGTTCATAATCGAACAAAGACTCAGCCGAAATGAAGAGGTCACTTAACAGTCAACGAATATTAAATGAGAAAACTCGATCCTGAAATTACAACGTCAATGAAATCATATGAAGAAAAAGTGAAGCGACGAAATCGACAGGTCCTCAGAAGAGATAAGCGACGCAAATCAGCAAATGTACAGTCTCAGAACACTTGCAGACGATCGAACCGAAGCAGCTTGACCAGCATCAAATTGAAGGCGCCTGAAAATTCGGAGCGATAGAGGAACTAAACTTAAACTTATAGAAGCAACAAAAATTAATGAGAGAATGAGACCAGAAGGAATAAGGGAGTAAGGAATTCCAACCAACCTTATGCAATTCACGAATACATCTCGACAGAGGAATCATGAACTCCTCCGTCTTCAGCATCCATTCTTCGCAGGCCACAGGATCCATTTCGCGAAGTGTTCGAAGTTTTGACGCTAACGTCAGCCCTGAAATATTAGCCCAGCTATGACATTACAACACACTAATTCGTAAAAACGCAAGCTACAAACCGCACCAAGTAGTTCGTATCGGTCGAGCTTAATTCCATCCTCCTTCAACGCGTCCGCGAGTACGTCCACAGCTGAAACATAATGGAACTGCTATGTTTAAACATCCACTTGAAAAGTCTCATCTCACCTCCTCGTAGTTGTTTCGCTTTTCTTGGCCCTTCTTTTTTTGCAATCGCCTGGAGCGGGCGAATATTAGTGAAAGTAGAACTCATCGGGCGCCAGCTTGATGACGTGCTAGCCTGAGATCGTTCCCGAGCTGGTGTCGGAGATGGCGATGGAGAAGATCCGTGCAGAGATCCTTCCTGAGATACTCCCTGAAATGCCGACATCCAGAAGAACGGAAGACGATCCGATAAAGCTACACAGAACCTCGTCACAAAATATGTCGTCGTCGTCGTCGTCGTCATTAACGGCTCGTTCTTCTGCCACTTTAAAGGTTGTGCAGTATCTGTCCCTAGAAATAGGAATGGGATCATAAAATGGCGTTAAATACAATAGTCATAAAATAACCGACACTAATAACAATATTAATTTGCAAACCAACCCCTGATCCGTGATCGCAGACAAGAAACTCATAGCTTCATAGAAAGGCCAGGATTTCATTTTCACAGCTATACTGGCGGACGCTGCACTTCCGGACCTGCGTGCCGACAACACCCTTATATGCTTCCGTTTCCTTCGATATGAGTCCCTCAGGTTTCCCCACGTGCGAAACAGTTGTATCTCTCAAAATACCTCGATAGTTTACAATCGAGAAGAACTGAGGAGAATTATAGAGCATCCACCCTACCCTGGTACTGCTTGTCGAAAGAATCTTGCATAATCCCTTTGATGTGATTCCAGGCCATTGTTCTTTTCGTATTATCCTTGTAAGCGGGATGGCGCTCGTTCCACAGCTCAGGGTAGGCTTGCATGACATTAACGAGATGGAGTTTCTCATCCATTCCAACCTGATCCAGTGGGTCAAATTTCAGTATCTTAGCCGACATTGCAACTGAAGCTAAACAAACATCTAAGACCGCTCCATTTGAAGTCTTAAATATAGGAAGGCAGGAGTATTCGCCCGCGCATATGGCAAGCGCACAAAACAAGCAGGAGCACATGATAAACTAAAGGCTTCATTATCCTGGTAATGAAAAGGCTTAGCCTTATCGTTATCACTTCATCCATCTCATCCATATTGTTCATTTCGCATGCTTTGACGAAATCTGGTTCGTGGTAAGTTGGTATCTTCGCCTCCTTTATCAAACAGGGGAAGGAACTTTTGGGTGTTGTTCGCACCTAAAGATACGGCACCTGTAGAATGCATGAAGTGATTGATGCAACAGTCTGCACTGTTTACAACTGCTATGTATACACTATATAACAACTGATATGTATATATCAGTGTTTTATTCTTATAAGAACTTCTTGCAGTAATCCACCGCCGCTGAAGCATATAAAGAATGGCTGCCTTGACGGAACCTTAACCTTGAACAGATTCGGAAAATGCGCGACAGTTGACGCCTCCACTCACTACACCAAACGTCTCTTCTCATTACCCATATGACTAGTTTTACAATGTAATTATTCTGACACAAAAACGTTAAAAAAACTCAAATTTCATGCACTAACATTAAACAACGGTCTGATTTCCAAACGCCGGGTGGATCTTTCCGTTTTGAACGGAAGCAACCTTTCTTACACCATAGAGAATGCACTGGAAAGCGAACCATTTAGACGAAACCAACTATTATGCCCAGTGGTATACTATCAAATAAATAGCCTTTAAGCTTCAATTTTGAAATATTTACTGCTCTTGGATCAGGAGAGACAAACAAAGCCAGGGCATTTACCTCCTCAAAAGCAGCTAATAAGAAATTTTCAACAACAAACAAAAGAAACAAAAGAAAATTTTTGAGAGTTGCGTACCTTCATAACGGGGGATCGGTTTCTTCGACTTCTTGCTCCCCCTTAATCGTCCTAACCTTCGCGCTGAAAAAGCAACAACTTGAGTTTTGAATAAGTTGAAAGAAAATCAAATCTACTCATCCGGAAAGTTGAAAAATACATACCAGATGCAACGTAGGTACTTCTGTTCAATGTGAGCCTTCACCACATGAAAAACCGACCTGAAATCGGAAAACGCAGCAAAACGCTTCGGGAATAATAAAAAACCAACAATAAAAGCGAGAAAGTAGGTGCAAAATCAGTTATAGTTTAGAGTACAATATCACCAAACAGTTTTGCATTTTTGCGGAACCAAAGGCGGTTATTTCAGCTTTTCGCATACTACTTTGACCAGCCGAACATCAAAAGAAGTCTCACTAACGTCGGAAGTCTGAGTTATGAAGCCGGCTCTCTGACTGACCCTCGTAGTTATACTGAGCGATCTGATCTCATCCATTTTCTAATATTTAATAACTAATAATTTCACGATCTACTTCGACTTTCAGCCACTAAGGTTAAATACTTGGTATTCAACATTTCCCAGTATTTCATAACAAAGAGTAAAAGAATTATTTAAAGGCTTTGCGGTTTAAAGACGACATACTTCGCATGTTTCTCCACAGTGGAACAGCGTAGTGCAACACCGGGGGTTGGTGATGATGAGTGCTTCCACATAGCACAGAGATTTCGCTGAGACGATCCTAAACAGGAAAACATTCATATCAACCGCACATATGAAAACAGAAAACTCAAAGTTAGCACATACAATACCGGCCGCGTCGCGCGATCAAAAAGACGGTTTGCGACGGAAAACTCCGTCGCAAACCGTCGCATGCTCATAACTACTTTAATTTTGAGTTGTTCCAGAAACTATTGGCACCGTTCGATTCGTCTCTTCGAGATCTACAAAAACATGTATGAAACTTTACCAGTCCACCGCGTGTTCGCCGTGGGTTGCCTAAAAAACAGGCTTTTGCGATTGGAGCACCTTATTTTCCAGGACGTACATGTGACGTGCAGTGTTTTCGGAGTATCTCAAGCATGGCGTGCGTTGTCAGTGCTCTCTCATGCTTGGAATGCTCCGAGAGTGCGCCGTGCACAATACATATAAGATCGAACCTATTAGGTTGTAACGAATTAAATGGCACTGGCTCGCGCCATTTTTTGGCGCGTCTTTACGCGTTTAATCAAGAACAAACCGTAACATGTGGCATATCATTTAGAAGCGCAAACTTTGCTCTACCGGTGAGTACCAAATTTTCTATGTAAAAATGGGAAAACTTTAGAGTTTTATTGACTTTTTTGCAGATGGACAAAAGAGTAATCCGAGGCATTTATTTGTATGAATTCTAGGAAAAATATTCAAATACCAACAGGATGCCGAAAGTGCCTTCGAACATTTCGTCAATTCCAGAATTTCTGATTTTTATGCTACTGGGATAGAAAAGCTTGTGTCACGTTGGCAAAGATGTGTAGAATCAGAAGGTTTTTATTTCGATTAATAAACTTGCCTACAAGCTGAGATATTAACTGTTTAAATTTACAGTGGTTCATAGCCATTTATTTCGTTACAACCTAATATCAATCGAATGGGCGGAAGCATGTCCACTGGGTTTCTATTTTCGCTTGATGGAAAATGTAAAGCCTTCAAGACTATCTTGCATTGTTTGGAGAATTTTATCAGAAATTTCCAGCCGCCCTACTTTGGAATTGCTCCAATCTGTCCCGGAGAGACGTTAAGTGTGCGCCGCGTGCAATGCGTTTAGGCATGAACCTATCAATCGAATAATCGAATGGGTTCGACAACTGGTAGAGTGAGCGTTTGGGGAGTTCTATCATAAATTTCCAGCCGCCCTACTAAGGAATTGTTCTAAGGCTGTCCAGCTAGCCTTCAAAGTGCGCCATGAACAATCCATATAGAGTCGAATCTTTCAATCGAGGGGGCGACCGCTTGCGAATTGCACGCGCGGGCGTGTTCGGAGCGCAATAACTCTTTCAATTTCAAATCTTTTCGGCTGCAACTCGTGGTTCTTGTAGGCAGTAAAAAGCTCTAGTAGTACGTCAAAGTAGAACGGTGTAGCTTAGGAAGAGGCAATGTTACAGGGGTGCGAAAATGCAGGTGAGGCTTGTGTGACACATTTTTTTCCGAATTCGGTGGACCACTGCGGGAAGACCCTGAGAGCAAACGGTCTTGAAATGTGTGTGCAAACGGAGCGGTTAAGGTACTCCACGATAGCGTTCTCAGAACTCCTCAGCTTTCTAAACTGCCTTAGCCTCAGCTGCCAGTTTATACCGGCAGAAGATAGCGGTTGGAGTTTCTTGCACTCTTACTTGCCCAGGTTTGATTGTTCGACACACTCAGTGGAACCGTTCTGTTCACCATAAAAAGCGCTATCGAATGGTACCAATCTCTGGGAATATCGGTTTTTTGACAAATTCGTGTCAAAGGCGCCTCGGCTCAACAGCGCGGCAGAAGGTCGATGACGTCATCGAAAATCGATGTCTTCGAACTGGCCCATGCTTGATACCGTTCGATAGAGCTCTTCATGCTGAATTGAACGGTGTTATTGTATGTAGGGGAAACTGTAACATGGGCGAGTAAGAGCGAGGAGAACATCGACCGTTGTTGTGCTAAATTGCACGCGCGGGCGTATTCTGCGCACGAAAACTCTGTAATTTGTTAACCTTTCCGCTGCAGCTCGTCGGTTTTGTAGACAATAAAGTGGACTAGTAGTGCGCTGAAACACAGCAATGTAGCTTATGATTGGACAAAGTTACAGCGGTGCGAAAATGCAGGTTAGCCTTGCCTGGCACGATTTTTTCCAAATTCAGTCGACACCTGCAAGAAGACGCGGTGAGCTAACGGCCTACAAATGCGCCAGCGAGCAGAACACTCAAGGTTCTTTAAGAGAATGTTTTAACAATTTCTTAGCTGATTAAACTGCCTTAGCACCAGCTGCCATTTTCGGGCTGTGGAGTTTTAGCGTTGAAGTTTCCTGAGCCATTATTCACCCAGGTTTTGAGTGTTCGACATTAGCAGTGGTACCGTTCTGTTCAGCATGGAAAGCGCTTTCGAATGATATCAATCTAGACCAATTTCAGAAAGATCGATTTTTTGACAATTTTCATCTAGGACGGGGCGCTCCAGGCCGAGCCTGCGCGAACGATGACGTCATCGAAAATCGATGTTTTCGAAATTGGCCGAATTTTCTCGTCCAAAATCATCTAGGGGTTATTTGGGGCGCTGATTACGAACCCGACGTCCGTCTTTGAAAATTCCGCCGATTTCGGTAGGTTTTGGATATTCTTCTGGATAATTGGAGGAGGTCGGGTCAGGATCACCAATTTTGCTCAAACTTCGTATAGGGGCGGAGACTTATTCGGAGTGCCGAACAGGATGCCGAAGTTCATTCGGCGATTACGGAGGAGACCGCCCATACCGATAACTGAGGGTGACCGGTGATCCTGACCCTACCACCCTCAAACGGGTAGTAACCTACTGAAATCGGCGGAATTTTCAAAAACGGACGTCAGTTTCGTAATCAGCGCCCAAATAACCGCCTGGATGATTTTGGACTGAGTTTGCACGAGGAAATTTGGCCAATTTCGAAAGCATCGGTTTTCGATGACGTCATCATCCGCGCCCGCCCGGCCAATGGCGCACACGTCCTCGATGGGAAACTGTCAAAAAATTGATTTTTTTGAAATTGGTCGAGAGTGACACTCTTCGATACAGCTTTTTGTGGTGAACAAAACGGTTTTATTGGGAGTGTCGAAAACCCAAATGTGGGTGAGTAAGAGGGCAGGAAACTTCAATCGCAAAGTCCGCCGCCCTAAAACGGCAGATGGGGCTAAGGCTGTTTAGGCAGCTGGGGAGTTGCGAGCATATCGTCTTAAAGCACTTTAGGTGTTCTGCTCGCCTACGCAGTTGCATGCCGTTGGCTCGCCGTGTCTTCGCGGAGTGATCGACCGAAATCGGAAAAAATTGGGTCGCACAAGCCTCACCTGCAGATTAGCAGCGCTGTAATTTAGTCCATTCATGAGCTACACCGTTGTATTTTAGAGCACGCCAAGAACCTTGCACTGCCTTCAAAGTCCTCGAGTTGCAGCCCAAACGATTTGAACTTGATAGAGGTATTGCGCTACGAACTGTCCCGCACGTGCATTTGCGAGCGGTCGCCCCACTCCATTGATAGGCTCTATTCTATATGCATTGTTCACAGCGTACTCTAAGGTCTCCCCGGAACAGAGTACAGCAATTCCTGAGTAGGGCGGGCGGAAATTTCTAATCTAATCTAATTTCAAACACGGTTCTATCGTATATGCATTTTGTACGGCGCACTCTCTCTTCTCGCTTCTTAAAACCTCTTAATTTGTATAAGCTGCTGCCAGTGTGTGCACTAAGGCACCTAAAGAGGGTGAGCTTTGCTGTTTAGCATGACATTTGAACCGCTTCCACTCGCTCGATTGATAGGTTCGATCCTATATGCATTGTGTACGGCGCACTCTCATCGGACTGACTGGAGCAACTTCTAAGTAGGACGGCTGGAAATTTCTTATAAAGTTCTCCAAACGGTGCCAGATAGTCTTGAAGGCTTTACATTTTCCATCAAGCGAAAATAGAAACCCAGTGGACATGCTTCCGCCCATTGGATTGATAGGTTCGATCTTATATGCATTGTGCACGGCGCACTCTCGGAGCATTCCAGGCATGAGAGAGCACTGACAACGCACGCCATGCTTGAGATACTTCGAAAACACTGCACGTCACATGCACGTCCTGGAAAATAAGGTGCTCCAATCGCAAAAGCCTGCTGGACCACCATTTTTTAGGCCACCCATGGCGAAAACGGTAAAGTTTTATACATGGTTTTGTAGATCTCGATGAGACGAATCGAATGGTGTCAAAAATTTCTGAAACAACCCAAGATTAAAGCAGTTATAAGCATGCGACGGTGTGCGACGGATTTTTTCCGTCCCAAACCGTCTTTTTGACCGCGCGACGCGGGCGGTATTGTACCCTCTGAATGACCTTGTCTCCACTGCAGAAAATTGCGTTTATCTCCATCGTCACATCATTAAGAGCTGTAACAAACCGATGAAGCAGTTCAAATGAATTCCGTTGAAGACATATATTACTGATGTCAAGGCAGAAATTGTTATGCTTACTAGCTATGTTATGTTATGTTATGTTAGCATGTTATGTTAGTATGTTATGTTATCTTAGCATAGTTATGTTCTACAGAATTTTCGAATGGTTCGAGTGATCAGAATTTTCAAATTCGAATTCGAATTGTACGGTTTTGCTGAATATTCGAATTCAAATACATTCGAAAAACGTGGTTTTGCTGAATATTATAATTCGAAAAACATTTCACTCGCGAACTCTCAAGCACTCTTGGTGTTAGTCACTCAACAGTCGTTCGAGGATTGAAGTCGATTGGCGAGGTGCAAAAATTAGGTCGCTGGGTACCTCACGACTTGACACAACATGACATGAATCGCAGAGCCGATGTCGCTCTGTCTCTCCTTAACCTCAGACGTACTCACGGATGGCTGGACAACCTTGTCACCGGGGATGAGAAGCGGATACTCTACTCTAATTATCACCGGCGTGCACAGTGGGTCGACGCAACTGGAAAGGCAGAGGACGTTCCGAAACCCAACCTTCACGTGAAAAAGGTGATGCTATGCATTTGGTGGAGCGTTCTTGGCGTAGAATACTGGGAGCTGCTGGAAGAAGGGATGACAGTGACGGCAGAGGTTTACGTCAACCAACTGAGGAAGTTGAGGGCCCACCTTCAAACCACACGAGGACAGCAAGTGGAGGTGTATTTTCAACACGACAACGCTAGACCGCATATTGTTAGAACGGCGGCGGCTGAGTTGGCGGACTACGGATGGACCGTTCTTCCACATCCACCTTACTCACCAGATCTCGCTGCTTCTGACTATCATTTGTTTTCAAGCCTTCAGCGCTATTTGGACGGCCAGCAATTTAGGAACCGAGAGGACGTCAAGGAGGAACTGCTCCCATTTTTCGAATCACAACCGGCCACGTTTTGAAGAAAAGGCATCCATGACTTACCAGCACGTTGGCGAAAGACAACTGATGTAAAGGGTGGTTACTTCAAATGATTTGATATTGTTGTTCGTATGCTGTGATAATAAATATTTCATGCCCCAAATGTTCGAGAACTTATGCACCAACCTAATGTATTCTAATGGAATCCTAGACCTGGGGTGAGCCACCGTTAGGAAAGCGTCGTATACTGCCCATATTGAAGAAATCCACTCCTAAAGGTAGTGCCCCCAGCCCACATAGCACCTACATGAGATCCTAATCATCCATTTTCCGATACCAGGTTTCGAGCTATCCAAATTGCAAAAGCCCAGAAATGACTCAAAAATCCAAGCTTTTCAAAACTAACCTTATTCGATTCATCACAAAATCCGAGTTTGAAGAAATGGCCTATCGGAATTATCTGATTCTCTGTAAAATCGGCGTCTGATCCAGTGTCTAGTATTATGTTTAAAACGGTTAAATTTGCTCTCCTTCTACGCCATTAACTTATGCAACGTCAGGTTATACAGTCTGGCACCCAACTAGACCCTTGCCAGAGCGTGATGGGAGCGGATGGTAAACACAGAACGATGAACGACGAGATTAACAGAAGGATCCTCCACCTACCTCGATAGTTCCGCCTATAATGTGAGCAACAACAGAAGAGGTAGGAGCAAGTGCGCGTCGGTGAGCACGCGGGGCAGAAGGTGTAAATCCCCTTGACGAGGCAAGGTGAGCCGTCGCCACCTGAAAGGAACCCGCCCTCTGATGCTTCAAATTACAGAGACACCTTGAAGCTTCTCTCTGACTAGACCCAGATAACGTAAGCACTCACTTTCACCAAATCCTTTACAAGGTTTACTAAACCTTCTGGGTCTTTTCTGTTGTACACTCTACCCGGTGTCAGACAGTATAACGTCATAAGATCACTAGGTAACAAAACGACTCCTTTGGACAATAGGGGAAGAAATGACCTGGAACAAAGATACTTTATGCCGATGACTATTAGATCGCAACTTCCTAACGAACCTGGCCAAATTAATGATACCATAGGCGATAGCAAGTTCGGTAGCCGCATGTATAGCAGCCTCAGGAGGTTTGCCATTAGATGAATGTCGAGAAAGAGCAACGAGCTGGAGAGAAAGGAGTCACCCGTTGTGGACATTCCATAATTCTCGAGCTGAAACCGTAAAGTGAGCACCTACACTGATAGCTGACAGTTTCAAACCCACATCTTTCACCGTCTTGAATGGGTGGTCACCAATAGTCTGTTGACGAGCCACTACAAGAGAGTCGAGTAGCGACAGAGACGCAGGGTGCAAATGTTCACAAAGCTATAGCCACGGGTTGTCTGCAATTGGAGATTACACTACAGAGAAGTTGCCTGAAGTCGAATAAAACCACGTTTTCCGGTGATTGCAAAGATCTGAAGTGGCTCAGATTTGCCGAATAATCGCTTGTCACTGTGGAGAGCACAGCTTTAAGTCATTTTCTTTAAACGACAGGAGGCCCTACTGATGTCATAAGCTGTCACAACGATGGTTTGAGCTGATAAAACTCGAGCACCAGGGGGACTCGAACCTGCACCTTGCTTACCGTACAGCATGCTGCAATACCCCAACACGGGCGCTGGTTGATCGAACGCAACATCCATAGCTCGTGGTACCACTCAGCACTCACCTGGTCGAAGGAGTGTGAATGTTGCGTTCCACCAAGCAATGTGGTGATTCATGGTATAGCATTCTGTCCGGTAAAGCGAAGTGCAGGTTTCTCTCGCCTGGCACTACAGATTTAACCGCAAGATCATTAGATTAACATTTCTAGCTTTAGCTTTTGCATGAGGTGAGCAAATCAACCTTGGGACTGGCTCAACTGAATCGCCGTAGATAGCACTCAGAGCATCATGCCAAAACTGAAGCCGATACATGCCGGCCGCATCGGTTCCATGCTGAGCACTAATTTTCTCACGTAACAGTGCTAACTCGACGCTGAAAGCAAGGAGCTGAAATCAAAATGATGCAGAGTATAACATTAAACACAGAGTTGTATAAGACTCACAGCGAACAATTCTGGATGGAACACTTTTGACATAGTCAACACCGCTTCATAGTTATCGAGGTCTCCAGAGCGCTATCGCGGTCTCTGGAGCACACCAGCTGGAATTGAATTTGTTACATCGATATTTTGTTCCTAACAAAATATTGACAGTTAAGCAGAAGGGCGGGATTCGAACCCGCACCTTCTGCTTTACGGTCAGGATGCTACGCCTTACAGCACCGGAGCTGTTTGATCGTTATGTTATATCCACGATACTATTGTGATTAGAAGTTGAAATTGTTCTACAATAATCTCTCTACTAGATACTTCCTTTGCATCGCCTTGTCCCTTGCAATTCTATCTGACAGGCTAGAAATGAGCACAGACAAACATTTTCAAGATATGTGGAAGATGTTATATCCCATCTTTGCTTTGAAGTGGATACTTTTAGATTTAATGAGAAATGAAAAATTAATATGGATATCAATATAGACATGGATATCAATATAAATAATATGGATAATTGTTCGCAAACTCATTGTAAACAATCCACTTTAACATGTATGAAGAACTCACTTTATTTTTCAGTCGTTGGAGAGCACTACAGCGTATGCCGTCTCCGACGAACTTCGTCTACTAGAACTCCGCAATAAGTAGCCGCATACTGCAATAAAAACTATCAAAACGCTCCTAAACAGCAGAAATACGCGATTTCAGAATCTCTCGAGCGACAAATAATGCAAGAGAATGAGAAAATTGAAAAGATTGCGTAGAATGGCAGCAGCAGATGCCTAAAATCTGTCGAGTAAAGAAAAGGCAGTCAAAAAACGCAGAAAAAACTTAAAACAGTGAAAATTTTCGAAGGCTGACGCCGACCGACAACCTCCCGTGGTGCATTGCACTGCGGGAGATTGTCGGTCGGCGGGGTCGTCCCGCGGACGGGAAGTATACCAGCCCGTCCACCGACCACCGCCGACGATCCGCGGAAAATGGGTGTTGCGGACTGCGGCTATTGGGCGCGCGTTGGTTTCCAGCTAGATTATTCCCGTTCCGCGGATACTTCCGCGGCACTATACTATAGGCCTAACCACCGACCGCCACCGACAATCCGCGGAAAATGGGCGTTGCGGACTGCGGCTATTGGTCGCGCGTTGGGTCCTGGCTAGATTATTCCCGTTCCGCGGATACTTCCGCGGGACTATACCATAGGCCTATCGGTAGTAATCGGGGATTATATCCATGACCGACCGATTCCTAACAAATGAATGACGGTAATGAATATTTGAATAGCGGCTATATTGATTATCCAATACTATTCAAATATGATATCTACACTGGGTCGCAGGTATTCGACCTCTATTACACGACTTTGAACTGAAATGGGTTTCACGTAGCGTGCTTACAATCTAACTGATGTGTCTCCTAACGCTTTGTATAAAAAATATAGACATGTGTGAGAGACGTCCATACAGCGGATAATAGGCTCCAGGCAATTCTCGCAACACAGCGCGCAATGGGCTGGAGTGACCTTATCAAGGTCATCAACACCACTGGCCCGAAGATGTATGTTATTCCCACTCCTGCAACGAGTGCTCCTGCTGCTGCTGTGGTTACTAACAAATGTTGTCTAACGATCTTTAGAATGGGTTGTAGATCTGGAATTCTTGTGTTTTCTAGCCAATTAGTAGGAACTGATTTATGAAATTTTTTGTATCAAACATGCTATCACTATCCCTTTCTCGTGGAATAATAGAATCCCTTGTAGGATCATATGGCTGGATTCTCGCTGCACTTTGCTCTACAACCCTGATTACCAACTGCATAATTGAAGACCATACTCACTGTATTTGTTCATATCTCACTGTATTTGTTGCACATTATACCAACACCTTAACAGTAACGGCGGATCTATATTCTACGCACTCTACTATTTCGTAGACAGCTGTTGTTTTGGGCGTATTTACGAACCTAGAAAACGCGCAGGATGATAGTGGTAAGATGCATCCACACAGAACGCAGTGCATGAAGGTTCACAAATTGAGTAACCAGGATACATTATCATTTTGAGTTCTGGTATTATCTCATTTCTTCGGAGCCTGCTCATCTTCTATCATAACCTGAACCCATTTCTAAACATCTTAAAGAATGACATATCCCTGGCAGTGAGTCTCTTGCATAGAAGTATGAGACGTTGAACCATGTTAGACTGAGACAGTGTGAGACTTTGGAACATAGTGAGATACCTTGATCCTTCCAAAGGTTTTATTTTTATTCTTGATGATACATAGGTTTGAGTTGATTCTGTTGAAGTTCACCTCTTCATTATACTCGTAAGCGCAGCTGCCATTTTGGAGCACATCATGTTTACGGTATGCCGCATATACCCATGATGATTTGCGTGAGCTGCATTAATTAGTACAGTAACCACGCAGCATACTGCAATGGTTGTTGACAGTCCTAATCTTGTAGGTGCGAAAACTTGGATTGGGGTATCCCTTATATTTTTAACTCCTTGAGAATCTGCATTCTCCTCAAAAGCTTGGCTTGCACCAACTCTTTGTTTGATCTTACCATGAATAAAGATGGATAAACAGAATAGTGGCTATCACAAAGTAAACAGCTATGCAGGCAGAGATTACAGCTCCTTCCGGCCAACAATGTGAGTTTCCAATAAGTCCTTTCGACACCAAACATTTAGTATGTTGGCAAAAGTTTGATTGCTCACACTCTTCAGTTTTTACTATCACATTCTCTTTTGCCGTCTTTATGGTGACACTCGTATTAGTATTGTTAGGTGACGGTGGCAAATAAAACAGCAAGTTTACTGCCTTGTATGTAAACTCTTTACATTCTGTTCCAAGGCAAACTTGAAATAAACTGTGAGCAGTTGGGGTATCAACTTTCACTATCCCATTTATGGTGCATAATTGTATACGTCCATCGATGTACGCTAGAGTAGGATCCATTGCGCAATAAATGACTGCTACTAGTGCGAGCCAGTGGATATTAATGCCACCAATTCGCCTCCTACACTGATACTGTTTTTCCGAAGAGTGCGTATTCGAACAGCCGTGAAATTTTAACTGTCTTCCTCCGAGTTATCTAGGTCTTCTTCGGATGCTTTTTTTATCACTTCGTAGGCAGTGTTTTTGCTTTGTCTTGGTAGTGGTATTCTTTTCCTCTATGGAATCGCGTTTGTATTATTCCCTAGTGATGAAGGGTTTTCTCCTTGGTTATGTCCTCTACTTGTTCTTCGGCCGAACTTCGTATTTCCAGTGGATATATCTTATTCATAGGACGCTGTAGAAATTTGCAATTTGGCATGAGAATTTTCGCTGTTCTCATAAGACCGTCAGCACTCACAACTACATCCACAATTTTTCCGTAAACCCACTGTCCTCGTGGCAGAAATTCTTGCTCAACTAGCACGATTTCTCCCACTTGTGGAAATTTGTTACTTTTATGCTGCGGTTGCTTTACTAGGGCTTTTTGGCTATCCCTCAACGCTTTCAAATATTCTGTGTTCCACCGCTCTCAGAATTTCGTCGCAATTAGTTCGGCGGTCTGAAGCGCTTGGTAAGCTTGATTCAGAGTTTGGAATAATTCTGGATCTAATGATGGATCCGAATCTGCCCTCATTGGAGGAATAGAATATTTTAGATTTCCCCGTAGAAATTCTATTGGTCTCAGTGGTATTTGTGAGATATCAGATGAGCACAGTTTTGTGAGAGGACGCTAATTGATTATTGCCTCGATGCGCGTCATTAAGCAGTCATCTCCTCATAGGACAGCCTTTTCCTGCCTACTGCCTTACTAAACATCTTTTCACCGACCCCACTAGTCGTTTCAGTATACAGGCTTTCCACCACTTCTAGATGTACTGCTCTCGTAGTAAGGCATGTATAGAGGCAAACGTACATTTTTTCCTATTTCTTGGAATTAAAAGGTGTCATAGGATCACATCCGACGTTTTCGAATGGTTGACTTACCATTACTCTATCCCGTGGTAGAGGTGCCATTTCTGGCGCACCATATGGTAATCCTTGCAACTTTTTGCAAGTAATGCAACTTCCTACGATTTTCTTGATGGCTATGGATGGCTGAGAAACCTAATACTTTTGCCTTTCCAATGTCAACAAGTGCTCTTTACTGCAGATCTGTGTATGTCGCCGATAATTAGTCTGGCGAGATTCGAGTCGTTACTAACGTAGATTGGCATTCTGGCATCATACGGTAGTGACGCGTTTTGTAGGTGAGACTAATAACGAATTATCTCGAAATTATCCCTAATAACTTTCTGCTGTGAGAATTGCTCGCGCAATTTCTACAAATCGATATTTCTGTGTAGCGATTGGATTATCAATTTCTCGCTCACTATTATATCATCACAATCAACCTCATATCTCTTGGTGCTGAATTTATCAATTAATGTCACTTTTATTGCGGTAGATCTTTTGTTATTACAGCCCAAAATCCACTTATGCGGTAGTTTTCCTATTCTTGCTATAGTTCGCAGTGCTGTTTTGTACGAGAGAATCTGCACAAATCGAGTTTCAAGTGTTGTCTTCAGCTATTCTTGTAGTTTCAAGTGTTGTCTTCAGCTATTCTTGCATCGTTTTCCCTGCACAGAAGATCAATGCCTTAACGTTCCGTAAAGTGGTCGGAGGCTTACAAAGGCTTAGAGATTCGCTGCGCGTGAGGAGTAGGAATATCGGTCGAGCGGAAGCCACCTTAAACAGAAGTGGAGTACTGCCGCCCGTGCCATTTCCTCGTATGTTCTATAATGAACCTCAACCAGCTCCCGATGTAGATGTCAAGTTTCAAGTGTTGTCTTCAGCTATTCTTGCAATTTTTAGTCAACATAGAAGGCAGTAGAAAGCTAACTTGACTAACGCTCAGTGGGAGGGTTTCAAAGAACTGCGAGAATTAAGATCAAATGGCACGCTGCGCATCTCTGTCAGTGATAAGGGTGGGGAATTCGTCGTTATGTCACAGTCTCTCGACCGTGCAATAACCGAACTCCATCTGCAGAATGATTCAGTATATCGGCGCGCAACTGAGAAGGATTTTCTATCACAATGCAAACGACTCAATCATGCTTGGATAACAATAGGAAAAGCAGCAGGCATTGACGAACGACTTCTCAGTAGACTCAGGCTGGATAATCCTTGCTGTCCAGTCTTTTACAGCCTTGTAAAGACTCATAAGCTGGCTCGTGCTGACACGCTATCAACGTCTGCGGAAACTTTCAAAATCCGACCTATAATCAGCTGTGTGAATGGACCAACCGATAGAATATCATGGTTTCTTAACAACATCGTAAGCCAGCTGTTACCCGTGGTCCCCTCACACCTGACCAACACAAATCAATTCCTTGCAAAGCTGCGCAGTTCTACCATTGGTCCAAACTGCGTGATGGAGTCGTTTGATGTGGAATCGCTTTATACAAATGTTCAAAACGACCAAGCATTGCAGGCATTGTCTGAAATGCTGGACCGACACATTGGTAATATTAACACCTTTGGACTAATCAAAGCACACATCATGGCTTTAGCCAAGGAATGTCTCTCGTGTAATATCTTTAAATGGTCAGACAGATACGTTTCTCAAATCAGAGGATTGGCCATGGGACAACGGCTAGCGCCTGTACTTGCGATCTGCTTTATGAGCAGAATAGAAGAACCGGTACTTGTGCGCTCACCATTAATGTATAGTAGGTATATAGATGACTGTTGTATTGTTACGTCAACACAATCCGAAATGGATGAGTGTTTCCGACTACTCAATGAACAGTCTACCTACATTAAGCTTACACGGGAAACTCCAAAGGACGGTTGGCTTCCATACCTCAACACCCAGGTCAAAGTTTCCAATGGCGTTGTTAGTGTAAAATGGTACCGGAAACCAAGCTCAAAGAATATCCTGATTCACGCGACCTCTGCTCATCCTGTAGCCATAAAGCGTAGTGTCGTAAGAAACGAACGGCCTCACAAGTGTGCACAGGTGATCAGGAGCGGCTGGAATCATTGAGATTGGCTTCAAATATAGCCAAAGAGAACGGCTATACCGTTTCTCATCGTCGGCACAGAGTCCAAGCTAACCGCCAATCAGAACGACCGCACGAAAGCAGGGTACCTCTTTGCATGCCTTTTATCTCTGATAAGGTAAGCGCTGCAATTCAAAGGAGCGTTGTGCGAGCTCAGCTGCAAAACGATGTTGTTTTAGTTGACATCCCAAACGATAACATCAAGCGGCAGCTAGTTAGAAACAGGCTCTACGATAAGCAGTGTTTGTCAGAGAACTGCGTTACATGTCCCTACGGTAAACTAGGTGATTGTTCTCATATGGGGGCAATCTATCAAATCGAATGTCAGGCTTGTAACGCCACATACATTGGGGAAACCGAAAGAAGGCTAGCTGTTCGAGTTAAAGAGCATCTGGCTGGCAAAGATCGTATTAATTTAAGAACACCCCTAGAAAGGCATAGGGCGGTTGACCGCGACGGTAACGATTTTGGCGTTAGATGCACGATTCTGGCCGTAGAGACAGAAATTTCGGCACGCAAAGCGTTGGAGGCGTTCTGGATCTTCGCAAGGAATCCTAGTATAAACGACCGCCATGAACGTCCGTCAATCACACATGACTTTCTGCCGTTTGTGCCTAGATGTGAGCTGTAGAATAGAGGACGACGTGCAGGGTCGTTATTATTTCATAGTGGTATACGACCGCTGCAGTAAGTCTTATTCGTCCTCGCTAACCTTACTAACGCAGGGTGGCATCGGCACTCTTAGTGGATCGAATCGTGAGTGCATCCTTCTCTTCGAAGTACTTTGGTGGGGCCCTCTTTGCTTTCGGAAATGCTGGAGGGCTACGGGGTAGAGTGCAACTTCAATCTTGCACTACGTTCAGGCCTCTGAAGACGACGATCTCGTCGAAACGTTGGGCCACGCATAAATAAAGAAGATTCACCATAATAACCTCGTTTTGGCACAATACTAACACTTGAAGAACTTGAAATGCCGAGGTTTAGGAAGGGAGAAGCTTTGATTCGATTAGAGAATGTTCTTTCTTCAGTTCAACATTAACGTTTTCTTGAACTTTGGTTCACATAGCAATTACCTAGTCATCTGCAATTTCTAGCACTTCTTTTGCATAAATAGAGCCTAGCAGTTGCCACTTTTGATCATCGTTTTGGATCCATTGCGGTCCCCTCACCCAGTCGTGAGGGTTAATTTGAAGAGGTGTTAGTCCTCTAGTACCAGCATCTGCAGGATTACGTTGACTATGTACATGCCGATATTTCACGGTTATTCCTGAACTTTTATAAAACGACTGAATTTTTATTATCATAGAACCCACTGGGGTCAAGGTCAAGATGTACGCTGACGACATTAAGTTGTATAAGGTAATTGTAGATTCGGAGGATGTTGGAAGGCTTCAGGAGGCGGTGGATCTGCTCGTCCAGTGGAGTAAGAGGTGGCAGCTTCCGCTGTCTCCGAGTAAAACTGTGTACATGTCCCTTCACCAGGGCCGTCCCCCTGACTCTCGTGAGTACCATATCGACAATTCTCCTATTGAGGCGGTGAGTAGCGTCAAAGATCTTGGTTTCCACTATGACGCTAAACTGGATTTCTCCGAGCACGTGTCTAATTGTTGCAGGCGCGCCCAACATAGAACCTATCAGATTTTCAAAGGTCTGACTACCAGGAATAAGGCTGTTTTGATACGGGCTTATAAGTCGTATGTGCGTCCGTTAGTGGAGTCTTCCACTACGGTCTTTTCCCCCAGTAGGAAAAACCTGATTAATGCGCTGGAGAAGGTACAGAATAACTTTACTCGCAAAGTGCTTATACGTACTGGCGGCTTTTTATACTCCAGGGTACCTAAAGCCACGATAAGGAATAAATACCTAGGTCTCCATTCCTTAACATCTCGTAGAAAAATCTTTGATATTTGCATGGTCTACAAGTTACTCCATCAACCGCGTTATAGGGAGTCCAAGTTTTTTACAATGCGAGTTTCTCATACTAAGGGAGAGCATGAAAAGATTTTCCTTCCCTGCCCTAGGAGCAGGTTTAAGGTAGGCCTTTTTCCTCATAGGGCTGCAAGCGCGTATCTTAGGGCAGCGAAATGCATGCAATCCTCCTTTTCTCTGGAGCAGCTTAAGCGGTCCGTTCAAAAGTCGTTGCTGAGTTACGAGGCTTAGTACTGAGGTATCTCCTTTCTTTCTTTCTTTTCTTCGAATATGGTTTGCTCGGGAATTGGGCTGTGTTGTGCTATTTTTGATTGCAGACCTGATGCCACGTCACTCGATTTGTTGTTGTTTTACGGTTTTTTACAGAGTATGTTCTCTCTATGTTGCGCTTCGGTTGCAACTGTCCTATTGCTGTGTTTGTTTATCTAACGGCCGCGCTTATCGCGTACGTATTGAATAAATAAATAAATAAATTATACTATCCTTTTGGCTCGTTACAAAAATTGGCAACTTGCTTGTTGATTTTAGCCAATATAAGGCCATTTCGCTATCGCATACAATATTCAGCGCTTAAATGGCCAAATCTGCTGCGTTGCAAATAGTTTTCGCTGTTCTCATTCCGATGAGAATTTCCAACAATTCCAATTTTAGAACGGTCTGAGGAGTCCTTTTTGGCGTCAGTTTAATTTTACCGCTTATTAATTGGCTAACCTCCTTTGTACTGCAGTTTTATAAATATGCACAAGTTTATATTGCTAAGTTGCTAGCATCACAAAATAGCCATAGGGCTGCCCTAACGGGCTCGCCGTGGGGCTGACCTTCTTCCTTGCAAAACTCTGATGTGCTAAATTCTGTGCATGCCGTCGTTACCTCTTATGTACGATATGGGAGGATACTTCCCGTGGCAATCTAACGCGTGCACCTCTGACCGATTGAGAGGCTACTTCCCACCTCTGTACTAAATTATCAGGTACTCTCTCATTGCAACCAATATTTGACCTGTGGATATCTCTCATCATTGATTCCAAGTTGATCATCAGTGGAGTTACGATTCCTATAGGGTCGTATATAGAATTGATTTGGCTTACTACGTCCCGCTTCGTAAGTTCGAATTTTGTTGGTAGCTTACTTCTACGGTGAATTCGTGTTCTCGACATTGTATGGAAAACCCAATATATTTATCGGACCAGGTGGAGCGCGATCATCTTCTGCGATAGCATTGTTTAGCTTTTTGAAATTCGATAGGTATTCGCGGGAGTCGAGCGTTCTACCCCTCGCCCCTCTGGCCCGCCCACCCCCAACCCCTGGGCTTGCTCAAGAGTCCAGTGGCCGCCTTACGAAATAGTGGAGATGCAGACATCTGCCACGTCTCTGTTTCGGCGGAGATAGAACGCCACTCCGCCGTATATAAAGTTTTCGATTCCTTATACTTTTCCAACGCTTGCTCTTCACTGTCGGGTTTCTGTAGGATGTTATCTAAATGTATGCTTGCCAGTTTTACAAGGAAGCTTTTTATAAGGATGTTTGGGTTCTCGTATGATGGCATACCTCGATCAGCCGTTAGAAATATCAATCTAAAACTTCCAACGTTAGCTTGTCGTAGGAAGAAGTTCGATCTAATAATGGTTCACAAGATTTTGACCAAAACCTCTGGCATTGCACCTGGATTCTTGACTGCGCTGCCGTCCATTACGAGAGGCGGTGCGCTGAAGTTAATCGTACCGAAGGCCAGGCTCAGTTGTCGAGCACATTTCTTCGTTAACAGGGCAACATCTAGCTACATTAAAATTAGTAAAAATCGTACAATTCCACAATCCTTATATGCATTCAAAACCTTTATCGAAAAACACCTGGATCCGTAATGCTAAACTTGCTTTCTTTTCGTATGTTCTACTACAGCCTTACTTCTGCATTATCGTTTTATTCCTTGTTCGTACTCGTTGGTTTGTTTTGTTGAGTCGTATAATATCACAGTCAACATGGGTGTCCATGTAATAAATAATAATAATATCATCATCATGATCAATATATTAGGTTGGTGAAAAAGTCTTGCACCACAGCGTATGTTTTTTTTTTTCAAAATTTTATTGTTTCTTTGGTGAGCGACTTTAATCTACAAAATAGTTGCCTTCTACATCTACAATCTTCTGTCATCTGACGGGGAGATCATGTAAACCTTGTCCCAGAATGAAGTCAGCTGTGACTCGAAGAAGTGCTCCACCTGGATTCCATTCGGTTCGGTCGTTGAAACACCTATCCCTTAGATGTCGCTTGAGAGCTCGAAAGAGGTGGTGGTCCGATGGCGCAAGATCCGACGAATACGATGGGTGGGGCATCACTCCCATCTGAGCTCCTGCAACTTCCGGCGAGACGACCTTGCATGTGAGGGGCGAGCATTGTCGTGAAGAAGGTAAACATCCCTCCACCCCCGCCGTTTGCGCGACATGGCCTTGCTCAGCTTCTGCAGCTGTGTAGCGTAGAAGACAATTATAACCGGCGGATATCAGGACCGGCTCACCGTAACCGCAGTGCGGGTCGCGCCGAGACTTTGCTGTCTGCGCCCTCCTAGCTCAGAGATCGCGCGTCGGCGTCCACGCTGCGACGTCCGATCGATGTCTTGTGCGCCCGCGATGGAACCGTGTGCAGGTGGGTCGTGGTGCAGTAGGTAGAGGGATTACTTCATGCGAGGGATGTCGGGGGTTCGGTTTCCGGGCGCCGCGGCGTTCTTGCACTTCAGCTGAGTATCTCAGATCTGGGAAGCTTCTACGTCTACACGACGTTGCGCGTTTTTTGCGCATTGCTTCAGCTTATGCGTTTCGCCGCTCGAAGAGCGCAGGACCCAGCCGCGGACTCCTCCTGAGCGACGAAAGCAGTTTCCATACGAGCTGAAGTGAGAGCAGTATTATGGCATACACCCTGGAGTCCCTTCCCTAGCCTGGCTCTGCGCTCGAATAGCGCAGAATCCAGCAGTGAATTCCTCCTGAGCGAAGAAAGCAGTCTCTATACGAGCAGCATGTATGGCACACACCCTGGAGTCCCTTCCCTAGCCTGGCTCTGCTCCCGAAGAGCGCAGAACCCAGCCGCGAACTCCCCCTGAGCGAAGAAAGCAGTCTCCATACGAGCAGGTTGTATGGGTATGGCACACCATGGAGTCCCTTCCCTAGCCTTGCTCTGCGATTACACAATGGACATCTCACCCGACGCCTAAGGTTACGGTGAGCCTGTCCTGATATCCGCCGTTTATAATCCTGTGTAGCGTAGATGTTTGCTGTTACTGCGGTGCTATCGTCAAGGAGCCATGATAGAGCATTCCTCGAGAACCCCACCAACAGCACAGCATTACTTTCCTCTGAGCTCGTATTCATGAAGCGGCGGGAGCGGGAGATAAACGATATCATAGTGATATCATCTCACGCCTTTCTCTATTGCCTCGTTCTATCGCCTCAGTCGCTTCCCGTGGGAAGCCCGGAAGATCCCGGGGACGTTCTTGAATACGGCTACTGGTGGACGTCCGCCTTTGGTTGCTTCGGAGGTGGTTCTCCTTGAGGGAGCTACTGGGCCTTCCTAGTATGGTTAACAAAGAAGACCCAAGATTCGTCTCCCGTGACGACATTCTTGACAAAGTCCTTATTACGAAAACGAACAAGTAGAAACTGAGCGATAATCAGTCGCGAACCCTTGTCCGAGCCACGGAGTTAGTCAGCCTTCACTGCAATCGTAGTATTTATATGCCCTCGGAAGCAAATTGCCACGTTATATTTATTTTAGAACTAGACGTTCAGCGGCGTAGCGGCCGCCAAACGTCTGGTTGGAGGCTTCGCCACCAAACCCCGAGAATAGAACAACTCGAATCTTCCTCCTTTCTTCTTTAGGCCTTCATAAAGTAAAAAACTGATTTTACTATATAGATTACTGCAGTGGGATATGGTAATGCAGAATTTTCACTGCGCATATGAAGCCCATCCACCTTCCATCACAAGCAGGCGATTTATTCTCCGAAGCGCTCGTTCTCTACATGCCGAGATACAGGTAGTGAGAGTCCCAATCTGATGCTTAGTCGGCAAAATCATAATTAACACCATTGGTATTGGTCGACACCGCTTACTGTCCGACGGAAACAATAGCTCTCCGAATCCCATGGTCATTCTCTCTACCCCTCCCCCTCCCGAAATACTTCTTTTCCTATGTGCTGGCAAAGAAACGAAGTGAGAGTCAAGCACGCACACAATGTCTATGACACTCCTTCTTCACTCTGACATACGTGCCACGACTTCTGTGAGCCGTCTTCAGAAATCCGACACATCCTGAACGATGTTGAGGGAAAATGCTAACCCCCCTTATTCACGCTCCCCCTCTAATGGCCCCCTTTGTTGGTCCTCTACTATTGGTCGCTCTTACTCGGAATCCATACGCATGTTGGACGACGTTTCCAGCGCGCCTTCTGATTCTCTACGCAAGTTAAACAACGTTTCAGCACTTCTTCTGAACCATACGCATGTTGGACGACATCTTCAGCACGTCTTTTGAATCCCTACGCAAGCTAGACGACGTCTAGCGCAGGTCTTCTGAATCTTGACTCACGACATCTAGCGAAGGTCTTCTGAATACGTACGCAAGTTGGATGACGTCTTCAGCACGTCTTCAGAACCCCAACGCATGTTGATGACATCTGCAGCACGTCTTTTGAATCCTGATGCAAGTTGAACGACATATTCAGCATGTCATCTGAATCGCATCGCACGTTGGTCAACGTCTGCGGCACGTCTTCCGATTCCCGGCGCTGGGCAGTTGATCTCCATCCATACCCTGATGCGTCGCCCCTTGAATATCTCGTAAACTTGGACGATCAGCGCCAAGGATATGGTTTGCCTGCGATCGCGCATAGTTAAGCTCGAAGAAAGCCCGGCTGGCATACGCCGCACTGTCGTAGGCATCTTTTGGCTTCCGTCCCCCTCCCCGTGACGGACACGTGACATTAGGCGATCATATATAGTAGGATGTTTGTGCTATAACTACATGCACCAAACAGTACTTGGAAGTTCCTGTTAAATCTTGAAATTCCTTCAAAATTTTTGGTGCATGACTTTTTCACCAACATAATATTCGGTGATGCCATGATGCCAAATGGCAGACGGTTAGACCTATAAATGACTACATTGTCTTTTGTCGGCGGCGCTGTATATATTTCACCAAAAGAAAGCGGCAAAGGTCTTTGTGAGTGTCTAATAGCCTGATCTCAGTAAATGCGGCTTCGATGTCGCACAATAAAATAAATTTACTCAGGCGGCACGATACAAGGATACCGTGAATTTTGTTCACGAAAGATTCATCTGTGTGAATCACATCATTTAACGACAGGTTGTCTCTCTGTTTTGAAGAGACATCGAATACTATCCTTAGTGGCTTTCGCTTGGATGGTTTCCAAACTCCTGAATCTGGCATGTAATAAGTGCCAGCTGCTCCTTCAAGTAGGACATCAACTTCTTCAATAACACCATTGATAACATACTCTCACATGATTCTGTCATACCATTTCTTTTGATCTACATTGCTTTACACATTTCTGCACATTGATTAATGTCGGCGGTATGCTATTCCATAATTATGTGACAAATCTTTCACGTTATCCTTCAAAGGATAGGGAGCAGTGCCTACTCAGCCTTGGAATGATATATTTTTCAAGTAATCATTGAAGTATTCATAGGTTTTCTCGCTGTACGAAGCTTCTTCTGCGGTATTACCGAGACCGCCAAGTTCAGTTCGGAGATCTTTCCAAGCAGTTCCGCTTCTGATTTCTGTCTACAAGCGTGAGACCGTGTAGTATTTCTGAGCTCGGACACTCCATCGTTAAGGAGCTTCGACTGTATAAGGTCTCAGGCCGAATACTGTACGAACAACGTACAGACCTGACGGCAGCCTAGATTTGTTGTTGCTTAAAATGAGGGCATTGTAATAATCTAGACCGACCAATGTGTGAGGGATATCGATTTCCCCTCGAATTCTAAGTTACACAAGCAGATATCATTATCTTGGAAGAACTCCACATCTTCGATAGATAGCCGAGCTGAAGGGAATCCATTGATGATAACTGGCTTTGTTTGCACATTCAGCACAAGTTTTTTCCCGTAAGCGGTGCTTATTTTCAATGAAACAAATGCTGTCATGAAATTTTCTGTATGACCGCCGATTCCGGACATTTGCAGATTTTGCTCACCTTTTTCGGAAGCTCTAGGTCATCTTCTATATGTTTCTTTATAATTGTTCTTTGCGCTCCAGTATCAAAGAAAAATAACATTTTCTCGAAGCAGCTTGTTTTGTAGTTCCAGACGTTTCCTTCTGCAGTCATGACAACCAATTGATCATTAGATTACCTTCATTTCGGGTGTCTCCCATGGTATCGCTTCGATTCGCTTTCATCGAATGCATATTTGTATTACCATCTATTCTACGAGCGTCGTTTGGATGGCGTCATTGACTTTGACCGCTTCGACGAGCGTCTCCAGGCGTCATCGGTGGCATCCCTCTATTAGGGGGTAGCGCTGGGTTACTGTGACAAGGTGTACGGGAACCATTGTAGTTGGACCCTTTTTCGACACCTTTTGCTATTGGCGAAACACAGACTTTCGTGGTGCATCCTTGGCACAGTGGGCAATTTTGTTTTCCGGCCTGATTACTTGCGTAGTTGTCGGCGAATCATTTCCAACATCTGTTGGAGTCTACCACGATCATTCGCACTGATCGGTTATCGATCGGCAATTGAGCGAGGAATGGTCCTGGCTACAGAAAATGCAACACACTCCTCGTCTCGGCCGGTCATGCCGTCCAGAAAATTGAGGACGTTTATTTTGGAAGCCGTCCATTCTTGGACGATTTTTTAGGGAGTTTCTATGGATTGCTTTGCACTGAGTTCCTTTTCGATTTGATCCATTACATCCCCCACTCGGACTTCTTCCTTTTCTTGAATGGAAATTAGGACGTTTTTCACCATTTCGTACGGAAATTTTTCTTTCGGTGGTGATGTCCGTTCCTCCACGTGGCGCCACTGAAAACTGCCCGCTCTGCGAGCTAAGCCGAGCACGCACATTCGATTGCAGGCGACAGGCCCTTGTGACAGGCCGGCCTACGAACACCCATGTCACATCACATGGTTGATGACGTTACATGAGTATCGAGATAGTGCTACGGCGTTCGCGGGAGCCGACGCGCACTCGCAGAGCCCGGCGAGTGTGGAAAATATGCGAGGACGGCATCGGGGGGCAACTAAGCTAGTCCGAAAGTCCCGTAACGTAGGCAGGACCCGCGTGGCAACGTTGAACGTGGGTACGTTGACAGGCCGCTCGTGCGAGTTAGTTGAAGCACTCGAGCGTAGAAGAGTTGATCTCTGTGCGGTGCAGGAGACGAGGTGCTCCTGCCGCAAGTCAAGGGACATGTGACGTGGCTTCAAGGCCGTTCTATGTGGAAGTCCCAGGACCACCAGTGGAGTCGGAGTAATCGTCTCCGAACGATTTCGTGACTCGATTGTAAGCGTCGAGCGCTTTGACGATCGATTGATAAAGGTCGTTGTCGCCGCTAAGGAGCGACTCTATCATTTCTTCTTTTTTGCGTATGCTCCGCAGACTAGCTGCTCCGATCAAGCCAAGAATGAGTTTTGGAACCTGCTTGATGAGAAGACAGCAGAGGTGCCGTCGAAAGATGTCATCATAGTCGCTGGTGAACTTAATGGCCACATAGGTGCTACGAAAGACGGGTACAGCTGTCATGGTGGTTTCGGATACGGGTCTCGTAACGCCGATGGTGTGCGTATTCTTGAGTATGCAGAATCGCATTGCCTCACCATTGTGAACACCGTCTTCCGAAAACGCGACTCGCACCTTGTCTCATACTACAGTGGGAGTACCAAGACTCAGATAGATCTTGTCCTTGTGAGAGATCGCGACCGGAGTCTTGTCACAGACGCGAAGATCGTGCCACATGAGAAGGTCGCCCCACAGCACCAACCGCTGATCTGCACTTTGAAGATCGCCCCTGCGAGGCTGAAGCAAGTCGAGCGATGCGGAGCAGCAAGAATCAAATGGTGGCGAATGAGAGAGAAGGAAGCAGCTGTGATTTCTCGCGTGCGGTTACCGACAGTCAAGACTGTCGACGAAACTTGGAATAAGGCGACCGACGCGATTCGTCAAGCTGCACAGTCGGAACTCGGCATTACGAAGCCTGGGCGACGGAAGGTCGACAAGCAGTCATGGCTGTGCACAAATGACGTGAAAGCAAAAGTGCGAGAGAAGAAGTCGCTCTATCACGTGTTTCTCGGCGAAAAGACAGCCGATTACTGGCGGAAGTACCAGGAAGCGAAGAAGGCCGTGGCTGTTGCAAAAGCCACTCATTATGGAGTTGTCAACGAGAAACTCGAGTCGCGCGATGGCGAGCGGTATCTGTACCGACTTGCAAAGTTTCGCCATCTCCAGACCGAGGACAGTGAGAAGTTCCTCGGCATCAATGATGAGAATGGCCGCCTTATTATGGACCGCAAGAAGGCATTGAAGCGATGGCGCGACTACTTTGAGGAAATCTCTACGGTAGAATTTCCTCATCCAGCCATCCCTTCTACGGCTCCAACCCACGGCCCCCTCCAGAAGATCACCGTGGAGGAGAATGAAGCGGCTTTGAAGAAGATGAGGCCAGGCAAAGCGACTGGGCCCGATGACGTGGCAGCTGATTTATGGAAGTCCAAGTATTGGTACCATGCTGAGTGGTTGACGAATTTCTTTAATCAGGTTGTAGCAGAGAAGAAAGTACCTGACTGTTGGAGCCAAAGTACGACGATTCCGATTTGGAAGAAGAAGGGCAGTCCTGCAGACTGCTCCAATTACCGTCTGATTCGCTTGCTTTCGCACAGCATGAAGATCTTTGAGGGAATTGTCGATAGACGAATTCGAAACATCGTCCAGCTTTCCAGCAATCAGTGCGGCTTCGTAACTGGCTGTGGCACCGTTGATGCCACTCACGCTGCCCGCCTCCTGATAGAGAAGCATCGCGAGAAGCAGAGACCAGTGCATTCGCCTTTCTCGACTTGGAGAAAGCCTTTGACACGTACCGCGTGAAGTGAGATGGTACGCCCTGCGTCAACATGGAGTTCCTGAAGAGCTCATACAGTGGGTGCGAATTCTCTACTCTTATCCAAAGAGTGCAGCTGGAACCTCGATGGAGTTTCCCATTTCTGTCGGGGTAAACCAGAGTTCTGCGCTTTCCCCACTCCTCTTTGTTATCGTCATGGATATCATCACACGAGATTTTCAGAAGCCCTCCCTTGGACGTTGGTTTATGCCGACGACGCGATGCTCGCGAGCGAGAATAAAGGTGAACTTGAGGGAGAGGTGCAAGCTTGGTGTGATCGCTTGGAGCGGTTTGGACTCAAACTGAACGTGAAGAAGACCGAGTATCTAACGACGGACGTTACTGAGTCCAGCTCCATCAAGGTTAACGGCATCGAGCTTCCACGCACTGCGGTATTTAAGTACCGGGAATCAGCAGTCGCGTCTGACGGCAAACTGATGGTCGAAGCGAATTCGCTCGTGAGTGCAGCTTGGTCCAAGTAGCGCTCGTTGACTGGCGTGCTCTGCTATACAAAGATACCAGAGCAGTTGAAGTCGAAGATCTACAGGGCAGTCGTCCGACCGGTAGCAATGTACTGCGCTGAGTGTTGTTCAGCGACCAAGGAAGTTGAAACGCGCCTCAGCGTCATGGAGACGAAGATGCTGCGCTAGACGGCTGGAGTCACGCGCATGGACCGCATCCGAAACGATGTCATTCGGCAGAAGTTTGGTGTCGCGCCGATAGCGGACAAGATGCGCGAAGCTCGCTTACGATGGTACGGCCACGTTCTGCGTGGAAGGGAAGACAGCGTCCGCAAGAAAGGCCTTAACTTCGAGGTAATAGGAAAGCGGCCTAGAGGGCGCCCGAAGCAGCGATGGGCTTATACGTTACATGTGGTCTTGAAAGTAGCTGGTGTCCACCCCGATCTAGCGCTGGATCGGGAAAGGTGGCGTCAGGACACCAAAATAGCGGACCCCGCCACGAAGCGGGACAAACGCTGAAGAAGGAGAAGAAGAAGTACGGAAATTTTTCGAGTATCTTTTCTGTCCACATTGCGTCCTGCATATTGGGTATATCTTGACCCGCAGAGACCATGTGGTTGATTAACATTCACACTTTATCGAAAATATTAGTGTACTTAACCTGTCCCCTCAGGTTTATTCACGTGTAGATCACACGACCTCTTGGGCCCTTACATAACAAAACACTGGTAACATGACAATTTTATTAACAATAAAGGTGCATATCAACGGTAACAAGGGGCTACGGATGTAGGGCCGGGGGAGGAGGAGGGGTGGGAGAGAAGAAAAACCTCAAGTGCGGGGAGGCGTCGGAGCCGACTAGACGGCACTCGAGAGTCTCATTACATCCTACCCTATTTGGAAGTCCCTGTCCCCAGGGACTGAAAGGCGGAGAGAATTTCGTGAATTCTGTCACATGGAGCGATGCGAGCGCTGTTCTTCCGATCGCATGTTGGAATTCGTTGCGGCTTTCCGTTCCAATCGAGAGTGAGAAGATGCATAATAGATACCTGTCATAAATGGCGTCGTCACTCGTTTGGTGAAGAGCTTGCCGAATATCATCGTATGGAATAGCAGATCAGTCGATGTGTTGCGGTGACGAAAGGATCGATGCTTGTGATCATTAATATGTTGAGGCAGGGAGTGGGTCGAGAGGGGAAGTGTGGAAGAGAAAGGTTTTGGAGGGAGTGGGGGGGGGGCGGTACTCCTGGTAAAAGTGTAACTTGAAGCAGTTGCATCCAGTGGAATAGTGATCAGTAGAGCTATAGTCTGCATCCGGAGCGACTTGGTTGATTGATGTAAGGCTGATTATCGGGGATGGCAAAAAAAGGAGATCAAAAAAATGAAGAACATGAGCAGTTCTTTGCTCGTGCGTACCTGCCTATTCAAAAATATCTTATTGTAACACAACGAGGTTGGGACAGGGGCATTCTACTATTGGGTACAAAACAGTTGGTCGGTGGATAAGATTTATTGCGCGTGGGACATGATGTGCAGCTACGCAAGTATCGGGCTGTAATGCGGCAGTGGAGATGTGCGCGGGATCTATCCTTAGGATAAAAAACTTTTAAAAAAAAGTTTTTGAAGATAGCTGCCGTGTAAGAACGATTGCGAAAAACGCACGGGGGAAGACGCTATTAATAAAACTCGCATTACAGCGCTATAATGAACTAAATAGATGATGCCACATTTTTTTTGCAAAAATGGGTTTTTAGCATGTGACATTTCTTAAAAACTAAGTTTTTTCTGCGTTGATATTTGAGCAGAATTTGATCATTACAGCGCTTATTCGGACACCATCATTATTCATTGAATAATTCTATTGCACGAGGTGTGGTGCGGCCTGGCCAGGACTTCATTTGTTACTCAGAAATAAAGATGTGAGATTTTATTCAATTTCTGGTTGGCCTCGTGCTAGAGGGAGCAATTCATGCGCTTCGACTTCGTGTAAGGCGAAGGAAAGGTAGGAGAGATTCGATTTTGACACATCAGATGTGGGAATGTCACAAATTTAAGTTTCGCACGAAATATTGTGATTTTGCCACATCAACAAATTATGTGGAGGAATTTTAACCTACTAAGAAAGAAGGGGTGGTAAGGGGAGGAGTACGTTCATTAAGGTTTATTCTAAAAACCCAAGCCGGGACCTCCATGTAATGAACCTGTCCCCTCAGGTTTATTCACGTGTAGATCACACAAACTCTTGGGGCCTTACATAACAAAACATAGGTAACATGACCATTTTCACCTGTATCACCTGTATCACCTGTCGTCCCGTTGATCATCGACTTGCTCGAGCGGGCGCCAGCAGCGTCTCCATTCGTCCCTGTCGCGTGCCAGAGTGGTCCAATGGATCCTCCTCGCTCGAGGGACACGAAGAGCGTCATATCGGTCGTTCAGGGCTTTCACGAAGAAGTCCGACCAACGCGTTGGTGGGCGTCCTGGTGTTCTTTTGACATCCCGCGGAATCCAGTCTGTGACGGCTCTCGTCCAGCGGGTGTCTGCGAATCGCATTACGTGGCCGGCCCATCTAATTTTCGACGACTTGGCCCATGCGACAGCGTCTCTGATCTTCGAACGTCGGCGAAGCTCGGAACTCCGGAGGCCTTCTCTCACTTGCGTGAGTCGTGTCACTCCGAGCATCGTCCTCTCAATTCCACGCTGCGCGACGCTGATCGCGTGTTCATCCTGCTTTCGTATAGCCCAGGTCTCTGAGGCGCATGTTAGGGCAGGAAGAACAGTGGAGTCGAATAGGTGGGCACCGAGTCGGACGTTCTTCGTTTTCTTCACGACTTCTTCGACGTTCTTGAAAGCTCCCCAAGCCGCTCGTTTCCTCCTGCTCAGCTCTGGTGCTAGGTCGTTGGCCATGTTGACTTCGCGACCCAGATACACATAGCAGGAGCATTCGGAGATGTTCGTTCCGTTGAGCGAGAATGGGGCATCAGAAACCCATCCGTTCTTCATGAACATCGTCTTCGTAAGATTCAGCTGCAGTCCAACGCTTCCACATACACGATCGAAGTCGGCCAGCATTCGCTCCGCCTGACTGATGCTCGGTGTTATGAGAACGATGTCGTCAGCGAAGCGAAGATGGTGCAGTTGCCGGCCGTCGACCTTCACTCCCATGTCATCCCATTCTAGTTCGCGCATGACGTTTTCGAGGGTGGCGCTGAAGAGCTTCGGGGATATGGTATCCCCTTGTCGAACCCCTCTCTTCACGTCAATGACGACGTCGTTGTAGAATGGTGAGATCTTGGTCGTGAATCCACTGTACAGCTCTCGAAGGACTTTGATGTCTTGAGTAGGAACGCCCTGGGTGAGCAGGGCTTCCATGACCGCTTCAGTCTCGACGGAGTCGAATGCCTTCTTCAGGTCAATGAACGTAAGGCACAGCGGCAGCTTGTACTCTCGCGACACTTCGATGAGCTTCGTAATGGTGTGTATGTGGTCGATCGTGCTGAATCCTCTCCGAAATCCTGCTTGTTCGCATGGCTGTCCTTCGTCCAGCGTTCTACTAATCCTATTCAGGATGACTCGAGTGAACAGCTTGTAGACTAAGGACAACAGGCAGATCGGGCGATAGTTGCCAATGTTGTGCACGTCTCCCTTCTTGTACAGCAAGACGGTCTTGCTGGTCTTCCACTGAGATGGAACCTTGCATTCGGACAGGTAGCGTGTGAAGAGCCGCGCCAAGGTGTTGATGAGCGCTGGCGGGAGGTTCTTCAGGTGTTCAGCTCTGATCCTGTCAGGACCGGGTGCTGTACGTTTCTTCACCGACGAGATGGCGTGTCGGATCTCGGAAGGGAGAACAGAGGGGATGACGTATCCATCCTGCGGAAGATGGCGTAGGGGCAGGTGGACGTGGCTATCGAAGAGATCGGAGTAGAGGTCGTGGATGACTTTCTCCATGGTCCTTCTGGAAGAGGTGACGGTTCCGTCAGGACGTCGGAGAGCGGTCATCTTCGTCTTGAAGTTGGCGAAGTTCCGGCGGGCATTGCGGATGCTCAGCCCTGCCTCTGCTGCTTCAGCCAACACTTCCGCCCTTCTCTCCTTCAGATCTTCCTTTATCGCCGCTCTGCATAGCTTTGCAAGCTCAGTTGATAGTTGCCTGACGCTCGTGCTGCTCCACGCTGGCGTATCAGCTCGAGTGTTTCCGGAGACAGGCGTCTCTTGGTGGTCTTCATGCTCTCGGCTCCCTTAGCACTATCGTGGAGATGGTGCACGAAGCGATCGTATTCCTCGTCGACGTTGTCCATGACGGCATCTTCCCAAAGGCCGACAAGAGAGGTGTAGAGATCCCAGTTGATGGTCGTTCTGGGACTCCTCTTCTTGAACTTCGCGGCCTTCTCTCCTTGACGCGAAAAGCGGAACCTCGCGCGAAGGAGGCGGTGGTCCGATCCCGTGTAGAACTTGGGGACAACGGAGACATCGGTCAGGCAATACTTGCGATTGAAGATGATGTGGTCGATCTCGTTGTGGAACTGGCCACCGGGGGATTCCCAGGTCCATCGTAGGGAGGGAGGCTTCTGGAACTGCGAGTTTCCATGGATGGTCTTGGTCGACATGATAAACTCAGACAGCCTTTCACCTTGCTCGTTCCACTCCAAACCGTGGGTTCCGATGTGAAGTTCTTCCGGCGACCTTCGTGGCCCGATCTTGGCGTTGAAGTCGCCGACGATCACCTTGTAGAAGGTGTGATCTTCCTTATAGAACTTCTCCAGCTCCACGTAGAAGGCCTCGACGTCTTCGCGTCGTAGTCGGATGTTGGGGCATACGCGACGAACACAGTCAAGGCTGGCACGGAGCCACATCGCTTCAGTCGCAGACGTCCGATTCGGCTTGTCAGAGACTCGTACGAATCGATGTTCATGGCCAAGTGCGTGTTGACGAGGACACCAACGCCGCCTACTCCCCTGCTGTCGCATGTTCCGAGGTACAGTTCTTCTCCGGAGTCGTAGGCGGCGTGTAGGGGGTGGTGTCTTCTCGTCTCGGTCAGTCCGATGACGTCGTACTTGATCTTCCTGGCTTGCATCATCAGGTCCTCGACGGATGCTTCCGACGCAAGCGTGCGGGCGTTGTAAGTACAGATCGTCATCCTAGTCCTTCTCAGTTTGCGCAGCCTGGTTAGGCCCTGAGATTTTAGCAGCCTCTCCGTACTCGTCCTTCCCATCGCTGCAGAAATGGGGGCTCTTTCGGGGTCAGGGGAATGAGGCCCTTTAGTGCTGCTGTGTTTGACTGGAATACAACACGGGTAGCTAGTCAGGCTCTGTCGTGCGGGCGGGGTACTCCGGGCAGCCAGCCAGACTGCCCGAAGGGACGGGGCGAGACTTAAGGCGGCCTCGAATCGCCTTACATTTACTTCCTGTCTAAGTGCAAGCCGGGCTGACACAGTCACAATCCGCGCAGACGCGAACATCCACGCACACTGTCGCTCCCACGCACAAAGAACAAGACGACCCGACACAGCAGGAGCAAGGAGTCATTCCCTGCATCCCACCTGCGTCTCTGGGCAGTACACGGTCGCACTTGGCTCGCGTTTCATTCTCCTATCCCCACCCGTGGACGCGCCACGTGGCTCTGCGACAAGCGGTCCGAGATCCCTCTTAGCAAGACAGCCCGAAAGCTGTTTATACAGGGAGATCCATGGCCATTTTATTAACAATAAAGATGCATATCAACGGTAAAAAGGAGCTACTGATGTAGGGCCGGAGAAGGGAGGGGTGGGAGAGAAGAAACTCCTCAAGGGCGGGGAGGCGCCGGAGCCGACACTAGAGCCGGCGATCAGACCAGGAGGAACCCCGCAGCATTCGTAGAGGTTCTTTTATATCCTTCAGAAAGTGGGATGAAACAACGGCTGTCACTGTTACAACATGCTGAAGACACTCGAGAGTTGATTTCGAATAAATGCCTACGCTCATTACATTAGTACAACTTTCTGTGTTGTTTTTCGCCATCGGTAAATCAATCAATTTTTGAACAATTTTGCCCGATTTGTTGGTTTATTACTATACTTCTTTTTTAGTGTCTCAATAATCCACTTGTAGTTTTGTGGAATGAGTTGTATATCTTTAATAGTATTTTTAGTTCGTCCTCTTAAGCTATCTTTTAGCAAGGGCATCTTTTCTACCGTACTCAGCACTTTGCTTTGGTGTACTAACGTTTCGTAAATAGCCCGGAATTCAATGAACACCGTAGAAGCTTGGGAGTTTGAGTTGACTGGGTCTGCAGCAAATTCACCGCTGCTGACAGAGTTGTCTCCTGATAGCCAAATTTGGTCGCTAGGATTAACCAACTCATCCTAAGCACCGCCATGGATGTTTCCTGTCTGGAACCTGCCCCTCTGCGACGAGAGAAGTTATCAGGCGAAGGGAGCACACGTCTTCCTCATTCTCATTGGAGCGCGTTAGCCGTCCTACCTCCTCATTCTTCCCATGACTCGTATTTTGTCCCCAATTCTTTCCTTTAACGTTCATTAAACATTAGTAACATTGCAGCATTAGTGTCCTATCCTTTCTCATTAACTCTCATTGATCCTAGAATGGTTTCTTTTTGTGAGCACACTTTATAAGTAGTTGATGGAAAAGTGAAAAAATAGCACAACTTTCTCTGTAGCTTTAATTCGTCTACCCAATAACTGGACACATTGTTTGAAGTTTTATAAAATTTATATTTTTTTGAGGAAAAATAATGGTTTACAGCTTGTCTTGAAGAGCAGAATGGCGGCCATTCCTTTAGTACTAAAAATAGATTGCGCCATCACCTCTTCGAAGAGGTCGCGATTTTTATTCGATTGATAGCAGACTTCTGCTTACATGGAGATTGACACCTGTTAACGGTACAACAAAAACAACTGTAAGGAACACTCATCTTCACTTTAGTGGTTCATGGAAGAGGCATTTTCACTATCAATCAAATAAAAGTTGCGGTGAACTTTTTGAGTGCAATCGCGATCTGACCTTTTAATGCGCTATATGCTTAACTCTTTGCTTTAAGAGAAGTTTTGTAATGATTTATTATTTTTCTCTAAAAATAAAAATTTTATAAAATAATTGCACTTACTGGGGCAGATAAACTAAAAAAATCTCAAAGAATGTTGCACCACATTTTCCTTGAACAAAAATTTTTTTTACCATCTTATTGAGTCTCTGGTTTAACCTGCCTGAAAGTCATTTCGATTTGGAAGAGTTCGCTTTAATTTCAAAGTCTTGGGCTAGCTTAGAAGATTGTCCAATTTGATTCGAAAAGTGTACAATTCGACGTGAAAATGGAAAATACAGCGTTTCAATAAATACTGATTCATTTGTACGCTCTTAAATACTGCTTAAGGTAATAAACCTTTGAAAAAACATTATATGCCTTTATCATTGGTAGGGTCGAGACACTGGTGATGCGCCTACAGCTCCTGTTCCTGTTATGAGTTTAGTTGCAGTATTTTCATCATATTATTAGCTTTTGATGTCCTCGAAAGGTATGTTGAGGAGTCTAGAGCGTGACATTTATGTAGGACTCTTTTTATCAAATAGAATTCCTGCACTAACAGTGAGAAAAGTTCTACATACATGCGTAGAACAAATTGTGGCGACTGCAAAAGCAGAAATATAGCTACCAGGTAGTACTCGTCCGATTTTATTCCTCTTCCGTGGATAATCTTTGTCTTTTTGTAGTTGCTTCAGTCTTCTAATAACGTTTATAACCATAACAATACTAATAACACGCTGAATGAGCAGGTAGGGGAGAGTAATGGTGGGTGATAACACGTTCCAGTGCGAAAATCGTGTCCAATGAGAAGGTAGGACGGCTAACGCGCTCCAATGAGAATGAAGAAGACATGTGCTAACTTCGCCTGATAACTTCTCTCCTCTGCGACGACTCAAGGCTCGTGCACAGTTCGACAGCGCAGTGAACCACCCATGTTGTAGCATAGGCGGTTCACTGCGCTGTGCCACAGCGCGGAGCCACCGCGCGGTGAGGGGCCGTGCACACTCACCGCGCAGTGGCACCGCGCGGTGTCACTGCGCTGAGGGAATGGGAGCTCCCATTTTCACCGCGCTGTGCCGTGGTGTGGCGTGTGGCTCGCGGGATTGCGTACCATGCGCGCCTCTGCTGGCAACCTTCCAGCTACGCAGCGCTACCGCACCGCGCCGACGTGGGGGATGTGGCAAAAAATGAACCCCTCAGCGCGGTGCCACAGCGCAGTGAAACTGTGCACGAGACTTCAGCGCGGCGCCACAGCGCAGTGAAACTGTGCACGAGCCTTCAGCGTGCTCGGAGTTGCACCGGGTCCGTAGCGTTACCGGAGAACTGGTCCATGGGCAAGGTGCCAACGCGGCGCGCGGGTTTTCTGCAGCCATGTCTCGCACCCTCTCGCGCCTCACATGCATCCCGTTCGTGTCTTTAGCGTCTGACGCTTCTCACACCCAACATGTACCTCGACTTCTGGCTAACCGACAGGTCTCTCACTCATGAGCGCACTGCCTACAACTCTCCCGTTGAGGCCACGTGCGTTGCAAGTTGGGTGCGAGAATACCAGTAGAGATGATTCGAAGACGGAATGAACATAGTCAAATAGCGACAACAGCCGAGAGACCAGGGCGACCAGCAATAGATCTCATAAGTAGTGGATCGATTGATCAAATCAGCATAAACACCTGTAACAAGCACTGAGCACATCTAGTGTCGCTGCAGATCTTCAGAGCCCCATTGCACCTCTGTTGAGGCTGCAGTGAGATTAATTGAATGGAAATTAGTGCACAGCTTCAACACAGTGTCTCTGCACTCTCAAGGGAAGTATGACAGGTACTTCAGACCTTGCAGTTACATGCTACAAAACGACCAAGCAGGGTGAAATTGCTAATCCAAGCAGCGTTTTGGAATCAACCCTGCTATCTCACCACATCCCTACGAGACGAATGTTGTGTGTGAGGTCAGTCAAGTCCAGCTGATTGCTAAATCATAGCGCACACCATCTTTTAGTATTAGGATTAGACATAAAACTTCGTCAAGATGAAGTTGCACCACACCACATAAGGACTAATGAGCAACAAGGACAAGTGGAAGTCTCACCGAGCTCTGGAGGTTCTACCAATTTCTGAGAACCGTAGGGCGGCCGCCTACTACAAGAGAATGCAAGGACTACCTCGATGTACTTGCCGCTAGATTAGCACATTGGTAATATTTGTTTTGTTTTTATTTTCCTGCTCATGGCATTATCGGTATTACCACTGTGACGTTGAAACTATACTCTGTGTGTTAGCGGGTCACTGCATACTTGAAATTAGGAAAAACCAAGCGCATACCGCACGCATGCCTCGGACTAAGTCACTTCACTTCCCTTTTTTCTTTTGCATACCAATAAAACAGTTGTAACACAACCAATACTCGTTAAATTGTCGATTCTACACTACCAACTCTCCCTACGGTTCCGACCGTCTTCACGTTCTATTCACGTGAGTCTGCTGTTCGAGGAGACGGCGGATGACGGGGCGCTCGCAGGGAGACAAGACGCAAGGGCCCACTCTTCCTATCTGACTCACGCCGCACGCGCGTGGCGGAATGAGTCATGGACCAGTTCTCATGTAATCGATCCGTAGGTTTAAAGGACTGCCTGCGCCCCAATCGAACACCGGGTTACGATGGTAATAAACTTGGGTTGATTTCTATAATTTAGAGGCTTTGGGTACATTATTTTGAGCTGCTCTGTTTCATAGAATTCGTCGCTACGGATGCTTGCAAGGTCTACATTTTTCTGTCGGTTGGTGAGACCAAGCATAAATGTCCAAAGAATTCCGTCACGTTTTATGAGCTCATCAACGGACGAATCCACCGCTGCGGGGACACTTGGTATGTTCATAGGGGGAGGTTTCCTAAAGTTCGGAGCAATTTGGGGATCTTCTGATTGGGGCGCGCGATTCTCATCGGGGCGCGTTATTGTCTGATGAAACTAATACTGCCCGTTCATAAAATGCGCTTGAAACTGGAGTTATGCAGTTAGAGTGTATGGTACGTCCAGCACAGCCGATTCAGTAACCTAGGAGGATCCACAAATTACAGTTTTTCGTTGTCGTTGTGCTTTTCATCTCCTTTACAGTCAGTCGCCTGGCAAGTGCTACTTAGAAAGGAATTATATAGTTAAAATGTGTGGTGAGTTACGTTGCGTTAAAAAACGATTCTATTATACATTTATTGGGTGTTACTATTGTATATTACAAATAGTAAGCTTTTGAGTACCTATTAGTGTAGCTGGTTATGGTGAACACATTGGAATAAGACTTGGTAGAAGGTACAGATGTAGGGTTTGAAGTGCACCGAGAGATCACAATGGAAGTACAATGTTTTAGACAGGCCGGTACTAGGACACCCGTGTTAAAATCGCATTCATCCTAGAGGTTCCTCTCTTGCCATGTTCGGAAGAAAATAAGACCGAATCTGTAATCGAAACGAGGAGATAAGACTGCATTTAATTCGCTGCGAGTATCCAGTCGCTACGCCTGCGCGCCACGGCATACTATGGTAACCCCCCCCCCCCCCCACCCGAGGCGGCCGCGAATGCGTGCTGGTAGGGGGCGGGGTCTCTGCGTCTCTTACCAACGCGCGCTATTTCGCAAGGCCTTGGGCGATTCAAACTTGATATAGCGGGCTTATAAGACATTTCCGCAAAAAACGACTACGATATTCGTTCTTCCCATGGCAGATTACCCCTAATAGACCTATTTTGAACAAGATTAAGTGGGGTACCAAAAGTACAATAGTACCGACAGGCCTGTTATTTATATTAAACTTTTAAACCCCTCATAGTATATCTCTCACGAGACTATGATGACAACATAGGAAGGAAACTTGGAAGAAGGTAGAAAGTATAGGATTTGAAGTACATCGAGAGATCACTATGAAAGAGTTTAAAAGGAGCATTCACCGTATTCGTTTAAACTGGAATTAAATTGATCAGGCAGTCAACAGCTGCATAGATTTCCAATAAAACTTGACATCTATACATGGTATATATATATATATATATATATATATATATATATATATATATATATATATATATATATGGCAACAGATGCAGGGTACATGGCAAGTCATTCGTCATCAAACAACTCAAATTGCCAAACACCTTTCGTACATAAACAACATCCCCCTTCAATGCCCGAAGAACACGAAATGTGGGCCCAGGCGCTACACGTCTCGTGGTTCGAGCAACTTACCCATTCGATCTGATCCATGCCATCGTTTGGTGGCGCACGCTTTCCGCATATGAAGCACGTTTGAAGATAGGCATGTTCGGTGCGGAGGATCTTCTCGGCCTCTGCTCTAACCTCTTCGTCCTCAGCCAGACATCTCCGCTTATTTCTCTTCTCAGCGTTTAGCTTTTTAGCTTGGCTCTCTCTACGTAAATAGATTAAGGGTAAAGAGTTGATATTTTCAATAGGCTGAGATACCCTTCTGTAAGGCTGTTCAATTCCTTTCGGCTTCGGTGCAGTGCCTGGAGCCTGCATTATCGTTCTCCTTGTGACTGGCTGCTTTTCAGTTGTTTTCTTAGGCAGCAGCGCCATGCATTTTGCATTGTGGCATAAGTTAGTTCCATTACCAGCTATATCCTTGCTCTTGAATACTGCGTGCATCGCTTCTCCAAATGCAGCATGAACCTAATAACCATGTTTCGCAAAGCGTCAGACTTTTCCTTCACAATTAGTCCACATACTCCTTCGCATAGCTGGAAAAGCTCCTTCAGTCGATCCTGCTGAAAGGATTTCGGGAGAGAACTAAGCGGAGATGTCTGGCTGAGGACACACCGACTGTAAAGGAGATGAAAAGCACAACGACAACGAAAAACTGTAATTTGTGGGTCCTCCTAGGTTACTGAATCGGCTGTGCTGGACGTACCATACACTCTAACTGCATAACTCCAGTTTCAAGCGCATTTTATGACCAGACGGGCAGTATTAGTTTCATCAGACAATAACGCGCCCCTATGAGAATCGCGCGCCCCATTCAGAAGATCCCCAAATTGCTCCGAACTTTAGGAAACCTCAAAAAACCACTGTGACGTTGAAACTATACTCTGTGTGTTAGCGGGTCACTGCATACTTGAAATTAGGAAAAACCAAGCGCATACCGCACGCATGCCTCGGACTAAGTCACTTCACTTCCCTTTTTTCTTTTGCATACCAATAAAACAGTTGTAACACAACCAATACTCGTTAAATTGTCGATTCTATGCGACACTACCAACTCTCCCTACGGTTCCGACCGTCTTCACGTTCTATTCACGTGAGTCTGCGTAGGTTTAAAGGACTGCCTGCGCCCCAATCGAACACCGGGTTACGATGGTAATAAACTTGGGTTGATTTCTATAATTTAGAGGCTTTGGGTACATTATTTTGAGCTGCTCTGTTTCATAGAATTCGTCGCTACGGATGCTTGCAAGGTCTACATTTTTCTGTCGGTTGGTGAGACCAAGCATAAATGTCCAAAGAATTCCGTCACGTTTTATGAGCTCATCAACGGACGAATCCACCGCTGCGGGGACACTTGGTATGTTCATAGGGGTCACTCGTATATTTGATTCCGCCAGATGTTTCTATCCAGAGAAGGATCCTGATGCTCCGACTGAGGTTGTTTATAATCCGTACAAAAAGGAGGATCGGAAGTGCTTGCTGTGTCGTACTGGGGTCGAGCTCGATTACAAAAACGCTCGCCTCCTACAGGTATTTCAAGGTTGTTCAAGGCTCTTACCTTCATTCCGAAGCTTATTTCTTCAGCAATTCGTGTCAACGTTTTCTGGACGCGTGTATGATCGTCATATCACAGGCCTTTGTGACCATCAACAGAAGAGACTGGTTGAAACGATTTCATTGTCTCGAAAAGCTGGTTATATGCCAATCTTTGTGAAAGATCCTAAATACACGCGTGATCCTAAACTCTTCGATCCTCTTCGACCAATTCGACCGCATTCTTTTGCATGAGGAATCATTCAGATTGTAGTTTTTATGCACGTTATGTTAATGTCTATGCTTTACCTTGTCATAAATGTTTTCGACTTTCTGTATTTCTTCACGAATACCTTTGCTGTAAGTACCTTCTTAGCAATTTGCTGTTCTTTGGTACCTTCGATAGTCTTTAACGGGCAGTTATACACTCGCAGGCGATTTGAATGGGAAACTGGTCGGATTCCACAACAAGATCGCGGAACTACTATGCCGAATTGGTTGAGCAGGCCTCGACGGACGAAGATGTCGCCGACCTGATAACGTCGGTGTCCTGCGCTCATTTCTTTCGCTCGTCCAAAATCGTTCTGTTTCTGAAAATTGGCGTTTAGATTGTTTGGCACCCTCAGCGAAGATGAGGTTGACCTTGCCTTGCCATCCTTCTGTGTCCTCGCTGAAAAGTGTCCGAAGTCCATGAGGAGTCGAATGATGGATTTGGTTCACTGCTCACTAACAGGTTCGAAACAGTTTTACTGACAACCCTTGCTTATATTGACGTCTTAGCTTCCTAAATTTCTGTTAATCTCAAGCTGGAAATTCACCTCGATCTACGCGAAAGGCTGCTGTCGCATGTCTGAAAGTGCTCACTCGCAGCGAAGGATCGGTCTGGAATAATTTCTTTGTATTAGCTCAGTGCTTGGAAGAACCACAGGTAAGTTTTGCGGTGTACTGGTATGGCTTGACGCGGCTTTCGACGAACTGCGAGTGGGGGGGGGGGGGGGGAGGGAGGGGGGAAGTGCAGGGCTGTAATGACGACTATGCCTTCTCATGTTCATTTTTTCTTACTGGAGTTTCATACTCCAGTGGAGTCCTAGAACTGAGGTGGATTACACCAAGAAAAGCGCAAGAACTGAGCGGTACACTGAAAAAATCTACGTCCATGAGGGAGTGCTGGACCCCGTACCACGCACAGCGCACTGCTTTCTTTTCTGGTGTTCGAAGTTTGGGCAACCATCGTCTTTGGATCACCTTTTCGCGGTTGACATTGCTGTAGGAACGAACATTCGCTGCTTTTTCTGTGAAAGGTGCTCCAACGACTGGAGAGAACTTGTGCGAATTCACTGCTGTGCCAATCCCAAACCCATCAAAGCGATTGCCAACGATTGCGCATCCCGAAGGTAGCAACTGTTCGCTAAAACTATCTAAGACGGACTCGCATCCTTTGTCAACCTCGCGGAGATGTTCTCTGTCACGTCATCAGAGTTCACAATTTATTGGACGTGTTTTTTTGGTTTTTCATACATAGCATTCCAACCATGATAGCGGATAACTCAACACATCAAAAGGATCAGCTTCTATAGAAGATTATGTGCGGTTTAGTAGATTGATAAGAATAGAAAGTAAAGGTTTCTCGCTTCACGTTACCTATGTTGTATATTTTGGTTGTAGACAGCATTTTGCACTAACATTCGCTAAGCTCCAAAAAAATGCTAGCGATTGATACTGGTTTTTCTATCATTCGCTCTGCATAAGTAGCAGGGTAGCGAATGATAGGCGGCAGAGCCAAAGCTCCGACTCATGTGTACGCTTAATATCTCCCGCATCAAAAAATACTGAAAGGGATTTGAGTACATCACCAGCGCGATAACCAAGCCCAGCGAGCTGAACCACACCAGTTCAAAGGAAACGTTTTTTATTGCTGACTAGAATAAGTGTATCTACGTGGCTGCGAAATAGGTCTCGCCCCTGCCGTCGTCATCGGCGGCGATTTTGCCAGCGCGGCGCGGCTTAAACACGTGCAATGGGTACGAAATAATAGATCATGCCATGTTGAAGTGTCGGCGTGGCGACGCATTAATGGCTGAGCATCGCTTTTAGATGAAGAGAAGAAAAGCTTGTTGAGGATTGACGGCAGGTGCAGTAAAGGGTACAGCTTGTTGAACGTTGAAGCGGAAACAGTTGGGGGCAGGCAGGACAGCTCGCTGAAGGTTAAAGGCTGCATGTTGGTGACATTCGAAGGGGAAGTCGATTGTGATAGGGAAAACCTCATAGCGAGGCGTAGGTGTGAGGGTGAATCTCAATTGGATTGTCTCAATGGACTAGTTACTGTTCGTTTCTTTCTTTCAAATGTGTGTTCTACGCCACTGTTTGTGCAAATTAGATAGGCATTACCGTCGCGGGCTGGTCGTACACACCGGGCGCCCGCGGGTTGCGCACTTATGTGCTATTGAATGCGACCCACCTACAGCCTCCGTGGGTGTGGCATCCATGGCGGCTACTTTTTGGGACTCATGCGGAAGTATCCGACGTGCGAAGAAAAGTGCCCCTTCTCCTCCATCCCCGCAAATTCAAATAAAGAAGCCGCTGTCCACCAGAATGGACATGAGACGCCCACGTGCCCTGTGGTCCCAAACGAATCCAACGATCCTGTCTCGCGCTCCTCGCCTGGAATCGGCCAGCACCCGCTGCGCATTCTAAGTCATAAGCAGGCACTACGATAAGAATGCGATCTTCTACTTGGCAATTAAAGACGAACAAAGGCTCTAACAAACGAATATAATAACAAATATAAATACAGCTTGATGGAACTATGTTCTTATTGGAATAGATGGTTAGAGCCAAGTTCTTTTCACTTGATATGCCGTGCTGAGATCCACGGCATATTAACCGGATTAAAAAGCATGTTTCCCCTATAATGCTCTATGCCTTCAAATTCCAGGCGGCACCAGAGGACATCCCATGTTGTACTTGCGTTGACTAACCGTCATTAACCCTGATCAGGAGAAACCAGCGCTGAATTTTTCTCGTGAAAACCTGACATCAGTTGTGCTACCCGGGGAGCATATTCCCGATGAGCTTGCTAAATAGCGATAACTGTGAAGTCATTTTGTGCGCGGAAGCGTGGATTGTTTCCATAACTCAGCATTGCCTCATAAATTCGCATCCTCATAAATGTTGTTTGAAACAAAAATTATAGACCCTTTATTATAGTTATTTTTCATTCGTTCTATATATTGATTCACTCATTTTAGTTTCACATCGTCAATCCGGTGCTGCCTCGACTGGACACCGTTCTACAGTCCGTGTATTCACATTCACTTAGCTTCAAATGGGCGAAACTTATATTCATAAGAGCGTTGGCACACTCTAATGGTTGGGTGCGTGTATGGGCGCTGGAAAAATTCGTATCTATAGAGCCGAAATTTTTGGCTGCTGATCAAGAGGTGGGTTGTACGGTTTGCTGTTGCTGTTACTTGTTTAGGTTCCCACCTGCACTATATAACCATCATTGTTTAGTTCTTGTTCTACGTGCTCCTTAATCACCTGAATTCAAATGACCTCTTCTGGCGTTTGTTGGAACGTCATCGACTGAAGCTCTTCATATCCTCCTTAACAAGTCTGTTTAATGGAATATTCTGCGCTCTCGACAAAACTGCAAGAGGTGATGCAAGTAGATTTGTCCACTCATTCAGAAAACACCTGCATGCCTGGTATATCTCTTCAGGAGAATTCTCCAGAGATATTTTGAGGACAGCTTCCCGACTATCAAGTCCATCATCGATATATTTCATTTCTGAGGCTCTTAAGGAAGTAGACTCACCGCGTTGCCTCTCTACTGCTGATTTTCCTCTATTCATGTAAGTTAAATGTCTCATGATCTTTATTGGTTTATTCAAGGCTGGATTAACGTAAAGTTTTGACGGTTTCATCTCACCACTTTCAACTTATTGCATCCTGCCTCCACATAACGATGGAGGTGGTGGTGAAGAATTACGCTGACGCACGTAAAGAGCGCTGTGGGAAGAATGTCTTCGTTGCTTTCCCGTATCATCAGAGACGGAGATCGATCCGCCTACCTCAGCATTTCGGTGTTGTGCTTCAGCGAAATGGAAAGAGGGAAGCTGTTTTGACGTTGTAGACTTAGACCTTGATGGTGAGATCAGCATGCTCAGGTGACCATGCGTGTGGACCCGGTAGATAAAGTGCTGAAGAAGATGCCAGAACAGTGAAGAAAACCGCGCCGATCAAGTTGAAAGTGAGGGAGCAACATATGATAATGAGGTAGTATGGACACACTAAGAAAAAACCAGACGACCACCAAGGAAAGCTAGTCGTAGAATTCGAAGCAACCACCGGCAGCTCAAAGAAAAGGTAGAATGACATCATGAAGAGAGATATCGTCGGGGTCGGCTCTACGGCAGAAGGCGCATTCTGTAGGATTACATGTTGCGGATCACAAGAGCAGTGGATCCTGTGACTTTCAGGAAGTGAAGGCTCAGAAAAGGATGTTAACCTAATTTTCCTCTCCTGTTCGGTGTCGTCGCTGTTTGTTTTTGTGTTTCAACCTCACCCCTTATTGCAGGTGATTTCTTCATTACAACGTCTCTGTGGGAGTTCGTTAACCCGAGAAGCACATTGTTTTGCTGTTCATATAACCGGATGTTTTCAGAACGCTTGCTCAAAAAACGCGCCATATCCAGCATATAACCATGAAACTCACAGCACTGCTCAACGTTGTAGCATTTTTCTCGAAATTGCTTGAACTGGTTGGTTTTTCTCGGTATTTTAATTTACTCTTCTTAAATTTACTTGCGACCGGATGAGTTCAGTTTCTTATGGAGGTAAATCCAGCGTTCCCATCGAACGATGAGTTTTTTTCTGGATTTCCTGTGACTCAGCAGTTCAGTTCTATGGTATCCTTATGGTCCAGAGGACAAGCATATAGGATTACGAAATTTACCGTCTTCTTACCGTAATTATAGACGAACCGTGCAATGTCATGTACTCTCGACGCGCCTTGTTACGCGGCGCCTTCCTCAGTTTTAGGAAGAGTGATTTACTGTGTTCTCTGTGATTTACTCACCCGACGATTATAGCACAAAATAGTCCGAAATTGGGTGTAATTATGGTTTACGGGACCAGAAGATGTTCTGCCTCTCCTTTTCTTCTCTGAACGGCCTCGAGAGCTCACCAGAGAATGCCGTCAGCTTCCCATGGAACTTCGGATTGAGACCTATATCGCGTGAAAGAGCTCGAGACGCTGATCACAGATATGTAGACCAAACTTGCTAGATGGGTCTCCTAAGCGAGTTGTGGCCCGCGGAAGCCGAGTTGTCTGCCACATGTTAGGCCCCGTGCATACTTCCCGTCGCCGCGATGGAATCGCGGTGATGAGTTTTGCAGAGCGACGCGAAAGAATTTGAATTTCTCTGTGCTCGGCGCATCGCCCATCGCTCTGCAATGGGGCGCGACGGCGATCCGTCCAGGACCAAACGCTAAACACCGCGCGCGGCGCGAAAAAGTATGCCATGCCCGCGATGGGCGCGGGAAGCCATCGCGCATGCCGACCGTTACTGTTGCGGCGGCCGCGGCGAGGTTTCCTTTGACTATTCGACCGCGTGCGGCGGAATGGTCATGAACTGAGCGCCGCGATGGCATCGCGGCGATGGAAGTATGCCCCCGGCCTTAGGCGCCCTCAATCTTGTTGGGCGCAGTGTTGCGTAATCAGCGGTTCGCTTAGCAGCGCGTATGGTCGACTGCTTCGTCAGTGATTGCAAAGAGACAGCTTGCGCAAGTGCAAAAAATGCTCCTCGTCGAAGATAGGTCGCGAAACGCAAAAACGCCCTCACCGACGGGAGCCGAACCCATGACCCCGGTCCTGTGAAGCGGGCACTCTACCGCTGCGCCGCCGCACCTGTTATCCCGGCCAACTGTTCCTCTGATTACGCAACACTGCGCCTAACATGCTGCAGACAACGCGGCTTCCGCCGGCCACAAGTCGCGTAGGAGATCCATTTAACAAATTTGGTCTACCTGTGATCAGCTTCTCGAGCTCTTTCACGTGATATAGGTCTCAATCCGTATTCCATGGAAAGCTGACGACACTCCTTGGTCAGAAGCTCCATTATGGTGTGAATGCTTCAGGTCAATTTTAAGGAAATGCGATAGGGCATAACGGAGGGAAGCTCAAGACCTCAGTTGGAGATGGTTATCCTAAAACCGGCATCCTACCCAAAATTGTCCGCGACATTCCAGGCAGCGAAACTGCGTAGAGAATTTCGCATTCACACCGTCAAACAAAAAGTATCGATAGAAATACAATGAGTTGCACATTTATAGGAACGCTTCGTGTTAAATGTCATGTCACTTATACGGTGTTAAATACTCGCATAAATAATTACTTGAATAGCTGGCCTATCCTAAAAAGTCTAAAAAAAAAGTTATCCGTTTCATATTTGCAGGGCAGCTACAGCAAAAAAAAAAACACGCCTTGATCAGTCTCTTTTGTCGTTGTCAGTTCCCCACAGAACATATGGTCTGAGTGTGTATAATTTACCGAAGATAGCTAAGGCTTAAAGTTCAGACAGAAAATACAAGAAGTACAATAATTGCATTTTAAAAGCAACAACAATTTCTATTACGAGGTTCCCAGAATTCAACAGCTGAACATGCTGTGGTTGAGCGTTTGTTTTGAACTGCAATATTTACATGCACATCCTACGCGTTTCACTTGCCAACTGCTTTATTCCTTGTCTTAAGGGTAATCAAGATTCTCTTTTTAAGCATGGTGCGTTAAAGGGGAATGTCGAGTGAAAATGGCTTTGACTAGAACGCTTCATCTGAATATGCTCGAGAGCGCCAATGGTTGCTAATGAGTTACCGCAGGACGCCAGTCACAGTCGAGCTTCTAAAGTCTCGTGGAATGGGTGATTTTTCTCACAAAAACCTAGTTTTCTGTGCATTCTGCTGGTAAATCGTTTGGGTTTAAGCAAAAGCTGTGCAAATGTGTGAAAACCTCATATCCTCAAATTAGAATTTGCTTGTTGAACCGAATTCCGTGAGAAATGGGCGCTTTCTTCTACGCGTTTTGGCCTTACTGGGATCATCATGGACAATTTCCCACCATTGTAGACCTAGGTTCTGAGCTGGTCTAGGAGCACGATCGCCATAGAAGATGCGTGCATACGCCATAAAACGCGGCATATCTTGGATGCACAATATTGTGAAATGTTTCTCATTTCAATTACGAAAAGAAGGCGGTAAATCCCGTAATCTAGATTATTGTGTTCGGATTGGTTTGCATCACATTTCAGAGTATTGAAGCTGCTAACGAAATTGGAACTCTAACGGCTTTCTTCTCCCGCGATGATCCGTCGTCATTAAGGCATTTCATAGATATGATTTCATCACGTGAACTGCTACAGCAATCAGTTGAGACTGTAGATCTAATTCAATACGCGTTGGAGCGTCAACGGGAATTTGAGGTAATTTTATGGGCATTGGGCAAGTTTGATTGTTTATTAATAATGATCTTCTTACAAAATGGAGCGTTAGGTATATCTGCGTCTAATGAGTCTTTTGCTGACCAGATGAGGATTTAGATTAGACAGTGAGTGGTAGCTGTGGTCTGACACACCTGTTGGCGTGTCTCGCAATTGCACGCTTCGCATTATTCGTTAGGTCATTTCCTGCACTATTCGTAAGGTCACTTCATGGAAGCTGCTCTACTTGTGCAGCTTTCTTCCCTCTCTAGTAGTTTAAAAACAACTTTGTAAACCCTAGCACGTTTGAACCTTTGCTACCCTCTCGAAAATGAGCAGAGTATGAAGTCCTCCGGCCCTCCCCTCTACATTTAACATCCGTATCACCTCCAGGCGGTTCAGTGATGTCACTCGTTTTTGCAGATGCCGTACAGGACGGCCTTCCCCTTCTCTGTAGCGGCATGATGAATAGAGACACTTTCACTTATTTTCCTCAAACGGTCAATGTTAGGCCGGTTTTGCTCCCTTGATAAGAAAGCCAATCTGTCAGAACGAAGGACTCCCACCAATTCTCATACCATTGTGAACGGCGACTCTCTTAAAGAAAAACCTATAACACCTGTCAAAAAATAGATAACGTCGGCGCGTGACTTCCACCCTCATCGATTGAATCTGGAAGACTGCTGATATCACCGATCAAGAATCGTTAATGTTGATTGATATTCTCCTCCCGATCGAAACGCTCCAGCTGCTGTGAAGAATCCCAACACACATTAGACGATGCTGGGGCATGTCCTCGGAATCACGATGCACGTCGGGCGGTTTCTGGATATTTTCTGTTATTTTCTACTATTTTGGGGCTTCTATTTACGGCTGGTTTCAGTAGCTAACTTCGGCTATTTCCAAGATGATGATCTGCTTTTGAAGCGGTGATCAATAGCTATGCGCGATAATTTACGCTGTGATATATTATGCGATCCTTTTTCATGAGGGCAGCTGCAGATCATGTTCAGCGGAGGCACATAACTGGTGAAAATAGTAGCAACCAGAAAGCAATTCTAGCCTTCGATTGCTTTAGAGCGCAACAACCCATATAAAGACACTAGTGAGGTTGTCGTTTCACCTGTCTTTGACATAACCTAGACAGTGTTTTTTCTTCTGTATAGCTGAACTGTGAAAGTCTGACAGGGCATTGTTATTACACTAGAGGTCCTTTTAGAGAGATGATTTCGCCGCTTTGTTATGGGCTCGTGCTGGCTTCTGCGGTCATCAAAGTCAGCTTCAGAAGCACGTTGAACTGGAGTTAGCAGATCGTCTAATGGCTATGGAAGAGGGGGTAGAAGTCGGGCTTTCTTCTGTGATCGTCGCGGATGTTGACACCCTGCTCACTATACTGTATTCTTCTGTCACGGGTAACCTGGGCAGTTTCCCCTGCTATCTATTATGTAGTTAATCTTCGTGACATTTGTAATACTTCTTTATTTCAGAGCTTGATCCTGTAGATAATGGGCTTGTGCAGCTTATTCACGGCTACATTTTGCTAAGATGTGCAGTAACGTCTGCTACGGTAGGACATATATGCCCTTTAATGTCTGTTTAGGAAGGTACTTGAAAAACGTTTTGTTCAGGAAACGGATTCGTACATTATATGTACTGTCTACATTGGTCTTTTGAGACGTCTGAAACATTCTTTCATCCCGCTGATTGACCTGGCCATCACTCTTATAGCCGAGGTTCCTTTTGTATTTTTGTATAAATTTCATGAGATCCTGTTCCTACCCAGGCGCGTGTTTTGTTGTAGGAAGGGATACCACTTCATCGAGAGGTTCTTCTCATCCAAGTTCTTTTCGATGTATCAGGTGACCATGATGTCTATGTCAAGGAGGAAGTCGCCCCAAAACTGACACGATATCTAGGTGTCAGGCCTCTTGATCCTGTTTGTCGTGCAACACGGTAACTTTTTCACAGAATTCGTGGCTTTCCAGGATAGGCATTCATCTCTGCTTCAGGTCTAATAATTCTTTGAGTGGGAAAGACAGCAACAAGATGGTGTCATTGCTCCATGAATACCGACTTAAACTCGTCATAAAGTAAGAATGTGTTTATAACGCGTAATAATTGCTCCTCCACTACGATGCGTTCAGGTTTTTACCGGAGGTCATACGAAAGAATCCTGATGAGGTACTAGAAGAATGTACTAATCTGCTTGAGTGCGCATCAGCGTATACAGTTGCTCAGTCTTATCTGCAGATCGCCGGACTGGTGATCGGCGAGGTAAACACTTTTCTGCAGCTATATTGCGACAGATTTCAGTCTAGCAGGGAAACTAGTGACCAGTATAGAGTTTGCGTTTTCAAAACCACATTAATTTCGTGCTCTTGCATTTCAATTGTTCTTTTCGTAGAACCTTCATTGCAAAATGGGACTGTGACCATATTTTAATGGATCTTAACTGCCGTTCCAACATTTCATGTGTTCGTTCGATGTGGTGTTGTCGTTGTGCTCAGGCGTTCGAGTTTAATTAATCTAATTTTAAGGTGGTACGTCCTGAGACTTTACTTGGGATGATCAAAGCGGCGTTTAACGTGACAGCAGAGGAGCGAAAATCGCAATACTTTCTCCCAGCCTTACATCATACGCTCAGGTTAGTTGTAGTTTTCCGCGCAAGGTTAGTCAGAAGTTGTAGTTTTCCGCGCAAGGTTAAGGATTGGGCACACTCGGCAGCGGCTTTAGTGCGTCAAAAACGGGGCGGAGCGTCGCTCTCAGGCTTAGGACATGTTTGCGGTGAGGGGCGGTCGCTCTTTCTTTCTCTGGTGTCGGCATTGGACCACTGCCAACCATCGCTCAGCTGACCGGTTGGCTGGTTTGGTTGAGGAAAGGACTTTCCTATCTTACTTATCTTATCTCTTGCTCAGGAGCGATAGCGTCAGCATCACGGAATGACCGAGCTCATTCCGTGAAGCTGACGCTTGGAGCGCTGACGCTGGGCGTCAACGCTGAAGCGAAGTGTGCCATAAGCGCGTCGCCGTCCCTGACGCAGAGACACGTACTCTGCGTCTCTGCCCTATTCTTCATCATTGGAGCTGCGTCAAGCAGCAGAAGTGTGCCCAGCCCTTTAGTCAGACCTTTTATAGTGCGCCACGCATATAACATGTAGATACGGGATATTCTGAGTGCTCACATGGAGCAGTGCAATAGCAGGTAACAGTTGGTGGACGTTCTTGGTGGTACACAGGGTCGATTTATGGTTCACTTCTCACCCAGAATATTCAGTTCTTTTATCCCTTTAACGTGGATGAATTGATGTGTGACATGCTGGGGAGTTATAAACCATCGGCCAACGCAGGCTGTTGTATTGGTCGTTGATTGTACAAATCGGCTCCACGATATCACACAGAAAATGAGTACGTCCTGCGGAAGGGACTCAATAATACCTCACTATCCTCGTTTCTGTCTGTGCAAAAACGGCATTTTGGGGTGGGTCTGAACCACTGTAAAAGCCAATGTTAAAGTCTTTTTCAGTCTCTGCTTCGCAAGATCAGTACTGATTCATGACGACGTCAGGAGTTTGGTGCTGGTCAGTCTATTCCACAGCAATGTTCGTTACTCACAGCTAAACGATACGAAACGATTTAGGGGAGATGTTCTGAACTAATGGAATTGGCACGCATGAACACACCAGTTGCTCTATACCTCTCTCAATGCCTCCTGGATGCTTGCAAGGAGGATCTTTTGTCAGAAAATTGGGTGCCCACCGTAAGTTCCCCTATGTCACTCAATGTGGATTTGTTGGCATCGGGTGCGCTTTCGCTCGATACTGTACCAGGTTTTCAACATTGCCGTGTTTGGACCAGTACCGAAAAAGGAACACAAGGTGATTGATGCGGCCTACGAAATGATTTATGAGGACCGTGTCAACAATTTCAACGACATTCAGAGGTAGGCTGTGTGTAAACAACTTGACCACAATACATGTGCAACACATCATCTGTAAGGTGCTCTGGGCTTATCAAGAATCTGAGTTTTCTCGATAATGGAGGACAGCTGTAGCCGACCGTTTTGCCCCCGATAGTGTCTGACCTAGTTGATAACGTCACGCACCCCCATTCCATTGCCGAACGTGGCGCTTGTCAGCAGCGGTAGCGAGGAATGCCCGAGGTCATTCCGACTGGTCACTGCCGCTGTAGAGTGTGCACGCGGCTGCGTTTACTTTAAGACCTGTGGCATACTCCCGCGGACGGGTACCTGGCCAAATCGCCGCGTCTCGGCACGCCCGCCGTCCGCGGGTCACCGCAGACGGGTCGCGAGGGACTATACATTGGATCCGATCGAAAATCTTCGGATAATTGGATGATTCGGATAAGGGTGATTTTGCGGACCCCAGATTTTTGGATGATTCGGATAATGGCAGTTTCCGGACCCCGGATTTCGGATATCCGACTCATTAACGGAAAAGCCCAACATTTCGAAGAGTTTCAGCGGTGGTGAACAGTGAACGGCCGAAGAAATAACAGCAAAGATGATTCATTCCAAGATGAATTATTCTAACCAGGGACTGTCTCAGGCGTATGTCTGAGCGGTGAAAACAAATACCACACTACTACGAGAGTCTCAACCCTTCACATAGTAGAAAAGTGGGTACCATTTTTGCAAAGTTCTTGAACCCAAGGGGCTAGGAGCTCTCAAAGTTTACTATGCGATCGCATGCACACTGCTGAACTACCGTAGTCGACCGAAATTTCAAAAGTGGATTTCATATTCGTGAACAGCCCCCAGATAAGCCCATTAGGGTGGGGAAGGGGGGGGGGGGTTGGATAAAATGTTTTCTACCTCTTCTCGACCTCGACCAATGAGCTAGGAGTTAGGAAAGGGTAATAGTCAGGTAGTGTGCGGAATTTCCGATTTCGTGTTTCGCATGCTGTCTTGCCCGCTTCCTAAATGCGTTAACGGCAACTCAGTTATTTACTACTATTATGGATATATATATATATATATATATATATATATATATATATATATATACCAGCCGTTCAGCGGCCGCCAAACGTCTGGTTGGGGGCTCCGCCCCCAAACCCCGAGAATAGAACAACCCCAATCTTCCTCCTTTCTTCCTTAGGCTTTCTTGCAATAAAAAAACTGGTTTTACTATGTAAATTAGTGCAGTGGGATATGGTAGGGCAGAATTTTCACTGAGCATATGTAGCCCATCCACCCTCCATCACATGCACGCGATTTATTCTCCGAAGCGCTCGTTCTCTATGTCTCGAGAAACAGGTAATGAGAGTCCCAATCCGGTGCTTAATCAGCAAAATCATAGTTAAAACTAATCGGTATTGGTCGACACCGCTTACTGTCCGAGGGCAACAATACTCCTCCGAATCCCATGGTTACATTCTCTACCGGTTGAAAAATCGGTAGAATGGCAATTACGTAAGCTTCTAGTTAAGATGGGATATGAAAGGGATCAAAAGAAAGTGAAACAAGAATTTATTAGAGAGGTTACTTCCGAGCTTAAAAAAGGTTCCTTAGGCGACGACGACTGTGTTGTCCACGTCCTCTTGAGTTGGCAAATCGCATAGGGTACGTGGAAGTTGACGGTACATCATGCATTGTCCTTGAAGCGGAAAAGGATACATCTGAGGTTGAATTGCCATGGCGAGCGGTTGGTTGCTATTGTTCCTGGACAAAGGATCGTGTCGATCTTTCCTTCGTCTTCGAAATTGCTCTTTCCTTGAAATATCTTCGTGTACGAGCGCTTCTTGATGATTTTTTCTCCAAAGGCGGTAAATCTAGCTCTCCTTTCAAATATTCACTGAGCCGCTCAAAGTAATCTCTCAGGACTTCTTTCGAGTACTTCTCGGAGCTAAATTCCTCGGCCTAGCACTGGGCCCGTGTGATGGTCCCATGCCTGATTCAGTTGCCGGAATGCAGCTCACAAGGCTCTGCTCGGCAAGTACTGCCACTGACTTCGCGAGCTCGAGGGCCTCACCCATATCACCATATCTCTTGCGCGCGCTCGAGGCCCTGTCACCTCTGGGTGGTGTTACGGCTAGTATTTTCGTGCCATTACGAGCGGCGGCTGCCAGAAACGAGGCCAGTCTGCACCATTCCTTCTTCGGAATCGAAATATCCAACCTCGGGCCGACCAGGATGCAACAGGACGATTCTGAACGGTCCAAAATGCTGCCGATTTCACCGAGATCTCGATACATCTTGCGATGCACGTTCGGCTTCACTTTAAAGAAAGCGTCCATCGACGAAAAACTATCCGGCAGGATAACGAGCGGCTTCAACGGTTCCTCGTCGTTCTCGACGTCGTCCCAATTATTCGCCTTCGCGTAGCGAACTCCTTCATTGTTGGCTTAGTTTAGTTGGTCGACTGGTAGGCCCGTTCCTCCGTCGTGAGGCAGAGCTAGGAATGAGCCGTACGGGTCGCTAGGCTATGGAACACACTGGTCACAGCACTTTTGAAATGAGTCTCGCTAGGCTGAACACAGTATCAAATCGGAGATGCCCTATCGTCTCAATAGCTGATGGCACGACATCTTTGAACGTCTTTTCGCCGGCCGAACAGGAAAACGCCAAATCCGTTTGATGATGTCGTCCAGGGCATTGATAGAAGAGTCCTAGCGCACCGGTGTCACCGTCTCCTTTCGTTGTAGTCCTGCAAACATTATTGCTAAACGTGTTGTAACGGCGCCGTACCCTTTTTGTTTTCGTGTTTAATTCGATATCCTTAATTTCACTAGGGATCGCTATCAAGGAATCAAACTGAACTCTTAGCGGTTCCTCTTTTTCGTTAATGTTGGATATCAGTGCTGAGTTATTGCTGACCTCTATTATCCGATACGGACCACCCCACGGCTCAGCTAACTTAGGGTACTTCTTAGACGCTTTTCCCTCGGCAGCTTGAGGAGTACGCAATCCCCTACCTTTGGCAGCTTTTCTGGGTTCGTTTTATTGCGCTTATCATACGCCTTTTTCATTTCCTCCCTATATTGCTCGTCAATTTCCTTTGCGCAGTTTAGGGCTAGTTGAATGCTCGTCAATAACTCGTGCTTATAATCGTCAGTATCTATGTGATTAAATGGTAGCTGATCTTGAGGGATGACACCTGAAGGGTAGTTGGGGTCAGTGGCATGAAGTAAAAAGAAAGGGCTTTCTCCTGTTGCTTGATGCAGAGCACAGTTATAAGCGAACACCACTGCAGGCAAGAGAACATCCACTCCGCAGGTATCACTGTTTTTTTCTGCAACATTCTCACTAAAGTTCCTATAGCCCTTTCTGCCATTCCATTCTCACGCGGGTTATACCCTTTGGTTACCGACTGTTCGATACCCGTTATTTCGCATAAACCAGAAAGAACACTATTTACGAACTCAGGTCCTTGGTCAGAATGAATTTTCTTCGGCCACGTACAGCCGTCACATATCCAGCGCTCAAAGAAGACCCGTGCCACTGTATTCGCCGTTTTGTCGGGTATCGGGTAGGCTCCAACAAATTTTGTGAAATGGTCCACTACTACCAGCGCATAGCGATTTCCTCTCTCTGTCAATCCTAGTTCAGCCAGGTCTAACCCAACCAGTTCGTACGATACGCTCGTCACGAAGGGTTTTAGTGGTGGGATTTGCAACTTATGCGCCCTCGCCAAGAAGCATTTGGAACACTCTTTGGACTATTTCATTATGTCCGCCTCCATTCCTTTCCAGAATACCATTCGTTTCAACTGGCGATATAACTTCCGCCCATTTAGATGCCCTGCCATAGCACCTTTATGCGCCTCATTGAATACATCCCTTCTCTTAGACTTGGAACTACTCTGATTGTTCTGTTTCCACATACTAATTTTAGGTCGTCATTTTTGATGATGAAGTCTGCCACCTTATATATTTTTGTACATCTTGGCAGTTTAATGTCCTTGTGGTCCTGGTGAGCTTCCATATCTTCAATAAGCTGCTTGTAGTCATCATCACTTCTCAGTTCCTTCAGCATTCGCTTTCCTATTCGGTTACCTCACAGATTACTACAGAGTCTCCAGGGAAACAACCTTGTTTTGTAACCTCTGATAATGCACTACGGGACAACGCGTCTGCCACAGCATTCACTTTCCCTGCTACGTATTCAATTTCCAGTTTATACTTTTGGATCTCTAGTGCCCATCTGAGAACCCTTGCAGATATGTTGGTTCTTCTAAACAGACAGGTTAACGGCTGATGGTTAGTTCGCACAATCGTTCTCATACCATAGACAAAGAAGTGAAACTTTTGGAGAGCAAACACCACGGCCAAGGCTTCGAGATCTGTTATATGATAGTTTTTCTCTGCTTTGGATAGACCCCTTGACGCGAAAAGCAGGGTGCAAGAGGTGATCATCACCCATTTGACATAGCACTGCTTCCAAACCTTCACCGGAGGCGTCCGTAGAAATAATAAACGGTTTCTCTCCGGTTTCGGCCGCTTGTATGTTAGGCTGCGCTAAGACTGGAGCCTTAGTCAACGCTTTTTTGATGTCATTGAAGCTCTTCATTTCGGCATTAATCCACTTCCATTCTCCTTTTGTGCTAGTCAAACTATACAGATTCTTCGCCATCTTTGAGAAGCCCGCTATAAACTTTCTGTAGTAGGTTGCCATTCCCAAAAACGTTCTTAGTTCAGCTGCATTTTTAGGTACAGGGAACTCTACAACCTTCTTAACCTTTTCCACATCAGTTTTCAAGCCCTCTTTGTCGATGTGGTGGCCAAGAAAAGAAATGCTTTCCTTCAAAAATTCGCATCTTTGGGCTTTAGACGAAGGTGTGCTTTGCACAGTGCTTCAAGCACTACTTTCAAAACTGTGAAGTGGCGCTCAAGGGAATCTGTAGCCACTAAAATATCGTCTATGTAAACAAATACTTCATCTTCAAGCTCTAGCCCCTTAATTACGGCGTCCGTCATTCTCTGGAAGACGGCTGGACTCGTGGACAATCCGAATGGAAGGACTGTGAACTGAAACAGTCCTTCACTCGTAGTGAATGCGCTCTTGCATTTCGCATCTTCGGACAGCCGTATCTGCCAGTATCCTGAGGCTAGCGGAGAAAAATTTCTTTCCACTTAGACGTTGCAGCACTGTATCAATTTTTGGCAACGGATAGAATTGTGCTGAATCACTTTATTCAGTTCCCGGTAATCAATGTATAGTCTCAAGGTTCCGTCCTTCTTCTTAACTAATACTATCAGTGAAGCCCATTCAGATGAACTCTTCTCCACTATGCGACGTTCCTCCAAATCCGTCAATCTCGTGGACTACTAAATCCGCTTGTGTCAGCTCCTTATCAGTTACTGCGAAGACGTCGTTAAAATCCATCACAAGTTGTTGTATCTCCTTGGGCAATCTCTGATCCCGTTCAAGTATGTCCAATAAGGCAGTTTTCCTTTCTTGTGGTGAACTCCATTCTCCATTCTTCTTACTAGATCCATCATATCTTTATCAGGTTCCATATACTTTGGCTTCACCCAGTCATCATTCTTCCATTCTCCTACTATTTCACCTGTTTTGAAAACAATTGGTCCTTCCGAGAAATTTAACACGGGATATTAACTTCTCCTTCAACCGGGCTACACAACCCGTCGCCTATCCTTTAATCCACCGACTCCAAAAGTGACCCTCCATTTTGGACTGCGCGTGCACACGTCAGAGTCAGTGTTCCCACTCCTTTCGGTGGAATAAACAGACAGTGTTTTACGGTAGCCTTGGTTTCGTTATCCACGCTCACCCCGCCACCTGGATCCTGCACTGCGGTACCTGTTGTTCCTATCTGCTGCAAACGCCTCCTGAACAATTCCAACGCGTTAGTGCCTAGAATAACTACTTCATCCAGGCCCCGTGCAACATATGCGGATACCTCCTCCACTTGACCCCTGAATGTTATGGCCACGCGGACGACGTCCAGGAATTCCATCACATTACCCGAGGCATTGCGAACTTTCACTTTTGGATGGGGTAAGCAGGTAATGTACTCATCCAAATCAACATTGGACTCTATTGCCCTTTTCAGCAGTAACAGGGGTATAATCGTTGTTTGTGACCCCGTATTCAGCAATGCTACCGCTTCAATCCCGAAAATATTTATATTTTCTATAGCCTTTTATCCAAACAGTTTGCCTTCAGGTAACTGTAGGTCAGCAACAGTTGCACCTAGCCATTTGTCTACTAACGAGGCATATGCTTCCGTCTGCCTCCTAGGCTCACTGCTCCTCGGTTGTCCCGCCCTTGCGTTTGGAAGCAGGCAGTCTTTCGCGAAATGTCCTAACTTCCCACAGTTGAAACATTTCTTCGAATCACTACTATTTCTATTATTTGGCTCCTTAGGTTGCGCTTCCTCAGCTTGACCTGGGCTTCCGTCGCCTGGTTGTGCGTACCATCGAGCTTTCCTATTGTTCACGCTTTCACTCACACTTTCCTGTTGCTAAAAAAGGATGTCCTTGGCTTGTTATTACCCATCGTCCTAAACGACGGTTTATGATCCCTTTTGAACCCCTTGTGCAAGCACATTCCTCCGCAACCTTCAAGCTTCTTTCCAGACGCAGAGCCGCTTCTTTGACCATACGCTTCCTGCGTTGCGCTTAGTTCCAAGGCCTCCATGAGACAATAACTCCCCGACCATGACGCCAACTGCCTGCACAGGATTTCCGCTTTTGGTAATGACGTCACCTCCAACGGCAGATCAGGGTAGGCTTTATTGGCTAGCTTCTCTAGCACCATGCAGAACTCACTGACAGGTTGGCCCTCTCTAATCGTTAATTTTCGCAAGTCTGCCAAAGCTCCAACTTTCTGACTATTACTATCGACACTCATCCTCTTCTTCATTTCAGCCACTACTTCATCGAAGACACCCTCCCGGACGTTTTCAGGTAGTGTCTCAAACAATGTTAAAGCTCCGCTTCGCATGAAACTTTGAAACAGCTGTAGCCTACTGGAGTCCTTCCACTGCGCCTTTGGGTATTTTATCTCAAATGACTTCAAGAATCTTTTAAAACATTCATGGGGCCTACCACCAAAAGGTTGCACGTCGGGTAGCGCCATTGTCCTCATGTAATCACTTATAGAAAAATTCTCGCCTGTGTCCAACGATTGTGTTTCTTGAGCGAGCTCGCATCTTCCTTTCGGCGAATTCTCGTAGAACTTCGGGATCAATCGGGTCGAGGTCAACTGCGATATCTGAACTTGATTGTACGTTTCTTGAACCCTAGGCAATGGTCCATGAGCTGGAGGACAAGGGAACTCACTTCTAAGCGGCACATTCCTTGCTGTTTCTTCAGAGGGTTCCTTGCCGAGGTACACAACCTCGTGTCATAATTGCTCCACCTGCAACTGGCTATGTTGAAGCTTGCTTTCACAATCGCGCACTCTCTGTCTCTCTGCTTCTATCGCGTTCATCAACTCTTCTATCTTCTCAATCAGCTCATCCTCGCGGCAACTCAAAAGCCTGCACGACTCCGTTATCGTGCTCTTCGTCAGACTACTTCTTGTCAGATGCTCTTGTAGCTGCTACCTACGCGTGCGAATGCCTACTTCATTCAACATTTTGTCCACTCGCGCACCACTCTGCTGCCTACTCGGGTCACTCATCTCAGCCAGTGTCGTCCTTACAATTTCCTTAACTAGGTCTGTTTGCTCCCTCACACTCGACACCACTGCGTCCCTCTTTGGGTCATCCGTACGAAAGGACTTCCCTAACTCGGTGTCACACGTAACCGCTATTGTAGTCACTTGCCCTATTATCTTACTTGCTAACCTCCCAAACTCCTTACAGCTTTCACTCACGTTTTCGTCATCCATTTCTTCATCGTCAGGAGTTCGGAGCAGATCGTCTTCGTTTATGCCGGAACAGGATTATAAACGGCGGATATCAGGACCGGCTCACCGTAACCTTAGGCGTCGGGTGAGACGTCCATTGTGCAATCGCAGAGCCAGGGTAGGCAAGGGACTCCAGGGTGCGTGCCATGCAAGCTGCTCGTATGGAGACTGCTTTCTTCGCTCAGGGGGAGTTCGCGGCTGGGTTCTGCGCTCTTAGAGCGCACAGCCAGGCTAAGGAGGGGACTCCAGGGTGTATGCCATAATACTGCTCGTATGGAAACTGCTTTCGTCGCTCAGGGGGAATCCGCTGCTGGGTTCTGCGCTCTTCGAGCGGCGAAGCGCATACGGGTGAAACAATGCGCAAAAAACGCGCAACGTCGTGTAGACCTCGAAACCTTCCAGATCTCAGATACTAGGGTGAAGTGCAAGAACGCCGCGACGAACGAGAACCGAACCCCCGACATCCCTCGCATGAAGCGAACCCTCTACCTACCGCACCACGTCCCACTTGTCAACGGTGCCATCGCCGGCGCACAAGACATCGATCGGACGTCGCAGCGTGGCCGCCTATCCTCTCTGGGCTAGGAGGGCGCAGACAGCAAAGTCTCGGCGCGACCCGCACTGAGCCGGTCCTGATATCCGCCGTTTATAATTGTCTTATGCCGGACCCAGGCATGACGCTCGAGAATGTGTTCTATTATCTAACGAATTAGACAGCAGTACACACCACCGTTGTCACGAGGTGGTATGTATTCGACACGTTCGAACACTCGACACAGCACGTTCAACACGTGAGAGAGGAAGAGGAAAATACCGTGCGAACAATGAGCGCTATCCAAAAAGTTTAAAAATTTCTCCCGTCACTTGCGGATGCACAGGCCCGCGCATTTGCTGCTGGGTTCCGCTCCGATCCCTCAAACTCTACGGCTGTTCAGCCCAATCACAGATCGGCGGTAGTCCTGCCTCCACATGGGATCGATTGTCACAGCACCCCGGTTCGATCCTTTGGAGTCGATGTTGCCACAGTGGATCAATAGTCGCGGCAACGCCGGCTCGATCCCTCCTTAGGTGTTGTACCACTGGCTTGACTCGCTGGAATGGATCGATAGTCACGGCAACGCCGGTTCGATCCTCCTTAGCGTCTGCCCACTCCCTTCGTCTAACTCGGTCGATGGTCACGGAGTTGCGGCTCGACCTTCTTCTTTGTCCTCTTTTGCCTGAGACCGCGCTAGCCAAAATGGATCGGTATTCACGGAGACTCCGGCTCGATCCTTCTTCCAAGCTGGTTTGGCCTCCAAATTAGACGAGTCGACGTCGACGTGAGATAACTCCTCGGTAACGACCTTGGACGGGGCACAGCGTTAGTATAACAGATGAATAGTTTATTATCAGGCAATAAGAACACAAAAAAATGCTCGAGCCCAGCAATGAGCGGTATCAAGAGAGCGCGTGACGCTGGTTGACGCGTCCTTAAATACAGCCACGTCGATATGAGATAGCATACGATCGTGATAGGGAGAAAGGTGAAATCGATGTCAGAGTTAACGGAAAGGTCAAATCGATGGGCCAGCAACATAGGCAAATGGGCATAGTTAACACATAGGCAGTCACCAATGCTCTTTTGCTATAAAAAGCAATGGATCACGCCACGATGGGCGAAAAGTTGGTGTGAATATCATGACTTTTATTTAATTATTTATTTACACGAGTACAAGTACAATCGTGCGCAAACTGTTTAGAAAAAATCAGGAAACGAAAAAAGCAAATACAATTTGTATTTATTATTATTTTCTTTGTTTTGTATCATATGTACTGAGGGTATATGTTACTCGAGGGAAACCAGGTAGCATATATTACCTCACCACCGACTATCGGGTTGTTATTATCTTAATTATATAAATTATTTTAATTATTAAAAATATTTTAACTAATTTTATTATTTTATTAATTTTACGGTCATAATTTTTACCCATTTATTAATTATATAGTTTTATATAAATTATTATTTTAAAATTATGTTTAATTAACTTTAATAATTTATTGATATAATAATTTTTTATTTTTATTTTATCTCTTTAATTTTACAAATTTTACTTCTTAATTTAATTCTTAACAATTTCTTTGATAAATTCTTTCTATGAGGATACTTCCTCAGACGCCAGTGGCGTTCTCATGTGGCCAGTGGCCAAGCGTCTAGTTGACGCAGAATTCTCTCCTAATCTTTAATCTCTCAGTCATTCTTTTATGAGGATACTTCCTCAGACGCCAGTGGCGTTCTTATGTGGCCAGTGGCCAAGCGTATAGTTGACGCAGAATTCTCTTAAATCTTTACTCTTTCAGTCATCTATCTAAATTAAAAGTATTTTCTCCTTTCTATTTCACTTGAGTTATAGCTGTGTTCTACTGACGTGTTTCCATTCTAAAATTTTGTGGATGTTATGTAAATACTAAGCTGAAATAATTTGTTAAGAAAATAAAATAATGAACAATAATCATGAATATTAAATGAAATCAGTGATATATTTAGAACCAATTATAAAACAACATACACAATAAGTTGACAATTTCCCATTATTTAATAGATTACTAAATAATGGGAAATTGTCAACTTAAAACCTAAAGGTTAATAAAGTACCATATTAATAATAAATGACATTAGTATTTAAGATTTACTTATTGTACTGTTACGTTCGGTACTGCCTGGTCAAAAAGGTATATTGCAATCCTAAAATTAATCAAATTGAATGCTCCTATATTAGGCTAACTTTGCCATTTTATTTATTACAGTGTATACAATTTTTTCAAACGTAAATATTAAAACACTTTTCATTTTTATTCTTGGGAATTGAGACATTTCACACACGTACTATCTTACCCACTCAAGAGGCCCCATCCTCTTACTAAAAAATGGGGATCCGTAATGATGTGGTTTATAAAAGTCAAAATATTCAAGAGGGGTCATGTTTTGGCGCCTCCATTACGGGTCTAACGTACGGGTCTGACAACCCCGCGTCGCACTCCCACGGAACCCTTCAAGGGAGACTCCTCTTTGTACTGGGGTTAGACCGCCCATGTACTCAGATATAGGTCTAAAGACAACATAGTAACTAAAACAAATAACTATTTCACCTCTGATGTTTTCTACAAGTTTAAAAACGGAACGGGAGCAATCAATATATAATTAAAGATCTTGGCAACCAGCATAAGGGATTGCGTTGTAATGTCAACTGTACCGTATGTAACATTACTTCATTTGATGACAATATAATTTCTAGCGTAACTAAATTTAAGATCAACAATTTTAAAACAACAACTTCTTCTTGCTGCACCAAGAAGTAGTCTAAAAGAGAGAATAAGAGAGCATATGTATTACATAAATAATAAAAAGAAATTTAATGTTTTATATACTCACTTTCATAACTGTAAGTCGGAATTTTACGTCAGTATTTTAGATTCACTAGAGAACAACAAAGACAAAAATACATTACTCAATAAGGAACTTTTCTGGATAAAACTACTCAACACTGCATATCCGCTTGGACTTAATGATAATATTAAAGGATATGGCAATATAACCGAAGACCCTAAGACAAAAAATAAACAACAAGACCACAACAGATATAACGAAATTCCTAACTATTTAAGCAGCAGTGAAAATAACCTTCACATTATGGATTTTTATAGATTCCTTAAAAATCTTTCGAAAAGAAATATAATAAGACTATTAGAATTATGTCTCGATCCACTCTTTTTAAAACATCTTAAACAAAAAGCAAAACTTGTTCTGTATTGCTTACTGACAACATCAAAATATAACTACATTCATAATACAATAATATGATGAAAAGATTATTTTAATGTAGTAGTCCCATACGTACACACTAAATTAGATGCTGTCAACTTTAATAAAATATTTAATAGCATCTACTCCATCGAATTTCTGAAGAATTTACAATCAAATGGACTACCTTTTAGAGTAGTCTACAAATACGATCCTCCAATATCAACCAAAATTTTTAATTACAATGAGTTTCTTAAGTCACTAGATAACATTATCATTTCTCATATCTTATCTAGCCCTTGTCTATGCGAAACAATATATGTAAACGATAAAAAATTTGTCGACAAGTATCATTATCATATTATAACAGGTAATTTAGAAATCATAAAAGATATAGCACTAAGAGAATTACTTAGTAAAGACACTAAATATAGGGTAGTTAAAAAATTGGACAGAGAAAAAATGAAATTCATATATAACCAGGCTATTGATGCTATTATCGGAAAAATGAAAACTAAATATAAATTTAATGCTAATATTATAAATCAAATTAGAAAACAATTTATTTTACAACATAGAAATAAAGTTAATCCTGTACTAAATAATAATCAAGAAATATCTGAAATTACTACCAAAATTACTTTATTTTTTGCCCACTAGACAAAGCGTCTAACAACTACGGTATAATTTGTAAAAAAATACTACTTACAAGTAACTATGAAAGAACTAGAAGTAGCCATTAACGCCTACAATTTGCTCTTGACAACTAAAGACCAAAACAACAAAGTATACAATCACCTGCCCAATATCAGTGAATCTGATATCTTACGTAGACACAACCTTTTCAATGTGAATAACGGTTTAAGAATCAACAATGACACCGCAATTCCGATAATCTACTGCTTACCCAAAATGCACAAGGACCCAATAAGTTTTAGATATATAACAGGCGCATCCAAGAGTAGTATGAAAAACCTTGCCTTACAATTACAATGTATATTCACATTTATTAAGAATCATTTCATTAACTATTGTAACGTAGTAGCTAACCGAAACAGATCTATGAAAATATATTGGGCAATTAATAATACAAATATTACCTATGAACTAAACGCATTACAAAATAACCATTTGAAACTCTATTCAGCAGACTTCAAAGATATGTTTACTAACCTGCCTCGTAAGACTATCTTAGATAAAATTGCAGTTTTACTCAAAATCTGTTTTAAAAATGCTAATAAAAATTTCATAGCTTGTAATGGCTACAAGACATTTTACACTAATGAAACAAATTTGAATTCTCAATATAAAATATTTAATATGCAAGGCATTATGGATCAGGTTAATTTCTTTCTTAAAAATAGCTATGTATTATTTAGCTCAACTATATTCAAGCAAATCAAAGGTGTTCCTCAGGGAGGCAACTTTAGTCCACTACTTGCAGATATCACAATGTCTATGTTGAAATACGAATTCGCTAAAGCATTTGTGGCTAGTAGTAATAGCATATTTATACCATACAGGTATATGGATGATCTACTAATAGTCCATAACTTAGACGAAAAGCATGTGGACGATATTTTAAAGCTAGCCTATAAAGATACTCTGGAATTGAAAAAGACGCATATTAATGAACATCATTGCAATTATTTGGACATTACATTAAGAATTATCAATAATAGAATAGAAACAAGAATGTACAATAAAACAGATGATTTCAACTTTAAAGTTCTAAGGTTTCCACATTTTACTTCAGCGGTCTCCATAAATATCAAAAAAGCTATAATTTTATCGGAAACGTTAAGAATAGCAAACACTTGTTCTGACCTAAAGTATTTTCTAGAAAAATTATTGAACTGAAAAATATTTTAAAGCATTATGAATAACAGAAGAGTTCATTATTTCAAACATAATTAAATGTTTATATAAACACAGATTTATATATTATAAGTTCAAACTTCATCGAGTCAAAGACAATCTAGCTATATTTTTACGGAAAATGTTTGGCGAATAAAATTATACTTAAATTAAATACCTTCCAAATCTTTTGTTTGCTGAAACTGTGTATTTAAGTAAAATAATATAAATTAATATTATTAGTGATAAAGAAATACTTAACAGTGATAACGATACCGTTTTGTTTTATTGTTGGTTTTATTGCACTCTGTTTTCGACACTGAGTGTGAGACTTGAAACCTTCCTCAATGATACAACCAGTTTTACCATATTTGAATTATAAATGAGAATGAGTATGGATATCATTATATATATATATATATATATATATATATATATATATATCAGTTGACTGACACACACTTCCTTATTTGTGAATGTTCCACTACGGACTGCGGTAATAGCCAAAGTGAGTAAGTATTTCAATTTTAAAACGGATGTTAATAATAGTAACTATACTAGTTAAGATAGTTATAATTTTTATGAAAAAAATAATAAATTTAGATTTATGTAAACTTCAATAGTCTTGGTTGTTATTTTATAATAATTTGTAAAAGTCATTATTAGATACATTTATTGTAATAATTATACAATAAATTATAATCATATTTATACATATAATTATAATTATATAGTCATACCTGTAATTGTTACATATAATTATACATATTATATGAATAAGCCTTTCAATTAATCCCTTTCAACTTATGAGAACGTGTTTTTCTACTTCTTTCAGTAATATCTTTTTGTTTAACTCAAATTTTTATACTCCTCCTTTGTGTTCATTTTTAAACACAATTTTCTCGAGTAATGTCTTATTCCTCATTCTTTCGTATTCATTCTTTCTCTTGTTTTCTACATCTAATCTCTCTTTCTTTTCATTCTCTTATCTCTTTTCACACACAAACAGATTTTAAAGATATCTTAAAATATGCTCCTCTTCTTCACTGAAGAGCCACGGGAGGAGCATTACACAAAGGTTCGTCTGAAGATAGTGGCGAAACGAACCTTTTGAATATTTTCTATGTTACGTAATATTTAAAAAAGAATTTTACACATTTCTTTACTTCTTGGAACCTCTATTTTTTCTTTGTTTTGTATTATATTATATACCGGCATCAAAGATGAGAAGGATGATGGTGGAGATTGTACGGCCTCAGCATAGGTCGTGGGTTATTTCATTCAAGCAGCTTTTCTTAATCGAAAAATAAATATCTCATTATAAATTAATCGGTCACTTAATTATCAGCTCCACTTCAGTGCTCTAGTTCTCGGTCGAACTTTTCTGGAGAATCATCTAGATGATAATTGTTGCTCAAATTGAGGGCAAGGCAGAGTTGGAGAAGTCCGAAACTTCCTTTGAAGGGCATTTGCTTAGCCAGTCATGTGAATATCACGACATACTAGACAAACACGTGACGCAATGCCAGCGTCACGCCCTCTACTAGATTTTTTGTTTGCTGCTCTTGGAAGTAGGCTATATATTGTTGGTGTAGCTAAATGCCTTTGAATTTTATGTCTAACAAGCGGGGATATTTTTTTGGGCACCAGAGAAAATGAGTAAGGATAGGGGGAGCCCAAATCCAGCTTCTGCGTTCTTCTGTATTTGTCGAACTTACGGTATTTGCAAAGGGCTTGAATTTTTTGTCGTGTTGGAACGGCTCCTGACAGTGGCGCTGCAACATAATGATGATTTTCATAGTTTCAGGCTGTTCGAGGTTGTTCAACGTGCGAGGTTCAACGGAATTTGCCTTGCAATCCACTTATCCAAAAAATGCTCTCTGTTTGGTTGTCGTCTCGTAGAGCATCTTATCGCGGAGACGAACATTCTGAATAAAAGCTCATCTCGGTTGGTTTTATGGTGTTAAAGTTTCGACGTTCCCGACTGCCCTCTCCTGACTTCTGTTGCAGATCTTTTGGTCTATCACTTGCTCATCGTCAGAACACTCGTGCCGCGTCTCTCCTTCTCCTCGTTATGGACTACATCCATAATGAGGTGCGGTCATGTTCTTGATTGTTGAGATAAGGCATCGCACTTACGGCTCCGATTTGAAATGGTTCAGGATGCAGTTGATTTGGTGTTCTCGAGCTGCGTCGACTGGATAGTAGACCCGTGTCAACAATTCTCTATTAAACTCATACTCGAATGGCTGCTGGTTCGTCTGGCTGCTCGCTTGCCGCATTTGAAGCAAAGGCTTATTGGGCTAGAACGCGTGTTTGCCAGCAAGAGGATCGGTAGTGTATCTTCGTGGATTAATATGATCATGCTGATGGCACGTATGGAGCCGGACAAGGTGTTTCATTTGCCTTTTTAAGACTCAAGTTGAGGTGGTTTGCCTGGCTAGCCGCCGTACTGCGGCACGTTGAGTACCGATGAGGTAGTTGTATTCTGCGCTGCGCGGTTTATCTATGAGCTCTGTCTAAACTATTATATATTGCTCAAAAATCTTTAATTTTTCAAATTTAGGCTGCTTGCGATAAATTCGTTGAAATTATTCTGCCTTGGGCAACAGCCCAAAACTTCGCCGTTCGTTGTACCGCTATTGCGGCTCTGCGGCTGATATTTAGCACCATTCCGGATGTTGATCGAACAAGCGGGAAGTTACTTCGAAAAATTGTCGAGTTCGACGGTGAACCGTCGGGGTAGGTTATTTCGGTCTCCTTTTTGTTGTTCGACTGTGGGGGTTTTCTACTCATCTTCTAAAAATTCATGTAGGTTTTCGTATAATTTTGCCAATGGAAAGCCGACGTATTGTCTCGAGGGGACCACAGAAATTCAAGGATGCATTTCCTAGTAGAATAGCTGTACAATCAGTAAAATGTAAGGCACATTTGAAGCAATAAGTCGCGCTTCAATTGACTTCATCGATGATTACGCTACCTTACTTTCTTGACTTGTGGGTGCTATTAGAAGTGCTGGTTCTGTCAAAACAATGGATCGCGGTGCGTTATCGTTCAAAGTCTGAATGTCTTCGACACGGCATATGCCAGCCGGCGATTGCTGGCGAATTTTTATTGCCGTGACAGCCGATCACCAAAGTTTATGATATATCTATCGAGCAATGCGTCAAGGTATAAGCGGGAATCACGCGCCAAGCGTCACAGGTCAGAAATCTTGGCGAAGACGTCGTAACGTGCGCAGGATTCAGAAGGCGTGTGGTGGTCGTCATGCTATGCTTGTCGCAATTCAGACGGCGTGTCATAGGCGTCATGACAGCGTCGTGACACGTGCGTCCGAACTCAGAAAACGTGTCACAGACGTTACGCAACATGTATCCAGATCCAGAAGACGTCCCACACACATTGGTTGCTACTTGACTTTCACTCCAGTTCTTCGTTTCTTTGCCGGAATGTAGGAAAGCGGGTATTGGCAGGAGGGGTGGTAGGGAGAGAACGAATGCGGGAGTCGGGCGAGTATTACTGCCGTCGGACCGTAAACGGTGTCGACTTGTCGACCAATACCGATTAATTTAATTATGTGTTTCTGTAGATTAAGCACTTCAGATTGGGACTCTCAGATCTGTTTCCCTACACACAGAGAACAGGTACTTCGGAGTATAAATCGCTTTATGTGGTAGAAGGAGGACAGACTTCATAGGAACTGTTTCGGAGATTCTGCCCTACCATATCCCGTTAGCCTGTTCTATGTAGTAGTGCCAGTTCTTTATTGTGATGAACCTAAGAAGGTCTGAAAAAAAAACACGGCAAGTGTTCTATTCTCTGAGCTTGGGACGAAACCCCTAATCAGACGCTTAGCAGCGTCTGGTTGGGTGTTTCGCCTTCTCACCTTCATCACAATAAAAAGGTGGTACTACTACACTGAATGGACTAGCGGGATATGGTAGTGCAGAATCTTTACCGCTGAACGTATGGTTTTAAATAATGCGGCTATCGTCATATGCTACTTGACTCCATCATTGAAATTATCGCGGTGGCACAACAACAAAACTGCCGTTAGTTGCTTGCCTTATGAATGAGAGTATAAATTCAGGTTGAAAGGATGTGCGGAGTTTTAGTCCTACAGAATCGGGAGCAATAATTGTTCATAGTGGTGCATCAGATTTCAAAAAAAAAAAACTGCCTTCCATTCGTAAACAAAGAGGGTCCAATTTTTTAGTGCCTTTTTTTCGCTTCGCTTTTTCGATTAAGTTTCTTTTGTCTTCTTCTTTTGCGTCCCGCTTCATGACAAGGTCCACTTTTCTGGTGCCATGACACCACCTTTCCCTATCCAGCGTTAGGTTAGAGTGGACACAAGCAATCTTCAAGTCCTTATGTAACGTATCAGACCAGCGCTGCTTCGGGCGCTCTCTAAGCCACTTTCCTATTACCTCGAAGTTAAGCCATATCCTGCGGACGCTGTCTTCTTCACGCAGAACGTGGCCATACCATCGTAAGCGAGCTTCTTGCATCTTGTTTGCTATCGGTGACACAAAACTTCGGCCGCTAGCATCATTTCGGATGCGGCCCATGCGCGTGACTCCAGCCGTCCAGCGCAGCATCTTCGTCTCCATGACGCTGAGGCGCATTTCAGCTTCCTTAGTCACAGGCCAATACTCAGCGCCGCACATTGCTACTTGCCGCACGGCTGCTCTGTAGATCGTCGGCTTCAAGCGCTCTGGCATGAACTCGATTCTGGACAAGTGTAGAGAATTCGCACCCACTCTATGCGTCTTCAGGAATTCCACATGTCGGAAGGCGTATCATATCACTTCACGCGGGAGGCGGTCAAAGGCTTTCTCAAGGTCGACGAAGTCGATATGCACTGGCTTCCGTTTCTCGCGGTGCATCTCTATAGCTGGAAAGCTGGACGATGTCACGAATTCCTCCACCAACAGTTCTCACAAAGATTTTCATGCTATGCGGAGGCAAACAAATCGGGTGATAATTGGGGCAGTCTGCAGGAATGCCCTTGTTCTTCCAAATCGGAATCGTCCCGCTTTAGCGCCAACCCTCAGACATGTTCATGCACGGCTACAACTTGATTGAAGAATTTCGCCAATACCAGAAGTATAGTGGTATAGCAGAGTACCAGAACTTCGATTTCCACAAATCAGTCGCCACATCGTCGGGCCCAGTCGCTTTGACTGGCCTGATCTTCTTCAAGGCCATTTTCCCTGAACGGATGACTGGATGGGGAAATTCTGCTGTGAAGATTTCCTCGAAATCTCATCAATAATGCCAAGGAACTTCTCGATATCCTCGGTCTGGCGATGGCGATTCTTTGCGAGTCGGTACAGATACCGCTCACCATCGCGCGATTCGAGCTTCTCGTTGACATCTCCATAATGAGTGGCTCGTTGACATCTCCATAATAAGTGGCAACAGTCACGGCCTTCTTTACTGCTTTCTTCGCTTCTTGGTACTTCTACCAGTTATTGGCTGTCTTTTCGCCGGGAAACACGTATTAAAGCGACTTCTGTCGAACTTTTGCTTTCACGTCCTCTGTCCACAGTCATGCCTATTTGTCGACCTTGCGGCGTACGGGCTTCGTAATGCCGAGTTTCAATCTCGCAGGCTGAGAAATCGCTTCGGTGGCCTTCCAAGCTTCATCGACATTGGTAACTGTCGGTAACCGCACGCGAGAAATCACAGCTGCTTCCTTCTCTCTCATTCGTCACCACTTGATTTTTGGTGCACCGCATCGCTCGACCTACTTCAGTCTTGGAGGGCGAACTTTAGGGTGCAAATCAGCAGTCGATGCTGTGTGGGTCGACCGTTTCATACGGCACGATCTTCGCGTCTGTGACGAGACCTCAGTCGCGATCCTTCACAAGGACGAAGTCTATCTGAGACATGGAGCTCCCGCTATAGTGTGAGATGAGGTGGGAGTCGCGTTCTCGGAAGACGGTACGCCCTCGCATCAGGGACCCTCACATACTTCTCACACTCGCCGGGCTTCTCGAGTGGGCGTCGGCTCCCGCGGACGCATTATCTCGCATTACAGAGCATCATCAACCATGTGATGTGACATGGGATCTCCATAGGCCAGCCTGTCACAAGTTCGTGTCACCTGCTCTTGACTGTCCGTGTTCAGCTTAGCCTGCAAAAACGAGCAGTTTCCAGTGGCAGCGCGTGGAGGAGCGCCATCGGGGTACGGTTCGTCATGATTTCGTAAACGCACCTTGGATGTATATTTCACCTACACAGTATACATTGGATCCAAATGAATCATTTTCGGATATCCGGCTCGGATATTCCGATCCGAATCATCCAGTTATCCGGCCACCGCGAAATTGCCCTTATCCGAATCATCCAAAAATCCGGGGTCCTCAAAATCAACCTTATCCGAATCATCCAAAAATTCGATGACCGCGAAATCGCCCTTATCCGAATCATCCAAAAGTCCGGGGTCCGCGAAATTGCCATTATCCGAATCATCCAATTATCCGGACCCTGGATGATTCGGATAAATTCGGACAGCCCGTTCAATTTCCTCGCTTTGCTTTGAAATCGCGCATCTCGGATAAAAGTATATTCAAAACGAGTTTCGCGGGCGGCCATGCTGCTGAGTCATACGTTTTCGCGCCCCATTGTGAAGTAGTGTCGTAATGATGTTGAATACAGTTAGCACGCTGCTGAGCGTTACGTCGATCTTGGCATCTTTTCCTTCAAATACCATGTTGTGCTGCCGGGGGGGGGGGGGGGGGGGAGCAAGGACGTGGACTGAGGGAGAGCATGGATTACGCACGCCCTCTAATCGGCACTTCGCTATTTCACATTGTAGCGCAAATTGGATCGAGGGGCTCACCATGTAGAACAGCTCCATACCGCACTTTGTGCATGAATTTAAAACTGTTATTCAACACTTGTGTGTTTACCACTTGGTGAACTTGGCACTATTGTACTTTCCGGACTCCAGACGACGAGGAGAGGTCGAAAAAAAATTTCGCCCAAACTTCGCCCAGGGGTTATTTGGGGTGCTGGTAACGAATCTGACATCTGTTTTTGAAATTTCGGCCGATCACGGTAGGTTACGCTAGATACGGGTAACTAAGGCTGCCGAGGTCATAATCACCTATTTCGCCCAAACTTCACCTAGGGGGGTTATTTGGAGTGATGATCACGAATCTGACATCCGTTTTTCGTTTTACGCTGGAGTACGGTAAATTACGGTACTTAACGGTAACTAAGGCTGCCGAGGTCACAATCACCAATTTCGTCCAAACTTCGCCTAGGGGTTATTTGGGGTGCTCATCACGAATATGGCATCAGTTTTTCGTTTCACGCTGGAGTTTGGGCGAAATGGGTGACCATTGCCTTAGTCACCCTACCTCGTAAATGGGCGAAGCTTTGGCGAATTTTTTCGACCTCTCGTCCTCTGGAGTCCGTAAAGTACAATAGTGAACTGAACTGTGCTACACCATTTCTGATGTAATTCGACATTCATGTGCCATCTTATGAAGGAGGAAAAGTGCTGAATACATGGTGACCACCTCCCCCCCCCCCCCCCCAGACCCAATTTGCGTTATTTGATAATGGCATTTTGGAAAGCCCGGATCTTAGAATAATTCATCTTGGAATCAGGGATGGAATTTTTTTTAAAGAAAAGCGGAAGACGGAGTATGGAGCGAAAGAGCTCAAAAATGGGCGGAAACCGAAATAGAAACGCCGAAACGGAAATGATTCAAAACTCATTACTTCGTCTAATTTTTCATAAACATACATATATCCATAATGGTAGTAATAACTGAGTTGCCGTTAACGAATTTGGATAGCGGGCAAGGCAGCATGCGACTTTCAGCAACATATAACAATAAAAAATCCTTGTATTCGTATTATTACTAAGATGAGTTTTCAAACACTACTAGTGTAACAAATCGAAGTTTGTGCAAAATCTCTCTGTAATTAGGAAAAAAGTATTTTAAACGCAATGAATCCAGCTGACGAGTAAGATGTCAGAGATTTCGCCACTCATAGCACTTAATCGGTCTTATTGAATGTTCCAGGTCTATTCCAATTAGAAGGGGCAGAGTTAAGGTTACAGTTGCGTTTAGCACTCACGACACGACGCCCACGCTCTGAGTTCGCATGGGTACCATTGTATCATTTGGCAGCAGCTGAAGCTCTGAAACAAACTCGGAGGAGGGGATTGGAGAGACAAGACACCGCATGCCCTCCTCCGACTAGGATAGATCCAATGTCCCTATGGAGCGCATTGTTAGCAGCCTGAGAGTGATTATATTAGGGGGGGGGGGGGGCCAAAAGTAATGAGACACCCCATGCCGTGTCCATATATTTCGTGGCTGGAGTCTGGTTTCGTGCTTGTCGTATTTGTATGTTTGTATGCTGCTTACTGAAGCCCGTCTGAGAAGTTACCACTTCCGCCCTTTCCAGAAGCATGCCAAAAACCCCAGCCTGTCTCATGCCGAAACCCCAGTCTGACGAGTCGACCTGTGTCGCGCAAATCTCGCCCAATTCTCAACCCCGAGCAGCCAGGGCTCAATATTCACGCAAGATGAGAAGTACGTCTTCTACCTTAACCCTGCCAAGCAGCGAGTCTGGGTGAGGCCTGGTGACCTGTTACCGACCTTCGTTCGGCGAGATGTTCACGGCGAGAGGCACCTTTGGAGCTTCGGGGTCGGCCTCCATGGAAAGGTTTACCGGAAGCTGTTTTCCAAGAGCACTGCGATGAACTCCAAGGCCACGGTGAACGAAATAGAAGAGATGGGCCGGCGACTCGCTCTTATTCATTCGCAGTGCTTAAAGAAGGTTCTCCTCTTCGACAACGCCGCACCCCATCGGGAACAAGTAAGCACGGATAAGCTTGGCCAGCTGGGCTACGTTCACATGCCTCACCCACCGTATTCGCTGGACATCTCTCAATGCGACTACCACTACTACTTGAGCCTACAGGACTTCCTAGTCGGAAGGGACACAAGAACCCAAGCAGTCCTTGACAACCATATCGAGCACTTGATCAACACCAGGCCCAAGCAGTTCTGGAAGGATGGGATCAGGAAGTTGGCTGAGCGATGGCAGCAAGGTCCTTGCCCTTAATGGCAAATACACTCCTCAGCATCGTTGAGTTGTAATTGAGTTATGAAGAAAAAGATTCTTTTTCATTTTGTCTTATTACTTTTGCCCCCCCCCCCCCCTAATAGAACACTGATCTAGATTTGATGCTCCAGACCAGACCTACGATTACTAGGGAAAAAGATAAGCTGCTCCAGATAAGGAGTTTGATCCTTTACTCAAACATTCATGGAACCTTTGTGGATCTACGCTATTCGATAGTACATCGTTTCAAGAAAAGAAAAATAATCCAATTTGGTTACTGTTTCGACATCAGGATGCACCACCGCTTTGAAAGCAACACAATCACAAAAAAAGTCGACGCCATAGTCAATCTCTTTATTCAGCATTTCTCTTAAGGTCAAGAGGTGATTGAAGACAAAAAATGAGTGATGAGTCACCATTTCCGTTCCGTCTTCCGGCCCAAAAGAGAGCGGAACACGAAACGGAAGGACTAAAAACGGCCGGGAACCGAATCGGAACATGGAAACGGAATTTTCGCCCATTCCTGATTGGAATGATCCAGCTCTTTGACGTTTCCTTTCTTGACGAGAAATGAGTCTTGATACAGGCACTGCTGTTGTTATTAAAAGATAAGTTCGTCTTTAAAGAACGGTAGAATTCTGATAAACTGCATCTTGCGTTAATGAGTCGGATATCTGATTCGGATATCCGAAATCCGGTCTCCGCGAAATATTGCCATTATCCGAATCATCCAAAAATTAGGGGTGCTCAAAATCGCCCTTATCCGAATCATCCAAAAAAATCCGGGTACGCAAATCATCCTTATCCAAATCATCCAAAAATCCGGGGTCCGCAAGATCGCCCTTATCCGAATAATCCAATTATCCGAAGATTTTCGACAGGATATTATACAGCACCTATGGCTGACAGTGATGCATAAGTCCGTGCTTTATACCGACTGCTAAGGCTGCCTTTACGAAGCGTAACTTTCTCTGAGGCCTATTTGATATGATATTTGAGGCTAAGCTAGATTGCTTCTGAAATGATCGATGTACCAGATTAGACCGTTTGCTCTCTGTACTCCGGTGGGGACAGTGATCTGGTCCAATACTTACTTAGAAACCGCAAGGCATGGGCAGTTCGGAACACGGTAACAGCCGAGTAGGTCACATATGTGACCATTCTACCTGCGTACTGCCGCCTAGTAGTAGAATGTGTGGCGCACGAATGGGACGATCTTCATTATCTTCTTTTTACATAAAGGAAAAGGATAAAGGACGGCGTTATTCAATCCCCTTTGGGATGCGCCACGCATTCTACTTCTACGGGATGTCGTGGAAGCGAGTTGAATGCGTATTTGGCCATACAATGACTTGCGGTGACCAGGCGATGAACAAATCAGCGTTTCACCCTTCCCGAACAAGTCTGGTACCAATTCACCAACCCCGGAAGGATGGAAGGCTTGGTTGGCCTGGGCGGGAAATCCGAACCTGGCATCAGGTGCAGACGACAGCCGGCGCCTGCTCCGACTGCGCTTTTTACATACGTACCCATTTTTGTGATCACCACCTTATTTTGACCTTAAATCGAGCTTTCTTCTTTTGCTTATTTAATTGTTTGTATTAGGCTCAATCTTCAAAAGGATAAAGGTCGTCGTTAATCAACCCTTTCGTGGAGAGTGCTCCACATTCTACTTCGGTGAAACATCGGCGAATCCGGTCTAAAATGAGTTTCGGTTACCAGCTGACGGTGTTGTTCTAATTGAAGATTGTTTTCTTTAGTGTTATATTGTCTACAAAGGAATATACATTCATCGCCAGGTCAACAGCTGTCCATAAAGTAAATGGCCCTCGTTTCAGAAATTCGCAACGCATTATTGAAAACCTTCAAGTGGATTTCTACTTTGGGCACCTGCATCCTGTAGAACATTTCGATCTGCAGACGATTCTGTTCGAGTTTCCCACAAGGACGGGTTTGCCTTCTGAAGAGACCATAAGTGTCGATATGCTTAACGTGAGATACTCGACGTTTAGCACATCCTGAGTCCTCATTGTTATTTACGGTTTTCTAGAAGTTCAATACGACGGCTATATCAACTACTAATGATGATAAGGAGTTCCTATCTGCTCCGTCGTTGGTGTACTCAGGTAATTTGAGCATAAATTGGTTTAGTTAAGCCGGCCGGGTTCAACGCCTTATTGCAGCGCTTTCTAAGAGCAACAGCTGTGCTCCTCAAATCAACGACGATGAGACGTCAGTGGAGGTCTCAGAATGTGGAGGTGAGTAGCTTATTTAGTTATGATTACACATATACGTATGATCTCTCTTGGCACGCAATGCGGACGGCGTTACTCGTAGCATTCTCGTTCTATTCGTTCTCAAATGACCTTGATATGTGTAGGCGTCGGCGAGAGTGTGATTCTGTTTATCGTGAGAAGCTAGCTAGTTGCTTAGCGTTGCGAGCACATCAGCACATTTTGCTGGTTTCGGTTAATTAGTGCTCTGTTTGCGCAGAATGTTTGACAACTGAACTGAGGTCTAGGTTGGATGGTAGTCGTTAGTCCCGACCGGGTGCGCACTGACGATGCCAACAGTGCCTGCGGAGCCAATTAACGTCGACTCTTGCCGTTTCCCGCAGCTTCCATGGCAGCCTTCGCCGCGGAGGCGATGGTGACCTAGCCGAGCACGGGAGCCTGCAGAGCGACCGCGATCCGTCTGTGGGCGAGACTTCACAGATCGATCAGATTTACAATTACAGGGTGCGCAAAAATTACCCGCACAGGGTACGACGCAGTCCGCAACTACTCGCAGAACTGGTTTCCGAGCTACATATTGAAAAAATACACGAAATCCGAAACGATCGGCCGTCGTCAGCCTGCACCTTTTTGGTCGCAGCGCTGTTTTTATTGCCAATGTTTTCAATGTTCCTCAACGAACGGTGTATGATACCATAAAACGATACATGGAGCATGGGACGTGATCAGACAGGACTGGTCGAGTTAGAAAAATTGACTGCAATCACTGTGGAAACAATAGAAAAGGTTCGCGAGCGGATTCGTAATCCTCGCCATTCGATGTGAAAAACGGCTGAAGAATTTCTGCAAGCAGTGTTAGAACCATCGTAAGGAAGAAGCTTAACATGTATCCATATCGTATTCAACGTGTTCGCATGCTAACTGAGAGAATGAAAGCCCAGCGACTACGCATATGCAAGAACTTGCTGAAGCGGTTCGCGAATTGTACGCACCAGGCGATCGTTTTTTTCTGATGAAAAAGTCTTTACCCTGGAACCCATGGTGAATCGCCAAAACGATCGCATTCTCCCACAGAATGTTGGAGCTGCTATCCGTGACGGGAAACTGGTCGGTAGAACGGCACATTCGGCTTCAGTTATGATTTGGGGTGTGATTACTTCAAGCGGCTACTATGGAGTTACTATGGAGTCGGCACCTCACGAGCTCTGGGATTCTCTTGTACACCCGCGATGCCACTGCCGGCAAGCGGCTCGGTATGCTTTGGGTAGTGACGTTACTTCCGGCGTGGGAGGTTTGGGTTCGACTCCCCCGCGTTGCTGCATTTTTACATTCCAACTGAGTGGGTGAGATTTGAGGGGTCCTGAGGTCTACAGAGTGCACAAAAATTACCCGCACAGGGTACGACGCAGTCCACAACTACTAGCAGACCTGGATTCCGAGCTCCATATTTTAATATGTTTTAATATGTAAATTGACTGCTATCACTCCGGAAACGATAAAGACGGTTCGCGAGCGAATTCGTCGTAATCCTCGCCGTTCGATGCGAAAAATGGCTCAAGAACTCAATATTTCTGCAAGCAGTGTTAGAAACATCGTCAGAAAGAAGCTTAAGATGTATTCGTACCGCACTCAACGTGTTCACACGCTAACTGAGAGAATGAAAGCTCAGCGACCATGAAAATGCAAGAACTTGCTGAAGCGGTTTGCGAATGACACGCACCGCGCGATCGTTTTTCTGATGAGAAAGTCTTTACCCTGGAACCCACGGTGAATCGCCAAAACGATCGCATTCATTCACGGAATGTTGGAGCTGCTATCCGCGGCGGGAAACTGGTCGGTAGAACGACACATCCGTCTTCAGTTATGGTTTGGGTGCGATTACTTCAAACGTCCCCATTAGTTTTTGTCGGATCCGGCATCAAAATTAACAAGGACAAGTACGGGAAAACGAATTTGGAGGATATGTTGAAGCCCTGGGCCGGTGCACACTTCGGTAATGACAGATGGTGCTTCCAACAGGATTCTGCGCCTGCACACAAGGCGAGGACAACGCAGGAGTGGTGCAAACGTGAGCTCCCGGATTTTATTGCGCACGAAGACTGGCCTTCGAATTCGCCGGATTTGAATCCTCTCGACTTCTCTGTCTGGTCAGTTATTGAGAGCAAAGTTTGCTGTACTCGACACGCAAGCTTGGCTTCTCTGAAGGCTTCCCTGACTGAAGCATGGAACGAAATGAGCGAAGACCACCTCCGTACCACGTGTGATGCGTTCGTTACTCGTCTAAGGACTTGGGTTCGTAAGAACGGCGGTCCCTTCGAATGACTTTGATATGTTTTTATTAGTAAGGGAATGAAGAAATTATGTGTTAAGCTTCGCTATCAAATCCGCATTTGTGTTGAAGTTACACTGTGTTATCTTTGTGCGGATAATTTTTGGTCACCCCTGTATTGTGGATAACATATTTAGAAGGTTTATTAGGCAGCGTAGAGAGTCGTACTGGTGCGATTCCTACATACTTTCATGTCAAAATCTCAGGCTATATCTGATGGGCTGTGCAAGAACGGTACAAGAAATGTAGAGATATTTTGACGCAGGCTTCAAGTTAAAGGCTTCACGAACGATCAGGCAAGAATTTTGTATATTTTATTATCAGATTTTTAGGCTCTATCTGGTGAACTGCTTTACAAGAATGCTCAAAAATTCCCCTATAGAGGTATTTTGACGCAGGCCTCCATACACTAACCAGGGAATGCCGTCAGCTTCCCATAGAAATTCGGATTGAGACCTATATCACGTGAAAGAGCTCGAGACGCTGATCACAGATATTAGGTTGTAACGAAATAAATGGCACTGAACCACTGTAAATTTAAACAGTTAATATCTCGGCTTGTAGGCAAGTTTATTTATCGAAATAAAAACCTTCTGATTCTACACAGATTTTGTCAACGTGACACAATCTTTTTTATCCCAGTAGCATACAAATCAGAAGTTCTGGAATTGACGAAATCTTTGAAGGCACTTTCGGCATCCTGTTGGTATTTGAATATTTTCCCTACCAAGAAGTCGCCAAGATGCTTGAAGAAATGGTAGTCTGTTGTGGAGAGGTCGGGAGAAAACGGAGGATGTGGTAGAGTTTCAATGCTCAGCTCATTCAATTTCTGCAACGTCATTCGTGCTACATGGGGGCGAGCATTGTCGTGCAGAAGGAGAACTCGCCTTCGGTTTACCAAGGCCGGCCGGATATCCTTCAACTTTTTCATCATTTCTTCAATTTCAATGCAGTACTTCTCTGCCATGATGGATTCACCGGGAGGGAGGAAGCTGTGGTGAATAATTCCCAGCGAACACCACCATACTGTCACCATTACTTTCTTTTGGTGCAATTCCGGCTTCACAAAAACCTTGGGGCTCTCATCGCTGTCCACCCACTGTGCCGATCGTCGCCTGTTGTCGTACATTATCCATTTCTCGTCACAGGTTACGATGCGATCAAGGAATGGGTCCGTTTCGTTCCGTAGAAGCAGTGCGGACGAGATCTCATATCGTCAGTTTCTTTGCTCCTCAGACAGCTCGTGAGGCACCCATCTTTCCAGCTTTTTGGTCTTTCCAATTTCCTTCAGATGCCGGCAGCTGTGTTGTGACTGACGCCAAGAACCTTCGCTATCTCCCTGGTACCTTTGTGTGGATCCTCCTCTACCACATCTCTCAGCTTGTCCTCATCAAACTCACTATGCCTCCCACGACCTTCATGTTCTTCCAAGCTCTCATCTCCATTCCGGAACTTCTGATACCAGCGATACGCCGTCCGAATTGTGGAACATCCCTGACCGAATGCGGCGTTGATCTTCTCGTCCGCCTCCTTAGCTGTAGTGCCCAGCTTGAATTCATACAAGTAAATGCCTCGGATTACCCTTTTGTCCATCTGCAAAAAAGTCAATAAAACTCTAAAGTTTTCCCACTTTTACATAGAAAATTTGGTACTCACCGGTAGAGCAAAGTTTGCGCTTCTAAATGATATGCCACATGTTACGGTTTGTTCTTGAGCAAACGCGTAAAGACACACCAAAAAAATGGCGCGAGCCAGTGCCATTTAATTCGTTACAACCTAATATGTAGACCAAATTTGCTAAATGGATCTCCTAAGCGAGTTATGGCCGGCGGAAGCCGCGATGTCTTCCATGTGTAAGGCGCGCTCAATCAGCGTTGGGCGCAGTATTGCGCGAAAATCAGTGGTTCGGCTATCAGCGCCGGAAGCAGCGGCGGCGGCGCAGTGGTATAGTGCGCCCTCCAAAGGATTGGGTTCATTGGTTCGGTTCCCGCCGCTGACGGGATTTTTGCATTTTGTGACCTATCTTCGACGAAAACCTAATCTTATTTTCGTCTCGTCTTCGTCTAGGGGTTATTTGGGGTGCTGATCACGAATCTGACATCCGTTTTTCACGATTCGGTCGGAGACCACCCTTGTTAAAAGGTATGGGTGGTCTCCGACCGAATGTGAAAAACGGATGTCAGAATCGTGATCAGCACCCCAAATAACCCCCCTAGACGAAGTTTCAGCGAAATCGGTGACTCTGCCTGGACCACCCTTGTTAAGGGTATGGGTGGTTTCCGACCGAATCGTGAGAAACGGATGTCAGATTCGTGATCAGCACCCCAAATAACCCCCTAGACAAAGACGAGACGAAAATGAGATTATAGGTCCTCGTCGAAGATAGGTCACAAAATGCAAAAACCCCTTCAGCGGCGGGAACCTAACCAATGAACTCAATCCTTCGGAGCGCGCGCTCTACCACTGCGCCGCCGCCGCTGCTGACGGCGCTGATAGCCGAACCGCTGATTTCCGCGCAATACTGCGCCCAACGCCGATTGAGCGCGCCTTGGAACACATGGAAGACATCGCGGCTTCCGCCGGCCATAACTCGCTTAGGAGATCCATTTAGCAAATTTGGTCTACATATCTGTGATCATCGTCTTGAGCTTTAGGTCTCAATCCGAAGTTCCATGGGAAGCTGACGGCATTCCCTGGTAAGAAGGCAGAGGCAGGCTAAGAACTCGAACTCGAATGACTAATCTCGCAGAAGCTTTTCATAGGTAAAGCACAAGCTGTCAATAAACCATTACAGTACCCTGAAAAGACTTCTAGGATGCGATAACTCTGTACTAGCCACATTGATAAAGCTCCTCCAGGCAGTAGACTTGCTGACGCTTAAAGTAACGGCGCTCCTCCACAGATTTTTTCATCATTCATGAAAGATGCTATTTTAATATAGTGGTTTCAGAAACCTGATGGAATGAAACGCCTTAGAAAGTGTGACGCTGAAAGAAAATACCTTATAGAGATAGAGAAATATCAAGGTATTCCATTTATAGTAAATTGTGTATGAGTCAATTACCATGAATTTTCAATCTTAGTCTCGAGAAATATCGTACTGTCGTATTACTCGTATCGTATTACAAGGGTCCATAAGGATGTCGAAGATCTAAGAAATATCGTACTGTCGTATTACTCGTATCGTATTACAAGGGTCCATAAGGATGTCGAAGATCTAAGAAAAACCCGAGGAATATTATGAAAAAGAACTAAAACAGGACTGTCCTAGAAAGGCTCTCTACTAAATGGATTGTTCGTGCAGTCTTTATCTTGAGGCGAAATATCTCTAACGGGGAATTTTTAGGCGTTCTTGTACAGCCCACCAGATAGAGCCTGAAGTTTTTAGTTTTAGGGTGTACAAAATTCGCACCTGATTGTTCGTGGAGCCTTTAGCTTGGAGCCTGGGTTAAAATATCTCTACATTTCTTGTACAGCCCATCGGGTAGAGCTCGAAAGTCTGATGTGAAAGTATGTGGGATTCGCATAGGTACAACTCTCTAGGCTGCCTTTGTAAATCCTCTAAATAAGTTATCCACTGTAGTGTGGGATGTTGTGAAGCTTGAAGCTATTGAGCCAAGGTTGTTATGGAAGCTTTATTCGGCTTACGTTTCGGCGTAACCGCCTTTTTCAGAGCCTGAAAAAGACAAAAAGAGTTTGAGAAATTATCGTCCAAGAATCATATCAAGCCACAGGAATCTCGAAAGTTCATGTGCAATGAAACGAATAGAGAGTAAGGGCCTGTTCATACTTCGCGACAAGAGCGACTCGTCGCCCGTGCAAAACATGCATATCGATTAAAACCGAGCGCGCGCCGCCGAAAAGTGTTCATACTCGAGCGCCGGCGCCGTCGCTCCAGTCGCTCTTGTCGCTCTTGTCGCTCTTGTCGCCTGTTCATACTTCGCGCCGCGCCGGGAGCGACTGGAGCGACTGGGGCGACGAACGGAGTGTGGAGTACGTAATTACACCGCACTAGTGCTGGAAGGCACATTAGCGCTGGAAGGAAACGATTCCTGTTCGGACGTTCTTCCACACAAAGGTAAAGAGGGCTTTTATGTCTATTTTGAGTGCCAGACTGACGATGTAGGTAATATGATTGTTTGCTTCCGTCTGTTTCAGTTTCTAACAACTTTTTTGACTAAAAATATGTTTGCTTGTGTTTATCTCAGTTTCCGGAAACTTTTTACTAATACAACTGTTTGCTTGTGTCTGTTTCAGTTTCCAAAAACTAATGCAATTGAAGTTGAAGTTAGACGTGAAGACCTCTATTCACTTGATATTTTAGGCCACGAAGTTATGGTGCAATTACGTACACCACACTACGCCCGACGCCCCAGTCGCTCTTGTCGCTCTTGTCGCTCTTGTCGCTCCAGTCGCTCTTGTCGCCTGTTCATACTTCCGCGCGCTGCGCACGCCGCGCACGCCACGCGCGCTGAGCTCTTGTCGCTGCTGTCGCGAAGTATGAACAGGCCCTAAGGCAACACGACTGACCTTATGGGAACAGCAGAAAAGCTGGTTGGTCACCCTCGATGTAGAACGACTGGGTGAATGAGATCTCTCTCGGGTCAACCCCTTAGCGGCTCAAGCGGTCAAATGAGTATTACAGGCAAATCAGAGGGTTGGCCATGGGTCAGCGTCTGGCTCCTGTGTTAGCCATAGCTTTTACGACTAAAATAGACCGGTTCTGGAACGCACACCCTTACTGTATTGTCGGTATATTTATGACTCCATTCCAAAAACAAAAATCATCTTCACCAACAACTTCTTCTCTTTGTTCAGTTGTTGATATTCGACAGAAATCAGCACGAACCAATAAACGTGGCACAAATTCTTATTGAGCACAACATCCTCTTCCGAACGACATATAACACCAAGCAAAAAAGTCCAACCATAGAGCAGGAGCTGTTGTTAAAAATAAATCTTCTCCTTCGGACGTCCCAATTTGATGACCTAAAAACCAATAAAGGACAAATGAATAAATAGCCCCAACCCGTACTCTCTTAGTACAGAACATTGTCTTCCAAATGCTATGAAAAACTGCGCAAAAATTTCCAGACCTAGGCGGAGAGAAGCAACTGCCACAGATGGACACTTTTCACTTTAACGACCTAAAAATTGACAAAATTCAGGATGGCGAAAGAAATGCAATACATGTTCTGATAGAGGGAATCATTCTCTTTCGAAAGCTTTATAGCGCTATGCAAGAGACCGCCGACGAAACCCGCAGTGAGTCGTTGAAAAAAAAAAACGTCGGGGACGTATGGGACAACGTAATATATACCTGTTTCATGTCGAACTGGACACTTTTCAAATCTAATTGGACACTTCAAACAAAACTGGACCCTTCACGTCAAATTGGACACTTCTAAGCTCGCCTAAGACTTTTGAAATCAAAGAGAACCCTTCCGAATTAAAACAACCTTCATATAGTTGAACTACAGACTCAATAAGATGGTTAAGAAAATTTTTGTTCAAGGAAAATTTAGATTAATCCTTTTGATTTTTTTACCTTAGATGCCCAAGCGAGTAATAATTTTATAAATTTTTTACTTTTCGAGAAAAAATAACAAATTTAGTTTTAGTTTTAAAGCCCAGCAAAGCAGCAACCTTATAGTGCCCTTAATAGATAAAGGCTCTTAGATGTAAGCTAGAAAGTTATTTTGTATTGACTGTGATTGTTGAAGTACTCTTTTAAATGTCATAGCCACCTTTATTTGAGTAATGTCTTATGCAGTTTTGCTGCGCTTTAAAACAAAATTTAATCTGTTATTTTCCTCCAAAAGTAAAAATTTTATAAAATTATTACGCTCATTTGGGCAGCTAAAGTAAAAAAAATTCAAAAAAAGTTATTCTAGATTTTACCTTGAAAATTTTTTTCTAACCAACTTATTGAGTCGGTAGTTCAACCTGTATGAAGGTTGTTTTAATTCGGAAGAGTTCTCTTTGATTTCAAAAATCTTAGGCGAGCTTAGACGAGTGTCCAATTTGACGTGAAAAGTATCCAATTTGATTTGGAAAATGTCAAATTTGGCTTGAAAAGTGTCCAATTTGATTTGAAAAGTGTCCAGTTTGATTTGAAAATGGTATATATATATATATATATATATATATATATATATATAGAGAGAGAGAGAGAGAGAGTGCGACAAAATTACCCGTGCACTGAAAATTCTATGGCATTTTGAAGTCAGACTTCGCAGATCAAGTCTAACTATCGAAATTATCTACTACAAACATGACAATTCAAACCTGCTAACAGTTTTCGAAATGATCGCCTTCAGCCTCCACACGTCCTTCAGACATTCGACAAAGGCTTGCTTGGCATGTGGCACGCAGGTACGGTTCATCAATTTCTTCCCAATATTTCAAAAGCGCTTCTTTAAGAGAGTCCAAATTTGGGTACTTGTGGTAGAGCAGGCTTTTTTCTCTAAGAAGGCCACACAGAATAATCGTTAAGGTCCGGAGAACTGGAGGGCCATTCGTCGTGTGTGATGAAGTCAGGCAGCTGCCCTGCGCACCAATCCTGGACCACCTTCGCTTTGTGTGCTGGAGCAGAATCTTGTTGAAAGCACCAGAAGGCTTCTCCAAAGTGGAAATCGGCCCACGGCTGGAGAGCATTTTCCAGGATATCCTTGTAAACCGCTGCGTTGATTTTCACGCCAGCTTCGACGAAAACAAGTGGAATTTTTCCTGAAAATGTGACTCCTCCCCAAACCATAATGGATTGGCTTTTTCGCATTTTCCTGAAGTCGTCCTTTGGCGGTAGCATCAGCAAGCGAGTCCCCAATAATCCTCTCTTTTTGGGAGTTGAACACTGGATTCAACGTGAGAATCTTTTCATCGCTAAAGATGATATTTGGAGTGTGCCACCGTGAATCGTTGCAGCAACCTTTTGCATCTTTCCATCATCCTCTTCTTCATATTGTCTGTAAGAAAAGTCATTTCAGCAGACTATAAGGGAACTTCTTGAGCTTTCTCCTGACTATCCTTATTGACCTTCCGCTTATTCCTACGTCTTGTGACATCTGGCGCATCGATCTCTCGCGTTTCTCTGGATTTTTTTCTCACGAGTTTTACATTTTCCGGTTGGTAACTGAAACAATATCTCTCGTTTGCTTGCCGGCCTTATGAAGTTCGATAATAGCACTTCGTAGGTTGGAACGCCTATTTTGTGCTCAAGTACGTATGAGTTCCATAATGTTCAGTCAACATATATTAGGATAATGAAGCAGGAAAATTTCTAAGAAGTTTTAAAAAATTCAAAATGTTTATGTGCACGGGTAATTTTGCCGCACACTTTCATTGCGATAAAGAACTGGTTTTATTATACAGAGTACAGCCGTCAGGCCTGCCTGTCGGCCGCATTGGCGGCTTCTCAACGGCTTCGCCCTAGTGATAACTTCTCACCATTCCATTCCTTTTTAGCTGTAAACTATGTCATGGTTTCCGCACGAAGAACACCTTAACTACGTCGATTGCGGCAAGTTAGAAAGAAATAGAAAAAATGAAGGACATCCATGCATAATTTGATCAATGTCGATCGATGGCGATCGATACCTCAAAAACAAAGTTCAGATTGATGTTCTGCGACCTCGATTAGCCCCAGGGCTGGAGTTTCGTGCCGCTTGAACGACATCCACAGAAAAGCGATAATATCGATCGATATCGATTGGACGACTTCAGATTCGTGTTCAGCGACCTGAACTACCCCACGGCTGAAGTTTCGTGCCGCTTGAACGACATCCACAAAAAATCGATAATATGGATCGATATCGATTGCCTCCCCTGCTGTGAACGCCTAAATGCCCAGGCACTGTTGCCGACGTGTACGGCACGTCTTTTGAATCCCTACGCAAGTTGGACGACGTCTTCAGCACGTCTTCTGAATCCAGACGTACGCTGAACGACGTCAAGGGCACTCCTCCTGAATCCCTACGCTCTGCACTCGATTCCCATTCATACCCTGACGTGTTGCCCGTTGAATGTTTCGTAAACTTGGACGATCAGCCGCCAAGGATATAGCTCGCGAGCAATCGGCCATTGTTACGCCCAAAGAAACCCCGGCTGGCATACGCCGCACTGTCGCAGGCATCTTTTGGCTTCAGTCCACCCTCACCGTGACGGACACGTGACATTAGCTGATTATATATAGTAGGATATATCCGACAGGCACCTACGTCCCGGGTCGGGGTGTAGTGGATAGTGGCGTTGCTTCATGCGAAGGAGGGCGGGGTTCCGTCCTCCTGCGTCACGGTATTCTTGTATTTGAACTGACTGGTTGAGATTTGAGGGGTTCTGATTTCTCCACAATTTTCAGACGTTTTCTGCACATTTTCCCGGCTGTGTGGTGTGGAGAGTAACTTTCTTGCGACTTGTTTATTACTGATCGGTTTTTAACCAGAAGGCAATGAGAAAGGTATTTAGCACCAGCTGTCAGAGCGGCCTTTCGGCCCTTCGCCGTAGTAATAACTTCTCGTCATCAGTTGTAGCTGCCATCTATGTCATGGTTTCCGCAGGAAGAGCCCCTTAACTACGTCGAATGGGGCAAGTTAGAAAGGGTCATGAAGAGAGGATGGTATTTTAGAGATATTGATTAGTGCTAGGAAAAGACTGAGCCCACCAACTGTAAAGCTACACGTAATTATTCTGCTGTTATAGGGACGCCATGCTGAAAGAAACCCATACATTCTCGAATTCTATGAGATATTCAGAGAAATATCGTTTCCTTATGACCGGGCGAGGATATTAAAAGGCTTGTAGAAACTATAAAAACAAAACATTCATCGATTACACTTCAGCGACCTCCACTACCCCAGGGCTTAAATTTCGAACCGCTCGAATGATATCCACAAAAAATCGATAATTTGATCAACATTGAGGGATGGCAGACTTCAAAAACGAACTTCATTTTCGTGTTCAGAGATCTGAGTGCCCTCCAGAACTGAAGTTTCGGGCCACTGTCAATCGGCATCAATCGTTGAATATCGCCGTTACGTCGTGTCCCCACTCCAGTTGTGAGGGAAGGGCGGACGGAAACACGAAGTCACGCACGCAAGCGCTCACACACACTTACCCTTTTATATATGGTAGGATAATGATGTATGAACGCTCAACACCAGGGATATACAGGCACGATGTGAAGCAGAAGGACTGGTCACAATGCGAACAACATATAAAAGCTACAGGCTTTTCAAATTTTGCTTTCCTCATGTACCAGTGACATCAAGAAGAACCACCCTGCTCGGTTTTTCAAATGGAGCAGGATGCAATGTTATGCAGTGTCGTATAACCAGCTTTGAAGTAGGCATAAGCAACGAGCTTTCAACGCCAGGATTGCACAGGTGCACTAGGACACAGCCTCCAATATCATTGTAATAGATCCGTTCTGCTTCAGCTACCCGCAACTTCGACACTTACCTTCAGGATGTTGTCCCCCTTTAGCAGATCAAAAAGAAGGTCGTGACAGTGACATGGGAGTGGAATCGCTTCATAAGCGACTTCATGTAACTGAAGAAGCCCACGTCGACTGGCTGAATCTGGCCGGTTGCACCCAAAGGTATAGTACGAATACTCAAGATCTTCCCTCGCGTACAGTAGCTTGAATCGCCACGTGATTCGAGAAGCTGGGGCATGAGTCCAGAATAAGAGCACAGCCGTAGGGCATATGTGGGACGAAGTAATGCTCAAAGAAGGGTAGAGTGGCATACAAGGAGAGCAGAGCACGTTGAATGCCTTTCACATTGCACTTTGGTTAAAAAACGGTCAGTAATATCGCAAGAAACTTATTCTCCACAGCATGCAGCTGGAAAAATGCGCAGAAAACGCCTGAGATTTGTGTACAGGATGCGCAAACATTACCCACACAAAGATATCGCAGTGTAATTCAACAGAAATTCGGATTTGACAACGAAGCTTAGCACAACATAACTTCTTTATTCCCTTACTAATAAAAACATATCAAAGTCATTCGAAGGGACCGTCCTTCTTACGAACACAGGTCCTCAGATGAGTAACGAACGCATCACATGCGGCACGGAGGTATTCGTCGCTCATTCCGTTCCATGCCTCAGTAGGCGAATCTTTCAGAGAAGCCAAACTTGGGTGTCGAGTAGCGCAAATTTTGCTCTCAATAACTGACCAGACAGAGAAGTCGAGAGGATTCAAATCCGGCGAATTCGAAGGCCAGTCTTCGTGCGCAATAAAATCCGGGAGCTCACGTTTGCACCACTCCTGCGTTGTCCTCGCCTTGTGTGCAGGCGCAGAGTCCTGTTGGAAGCACCATCTGTCATTGCCGAAGTGTGCATCGGCCCAGGGCTTCAACACATCCTCCAAAATCGTTTTCTGGTACTCGTCCTTGTTAATCTTGACGCCGGATCCGACAAAAACTAATGGGGACGTTTGAAGTAATCGCACCCAAACCATAACTGAAGACGGATGTGTCGTTCTACCGACCAGTTTCCCGCCGCGGATAGCAGCTCCAACATTCCGTGAATGAATGCGATCGTTTTGGCGATTCACCGTGGGTTCCAGGGTAAAGACTTTCTCATCAGAAAAACGATCGCGCGGTGCGTGTCACTCGCAAACCGCTTCAGCAAGTTCTTGCATTTTCATGGTCGCTGAGCTTTCATTCTCTCAGTTAGCGTGTGAACACGTTGAGTGCGGTACGAATACATCTTAAGCTTCTTTCTGACGATGTTTCTAACACTGCTTGCAGAAATATTGAGTTCTTGAGCCATTTTTCGCATCGAACGGCGAGGATTACGACGAATTCGCTCGCGAACCGTCTTTATCGTTTCCGGAGTGATAGCAGTCAATTTACATATTAAAACATATTAAAATATGGAGCTCGGAATCCAGGTCTGCTAGTAGTTGTGGACTGCGTCGTACCCTGTGCGGGTAATTTTTGTGCACTCTGTAGACCTCAGGACCCCTCAAATCTCACCCACTCAGTTGGAATGTAAAAATGCAGCAACGCGGGGGAGTCGAACCCAAACCTCCCACGCCGGAAGTAACGTCACTACCCAAAGCATACCGAGCCGCTTGCCGGCAGTGGCATCGCGGGTGTACAAGAGAATCCCAGAGCTCGTGAGGTGCCGACTCCATAGTAACCTCAAGGGCACCATACTCCTAGGGTTTAACGACTTGGCAAAAAAGAAACACATTTTACACTAACTGAGGGTGGAGATTCTTCCTAGAGGACTCGCTCTCCTCGTTCAGACATACGCTTCAGATCCTTCCCTTGTCAGTTTTAAATTTCTTGCAGCAACCCGAAATGCTTCCAACGATTTTTTAGACGAAATGCTGGTCTCATGTGCCAGAATCGTGCACTTCACGTCAAGTTCAATTCCTTCGCGCCGCCCAATGGACTAGTTTAAATATCACGCATTTTACTAGACGAGTTGCTCCTTAATGCGAATTGCCGATGCATGCTTAGTTGCAAGTCTCACATTTAAGGTCGGCACCAACTTTAGCGCAATCCATTAACTTATTGTAGCGACAAACAACACGATCTGATCTATCGTAGAGCCGGTCTCGGACTATCTGCAGCTTGTTGTTCTCATTCAAGACGCTAATAACTATGGGAATCCGAAGATTGATTGGCACGTTATGGAAGTGGACCAAAGCAACACAAGTTCACCACGTTCGTAAATGAGTTCACAATGAGAAAGGGAAAACAGCGCTTTTCCGAGGTCAACAATGTACTCTAAGTTACAAAAACGGAAAAGGACTATCTAGCAGTCGCAAACCCTGTCCCCAGAACCCTCCCCCACAAGTCTGCATCGCTATCTACTCGGTCATCCAGTCGCTGCAGCCAATACTGTGTATGATTCATCTGAATGTACCTTGCAGCTTCTTTCTGAAAACCTAGCAAACTGTCAGACTTCTAAAATTTACCTGCAATTGAAGCTTTAAATCTTTTGCAGGTTGATTTCTCAACATTACAAGGCCATTCAAGGCATCACTTTTGCCTCATCAGCCCGCACTGAAGTACTACGTTTTTTTCGCAATTTTTGACCTACCCAGATGCCCGCACTACGGGCTTTGCCAAGCAGTCCCCTACACCCCTAAGTCACATTGCAAATCTTCACGGGAAGTTCATACCTCCCTTGTTAGCAAAGACATCCGGTTGCAGGGTCATCCCTCGTTCAGCGAAAAATCATCACCGAGGAGAGGTGCGCCCGCGAAGACTGCGGCATGATTGTTGTGGCGTCTCTCGTCGACAAACCAAACAATCTCGGCGGTGGGTTCTATTCCTATGTAAACCACGGAGTTCTTAACGTCAGTGGTAGCTCCTAGGTCTATGTCGGACGTGTGAGATCTTTGGCGTTGAGGAGTTGGTGGTCGCTGACCTCATATTCGCGTCCGATCCAGGCTTTCAGGCGTTGAGCATGTCGAGCGAGAAGAAGCAGAAGATCGAAGCCGTGAGCATAATGTGCAATGCACACGTGGCAACGATATATAATCGCTGTCTTTAGGTTCGCCCTGATGATCTACCTGAGTACTTGGAAGGGATGCGAAGAAAGGGCTACACCGTGATTGCAGCCGAACAAACAACCGATAGCGTGTTTTTGCACAAGTTCATGTTCCCGAAAAAGGTACAGCTATTGCTAGTAACTAGGAATATTAAACCACAGCCGCAGATGTATTTTGATAAACTTACCGGAAGTTAGAAGTATTCAATGGTTTTTCTTCAGTTCTCCGTTTCCAGATTTGGATGGCAATCTTTCAGGTGTATTTTTTATATGCCTCAACCTCTAATTTTTTCATGCGGCTGGATCTCCCGTCGCCCTGATCACCAAGTTCCTCGAGTGACCGCCAGCAACGTTTCCATTCGTCCATATCACGTGACAGTGTACTCCGCGGGTCTTGGTTATTTGCTCGAGGGACACGGAGAGCATCATGTCGTTCTTTCAGCGATTTAACGAAGGAGCCCGACTAACGCGTTGGTGGGCGTCCCTGTTTTCTGTTGACATCCCGCGGAATCTAGTCGGTGACGGCTCTCGTCCAGCGGGTGTGCGCGGAGCGCATTACATGCTCGGTCCACCTAATTTTCGATGACTTGGCCCATGCCACAGCGTCTCTGATCTTCGAACGTCAAAAAACAACGAAAGTCTTCATCGAGATTTCGGTCGAAATGTGATGAAGTTATAGTAGAGTGAAGAGTTTTTATAGGCTGTTCTGTAGAGTGAAGAGTTTCTTATAGGCTGTTCTGTGCAGTTGAGGCAGAACACTCACTACTCATTCGCCATGGGGGAGACCTACCCAAGTGACAAGTCTCCTTAGGGCAGATGCAAGGTCGGCGCAGTTAGTAGCCGTGACAGCGGTAGCGGCTCCGATACTGCCGACCCCTGAGCACCATTATTAGGTGACTTCAAAGAATATGGTTGGCAACAGCCCAGATACCTTCTGCTGTATAAAGGAAATCGTTTGTGAAGTTTGAACAAGAACTAGCATACAAATCCCACCACGTCATTGGAGGAAGTTACATTTTTGATGCGCTAGTTCTCTTCAGCGCGAATCACTGGCCTAGCACGACTTGTTGCAGAGAGAGTTCACCTGCTGCTGGACCACCAACCTCACCATCGAGATAATTCGTCAAGCCCTACCATTAATTCTCACGCCTAATTCTGCTAGTTCGCATCATTGCGACGAGCTCGAGCACCCAGAAGTTTGGTTACTGGTGAAGTCATTATAAGACGTATATCTAAAACTGCAAAGAAAGCATCAACGGTGACAACGAGTGCAATCACTTGTAGATGTGTGGAAGCGTTAATGCGGAAATTACCCTTACAAGTAAGAGAAACTGCCCATCCAAAGTTAGCCAGGATCGTGAAGTGGATATTTTACTGGGCAGATTTGGTATCATATGGGTCGTCATAACGCAGAGAAGCTAGGGAGACTGGTAGAATGCTTTGCGGTTTAAATTTAAAGCTTTTAAAATCAACTGGAAAAAGCTAATGGTGCCGTAGGATATAATTAAGCGAGACTCGATGGCGCTAGTGGGGCAGGTCAAAGTATTTAAAAGGCCCCCTAATTTCAGTACTGGTTTTCATGTTTCTGCCCACTCTTAAATGACAATCGCATGCTATCTGATAGAATGGGCATTGCTAAAAGCCGTTATAAATTTTTGTGCAGAAATATTCACTATGAAAAAAGTTATCATGATGCGACGCAAAAAACACGTTTTCGCAAAAACGTGTTTTTTGCGTCGCAAACGTCTTTGGTTGAATGTCTAGCGGCGGAACTGTAGTTCGCGCATGACGTTTTCGAGGGTGGGGCTGAAGAGCTTCGGGGATACGGCGTCCCCTTGCCGAACCCTCTCTTCAAGTTGACATCATTGTGGAATGGTGAGGGCTTGATCGTAAATCTGCGGCACAGCTTTCGAAGGACGCTCACTCTACTGAGTAGGAGCGCCCTGTGCAGCTGCTGCCGTCGACTTCTACTCCCCTCGCCCAATGTAACCGGAGTTTTGATGACCGCTTCAGTCTCAACCGTGTCGAATGCCTTTTTCATATCGGTGAAGGTAAGGCACAGCGGCAACGTGTACTCTCGCGACACTTCGATGAGCTTCGTAATGGTGTGTATGTGGTCGATCGTGCTGAATCCTCTCCGAAATCCTGCTTGTTCGCATGGCTGTCCTTCGTCCAGCGTTCTGCTGATCCTATTCAGGATAACTCGAGTGAACAGCTTGTAGACTACGGACAGCAGGCAGATCGGGTGATAGTTGCCAATGTCGTGCACGTCTTCCTTCTTGTACATCAAGACGGTCTTGCTGGTCTTCCACTGAGATGGAACCTTGCGCTCCGACAGGTAGCGTGTGAAGAGCCGCGCCAAGGTATTGATGAGTGCTGCCGGGAGATTCTTCAGGTGTTCGGGTCTGATCCTGTCGGGACCGGGTGCTGTACGTTTCTTCACCCACGAGATGGCGTGTCGGATCTCGGAAACGAGAACAGAGGAGACGTCGTATCCATCCTGCAGAAGATGACATGGTGCAGGTGGACGTGACTATCGAAGAGATCGGAGTAGAAGTCGTGGACGACCTTCTCTATTGTCCTTCTGGAAGACTTTAGGGTTTTGCGAAGACGCCGGAGAGCGCTCTGCTCAATCCTGCCTCTGCAGCTTCAGCCAACACCTGTGTTCTTCTCTCCTTAAGATCCCCTCCATCGCCGCTCGGCATAGCTTTGCAAGCTCGTATGTCAGATGGTGGTCCTGCATACATTGGATCCGAAGAAATCATCTATACCCGATTCGGATATCCCGATCCGAGTCATCCGATGCCCGCGAAATTGCCGTAACCGGATCATTGAAAAATCCGGAGTCCGAGAAAACAGCTTTGTCCGAATCATCCAATTAATTTATCCAAGATTTTCGATCGAATCCAATGTATAGTTGCCTGACGCTCGTGCTGCTCCACGCTGGCGTATCAGATCGAGGGTTTTCGGAGGAAGACGTTTTTGGTGATCTTCAAGCTCTAGGTTCCCTTAGCACGAGTGACAGTATCTCCCTAAAGGCGGCCAAGAGGTGTAAAGGCCCCCGCACACTTTTGCGGCGAGCGGCGGACGGCGAAGACGATGAGTCATGCCGCTCAGTGGCGGCTGCGGGAGCCGCTGAGCGATTACGGGGTAGCTCGCCCCGAGCACGCTGTGTCATCGCTCAGGGGTAGATTCCAGACAGGAAAAGACCAGTGGCGGCACTTGCACTGCGTCTCTGAATTCACGTGCATTTCATACGCCGTCTTGCTCAGGGAGGAAACGCTTCGATCGAGGCTGAATGGAGAACGAGAAGACATTGTCGGATCTGGGGTATGAGACCGATGAAATGGTCACGCTTCAACGCTAAATCATTTTACTTTCGATTCTCCACATTGAGCTGGACTGCAAGGTATATTTATCGACCATTTGTCCCTCCTACCAAAATCAGAAATAGGACGTTTATGTGGATTATGGAGTCTGGGAGAAACTAATCCATCTTCGCCCTCCCTAACCGGGCCTAGGATCGATAGGATTCAACGAAGGCGCCTCCCTGCAAAGGATAAACCTCAAATGGCATACAAGTTTCTGTATCCAACTTTCGCCGATAGGTTACATGAAACTTGGAGAGCGGGCATGGTGTAGCTTCGTAAGTCACTACTTTAGTAACTACGGAACTCGAACGACTAGATTTTTCGTGGGGGGGGGGGGGGGGAGGTGGGACGTTGCTGTCCTAATGGTGGGAAGTCCTGACAGTTTGCTTCATTAAATGCTCCCTCTCGCACACCAACATTTGTAAATCTTTTGCTGTTCCTGTTTTCCATCTGCTCCTACGTCGAAAGTTTTGCACGTAGCAGATGACTACAACGCCCATTTAACCCAAATTTAACCAAATTGAAAAGAACGCTGAAATGCATTAGCAGTTCACACCCCTCATAGGGGTGTCTCAGAATTATACAGCAACATCATAATATATCAGCGTTTAGAGGCTATAGATGCAGGCTGTTTGGTCCATCGTTTGACCCTTCACTGTGGTCCACTGTCAACAATTGCTCAAGAATTCCACCAATCAAAACGATTAGAAATTCTGACGTCCGCATGTAGACCCATCATTCCCCTAAGTGAACTCGTTTCCTTTCACGGTTAGGCCTATGCTATACTTCGGCGACGCGTCGCCGACGCTGCGACGCGTCACCGACAGCCCGTCACCGACGTCGACAGCCCGTCACCCGTCAATCTATAGATTCTGCGGCGACGTCGTCAACAAGAGAGCATCGGAGCACATTTTTAGCATCGCAGCGCATTTTCAATGTCATCATTTGGTAACCAGGCTGCGGATAAAAACGCTAGATGATCACATCTGCCTCGAATTTGCTTACATTGCATGCTTTTCTTAACATGTTTCGAGACTTGATGATGATTTTTGTTTTGTATGAACGGCAGCCTGCTCGACCATTGCTAATCTGGCAAGTTTTCTCTTTCTAACCACATTTGCCTTTAGAAGGATGGATAAGTGTGATCTGAAGCAGTTTTTCACAACGGTCTTGCGAAAGAGATGCGTGAGATGTCGGATGAGAGGGTCAGAGTCCTCTCCTTTTATATTTCTTCTCCTCTCCACTGAGGACTAACCCGACTACTAATTGATTATGGGCAAAATATATATTATAGACATAATAATAATAGAAGTACGGGATAGTGTTGGGCATTTAACGACTATTGATTTACCAATTTAACGGTTTTACCAGCATTTTCGGTTTAGCAAAGACCTTTTTCGTTAAATCGTATTTAAATTAAATTTACGCGGAATTATCGAAGTTCAAAGGGAAATTTAACCCTTAATTAGTAAGAATTCTATCTCGAAAAAGCTCTTCGCAGAGGTTTGCATTACCATTTCAGAAAGCGAGGAAACACTACTTATTTTCTATACAGTTCTATTTAGTATTACTTGCTCTACAAGGAAGCAAATAGGCCTAGAAAATGCGAACAGAACGGCTGAGAAGGGCACAAAAAGGAAGAAAAGTGACAAAGTGGAGGGAAGCTAAGGTTTAGGGTTCCACTCCCTTCCAAACACTCAGTGTTCTAGTGAATTGCAATTTTTGTGTTCGCAAGACGGCGTCTTTTGCACTTCTCGATTTCGTAATTCGAAGTACGGTGGTGATGGTGGCAGTTCCAACCCACAACCCACATTCATAACACTCCATCGGAGCGCATTTTCTGCCACCCTTGAGACTGCAAACGCTCTACGAAACGGCAGCGGCCAGCCGGAGCGGGGAAGAGCGGAGGCGAGTTGCCCGTCAACCCCGCGGAGCGGAATTACTCATCGCAGGGCTAGGCCGCAAACAGTCCCTGCCCGCGCCGCTGGAGCGGCGACGGCAATAATGATTCACATATATACTTGTGCTCGAATAATATTGCGAAACTAGAATAATCAAATAATCGATTCGCATAAATTATTTGAATAATTATTCGAATTCGATCAATCGAGTTTCGCAATTTCGAATAACTATTCGAATTCTATTAGAATTTCGCGAATTCGAATAATTGTTCGAATTCGAGATTCCCGATTTCGAGTAATTATTCGAAATCGATTATTCGAGCTTCGAAAATTCGACTAATTATTCGAATTTCGAATAGCACACTGACGAGGAGCTCAACGTTACGAAAACGCATTCGATATCCCACTATACCTAGAAGGGTAGTGTGTGTGCGTGCGTGTTTCCATCAGCCCATCACAACTGGCGTATTGGCGATACTGACCGCAGTTGATGGGGATCGACTGCGGTTCGAAACTTCAGCCCTTGGGGTAGTCGATCTTGCTGAACACCAATCTGAAGTTCTTTTTCGATATTATCGGTTGAAGTTGATCGAGCTATTGATTTCCTATGGGGATTTCGTTGAGACGAATCAATTGTATGACCGGCCTTAGTCGATATTTTCGAAATCTAGCTTCACATTTGCATTCTTTGGGACCACGACTATCATCATTGTCATATAATTGAATCCTCTGCGAAATTTGCGCAACAAACACAGATTTCGACGAAAAATTGAAACATGAATTTCAGATTGCTCGAGCTTGTTGAGTGATATTCACGAAAAATCGATAATTTGGTTAATATCTCTTGATGGCAATCGTTACTGCAAAAACTAACTTAAGATTCGTGTTCAGCGACCTCGATTACTCCCGGGCTGAAGCTCACAGTTTGCATATATAACACGATTATATACCATATTCAGTTGAAATTCAAAGTTTTTCAAGTGAAATTCAACGTTGTTTCACGAGGAAGGTTCCAGAAGAACGTTGAATTTGTTTTGAAAAACGTTGAGTTTCGACTGCAAATGGTATATAACTCCACGATTTGACTGGGTGACAAGTTCTGTGAGATAAAGAACTGAACAAGTAGAATGAACGGTTTTTTTTCGCAAAAGTTTTCCCCTTGTATGTAGATGTTTTGCACATGTATTTCTTTAGGAATTCTTTTTGTAGGATTTTTTTTGTGGAAAAAAGTTCTCATGTCTTGCCATCTTAACGAGTAAACGGTTCCTAGAAGATATTGAATATATACATTATTTGCATTTTTTAAAAAATTCTATTTATTTATTTTGTCTCTGGCGACTGTCGTCTTTGAGCTTACTTTACTGCACTTACTTGAACCTACACGATGCGCTTTTGAAGTGAATAAACAATATCAAACGAAATTGGCTAACACAAAAACCTCATCGTCCTTATTAATACACCCCGGTGCAAAATTATAGGTTCACACCCGATTTATCCACTAGTACCCGAAGAACTCGCTGCCTAGGCTCAGCAATGTTACCGTCGTATTACTCAATATAGAAAACCTCTATAGAAGAATTTTAAGCAGGTTATCTTATCAGTACAGGATACCACGATATTTCATTGAAAATTTAACGAATGGGACTGGTGCAAAATAAGTTCGTTTCATAGAAAACCTGGCTAATCACAAAAGTGATCAATCACATACAATGCAAAACAAACAAAAAGTTAAAAAATTAAAGAAAGGTGTAAAATGTTAAATTTTCAAAATTTTATACTATAAATGAATAAAACAAATTTACATGATATAAAAGAAATAAAAAGGTTCGTTTCGCCACTGTCTTCAGACGAACCTTTGTGCGATGCTCCTCCCGTGGCTCTTCAAGATGAGACTAGTACTTCGCCACATCACCTCTGTTGTAAACAATAACGAAAATTCTATTTGGCATACTACTAATTAGATTATCAATAACAGTTTGCTCAACATTGGTTCATGTATGAAGTATGTTGTTCTTCAGATCAGAAACCACAGTCTAAGCGGTTCCATTTTTTCACATTTTGTGTACAAGAATGCCCACAAGTTCTTTATCGTGCTGAGATCTGGAGGACAACTAGGCCACTCCAAAAGTTGAATTATTAGGGGGGGGGGGGCAAAGGACAAATTGAAAAAATCTTTATCTCTTTATAACTCATTTACAACTCAACGAAGCTGAGGAATGTATTTGCCATTAAGGGCAATGACCTTGCTGCCATCGCTCAGCCAACTTCCTGATCCCATCCTTCCAGAACTGCTCGGGCCTAGTGTTGATCAACTGCTCGATATGGTTGTCAAGCACTGCTTGGGTTCTTGTGTCCCTTCCGACCAGGAAGTCCTGTAGGCTCAAGAAGTAGTGGTAGTCGCATAGAGAGATGTCCGGCGAATACGGTGGATGAGGCATATGAACGTAGCCCAGCTGGCCAAGCTTATCCATGGTTACTTGTTCCCGATGGGGTGCGGCGTTGTCGAAGAGGAGAACCTTCTTGAAGCGCTGTGAATGAATAAGAGCGAGTCGCCGGCCCATCTCTTCTATTTCGTTCACCATGGCCTTGGAGTTCATCGTAGTGCTCTTGGGAAACAGCTTCCGGTAAACCGATCCACGGGCGCAGACCCAAAAGCTCCAAAGGTGCTTCTCGCCGTGAGCATCTCGCCGAGCGAAGATCGGTAACAGGTCACCAGGCCTCACCCAGACTCGCTGCTTGGCAGGGTTAAGGTAGAAAACGTACTTCTCATCTTGCGTGAATATTGAGCCCAGGCTGCTCGGGGTTGAGAATTGGGCGAGATTTGCGCGACACAGGTCGACTCGTCAGACCGGGGTTTCGGCATGAGACAGACTGGGATTTTGGCATGCTTCTGGAAAGGGCGGAAGTGGTAACTTCTCAGGTGGCCTTCAGTAAGTAGCATACAAACATACAAATACGACAGGCACGATACCAGACTCCAGCCACGACATATATGGTCACGGCATGGGATGTTTCATTACTTTTGCCCCCCCCCCCCCCTAATATATTCGAGTTAAGCCAATCTGTAGTTTACTATAATAGTTTACTGTGTGTGTATGGATGCACTATCTTGTTGGAAAATGTGATTGTGCCTACGAAATCTTCTGAAAAACGGGAAAATGTGATTTCCGAGCAATTTCTGGTGGTCTTCACTGTTCATCCTACACGAGACGAACGTCCGAGACGAACGAGACAAGTCCGCATCCAGAAAACGCAGCCCAAACCATGAGACATCCACCACCAAAGTTGCGCCTAGAGGATACTCCACCTCTTTTCTCAGACCTCTCCAGTAGTGTAAAAGAAGTGGAATCTTGATGGGCCCGACGGGTACAGACACTAATGGAGAGGTCTGAGGAGAGAGGAGCGAGTATTCTACCGACGCAACTTTGTCGGTGGAAGTCTCATGCTTTGGGCAGCGTTTTCTATATATGGACTTGTTGCCCTGGAGTTCGCTTCGTGTAAGATGAACAGTGAAGACTACCAGAAATTGCTCGGAGATTACCTCCTGCCGTATTTCGGAAGATTTCCTAGACACAACCTTATTTTCCAACAAGATAATGCATCCATACACGTATCGGAGTCAACCATAGGTTGGCTTAACTCCATCACAATTCAACATTTGAAGTGGTCTAGTTGTTCTCCAGACCTCAACCCGAAAACTAGAAAACTTGTGAGGTATTCTTGTCTCCTGCAGAAAAATGGAACCGCTTAGACTACGGTTTCCGATCCGAAGAGCGCCATACTTTATATATGGACCAATGTTAAGCAAGCTGTTATTGATAATCTAACTAGTAGTAGGCCAAATAGAATTTATTTATTTATTTATTTGTTTATTTATTTATACGGGTATGACAACACGCGACGAAATAAAGGCCAGCAAGACAACACATTGGTAATAAACACAAAAATACAAGAAACGGCGAATTAGCGAGTCTTAAGATAACTACCAACGAGCTTTTTATATTGGTTAATCGAAGATGGCAAAGTATGTTTTTTGGTAAACATCAAGAATTCAGAACCGGCCCTTTGAGTGAAAAAGGAGGTACGAACACAACTTTTGGCCGTAGAATAGTGAATTTTAGATCTACAACCCCTAGTGGTAGAATGATGGACTATGTAAGGCTCAGTAAGTGGAAGTGCAACTTTTCCAGTCATCGTCTTGAAAATCATAATTAGATCGTTTCGCTTCCTACGAATAGCAAGTGATTCCAGCTCGAATATTTTATTACGATCAGGCACTGATGGAATGGAGGTGTAGTCGTAGCCATTTAAGCGTAACCATAGCTTTCTAGTGTAGCTATTCTGAACGGATTCTAGCCTCTGTATGCAGCGCTTAAGGAGAGGACTGAACACAGTGGTGCCATACTCCAATATTGGGCGAACATATGATTTGTATGCAAGAAGCAAGTGAGTTTTTGAATTTGTAGACAACGCTCTAAAAATTTTGTAAGTAAGTCTTTCAGCTTTCTTTGCAATCGTCTCGCAATGCTCTGAAAAACTAAGTTTTTTGTCTAAGATGAAGCCCAGATCACGCAGACTGTTTTCACTGAGTAGGTTGCAACCACCAAGGCTGTAAATGTGTTTAACCCAATTTGAATTGCCTAGATGAAAAACCCGAGTTTTTTGAGCTGAGATAGGTAATTTCCACCTGTCCGACCAATCGGCAACATCTGAAACAGCACATTGGAGGGCAAAGTGATCCTCTTTACTGGTAATATTCTTGTATACTTTTATATCATCTGCAAACATTTTGCACTTAACGCCACGCCTTTCAACTAAGACAGGTAAATCGGAAGTGTAGATGATGAAAAGAATCGGTGACAATACACCCCCCTGGGGTACGCCACTTGTTATTGAGTACGTGCGAGAAAATTTGTCATTCACCTTTACTTGGAAGGATCTATTTGTGATGAAGTTCTTTACCCACTTAACAATTCTGGGATGAATTCCAAAAATTTGAAGCTTGAAAAAATAAGTTCTTTTAAGGGCACCTTATCAAAAGCCTTGCTTAAATCAAAAAAGACCACATCAACATCAGTGTTATCATCCAGTGACTTGGTCCAATCATCTAAGGTAGATAGCATCAAGGTCTCAGTCGATCTTCCGACTCTAAAACCATATTGGTTCTTAGGTATAACCTCATGTGTTTCTATATGGTTTACAAGAGCCACTTTCAGAATTTTCTCAAATATTCTGGAAAACACTGATGTGATACTAATAGGAAGATACTAAGCCGTGTGGTGGTTTTTTGGGGATAGGAGTGACAAATGCATGCTTCCATCGATTTGGAATTTCGCTATGCATGTAACTAAAATTGAAAATGTGCTCAAGAGGAGCTACTAAGGCTACAGCTACTTTTTTGATGAAGTAGGCAGGTATTTCATCAGGACTAGTGGTATAAGATAGCGGTAAGTTACTCAGATGCTTGAAAATGTCCTCTTTGTGAAACCAAACAAGCTATCAGGTGAGGCAGTTTGAGTGGAAAAGGCTAACTCACTAGGAGACTATCTCAACGGTAGGTCGGAACGGTCCAAGTATTGTGTATAAGCAGAATCGCCTCTCTCTGGGAAACAACAAAATGCAAATATCTCGACCCCAATACAACTCTGCGCAGAGTTAGGGGCGACAGAAGTTGGGCCGTTGGCAGCGTTAGCCCTCTGCATGCACGTGGAGGACGGGCTCAAGTTGGGTGGAAACAGCGCAGACGAGCGAGCGGCGGTGGCGCAGTGCGTAGAGGGGCGGCGTAATCCCTATGATCGCTGTTGCCAGCCAACTTGAGGCCGCCCTCCGCGTATAGACAGAGGACTAACGCTGCCAACGGCCCAACTTCCGCCGTCCCTAACTCCGCGCAGAGTTGTATTGGGGTCGAGACATTTTCATTTTGTTGTTCCGCCAGAGAGGTGCGATTCTGCCCATATACAACGCTTTGGCCGTTCCGACCTACCGTTGAGATAGTTTCCTGGTCAGACCAGCTTTCATTATCAGTATCAACGGAGTATGATTTTTTTTTAAATGTGCGGCTAGCATGGAGGCTTTTTCAATATCACTGACAGCTGAGTTATCCTCATCATCAACTAGCGTAGGGATCTTAGTTGTCTGCTTCAGCCTTGAGTTCAACAACTTAAATAAGGAGCATTTTTTTGGATTGTCCAAAAGTTTTCGTTCGATGTAGCTATTGTACTTTTTGATAAGGCGATCAAATTTAGTTTTAATAAGCCTGAAGCGTTCACTAGCCTGAAGACATGGATTTTTTTTGGTAGTCCAGCCATGCTTTTTCCTTAATCTCAAAGAGCTTGGACAGGTACGGTGGAATGTTGCCTCTATTTAGGACCTGCCTCTCTAAAGGGACAAATTCTTGAATTGATGCGTGCAAAATTGATAGAAAAAACTCATACTTATCGTTGATATCAGGAAGTGTCTCGAAAATAAATCTCCAATCTAAGGAGCACAGGTAGCGGCAAATGACGTCATACGGGGCTTTGTGGAAAGACCTCCGGAGGCGGAAGTATAGTGGATTTATGAAAGTCTACATTGTAAGAGAGGCTGTTGTGTTCTCTTGACCCAGTTGGTGCAGATACATGTACATCACGTATTAGCTTAGTGTCGCTACAAAGAGCAAGATCAAGTGTATGACTACCGCGAGTTGGCTTGTGAACTTTTTGAACAAGCCTGATAGAGTTGCAAAAATTGAGAAACATTTGTGATGTAAAAGAAGTGGCATGCAGAGGAACCTTAACCCAGTCAATATCTGGAAAGTTGAAGTCGCCGTTTATAATGCATTGCCCTTCAAATGCGGTTAAATCACTTAAAGCCTTGATAAGCTGTATCGTCCCACTAGTGGTGCAACTAGGCGTCCTATAGACCACAATTGTCCTGACAGTGGATTGAAGCAGTTTCAAATCACAGGAGATAATTTCAAAAGCATTGGGATAAGATTCACACCAGACAACCTCAAATGCTATGGAACGCTTAATAAGTACAACAACACCACCACCCCTTTTTTGAGCTCTGTCACATCTTACAAAGTAATAGGTTGAATTCATCTGCCCAAGAATTGGTACAAGGTCATTAATATCACTTAACCAAGTTTCAGTAAGCATTATAAGGTCATAGTTGGAGCGTCTTGCAGCAAACATCAAATACGAAATATTTTTCTGAAGAGGCCTGATATTAGAATAAAGACATTTTAGGATTCTCGATATATAATATATATTATATATTATATATATTTCTCGAATTCGATATACGAATTCTCGATATTGTTTACAACAGAGGTGATGTGGCGAAGTACTAATCTTACCTTGTCTGTAGGTACTTTTGTGATCAAAGGTTTTCTATGAAGTGAACTTATATTTCACACTGGTCTCCATTCGTTAAGTTTTCATTAAAAGCTCGTGATATCCTGCACTGATAAGATAACCTGCTTAGAATTCTTCTCTAGAGGTTTTCGATATTGAGGAATACGACGGTAACATCGCTGAGCCTAGGCATCGGTTTCTTCGGGTACTAATGGACAAATCGGGGTGGGACAAACCTATAATTTTGCATTGGTCATAATGAAGTTCACTCGATTATTCGATTTATTCGAACATTCGATTATTCGGAAATTCGGATAACTGAAAAATAAGGTTATTCGATTATTCGGAAATTCGAATAACCAAAAAATCGGGGTTATTCGATTATTCGTCCATTCGAAAAACTTTGAAAAAGCACAAGTATATTCACATCATTGTCGCCGCTGCCGATCCGGCGGCGGAGCTCTGCGTCCCTGCCCTATGGTTAAGGATAAGACAGCGGCGTCGCCGCAGAAGTGTGTGGGGACCTTGAAGGTTCCAGTTGATGGTCGCTCTGGAACTCCTCGTGTGTTGGTTATGTGAGCGCCTAGAGGTGGGAGGAACCCAGATGAGTGGGGGAGGGGGTGGTTCAATGGACTTTTTCGTAGAAACCGGTTGCCAAATTCGGGTCCCTCGTCGACGTCTCTTTCCAGCACACAAACCTTCGGCCCTTGCTCGTGGTATCGGGCGTGGTGGCACGTCCTCAGGCTTTGCCCTTGACAATCCTAGGCTATATCAGCAAACACTACCGATCGCAGAGACAATACGGCTAGGAACGGTTGGAAGGACACCTAAAACTTGGGTAATTAAGCCTTCATTCTTATTATTATTAACAACATAATAACGAACAAATGACAAACATGAACAATGTCTCAGCTAGATCAATGATCAGTGATCGTCGATCGTCGTAGGTAGATTCCGGCGGCTCCACGACGGTCCGTCAGCACACCTCGAATTTTGCGGTCTTCTCTCGTTGACGCTAAGGGCCTTGGGCGAAGGGAGCGGTGATCCGGTCCACGAGAGACGCCGAGGGGCGTGTCGGGCCGCGAAGCGGCACACCCACAGCGATCCAGGAGGACGATTTGAAGGCCTTCGTGAAAGCTACTCCATCGCAAACACTCCGTGAAATTGCGAAAGGTCTAGGAGTCAGTAAAACTGCTGTTACAAGTGGTTGGAGACGCCTCAGAAAAGTGAAAAAGCTCAAAAAGTGGGTGCAACGGTTGATGTCGACGAACTCCTCCCCTACCTGCTTAGGCACTTCCCAAATCCGAGCTCCCACCAAAAAATACTACGGTAACAGTGGTGGTGTGGTGGCGGCTGGCATCATTCACTACAACTTTCTGGAACGAGGCCGAATAATCACAGCAGAGTCCTACTATGACGAAATCGACGAGATATGCCGAAAACTGCGTAAGCCGCAGCCGGTACTGATCAACAGAAGAGGTCCCATTCTTTTGCATGACGACGCCCTCCAACTCTTCGCAAATCACCACGCGAAAATTAAAGGAACTAAGAGTTGAATCTCTGCCTCACCCGCCCTACTCACGGGACCTGGCGCCAACCGACTACCACCCTTTTAAGCACATCCAGAACTTTCTCGCTGGTAGAACCTCCACAAATCCGGACCACGCAAAAAAATCCGGTCCCTTTTAGAATTTGTCGCTTCTCTACCACCCAGCTTTTTCGCTGATGGAATCAATCAATTAGTAACGCATAGTGTACTGATTGAAACTTTGCTTATTTTGCCTAGATCCGTTGAGCATGAAGAAAGTTATTTTCGTTTGAAGTGGACCAGTCAAAACTGTCAGAACTTTTCGGCCAACCCAATAAATAAAAAATCTAAGGGTCGGAAGCTCGATTATTAGGAGTAGGGAATACCTAGCATCTGGAAATCCAGCTTTTTGATTACCTGTGCATGCCGATTCTGCTCACAGATGGTGACGATTTCCCTAGTGTAATCCGTCTTTAGCTCTTTGTTTTCTTCTCTATTTTAATTCCGAAGTGGTCTAAAAATCTTCCTATGCCATTTTTTTTTTAAGTATGTCCCGGGAAATCGACCTTTTGTCATGAAATCTATGAGTGGTTACTTTCTTTCCCACTTCTTTAATCTGATACGCTTATTTCTGAAATTGTAATTTTATGACGTAATTTTATGCATAAATAAATAATTGACTTTGTACGTAACTAACGATTAGGTACAATCGAAAATTACGCTGTGTGCCAACCGGTTATTTTGAGGTTTATCATGACGACTGTCACTGAGTTGCTAAACCGTCGCTCACCTTTGAGAAATACTGACGGAGACCTGCCACTGCAATGCAGTTTCAATAGCATGCACGCAAAACACAGCTGACAAGATCATTGTCAAAATATTAGGCTACCATTAAGACTAGGAGAGGCATCAAGCGTGGGATTCATGAAATCGTTCAGTAAAGCTTTCCTGGTTGTTCCACGAATGTTTTTGGAGGTTGCAATTAGCCCGCGCATGTATAGCAATTTGTGCAGTTCGCCGACATTCCAGGAAGCATTAAAGTGCAAGACACACAGCACTTGTGACTAAAAATTGCGCATCAGAGACGCCTGAGGGCTTCCAACATCTGTAATTTTTGCCTGAAGTAGTATCGAAACGAATTACATTCTAGGCCTCTTCATTTCTATTGATTACTTGTCTTCCCAAAGGCCGACAAGAGAAGTGTAGAGGTCCCAGTTGTGATTCGTTCTGTGATTCCTCTTCTTGAACTTCGCGGCCTTCTCTCCTTGACGCGAAAAGCGAAACCTCGCGCGAAGGAGGCGGTGGTCCGATCCCGTGTAGAACTTGAGGACAACGGAGACATCGGTTAGGCAATACTTGTGATTGAAGATGATGTGGCCGATCTCGTTGTGGAACTGGCCACGGGGGGATTCCCAGGACCATCGTAGGGAAGGAGGCTTCTGGAACTGTGAGTTTCCATGGGTGGTCTTGGTCGTCATGATAAACTTAGACAGCTTTTCACCTTGCTCGTTCCACTCCAAACCGTAGGTTCCGATGTGAAGTTCTTCCGGCGACCTTCTCGGTCCGATCTTGGCGTTGAAGTCGTCGACGATCACCTTGTAGAAGGTGTGATCTTCTTTATAGAACTTCTCCAGCTCCATGTAGAAGGCTTCGACCTCTTCGTCGTCGTAGTCGGATGTTGGGGCATACGCGACGAATACGGTCAAAGCTGGCACGGAACCACATCGCTTCAGTCGCAGACGTCCGATTCGGCTTGTCAGAGACTTGCACGAATCGATGTTCATGGCCAAGTGCGTCTTTTCGAGGACACCAATGACGCCTACTCCCTGCTGTCGCATGTTCCGAGGAACAGTTCTTCTCCGAAGCCATAGGCAGCGTGTAGGGGGTAGTGTCCTCTCGTCTCGATCATTCCAGTGACGTCGTACATGATCTTCCTGTCTTGCATCATCAGATCCTCGACGGCTGCTTCCGATGCGAGCGTGCGGGCGTTGTAAGTACAGATCGTCATCCTAGTCCTTCTCAATTTGCGCAGCCTGGTTTGGCCTTGAGATTTTAGCAGCCTCTCCGTACTCCTCCTTCTCATCGCTGCAGAAATGGGGGCTCTTCGGGGTCAGGGGAATGAGGCTCTTTAGTGCTGCTGTGTTTGACAGCTATACAGACAGGTAGCTAATCAGGCTCTGTCGTGCGGGCCAAGAACTCCGGGCAGGCAGTCAGACTATCCAAAGGGACGGGGCGAAACTTTTAAGGCGGCCTCGACGCCTTACATTTACTTCCTGTCTAAGTGCAAGCCGGGCTGACACAGTCACAATCCGCGCAGACGCGAACATCCACGCACACTGTCGCTCCCACGCACAAAGAACAAGACGACCCGACACAGCAGGAGCAAGGAGTCATTCCCTGCATCCCACCTGCGTCTCTGGGCAGTACACGGTCGCACTTGGCTCGCGTTTCATTCTCCTATCCCCACCCGTGGACGCGCCACGTGGCTCTGCGACAAGCGGTCCGAGATCCCTCTTAGCAAGACAGCCCGAAAGCTGTTTATACAGGGAGATCCATGGACTTGCCTTCAGAAAGAAAATAACTATGTCGAGGCAGTCCTGTACTTGTGAAGTGGTGTGGCTTTGCCTCGAGCGTAGCCTAAAGCAAAGTGTACCGTGCTCTCTTTCTTTCAGACTGTTTTGCTTGTTGGAGACGAAAAGGAAGGCGTTCCGGTTCGTCTACTCCGGTGTGTCGACCAGACAGTAGAGATTCAGCAGCTCGGACAGACGCGGAGTCTCAACGTTCACGTCTCCGCTGCCCTTTTCATTGCAAAGTATGCAGAGCAGATTCTGTTGCAGTGACAACACCACCACACATGTTGCTGCGTAAGACAAGTATAATAGATTGATAACTTCGTAGGAGGTGCTGACTACTAATGTGGTAGTAAAATAAAAGGCTCTCAGAATAGACTCCAGATTATGTGCGGAAGATGTGATTGGTCTGTGCCTTTTGAGGTACAAATGGAATAATATAATTATTATATTAGTATTATATGGATTCCTAGTTCAGCGATCGTTCGCTGAAATTGTTGTGTTTGAGTTGTTGTTGACATTATTGTTGCTGGTGCCGTGTTAGAATGATCGATTCATCTACGAAAGTGCCATTCGTTTGTTCTTCTGGTGTCGATAAAATCTTTGGCGAACTTTTACAATGTTTATGGAACTTGCATCGAATGTGCCTCAAGAACTCGGGTCTACAGGGTGCGCGAAAATTATCCGCACAAAGATATCACAGTGATTCTTCAACAAAAATGCGAATGCGGATTTAACAACGAGACTTAACACATAACTTCTTTAATTCCTTGCTAAAAACGTATCAAAGTCATTCGAAGTGGCCGCCTTTCATACGAGCACAAGTCCTCAGAACTTGCTGAAGTGATTCGCGAATGGCAGGCGCCGCGCGATCGTTTTTTAATGAGAAAGTCTTCACACTGGAACCCACGATGAATCGCTAAAACGATCGCATTCTCTCATAGAATGTTGGAGCTGCTATCCAGGACGGTAAACTGGGAGCTAGAACGGCACATCCGGCTTCAGTTGTGGTTTGGGGTGCGATTACTTCAAGCGGCAAGTACCCACTAGTTTTTGTCAAATCCGGCGTCAAAATTAACTAGGACAAGTACCAGAAAACGATTTTAGAGGACGTGTTGAAGCCCTGGACCAATGCACACTTCGGTAATGACAGATGGTGTTTCCAGCAGGACTCTGCGCCTGTACTTAAGGCGAGGACAGCGCAGCAGTGGTGCAAACGTGAGCTCCCGGATTTTATTGCACACGAAGACTGGCCTTCGAATTCGCCGGATTTGAATGCTCTTGATTTGTCTGTCTAGTCAGTCATTGAGAGCAAAGTTTGCTCTACTCGACACGCAAGCTTGGCTTCTCTGAAAGCTTCCTTGACTAAAGCATGGAACGAAATGAGCGACGACCACCTCCGTGCCACGTGTGATGCGTTCGTTACTCGTCTGAGGACTTGTGTTCGTATGAAAGGAGGCCACTTCGGATGACTTTGATATGTTTTTATTAGTAAGGAAATAAAAAAGCTATGTGTTAAGTTTCGTTATGAAATCCGCATTTGTGTTGAAGTTACACTGTGATATATTTGTGCGGGTAATTTTGCGCATCCTGTAGGAACGCATGACAGTCAAGAATAGCGGGAAAAGTGACCTTTAACTGCGTCTTCAATCGTTGTATAAGATCTCGCAACTCTTTGTCTTATTTCGTAACTTTATGGGGCTTTATGACCAGGATACCCGTAGAATCTATCTTCCCTCGAGGTGCTACACATTCTAAGACTACTTGGTGTCGGCACTTGCAATTTACATTTGGCCTATGTGTCCTTCGTCATCGTTGGAAACGGTGTTTCGCCTACGATATACTCCGGCGAAACTTTCGCTTTGAAGTTTCTACACATAGAGCGGAACCATTAAAACCCGGAGGGGGATAGGATTCTATTGAAGCAGATGCAAAACCGAATTTAAGGGTCGGATCACGAAATGTAAAGGAGAGGGCGTTTGCCTGGAGAATTGGTTATCCTGCCGGAAGGATAATCAGGCTTTTGCTTTCGGAAATCCAGGAGTCATCAATCCTAAGAAGGAGAAAACAGGTTTGATTTCCACATGAGAAATCCTAGGATTCCTCTTCTGCGATGGGACTTTGCCCAGCGACGGGTTTTGAGTATTAAATAAGGAGGAGGAATCAACCAAACAAGTGCATGATTCCATGACGTTCCAGCTTCGTGTAGCGAATGCGTCCACTGCGTATGCACCTTTGGAGGCCCATCTGAAAAAGAAAATCTGACATTTCGGCTGCACTCTCACTTGTGAACATGTCCGCGGAATTGTTATTAGGTCGAGTCATAAATTTTGCAACATTTCTATTTTTTTTCTGGATTTCGAAGTAAACCGGCTTAAGTGTTGTATTCTGTTTGAAAGCTTGTTTCGTAGCGATTATTTTGAGTTATGAATCGTTAATTTAGCTTGCTTAGTGTTAAAAAGTTTTACTCACTAGAACTATGACCACCTAAAATGAAAAAGTGTCGAATCGACAGTACGCTGGAACGGCAAGAACGATAGTGGAAGAAGAGAACCAAGAGTTTCAACCAGAAGAGGGTTGTGTCGGAGTCACGACGCCACGAACCTGTGAAGGCACTATCACGTTTTCGGGAGGACAGATCGTTTCGGAGGAAAAGGTTTGGCTATACTAGATTTGTTATACTATACAAGTTTGAGAACTGGGGAAAGTCGACTGTATCGCGATTCCAGGCTTGGGTTGCAGCGGAGTACCACTGGGCAGGAACTGTGAAGCAACTCGCACCAGAGAAAGTGCTAGCCACTGCTTTAGATTCCTTTGAAAAACGAAAATGTAGCATCACCACCAACATCATCACCAACATCTTGGTTGCTTCGAAAACCCAAGTGGAATGGAATTCCCGGAAGACATTGGTCCATGTGATGAGCCAGGATGTGAAGAAACTGTAGTCTTCATGCGGGAGGACCCTACTGTGATCACTCTTACTGTTTTATGCACTTTGTGCCTGGGTATCATTGGTGGTGATGTTATTTCATAAATATTTCATATATAATCGCATTTGGAATATTTCGGACATTGCTGGTGAATTACGAGATGTCGACAAATAATAAGTAATAAAAACATCTTACCGTTGCAAACTCCAAAAACAAGTTCAGATATGGAAATCTCTATGGAAATCCGATACTATGGTAAAAGTGCAAAAACGCGGCGTAGCATGGGAACCGAACCCTAGACCTCAAGAACATGAGGCGTGCCCTCTATCACTGCGCCACCCACTCCACGACACCGGGATCTTGCGCTGCCGTGAAGAGCTCGCTCTGCGGACCCCTAACCATTACACCCTCGTACTCGTTTGCCTCAAGAATTCGGCAAAAACAAAACATGTTCTGAGCTGTCATAACGATGTTTTGTTGCGATCAAAACTTCTAGCGCCAGGCGGGACTCGAACCTCCCTCTAACCGGGCGGGAATGCTCTACGCCATTACACCACCGGCGCCGGTGGCTACAGCAGTGCGAATATGCAGGCTAGCCTTGTGTGACAAGATTTTCTCCAATTTCAGTCGACACCTGCGGGAAGACGCCAAGAGCTAACGGCCTAACAATGCGCGGGCTAGCAGAACATCTAAGGTTCTTTAAGACGACGTGCTCACAACTCCCTAGCTGACTAAACTGCCTTAGCACCAGCTGCCATTTTAGGGCGGCGGATTTTTAGCGTTTGGTGTTTCTTGCGCCATTATTCGCCCCCATTTGAGTTTTCGACGCACGCAATAAAACCATTAGCTTCACCACGAAAGGCTCTATCGAATGATGTCAACCCCGACCAATCACAGAAAAATCGATTTTCTGACAGTTTTCCATTGAGGACGGGGGCGCTCCAGGATGAGCATGCGCGGACGATGACGTCATCGAAAATCGATATTTTCGAAATTGGCCAAATTTTTTTCGTCCAAAATCATCTAGAGGTTATTTGGGGCGCTGATTATTGATTCGAATTCGACGTCTTTTTTTGAAAATTCCGTCGATTTCGGTAGGTTTTGGATGTTCTTCTGGATAAATGAGGGTGGTCGGGTCAGGATCACCGATTTTGCTCAAACTTTGTATAGGGACGGGGCTTATTCGGGGTGCCGAACACGATACCGAAGTCCACTTGGACGACTACGGCAGGATATATATATATATATATATATATATATATATATACAGGCAGGACCACGACCCATACCGATCGATAACTGAGGGTGATCGGTGATCCTGACCCGACCACCTCAAACGGGAAGTATCCTACCGAAATCGACGGAATTTTCAAAAACGGACGTCGAATTCGAATCAATAATCAGCGCCTCAAATAACCTCTAGATGATTTTGGACGAAAAAAAATTGGCCAATTTCGAAAATATCGATTTTCGATGACGTCATCGTCCGCGCATGCTCATCCTGGGGCGCCCCCGTCCTCAATGGAAAATTGTCAGAAAATCGATTTTTCTGTAATTGGTCGTGGTTGACATCGTTCGATAGAGCCTTTCGTGCTGAAGCTAATGGTTTTATTGCGTGTGTCGAAAACTCAAATGGGGGCGAATAATGGCGCAAGAAACATCAAACGCTAAAAATCCGCCGCCCTAAAATGGCAGCTGGTGCTAAGGTAGTTTAATCAGCTAGGAAGTTGTGAGCACGTCGGCTTAAAAAACCTTAGGTGTTCTGCTCGCCCGCGCATTGTTAGGCCATTAGCTCTTGGCGTCTTCCCGCAGGGATCGACTGAAATTGGAAAAAATCTTGTCACACAAGGCTAGCCTGCATATTCGCACTGCTGTAACTTTGTCCAATCATAAGCTACATTGCTGTATTTCAGCGCACTAACACAACACTCTGCTTCCTACAAAATCCACAAGCGGCAACCGGAAAGGTTTAGCATGACAGAGATATTGCGCTCAGAACACGCCCGCGTGTGCAATTTAGCTCAACAACGGTCGATGTTCTCCTCGCTTTTACTCGCTCAGAATACAGTTTTTCCTAAATTCATCAACACCGTTCAATTCAGCATGGAACACTCTATCGAATGGTATCAAGAATGGCCCGATTCCGAGCTATCGATTTTCGATGACGTCATCGCCCGTCTGCCGCGGCCTCGAGCGACGTCCTCGACGCTAATCTGTCAAAAAATCGATGTTTCCGAAATAGGTCGAAATTGGCACCATTCGATAGCGCTTTTCATAGTAAACAGAACGGTTTCCTTGATAGTGTTGAACACTCAAATCTGGGCGAGTAAGAGCGCAAAAAACTCTAATCGCTATCTTCCGCCTCTTTAAACTGGCAGCTGAGGCTAAGGTAGTTTAGGCAGCTGAGGAACGCTAAGCGCGTCATCGTAAAGTACCTTAAGCGCTCTGTTTGCGTACGCATTTCAAGGTCGTTAGCTCTCCCCGTCTTCCCGCAGTGGTCTACCGAACTCGGAAAAAAAATGCGTCACACAAGCCTCACCTCCATATTCGCACCCCTGTAACATTGCCCTTCCTTAGCTACGCCGTTCTGCTTTAGTGTTCTATTAGACCGTTTTACTGCCTACAAGACCTACAAGTTGCAGCCGAAATGATCTGAACTTGAAAGAGTTATTGCGCTCCGAACATGCCCGCGCGTACAATTTGCAAGTGGTGGTTTCCTCGATTGAAGGTTCGATTCTACATGCATTGCTCACGGCGCACTTCAAGGGCTAGCTGGACAGTCTTAGAGCAATTCCTTAGTAGGGAGGCTGAAAATTCATGATAGAACTCACAAACGCACACTCTACCAGTTGTCAAACCCACTCGATTGATAGGTTCGATCCTGCATACATTGTGTACGGCGCTCCCCAAAGGCTCGTTGGACTGACTTGAGCGAATCCTGAGTAGGACGGCCGGAAATTTCTTATAAAATTCTTCAAACGGTGCAAGATTAGAAAAAGTTCAGAAGACGTTCACAAAGATTGTATTTTACAGGGCTTTTCCTAACCCTAACTACCCACAATGCCTTCCATCTTATAGAAACCGCCTCCAAATACTTGGTATGAAGAGTCTCAAATATAGAAGAGTAGTCAGGGATCGGACATTTTGTTTTCGCATTTTACGCATGGAGATTAAGCTTAGTGTCAGTAAATACTGGGTTTTCAAGCCATGTCGTGGGAGAACAGCAGGGATTGCCATTCAGCATCGTAAGCTGAACAGCCGCTTGAACAAACCTGTATTTAACTCATTTTTCATACGAACGACAAGGTGGTTGAATCAACTTCCCTTGGACTAAGTATCGAGCAGAAGCTCTAGGGAATTTAGACGCAAGCTGAAAAAGCTCGATGTTTTGGAAGCTTCAGATCGAGGACGTCGGTTAGTTTCCTTTTTCTCTTTTCTGAACCTAGGGTCTGTGGGTGATAACCTAGTGAAGCATCTCTGGGTTGTCATTTGTCGGATCTTGTCAGCCTTTGAAATGCTAGAAACCCTCACCTGGACTATTTTAGGTGTGTCAACAGCTTGTGCGCTTCGATTGAAGCATGGTTGAGAGTCGAGTGTTCCACTAGAGCAAAACAGGCTAAATGTGTTTAATTTTACTTTCAATTAAGCATTTCATAGCTCTATTTTTTCAGCCCCCATTGTATAGGTCAACGACGTTTCGTAAATGCGCAGTGAGCTACACTCGGCGAGATACCTCAAAAGGTCTAACTTTGAACTTGTATCTTCATGTGTCTTAAGCTGCGGGAGCTGAATATAAGAATCATATTTCTCCGGTTGGCCGCTCATCTTCAGAAATGTTTTCTTTAACCATTTGACCAATGTTTTTGTTACATAGTGTCTGCAAGTTGTTCTTGTTCTCAGAGGTTTCGAAGCTCTTTACTGTTTTCGCCTATTGCTTTCATTTTACTCCGTGTCGGCTTTCTCTTAGAAGAAGTTGTAGGTCGCTTTGCCTAAGCCCTATTGTTAATCTGTTTTTTAAATACTTTTTTGAAATCCTCTTATTTTTTATTTTTATGAATTCTTGGCCCGTATCGACATATCAAATCAAGGTGCGTGCTCCCTTCTATGCCATCGCCCGGAGTGCGTACTAGTTTAAAGAGGTCCTTGAGATACAGGACCCGCCCCGGAATCGTGCGTATAGAAGGTCGTAGGCTAAGCGCATTCTATAGTTTCAAGGGCAAGATGTCTTTATTGCAAAACTTTCTTTCTAAGCTTATATTCCTTTTTAAGGCTTTTACTAATTACCAAATGCTGGACTACTCTTCGGCAGGGTGAATACTAGCCCTCACTAGATGCTGGAATGCCTTGGCGGATCACTTCTTGCTGGTCTAAAAAACCATGTCGTAATTTCTTGCTCATTTCTTTTCTTTTTTCTTTTTTCTATTTGCTGTCTTTGGAGTTTGCTCATGAGTTTTTCAGCTCATTAGTTTTTGTCTTTGGTTGTCACACTTTCTAACGATTGCTTTTTTAGTGCTTGGTATTGGCGCACTTTTATGTGCTTTGAATAAATAAAAAAATAAATAAAGATAGTCTCGAAGGCCTAACACTTTCCATTAAAAGAAAATACACAGTGGACATGCTTCCGCCCATTCGATCGAGGTTCGATCCTATATACATTGTGCGCGGCGCACTCTCGGAGCATTCCAGGCGTTACAGAGCACTGACAACGCACGCCATGCTTGAGATACTCCGAAAACACTGCACGCACGTCACATGCACGTACTGGAAAATTAAATGCTCTAATCGCAAAAGCCTTCTCCAGTCATTTATTAGGCCACCCACGGCGCAAACGGTGATCTGGTAATGGTTTATATATGCTTGTGTAGATCTCGAGGAGACGAATCGAACGGTATCAATACTTTCTCAAACAACTTAAAATTAAAGGAGTTATGAGCGTGCGACGGTTCGCGACGGATTTTTCCGTCGCAAACCGTCTTTTTGACCGCGCGACGCGGGCGGTATTGTAATGGTCGGATGCGCCTTCCGTGCAGCGGGCCTTCCGCCAGAATTGGCATTTTGGAGGCACTTGAAGAGTATGTAACACTTTTACTGGTTGAATGCACAAAAGTATCAAGTCACTGAAAGTCAAAGCATACAACGAAATCGACGTGGACTACTTGCGGCGCACCGTCGATGCCTTTCCTCGTCATCTTCGCCCCTGCATTCGTAGCAAAGAAGCCCATATAAAATAGAAGTGATGATATTCTGTCCACTAGATCATTGTTGACATTTTGTATATAAACTTGTTAAATTTTATAATGTGTTGTTACTTTTAACGTTTACGTTTAGTTCGTCAATATTTTTTACGCACCCTGTAGTTCCAGCAAAAATTAGTGAACAAAGAAGTTGATACGAGCCAATGTTCCATCCACCAGGGCAACGGTCGACTGCTTACGGCACTTCAGACGCTGAAAATAATCTAGGAATTGGGCTGGATCAAAATCAGGCAACCACCATACGCCCCGGACATTGCGCCCTCTGACTGCCATCACTTCCTTCATGGTAAGCGCTTCGCCAAAATCGATGAGGTCACGTCGGTGGTACGTAAATTCTTCATGTCGAAACCGACCAACTTCTACAGAGATGTAAGAGAAAAGAACTCATTGAGAATAACGGCAATTACTTGGTTTAAGCCAATCATTTCTCTTTTGTGGTACAGTCTTATTTTTGGTGGAAGGCAAATTTTGTTGCAAAATTTATGACTCAACCTAATAGCACATTAGTCTATGAGCTCTAGGTAAATCGCATCTGCGGCCGCCCAGTCGCCTAGGCCGATAAACTTGGAGACTGAAATTGCTTCCAAATTCAAGGATCTCGGGATACAATTGAATTCTATCGCAAGCGAAAAGGCCTCGCAACGGTCCCTGATGTTCACCGCCAACTATTGCAGCTCTGTTTCACAACTACCTTTTTAATGACAATTACGGCTGCTTGGTTATCGCAATGCCAGACGCATTCCTAGCAAGGAACGAACTTGGCGAACGCTTTTATCGCTGAGGAAATAACTTACATTTCGCGGAAAATCGAAGGTAACTCTAACGCATATGAAGGGAGAAGTGATGGAAGTTTTGGATGAATTCTAGTAAAGTGCTGCAGCCATACCGAAATGTAAACGTCTGATGACGCGACAAGAGCGTACCCGGAGACTCCATAGGGTGCTTGTAGCGAAATTTCCTTAAAAGATTATTCTCCATGTTCGACTGTCATGAAACCTGGGCATGTTTGAATTGTTTCAATACTTCTGTGCCACGCAGCTTTGCTATGATGGAACGTTTATTTCGGCCTGACGTTTCGACAATTTCGTCGTTTTCAAAGGCCTGAAAGAAGTTTGAAGCCTAAGATCAGGTACTCATCTCGGCAAAGACTTAGGCTTCCAACTCAGCCAGTTTCAACGAATTCCTAAGAGCGCCAAGGTGAACCCTACTGAAGCAAACCGAACCCACCGTTGTTCCACTAGTACTGAGTGAAAGCTCAGTTACTGGAGTACCATAGAGCAAATGAGACCTACCAAGTATAAATCTGCAGTGATGTTGAGCTACAGAAGTACTTGGTCTTGGTCTCATATCCCACACAACGGAATGAACGGCAAAAAGTCACTTGTGATCGAAATGCACTCGTTTCGGTTGTTCATCGTTGGGTTCCGTTCTCGAATCCAAAAAGCCTCTAGAGTCTTTCTGGCTCCAATCTCACTTTCACATATCAACACAGTGCACTTTATACTAAAATCGTCTTCACCGTGGGCTTCCTCTCGATGTTTACCGAGTGGGGTTAGTAAGCTCAGCATCTGCTTTCCAGCTAGATGTTTCCTGATGCGAACACTTAGTGCCCTCCCTGTTTCACCTATGTATAGCTCGCCACAGGTTAAACACTGAAGTTGGTAAACAACGGCCTTCTGCGCACAGTCTCCACTCCTTCCATACGCGTAAACCACGCAGTCTCTCATTATGCATGAGCGATCGTAAAGCCTATTGCGAACTAGGAGCCGTTTTATATTACTTCCTGATATATTAACCAGCAGATCTTCATCGTCCAAGTTTGCTCGTACTAGGCAGAGACGTATAGCTGCAGTGATTTCGTCAGAAATGAAGGGCAGTTGGAGACATACTTTGTTTTTCCGCGCATTCTCACCAGGTCTGTATCCCATCCGGCTACTTCGTTGTCTTGGTTCGTACCCATTGAGACGCGCAGTATTGGAGGTCAGCAAGCGTGACTCCTCTCGCTCCTCATGTCCGGTGCACACACCCACTGCCGTTCTGTACATGTTGCGGAGCACAGCATGTTTGACTGCAAGAGGGTGAGCGGATTTTGCATGGACTATGATGTTCTTGGAGCTGCTTTTACGATACATTTCACATTAAAAACGCCGTTTGATGCCCTAACCTGAGTGTTCAGATAAGGTAGCCAGCCTTCACGCGGAGTTTCTCGGGTGAACTTTATGTACTGAGATTGTGCATTGAGGATGTTGAACAACTCATCCATTACGGACTGAGTTGTCGTTATAATACAACAGTCATCAATATATCGACAGCACATTATGGAATGACGCTCCAGTACTGATTGTTCAATTCTGCTCATAAAGCAGATCGCCAGGGTTGGAGTTAAACGCTGTCCCATTGCAAGTCCTCTACGCTGCGAGAAATATTTCCCGGACCACTTGAACACATTGCACTTCAAGCATTCTTCTACCAGCATCATTATGCGTGATTTGCTCAAACCAAACGTAGTAATTCGTCCTTCATGCTCATCTAGCATCTCTGAAAGTGCTAGTAGAACAGCGTTGTCATCTACGTTGGTATACAACGCAGTGACGTCAAGTGATTCAATCACACAATTTTGCTGAAGAGTGCTAGATCTTAAGCGATGCAGAAACTGTTCCATGTTTATCAGATGTGATGGTGTGAAGCTGAGAAGCTGACCGATAATTGTGTTAAGGAACCAGGAGATTCGGTCGGTCGGTCCGTCAACGCAGCTTATGATGGGCCGGATTTTGTATGCGTCTGCATTCAAAGAGTTTCTGTCTCCTTCAGACAATTTATGCGTTCTGACCAGATGATAGAACACAGGGCAAGTAGGCGTGTCCAGCTTCAGCCTTTGGATAAATCGCTTATCTAGGCCAGCCGATTCACCAACAGATTTCCATGCATCGTTTAGTCTGTGGCATTGCATATGAAATTGTCTCTCTGAAGATTCCGCATTACACCGTATGGTCAGCGAGGTGGTGCTCTGATGTCTGCCGATCAAGGAGTCTCGGACAAATCTCGAACTCTCCACCTTTATCACTTACAGAGAGTCGTATCGTAAGTCCTTCCCACTGATCATTTGTCAAATTCGTGGTTCTATCGCGGCTGCGCCGGAGGAATACGCGCAGTATTTAGTCGATATGTAATCTTCCGGAAGATCATCCCAGGATCCTTGCTATTTACCGCTCAATCTTGGGAGCCGCTATCAAACAAAAACAGTACATATTGTACTCGTCGCTGCTAAAGTGCACTGCGAAGGAGGAGTCACGCTTTTGGAAAGCGACATCTGGAGAAGGGTTAAGAGTGCAGTCGAAGCAGATCTGTGATACTCTTCGAGCAAAAACGAAATCCAACCTCTGCAGAAAGTTCGACGTTCTTAGGAGTGAAAACAGGGAAATCTTCTCCGATAGGAGACCTTCCTCCGGAGTTTCACAGTTATCTGGGGGTCAAAGATCTCAACGAGCGGCTGCCACTATAATAACGGAACAGGCAAGAGTCACTCTTATTGGCAATGCGATCGTTTCCTCGAAAGTGTTGGAGTTCTTGAATTTAGGGCCATCATTTTCCCTATCGAAACAAGTGAATGGATCGACGTATCGTAAAGTTGTGGGCGGGTTACATAAGCTAAGAAACCAGCTTAAAGCGAAAGCTAGAAACAACACTGAACCTCGTGCAAACGAAGGGTCCTTGCGAAATATGCTATCCCCCATTCCATTCCCACGGTCTTTCTATAAGGAGTACGACTCTGTTCCAGAAGTTGATACCAAATTCAGGGTTCTGTAGCGGAGGTACTACGCGTATTCGTCCGGCACAGCCGCGATAGAACCACGAATTTGACAAATGAGCAGTGGGAAGGACTTACAAGGAAACTGTCTGAACGGTACGCCGGAGCGGCAAGAACGAGTACTATAGGGAGAATCCAAATAGTAACAGAACATGTTTTGTTTTTGCCAAATCCTTGAGGAACTAGCACGAGGGTGTAATGGTTAAGGATCCGCAGAGCGAACTCTTCACGGCAGCGCAAGATTCCGGTGTCGTGTACTGGGTGGCACAGTGGTAGAGGGCACGCCTCATGTTCGTGAGATCGAGGATTCGGTTCTCATGCTACGCCCCGTTTTCGCACTTTTACCATAGTATCGAATTTCCTGTGAGATTTCCATATCTGAACTTGTTTTTGGAGTTTGCAACGGTAAGATGTTTTTATTACTTAATATTTGTCGACATCTCGTAATTCACCAGCAATGTCCGAAATATGACAAATGCGATTTTGTATGAAACTTTTACTCCTATAAATTGTTCATTATATTAATTTATTTGTGTCGGTGAGGTGAGTGCCACCAGTGTACTCACAGTATGGGAGGGGACCGCATGATCTTCAACTTGACCTACCACCCTTATCAATATTCTCGCCTCTGTTATGCTTACAAAGTCGCGCGGCCATAACAAACTGCTGCCGCCAACACTGACTCTAGAATGTCTGCTAACCCTCGAGTGGTCATTCACCTATTGACACTGAAGTGCGGATCTATACTGGATGCTGTTCCTTCGAGAGACGAAATGAAGCTGGCGGAAAGGATAGCAAGTATCCTACAGAATTTCGAACTGCGACAGCTGGGAGTCGACGAAGTGGAGAAGTTGGAGGTAGTGGAAG